>CM056198.1:139608717-140208717 GCA_029692085.1 Gymnothorax javanicus | reverse complement strand
TCTAGTATAATAATGCCAAATTGTCAAATGACTGCTAGCAACAGGTATGCTACCTTTGCAGTGAGTCAAGCATTTACATCTCAGTTCTGTTCCTGAGGTCTGCCAGTGAATGCTATTTTTCTATCATGCAGAATTTCTATTATTTTTCACAAGTAGTTAAATTTTTTGAAATGACTCTTCCATTGTTAATTAACTGCTGGTCTTGGCTGTTGTTGAATCTCAGTTGAGCAATTTAGCCAAAATTTTGATTTTGTTTCTTTTCTGTTACTTCAAAAAAGCGCTTTTGGATGGTACATGAATATCATAGTGTATAGGTAGTTGCAACTGTTCTGCCCTCTCTCTCTCGCTCGCAGTCTCTATCTCAATACAGCAATCTCAAGACTGGTATGGATTTTTAAACTGATGTCAGTTTTATTTAAATAGGTTTTGACTTTGTCTCATAAATTTAAAGTGCTTTCCATGTGCATGAGCCACTACAGAAAATGGGGCATATCAGGAATGACACAGTTGACAGAAGAAATGGGTAGCACTGTTGCCCCAGAGCAAAAAGGTTGGAGGTTCAAATGTGGACAGGAGCCTTTCTCTATCGCGTTTGTGGGAGTTTCTTTTCTTTTTTTGAGGGGAAGAGGGGAAGGGGGGTGTCTTAAGGTTTCCTCCCACAGCCCAAAAATATGCATGCTAAATTAATTGGATGGTCTAAATTGCCCTTTTATATGAGTGTGTGAGGGTAAGTTTTTAAATGTTGAATCATATGCATACATCTTCATGTATGTATAACTTGACATATTTATTCCTTGTACTAAGAGTACTGGTGCCAGCTATTGTTGAAAAAATAAGAAGAGATTAGGCCTAAATGCTTTTGCAGCCAAGAAAAACTGATAATAATGATAATAAACTGACAGCTAATTAAGGCTACTGATTGATGGTAAATTAATCAATTCACAAACAACTAGAGGGGGTTCATTCCATTCTTGAAAGAAGAAAAATAACGCTTCAGATAAGCAGAAATTTTAGGCTGTTTTGTGTTTCCTTTCTTGTAGCAGCTTTTCAGCATCTTGAAGGAATACTTTAATTCCATTTTGAAAACAAAGAAGTTAGTAGCTTGTCTGTCAATGTATATTTGTGCATACTATGTTGCTTTCAATAGCCTGCGCTAGTGGTTCCCAAACTCGGTCCTGGAGGCCCCCTGTGTATGCTGGTTTTTGTTCCAACCTCAACTGCAATTAAATTATTTTAACAAGCCAGTACAACAATGTTTTTTTAACTAAGTGCTTTTCATGCAAGATTACCAATTACCTCAGAAATGGCATCGTATGGTATGTTCAATTATATTTCTGTGGACATGTAGTCCTTATTGGGCTATATAACCATATACTTTCATAAAAGGAGTCAAATAATCTCTGGTCAAATTGAAACTGATCTGAATCAATGGGCTGCTAATTTGTGGAAGTCCAGGCACCTGAACTTCAATCATAGCCATCTGATAGATAATGAACAATTCAAAGACAAAGTGAATGATCCCGCATTGTAGTGATGTTTAGGAAAGAAAAATTATGAATGTCAGCCAAGTTAGGAGCCAATTATCTCCGTGTTTAATGTTACCTCTTTTTTATGCAACTGTTTGCCATTTTGCAGGAAGCATAATATGAACTTGGGGATTATATATACTCCTTGTAGTATTGCATTTTTCTGGCATGATGTTGATCAAAAAGTAATACATCTAAAAATCAAAAGCACGTACTCAAGAATAATCAGCAGCTTGTTAAAATTCTTATATTGCGCTAGTGGTTGGAACAAAAACCAGCGTTCAAAGGGGGTGTCCAGGAGCGAGTTTGGGAACCACTGTGCCTGTGCAATAAACAAAGTTCTGTCATTCATATTGAATTTCCATTTAAATTTTGATCACAGACATGCTCCGGTCAAAAAAAAAAAAACAAAAAAAAAACAGAGAACCTAGCACCTGTTGTGTACAATGAACGCAAGATGTGACGCAATATGCCCACGCCCACATTTGTGTCTCAGGTAGGTCGCTAGAGGCCAGCCCAACACCATTACAGGAGCGCTCTCGAAATATCCGATTGTTTTCATGAGAAAAGAACTGTGGTCGAACGAAGAGTTGGATTCTGGCAAGCAAATTAGAAGGTATTTGTTTGATTTTGTGTTACACATGCAATCATCCGAGAAATTTCAGAATTCTTCGCACTGCCTCCGATCATTGAGCGCTCCATGACGGTCATTGTTCTCCGTTCGTCAAGCGCGCAATTTCATAGGCGCAAGGAACAATTGTAACGTTCATTTCAGTGGGGGCTACTATGGATTTTTGTTGTCGTTGTTTTTGAAATTTTGAGAATTTCGCTACTTGGTGTGGTTTTAACTGCCATCTCACGTAGTTTGTATCATCAACGTTTCCGAAGAGATCGCGTAGACTAACGTTACCTTTTCCACAGGAGACTTGGCGAATCTTGAATTCTGGGCGGCTGTAAATTGGCTACAATAATTGGGGGGTGCGTTTTGTTTACAAAGCCTCTGACTCGGCTGTTGCGAAACGACTTTATTTCCTTTAGCACTCACAGCTGGAAGAAATCTCAAGGCACAAATACGTTGAAGTGGCAGACGTGAGTATAGGCTTGATTGCTATCTTGTAGATTTTGTCCATTCTTCCGCATGTAAGAAATGTTTCGTAGTGTCCTGTCGATTTCTGCACCGACGCATTTAAAATGCAACGGCACTGGTGAAAATTTTGCACTAAACCTGTTCCTTGCTTTGTGATTCTTATTTCGCCTGGAGCCTGAGAACAGGTTCAATGTAGAAGTCGGTTTATTGCAGTGTCTAAAACTGTTATTTTGCACTAATACTGCGAAGCCTTGACTTAGATTGCATGCGTCGGTGCTACAATATGCAGACCGATTCAGGTGTGAAAGTATGGAGGGCTTATTGGGGTCCCCTGAAGCGTTTTGCATTATAATTAGCCATTTTACATTTTATTTTCTGATTGGCGGCTAGGAACGTTGCCTAATCAGATGTTCTGAAATTGTTACGATAAACTGTAGAGAGAATATAAATTTTCATCGATCTCGGTCGCTGAGACCCCGTTGGGCATGCAGCATTTTAACCCTCCTATAAGCTAACCCCAAATTTATTAACAATTTTTGGTTTGGGGTCAATTTGACTCCCGCAAAAAACTTTGCCTACAAAAAATTATTCGGACTAAAAGCGCGACCCCAAGTTTCTCTCACCGCTTCTGGCGGTAGACTACCGCTTTCGGGGCGTTTCATTCTGAAAAAAACGCCCCAAAAGCGGTTGTCTGGCATGTATGAATATATAGCTTGGGGTCAAAATTACCCATCAACATGGATACATAAAACGTGCACAGAACTTTATTTATTTATTTTAGTTAATTTCATGTTTTCTCCATGACGTTCCGTAAGGATATAGCTGAAAAAAGTATGGTAACCATGGTTTTAGAGACTGCAAGCACTGAGTACGGTCAACTTGACCACAAACGTAATAAGAGGGTTAAAAAATCTACTTATTTTCTTTGTAGTGGAGACGTTTTCATATTTAGAGGGATTATTAACCTTCTTAAACCACATTCGTTTGGAAATATCTTTGCACCCCGGATGAAGAGCAAAGTGTCTTGTGTTGCCATTTTGCTTATTCAGTTGCAAACGGACTTTAAAGTAACTTTTTTAAAAAACGCGATCAGATTAATAATGTCCGGCGAGTCATTTGGCTCATAAAAGTTGAGTGCATATTTCTTATTTTGCATCCGCTTTTTCACAGAAAAGGTTTCTGCTTCAGCCGAGTGATTCAGCTCAGTCATTGATGTGAGTTAAAACATTTGCCCTGTTGTTTGCTGTATAGTACAATTGCGATTTTATTCTTTGCAGCGTGCACGCATACTTCTGACATAATTCGTCATTGGGTAAATAAGCCAGCTGAAGAAAAGTGCGTAGAAAATATAACTGATCATTTCAACTAAAAGGGATTGCTGTCATGCCTGAATTGAGAGCCAGTGCACAGGTATTGCCAAAACCTGGTTCAGTAGTTTGTCACTTATTTGGGTGGACTGCTTCAGAGACTGAAAAACCAGGTTTAGAAAGCAGCAGATCTTAGCAATACTTTGTTTGAGTCACCTGTATTTGCTAACTGGCACAATTCTTAACTAATGACTGAAATTAACTGGCTGCACTGTGCTGCATACGTTCGGTTAGTAAATTCCTCTTTTATTTTCTGTTCAGATTAGAAAGAGCAGTATAGAAAAAAACCTGATATTTCAGCTCAAGCCATAATCTGGGGTAAGTGATTTTAAGTAGCAGTGGTTGACCAATATTTGTTATTCTATACCAGATATCAATACTGGTATTTAGAGAGCTGGGTGGCCAGTGGCCAATAATGCCCATCGAATTAGAATTTTTTTTGTCTGTTCATATATATCACAAGTTCGCAATTGCTGAACATATATGAACTTTTTTTGCATTTTGCTGCTTCTGCATTATACATATATTAAATGAACAACTGTGTCAGAAACTATTTAAACTGTAACCGAAAATAAACTTTGTAAACTTATATCCAAAATGAAAAGTTGTTGTGCTGCGCAGTTGACAGCAGCTTCTAAGAAAGCAGATGACAGAAACTCCGTTCAAGAGTCAGTTTTCAGAGACCAAAACTCACTAATCAGCTCACTAATCGGTTAAGGTCTCTTTTCTCAAAATTGCTATAATTGGCCTAATTAATCGGTTGATGTATTGATCGACCACTGTTGAGTAGCTTACCCCTGAAATAGGCTTTGGCTGGAACAGGAGTTGGGGAAAACAGAAAAAAGCATAATATCGAGAGCTGGAATCTTCCAGAACCACCGTGCTAAACTGAGATGGGAGATTTTTATATTTTGACATTTTCAGTGCAAAAGGTTGAAAAATGCCCATGTCTTTTTTTTTTTCCAACTATTTTATTTCCCAGATCAGAAATTATTCCATGCTTGGGAAACATAGTTGATCTATCTTGTCATTTGCCTGATTTCAATGAATTCTTAATAATTACATCAAGAATGAAAGATTTGCTGAAAGTGTTTTGTTATCAGTAATCTTTCATTCTTATTGTGCAGCATTTCTCTCAAATATTTTAATTTTTTATGGTACTGTTGGGCTGCCCTTGTGGCCAGGTGGTCTTTGTAATTTTATAGGTATTTTAAAGGGGCATCTTTGTCTGAATAAATTAACACCCGTTTCATTCGGTCATGTATATTCATTTATTCTGTGGACAAAAGGAAGTCATTTACCCTGTGAATACAGGCGGTGTCGGTGCTGATACATAAATCACAGGTTGTCCAGCTGAGCCTTTTCACTGTTTGGCCCCCCATCCGTCTGTAATGTTCCCATTAAACCGACCGTGGACCCTTTCAAAAGCTGCGAAGCTCTGCCGCGGATAAAACGCGCTGCGATTTTAATGTCGGACGGGAGGGACTGCTTCAGGAGAATGCCATTCCTGAAGCTTGTGTTCCTGGTATCCCGGCTGACCGAACGGGTTCGCTCCTGTGCAGAGGCAAGTTACTGCGCGTTTCTCCACATCGCCGTCACCGACGGGAGGAATCGGAGGGGGTGGCAGTAAACCTACCGCTTTGAAACAATTGAAATGGGCTGCACGCATGTCAAGAGCTGGGTTCTAAATCAGTGGGATGGACTCTAAAGCCGAGAGTTTGGGTTCTTTCTTGCACAGTGGGGTGGGTTCGAAGGCAATGTGTGCACAGGGTTGGGTCCTTGGATTGCGTCTGAACAGAACTGGGTTGGAACACAGAGGGAGGGGTTCTAAGGCTGGATCTACAGAGATTTAGGTTCTAATACAGTGGGATGTGTTGTTAGGCTGCGTCTGCTGGGAGTTGGGCTCTAATTACCTCCGCCAAACAAAGTTGGCAGGAGGTGATGTGATCGGTGCCGTTTGTTTGTCTGCTTGTTTGTGAACAAGGTAACTCAAAAAGTAATCAACGGATATCTCTGAAATTTTGTGGGTGGGTTGCTATTAGATCAGGGATGGACCCTATTGATTTTGACCGCGATCAATCAAACAATATGGCCGCCACGGCAGCCATTTTGAAATCCTATGACAGGCGATAATTGAACTTCGCTCCCACTCACCAAGATTTGGACTGTGCTGCTTTGGCGGAGGTTTGCACTCAAGGAGCACCTCTAGTGTCGTGTATGAAGTGCAGTGCTGGTGAAAGCAGGTGAGAGCCCCGTTTGGACCTGTGTGTTCTGCTTCTTTGCACTGACTGTCGAAGTTAGACTCGGGCACCTGGGGAAAAAAAAAGCCTCACAAAAAAAAAGCATCAGCGGGAACGGAAACCACAGCGAAAGGGGGTTGGGGGGGTGGGTTGGGGGTGGAGGGGGTTTGAAGTGGTGTCTAATTTACAACTTCGCACCAGCACAGCTGAAGCCCTTTTCTTTTTCTTTTTTTTAGAAACGGTCTGTTCTGTTAATGGCTTGGTTTTAAAATAAAAGAGCGTGTGGGAATGGTACGGGCCTTTTATGGTGGGGGGTGTAGTTTAGTTCGAGTGGAACTAGACTGTGACTGCTCTGTTAACGGACCCTCGTTCGAAGCGCATCCTCGAAGCTGCGTCCCCGACCGTAGAACAGGTTACCATGACAACCTGCCGCTCGCCAGCCTATGATGCGTCTGCGAGCGCGTGTTGCGGCAATGATGCGCGAGACGCTCGGGCGTTGAGCTTGTGAAACGAGTCGGGTTTGCGCAAGAGGCTGGGTGTGTAAGGCAGGCGGAGTGTTGTGACAGATGCGTCTCGTGCCTGAAGCCAGCTGAGCTCGGTATGGTTGGCGATGGCGTATGTGTCCATCCCCAGAGGATCTGGAAAATTCTGGTTTATTTGTTTTATTGGAACCTTTATTTGAACAGAGGGACCCGTTGAGACCTCGGTCTCATTTGCAATGGTGGCCTGTTTACAAACACAATCACATTATCCTAAAAACAGAAACAATATACAAGACTGTATACAATAAAATCATAGTACTACAGTCATACATTTATGATCTTTTTTATGTTTTCCCCACTGACATTCATCCTAGACCGTTTTGCCGCATTAATTCACTCAAGATCGCTTGCTGCTAGACTTGGAAAATCTAGATTCAGAAAACAAATGTCATGCCCAGAATTTTCTCTAATCACCTTGATTTGCTAATTGGCACAGTTCTTCAGCCAGGAGGCAGAACATATCAGGGACATCAGCCAGAGGTCATGGATGGGGGGGGCAGAATTTTACCTTCTTACCCCGAACCAAAACTTTGGGAGTTTATATTCCGCTGCTCAGTGTATACTGATCTGAGAAACCTAAAGCAGACAAAACTATCTTTGCATTGTGCCTTTATTTCGCCTTTTGTCTTTCTTTGGATTTGAAACATTAATTTTGAAACGCAAGATTCTCAATCATCACAGACAATCATTTTCTTAATCATTTATAGAGAACTACCTCCCCATTATTGTTTTTTTTCCCTCTCTCAGATGGACTGACTCGTGTTTCGAAAACCTGTGTAAGAGAAACCGTTGCATCATTTGTCACGTCAGAGTTGAGTCATGGATTTTCCACCGCCGTCTCTGTTAGGCGGCAGTGGCATACGGTGTCAGGAGTGACGTCATCATAGCTGCCGGTTTCAGGAAGTGTTTGCCCGCCCCCTGGGCCAGAGGGGAGGGACAGGTGGTTGAGTAGCTGCCTCATGAGCTCCTCTGTGGCCATAACTGGACGTACCGGATCGTAAACCATGTCATCACCATCACCTGCCTGGCTCTACAGGGGCCTATTGGTCCTACTCGTCCTCGTGAACGAAGGGTTTCCTGAAACTGGGCCGAGAACCACAGTTCCCTTCAATGGTGAGGGCATGATAGTATGCACTGTACTACTTCTTCTATGGTGTTTTGTCCTTGTGGTCTTCAGTGTATCCATCTCCTCTGGCACTCTCACTCCTTCTATGATCCCCCTTTTTTGCTTTTTTCTCCTCTCTCTATCTGTTTCCTTTTCTTTGTGCCTTTATCCCTCTCTCTCTCTCTCTCTCTCTCTCTCTCTCTCTCTCTCTCTCTCTCTCTATACCTACCTGTCTCTCTCTCTCTCTCTCTCTCTCTCTCTCCCCCTCTATACCTACCTGTCTCTCTCTCTGTCTCGCTCACCCTCTCTCTCTTCCCCTCTCTATACCTGTCTCTCTCCCTCTCTATACCTGTCTCTGTCTGTCTCTCTCACCCTCTCTCTCTCCCTCGCTATACCCGTCTCTCTCTGTCTGCCTCTCTCTCCCTCTGCATCTCACTACGTCTCCCTTCCCATCTCACTTTATCTCCTCATACATCTTTCTCACGTCTTTTTCACTTTGTATCTTTCACCCTCGCTGTACCTGTCTCTGTCTCTCCGTCTCTCTGTCTACCTTTCTCACTCACTCTCCTTTGCATCTAAAGTCTTCTCTCTTCCCATCTCACTCAGTCACCTGATCTCTCTCTCTCTCTCTCTCTCTCTCTCCCTCCCCCTCTCTCTGTGTCTCTATTTGCCTTTCCACAACATCTGTGAATGAGTATGACAGCGCTCTGCTCAGCTCCCTTAGTCTCTCAAACCTACGGTTTACTTTTGAGCTTGTGATTGGTTGCCTTTGAGTTAACAGAGTTGTGATTCGTTGATTGTTGTTATTGTTGGTTTTTTTTTTTCTTTGCCCTGTCAGAGGATCACATCAGGCAGTTTAGTGAGCCAAGAATACAGAATTACTCCACCATGCTGGTGCTGGCAGCACAGCGACTCCTGCTGGTGGGGGCGAGAGAGGCTGTCTTCGCCCTGGATCTCGGTGACATCTCCAAGAAGAAGGGCTCGGTAAGACTTGGACCTCGGCCTACTTTACTCTAAAATGTTCGGTGCTGTATCTACTCTTTCAGCTTATTAATGCTTTGGAGAATGCAGGACAATTACTTAGACCTTCCCATATCCACAAAACCAAGAGCACAGTTCGTAATTTGCGCAAAACTAGTCCTCTGTTCAGTCATTGGCCATGTCACTGGATTTGCATGGCCTAGAAAGTTTCGTTGAGCCAAAGATCTTTTTAAAACTGGTCTCGTTTCCTGCAAAAAAAGTGTCTGCTGATGGAGCATTATATATTAGTTACTGCGGCTAACAACTTTTCCTCAGACACATTGATTTTGCCAGCTGGCTGATGTAGGCAAAGTTGGTAATTAGCAAAAGTTTTTGATTTGTGGTTTTGAGCCATCTTTGCTTGTTTTTGTAGCTGTGAAACTGCACCCGGTGGTGTATGGAGCCAGAAAGGAGACTCAGTGCGTGTGTGGGGCGGGGGAAAGCTAAACTACAGAAGGAGATTTATTATTTATGTGCAGCTCGGAAGGTTTGATTAGGACCTCTCAACTTGCTTGTTTTCTGAAAGAGGCGGTGCAGAGGGAGGGGTGTGTTTGAAAACCAAGCCTCTGGGGGGATAATATTTTGTCAACGGAGCTGTCAGGAGACGGGTAGAAATCCCCCTAGTATTCTATAAAAATGGCAGCGTGGTAGCATCCATTTCAGCGTGTTTTCAGGAGGAGTTAGTACATGCTCTTGAGTAGCTTCCTTTCAGAGCTGTTAACAAAAGGGCAATCGTCATGTTATCTTTGTTAATTGCGGAAATAAGAAGCAATATGCCGTGAGTAGCTTTGTGGCTGGAGAGGTTGGCGTTTCACATCCCTGGGTTGGACACAGTAGTGCCTTGAGCAATATATTTAATCCTGGATTGTTCTTGGAAAAGTACTCCATTGCACGTGTTGGTGATTAATGCGTGAAATGGAGTCCTTTTTCCGGTGAAGTCACTCCGGCTGCCAGTGCCTGGCAATGGATATACTGTGATAATAAAGATCTTTTTCTGAACAGCAGTTCTGTCAGCTCACCAAATAGTCAACATTGAGATCTTCCCTCCTACCGTATTATGCTCAAACATTACAGTTTGATGGAAGTTTAATTCCAGTGTTGCTCAAAATTTTTTGTTCAGTGAAGTGGCAGTGGAGTTTCAACGCTCTGCAGTGCTGACCTGATTTTCTTTTGCGGTTTACAGGTTTATTGGAATGTCACGGACACTGATGAGGTCGATTGTACCAACAAAGGCAAACAGGCTGATGTAAGTTTCTGTTCTTTGCATTCGGGTTTATTGTATTTTGAAAAAACTTAAGTTTTCTGGGAAGCCTGGTTAAACCTTCACTGAAAATGACTGATCTAGGTTTTGGGCCTGGAACAGTCTGTCTGATGGGGTGGGGGAGGGGCTGGTGGAAACCCTGTCAGAGGTGCTCCTTTTTTTTGGCTGTTCCCAATTTTTGTGCATATTTAGTTCTCTCCCAGTTGGCTGGAAACTTTGGGCCGGATGTGGTCCAACTCCAACCTGACAGTGTGCTCGCTTTGAGTCAGGATCATAATGGAGTGAGGGATCTCGTCTGGTGTCGTTCGCCGGCTATCCGGGATACCGAAAACAATGACCGTTAGAAATTGAAATTCGGGAAACGGTGAATGCGGAGCGGAACTGAGAGGTGAGCGGGGCGAGAAGCGAAAGTCGCGCTGTGTCAGCAGCGCGGGGGGAGTGCGTGGCCCGCCACGCTGTAGGAGGGCGAGTTTTTTCCGCCTTTGCGCCCTGTTGCCATGCCGACTCATGTTGTAGCTCAGTAATGGGGGCCATTAGGCCAGAAAAACTGTTTAACGGGGGCTCCTTTTAACAAAGCACTGCCCCTTACCTTGTTTCTGTGGATCACACTGAACAGTTTGAAAACATGGGTTTTTCTGCATATTCAAATTAAGCAGACATTTGCTGTTTAACACTTGAGGCCGTATTTTATTATGGGACCAATGCTGTTTGGCAAAGTTACCAGCGCCACCCTTGCAGGGTATTACATATCCAGTGGAACTGTATTGTGAGCACAGTGCTTGGTTTCATGGAGTAGAATTGGGAGTTCTGAATCACACTTGGAGCCTTGATACCTACTTCTCGTCCGCCAATGTAGTTGGTACAATGTGTATGCATCAGCATCGCGCACACGAAATTGAACATGCTACACTGCTACCATCTCATGCAGTTGTTTACCCATGACGTAGAGTTATCTTTCTCCAGGGAAAATTTTAAGGCACTACTCCATGTCAGAATTTGTGGCGTTTACAAATCATTTTTTTTTTTATATATATATTACAAGCTAATGTAGCATTCTTGTTAATTTTGTTTATTCTTTATTTTATGTGTTATTTTCTACTCGCATATACAGAGTGCATTCGCTTCCTGTCATCTTGAAAATGGTCTGTCATTTTGGCAGCAGTAGCCTTATGGGATAGCACAGCATGCATTGTTTGCCTCCAGCAAAATTCTGCCAAATATAGTGATCCATTGGGGTGTGATTCGGCTACAGTTCGATATGTACTGAGGATTTGGACATGCTACGAATTTCACATACAGCTTTCTTTAGAGTAAATGAATGGGTGTTTGGACATGCTCATGGACTGGAGTGAAGCCTGCAGTTATCCAGTGATTAAGCTAACTCGGTGGTTCACTGGTTTGTGAAAGGCAAACCCCCCCATTCTCGATTTAGCTGGCAACCCGTTAACTTCCCATGCTCGCTTTCTTGTTTCAGACTGAATGCCAGAATTACATCCGGATCCTGCAGGAGATGAGTGACGGGAGGGTGTACGTCTGTGGCACCAACGCTTTCAGCCCAGCCTGCAAATACATGGTGAGCCAGAGCTTTGCCACCTTTCCAGCCTCTGTCCATCAGTACCATAGACTATATAAAAAGATGGACGAAGCAACCGTGACGTCACCCATTGGTTTCAGCATACCATTTAGGTAGTCTCGATTTTGGCAATTTGAAACCAGATGTGATTCCTATTGGACGAGAACGTGAATTGAAGATCCAAGGAGGAGTGAGGGGTGGGTCTACGGGTGAATCGGACCGTATCTGACAAAGACCAGTGGATAGCCACGCCCCTAAAGCATATTCTGGCTTTATCCTTTATTCTAGTCTATTTGGGACCATAATTTACAAAAATGAACATCATGATATATCAAAGGAGACTTGAAACTTGCGATCGGTACCATAAAATAATGTGGAAAATCATTATTGAAATAATAAATCAGGTGGGAAAGCAGGGTCATTTTCTTATAGACTTCTATAGGGGCAAATTGAACATCTGGTTTTTTTCCAACCACAACTCCAAACTCAGAATGTTAATGAGTTGCTAATTGTTCTTAATTGCACTATTCTTGTTCATCTGATGATTTACCCTTTTTGGCCATGATTAAATTGAAATTACTTTTTCTAACATTGAAATTTGCAGTTTTAGAAACAATGAACTGGCTTCTAATTGATAAAACTGAGGACATTGGCCTGTTAATAGGCTATAAAGAAGACAAAGCATTTTTTGAATCAAACCAGAAATGTTACTTGTTTGGTTTCAGGAAAGAATTTGAACAGCTGCAAATCCTAATCTGCTTTTATTACAGTCTGATGGTCAAAATAAACAATGTGAAAATTGGTCAGTGAAATATCATGGAATGCCATTTCTGTCATAATGCAGTTTAAGGGGGTAAAATGTCCCTTTAATCAACACGTAATTAAAAATTTACTGCTTGTTAAAATTCTAGGATTAATTGTGGGGCCTGGGTCCCCAGGACCGGGGAACCACTGTTCTATAGCATTGAACATCTTTCCCACCTGCTTTTAAATACATTGCCATTTTTAGAGGGAGGCTTTTCAGACCTGGGGCATCCATCTTTTTATACAGTCTATGGTCCAATGAGCATTAATCAAGGCAGGAGGTGGGGATTGGGCCTGTTTTCAGTGGGCCAAGATGGGAGGGCTCATGGCCAGATACTGTCCGGTGCTTATACATTAAAGTGGCTGCACTTGCAATTGCAGTGAGATTTGGTTGTGTGTGGCGTGACTTGGCCATCAGGCTGAGTTACAATAATTCTTTGTGCCATCCATCCATCCATTATCTTACCTGCTCCCAGTCAGAGTTACAGGGGGTGCTGCAGCTTTTCCCAGCATGCCTTGTTCAAGAGGCATGAAATACACTGTCCTGTACAAGCTGCCATGTCACAGGGCACTCAGGATTCACTCATATACTTCAATAGCAGTTCAAAGTCAGCGGTCAGCCTCACTTGCATGTCTTTGGACTGCAGAAAATTGGTACGGAAGAGTCATGCATCATTGTCCAATCCGTGTTGAGAACATTAGGCTGTGCTATTGTATCAACTGAACCATCTGACTGTTCCAGGGGTTCTCAACTACAGGCTTTTGTTCCAGCCATGCTTCCAATCAAACCCTAGAGCCCTGGTCCTCAAATCTTGGTCCTCAAGGGCCGAGAACTGCTGGTTTTCCACCCTTCCTTTACCTGGGATTCAGGTGTAAAGACAGACCAGCCAATCAGAGGTGCTAAGTGTTTATTTACTTACCTGGGTTAAAAGAGAACCTGGGCTGTATTTTGATTTTAGGTTCAGATTTGACGACATCTGCCCTGGAGTCTACTTTGCTGAAGACCGTGATTGGTTGAATTGAGTGTTAAACTAATGGGTTGGAATGAAAGCCTGCACCCACACTGGCCCTTTCTGGATAAGGCTGAACACTCCTGCACTTGGCTGTGTGCCTGACCCCATGCTGAGTGGAATGCAGTGGAATATCTCTCAGGGAGTGTCCAGCGGTATTAGCCAAACATCTCCTTAAGTTCCCCAGGCCAGGTCCTGGTATTTGATGTTTTCGACATTAAATGCAGCTGATGCAACAAATCAAGACCTTGGGGAGTTGTATCAGGTGTGCTTGACGTGGACTTCAACAACCACCTGGATTTGGCCACGATCTCCAACAAAGATTTGAAACCACTGTTCTATATGAGTCACAATATGCTAAACAGGGATTTTTTGTAACAAGGGGGTCAAAAAATAAAAGTAGTCATTTACAAATTTGAGCATCTATAAATGTTAGATAAGGCCTTCGTCTCTCATACTATATGCGTCAAAAGGCAGGAATGGTTGAGAAATTAACAAAATTTCACCTTATATTCAGGCTGCACACCCCATGCATACGTTAGGTTTGACAGACAGAATGGTACGTATTTTCAAAATGGTAATTTTCTAAATCAATATTGATGCCTGCTGTGTAAAATCATAAATCTTATTATAAATGTTTGTTGCTTCAATATAAATCAATGCTTCCTGAGCTGTAAATCTTGCTATGATGGTAAACTGTCAATCTTGCACCATGAGTTTGACAGACGTCCTAACGTACGTGAGGGGTAATTTGAAAACAGTTTCTCTGCCAATCAGGCATTGTTCTGAATATTGTTTCCAGCTTTTTCTAATAACTACTCATCTGTACTTTGCACTGCATCAATGTTTTTCTTCTCCCAGCTGTCTCTTTTGGCGCATTTTCAGATGTTACAAAATCAGCCTTTCAAGAGGGGTACTTTTTCAACTTCAAGTTGGTATAAAAAAAAAATGAGTAAAGTAACCCAACTGATACTGTCCATGCTGTCTCTTTATTTAATAACCAACATTTATGCACAAGAATATATGCAGTTTCTTGACAAATGATGGAATAAACACAATTCTAGCAGTGCTTGTACAAAATCCCTGTTTAGCATATTGTGACTCATAATGCGCTCTCAGACCCCCTCGGCAGTTATTTGGAGAGTGATGTTATTTGTGTATGTTTTCTTGCTTGTCTATGATTGGCTGGTTCTCGTTCAGTTAAAATGCTCTCTGTGAGGGCATTCTGATTGGGCATCTTTTTAATTGTAGACTAATTGTAGACTTGTAGACAATTGTAGAATTGTAGGTGCTCATTGGTTTGCTCGTGCCCTTTGACCTGTAGAGGTATGCTGATGGGAAGCTAATACTGGAAAAGGATCAGGAAGACGGGAAGGGAAAGTGCCCGTTTGACCCGTTTCAGAGGTACACCTCCGTCATGGTCGGTAAGTTTGACCATCCTTTTAATCTCGCAAGATGTGTAAAAATATCTGTGTGTTTGTCTTTATGTTCTTTTTTATTAGTTTACATTTTCTTGAAATATCAAGTCACAAGCTTTAAGTCAAGAGCATGTTTATTCTGAACAAACGTGTGTCTGGGGGACAAATAGTACCAACATGTTACTGGGGCCTTGATACTAATCAAGTTCAGAATACCTTTTGTTAGCAATGCTCACTCCTGTCCTGTTGCCTTGTTTGATGGGTATTGCGTGGCTTAGCCGACCTTCTCGGTCAGCTGTGGATATCGCTGAGTACGAGTGAGCTAGGCCATTTGGTTAACAGTTGTTATGTCGGACAATGTCTGCGTTTACAATAAACATCATGTCAAAACTCAATTTAAACTTTGGTAGGATAGCCTCGTATGGCCAGGGAAAAAAAAAAAAAAATGAAGCCTTTTTGTGACATTGCACAACATTTGATTTTTGGCATTATTTTTGTTTTATATGATAACAAACATGCCATGTACATCCAGGAAAGACATTTCAATATAAGTATAGACTAACGACATGTCAGGAGTGTAACGCATTTTTTTGTTAAAGTTGATGTTAAATTCTAAGAGCAGCATTTGGACAGAGTACCATTTGCCTATATTTATATTGATATGTCTTTACTGGATATACATGGAAGTTTACTATCATATAAAACAAAAATAATTCCAGAAATCAAATATTGATTTCTTGCGTGCAGTGTCACAAAAAAGCTTCATTTTTTTTGACCCGGCCATATCAGACTTCTCTTGAACTGCAGTGGATCGCTGTAACCTGTTTTTTGTGGAATAAAACTTTCGCTCTTTTTGGAGCCGTTGAGTCTCCTTGTCTTTTGAGGGAATCTCACAACATCAGGTTAATTTGCCCAAAATGACAGGCAGGCGAGAATGTGTGGACATGTTTTGCATAATCGTGCGTGGGAAAGGTGTGCACTTGTTATCTTAGTAGTTCTGCCTGGTGTTCTCGCTGCATTTATTCTCCAAAGAATCTGGCACAACGTTCTGTGAGCAGTGCTATACAAATAAAATTGATTTGATTTGAAGGAAGAAAATGGGCTTGTAAGACTACGGCGTTGCCCTTATAAGTTTAAAATTACATGCATTATCAAAGATTGCGTTGCTGGAGTATCCTTTAGCCTACTGGCTTGGGTGGTTGACTGATTCAGACGGTTTGTGATTTGGGCCCTAGTGTAGCCATTATTGAGATCAGCTCAGCCATTGGGCCCTTGAGCAAGGCCCTTAACCCCACATCGCCCTGAGCGTGGGGGATTGGCCCCTGTGTAGTCGAAACCATCAGGCCCTTAACATAAAAGAGTAGGCTAAATAACTGTAATGCTTTCAGAATCCTGCTAACATCATGACGGGTATATTTCTGTAAATCATCAGCCATCTTCGGTTCCTACTGTAGAGGCTGTTGTTACTCTTGGTGGTGACAAAGGAAGATTTTATAATGAATTAATATTAACCCTTAGAGAACTGAAATAAATGTAAAAAATATATAAGCCACATGAAAGGTTTTGAACAGCTTTGATTTTGATATCTTACATTATTGAGTAACAATAGTTGCACTTGGTGCTCTGAGGGTTAAACCTTTATTTAACCAGGTAAGAAGTATTCAGAAGATTCAGAATCTCTCATTCAAGTGTTGCCTGGCCAAGAGGCAGCAGCACAAAAAAACATATAATAAATGCCACCAATGGACAATACAGACAGCACGTAACGGAACAAAATTACATCATCACTTACTCGATTTTATGCAGGTATTGAAATGCTGGTGAGAGCACGTTTAGGCAGCCTAAATCTGCGAAATAATGGAACAGATGTTTAACAGCAGAGTATCAGATGGAGGTGAGAGGGTGGGGTTAGGCTTGTGGAGTCACTCGATGGGTGGAGCCATCCGGCGTGACTCACTGATTTGACTCTATGAGGCTGATTTGCTTTGAGTCATTGGGTGATTGTCACTGGCTCATATTCCTTCTGCAATTAATGCAGAGGTTCAGTCTTACGCCGCAGCGGGACTCACCTGGCTGAATCATGGTTCGTGTGATGTCAGGTCTTCTCTGTGTGTGAGTGTGTATGTGCGGGTGTCTCAGTGCATTTGTGCTCTTGTGTGTCATTTTGAAAAAAATGTCATGCTCTAGGCAAGGCACTTTCATGAAGTAGTTCTGAAAACTCTCCTCAAGTGCCTCTGGCCAGATCCAAGTGTTACAGGCACACCTTGCGTGTCTAGTCAACGGCTTAGTCAGTTTATATTAAGAGTATATGAGGTGGAACACATCAAATGCCTGGATCTGACCAATTAAATCTCAAGAAATGGCTACAAAACATTTGGTACATGTAATTTATCTGTTTTTTTTTTTTTTTTTTAATTTTATTTTGTGGAAAATGTCATTCTTGCTTAGCACTTTCTTATCCAATCTGCCATCTTGTACTGGAAAAAAATAATAACTCCTGTGGCTTTTTCGTGTTTTCTAATCCAAGACAAAACTAAAATTTTGCATGGGGTCTGGTATTGTGGTCAGCCTAACATACCATGCTCCTAACTATAGAATGGGTCAAATGCAGAGGAGAAATTACCCCACGGGGTTCAATAAAGTATAAAGTACTTTTTGTAAGTATGTATGTTTTATACTTTGTAAGTTACATCTGTATGTGCACTGAGAATGGCCCAAGGAGAGGTCATGGAGCCACTCCTCCAGTGTAATTTAATCGTAGAGCTCAAAGTTGGTTGAGGTTCCTGTTTCCTGTCTCTGCTTTAGAAGGCAGTCTGTACTCTGCCACCTCCAACAACTTCCTGGGCTCTGAGCCGGTGGTGATGCGTAGCCTGTCGAACCCAGTGCGCACAGAGTTCAAGATCACCTTGCTCAACGGTAAGACCCCACCCATAGATCTGTCTACTTCCTCATTTCTCGCTTTTCAATCCTGCCAGCACTCAGTCTCTCCCTCTTTATCTTTTCCGAATCCTGTGAATCATTCCTCACCGGTGTCGTTGGAATGATTATATTTTAATTTTTAACTGGACTGCCTTTTTTTTTTCTTTCAGTGGCGATGTTAAAACAATGCTCTTTTTCATTCCGCACTCTCCCTTGAGTAAATATTAATCTTATGTCATCAAAACTTACAAAGTCAGAGTATGACCATGTCAAGGCATGGCCGTGCCCTTTGACCCGACAGTGCAGTGTATAATTGGCTGTCTTGATGGTACAGGGCAATAAATAAAAACTCCCTTAATAGATCCATATTAAGAAGATGAGAGAAAATTTAAAAAATCTAAAAGTTGAAAAGAAGTTTTTCTTGACATGATTGGAAATGTAGCTCTCAGAGGTTTAGAAAGTACTTTTTTTTTTTTTTTTTTTTTTTTTTTTTTTTCCCCAATCAGCATATTTGCTAATTAGCCTAATTCTCCAGCTAGACAGTAATCAGCAAAATTTACTGGCAGAGTTTATGGGCGGGAAAAAGCCCGGACTTTCCACCTCTGCTAGCGTCCTTTGTGAAGTTAGAAAGCTGAGCATTTTTATTGAGGCTCGTGTGTGATTATTGGGCGTCTGTGTCATTACAGAGCCCAGCTTTATCTCCATGCACTACGTCCCGGAGGGGCTAAACAGCCCAACCGAAGATGACGACAAGGTGTACCTGTTCTTCAGTGAAACCGCCCTGGAGTATGACTTCTACAGCAAACTGACGGTGTCCCGCGTGGCTCGCGTCTGTAAGGTGCGTTTTCGAACGAGCCGGCTGGCGTCGAGATGGGATGTTCATGCAAATAATGCCCTGCGTGAATAAATGCAAATGTTACTCGCAAAAACTTGTGTCGACCGAATGGAAGGATTGTTTCATGGAGTCAACAGCCCTGTGTTGAATGCGATGACGCAGAGGAAAAACTAGGCTGTGCGCTCTCTACTCTTGGTGCATTCTACCATGGTCATATAGGTGTCAGCTTCCAGTCAAGGCAAAATGCATTGTAAACACCCCTTTTTTTTTTTTTTTTTTTTTTTAAAAAAAAGGTTGCTATAAGGTACTTGCTCAAATAAGGATGTACTTAGGAGTGAAAGCTTTCAGGATATAACCAATATGATAAAAATCAGGTAAACTAATGATTTAAAAACTCACATATTTATTTTTATTAATTATAAAAATCAGTAAAAGCAGTTTTAGAGAGCAAAAAAAAAACTTATTTCTGCGTGGTCCGCTCGTTTCACACGGCCAACAGTGCAACAGGCCCTAATCATTTTCACACACAAATCATACGCATCCAAATTGGTCAAAGCACAACAAGCTTTGTTTTGCCATGACCGGATGTTAGAGCCAACATACCACGAGAAAGGGGGTTTGCGCAGTCTAGTTTTTTTCTCTAGCTTCGTCATTGGTTGAATGTAAATCTTCACAGAGGAGCTGCCGGTTATACTGGCTTTGGTTCTTGCCAGCACTTCATCTGCCACTTAACTCTTTAACCCTTTCAGCGCCGTGGGCAACTATAGTTGCCCAGTGATGTAAGATATCAAAGTCAGATGCTGTTGAAAACCTATCATGTGGCAACTTGTTTAAAAGAGCTCCGCAGAGGAGCTCTTTTAAACAAGTTGCCACATGATAGGTTTTCAACAGCTCTGGATAACCACATTTTTAATTCCTTGAAAATGTATTCGGCGCTCAAAGGGTTAAGTTGCTAGATTGCAAATAAATGATTAGAATGTTCTTGATTGAATTTTGATGTGATGACTGATGCTTGTTAGGGGCCGTCCACACAGGAGACGTGTCCATTTTTCAGCGCGTCGTTTTTTTTATTGCGAACCCCAATTCCAATGAAATTCGGATGTTGCGTAAAGCGTGAATAAAAACAGAATACAATGATTTGCAATTCCTTTTTGACCTATATTCAATTGAGTACACTTCAAAGACAGGATATTTAATGTTCAAACTGATAAACTTCATTGTTTTTTTTTTTTTGAAATATTCACTCATTTTGAATTTGATGCCTGCAACTCGTTCCAAAAAAGCTGGGACAGGGGCAACAAAACACTGGGAAAGTTGAGGAATGTTCAAAAAAACACCTGTTTGGAACATTCCACAGGTGAACAGGTTAATTGGAAACAGGTGAGTGTCATGATTAGGGATAAAAGGAGCATCCCCGAAAAGCTCAGTCGTTCATAAGCAAGGATGGGGCGAGGTTCACCACTTTGTGAACTACTGCGTGAGCAAATAGTCCAGCAGTTTAAGAACAACGTTTCTCAACGTGCAATTGCAAGGAATTTAGGGATTTCATCATCTGCAGTCCATAATATTATCAAAAGATTCAGAGAATCCAGAGAAATCTCTACACGTAAGCGGCAAGGCCGAAAACCAACATTGAATGCCTGTGACCGTCGGCCCCTCAGGCGGCACTGCATTAAAAACCAACATCCTTCTGTAAAGGATATTACCATGTGGGCTCAGGAACACTTCGGAAAACCATTGTCAGTTAATACAGTTTGTTGCTCCATCTACAAGTGCAAGTTAGAACTCTATCATGCAAAGCGAAAGCCATATATCAACAACATCCAGAAACACCGCTGGCTTCCCTGGGTCAGAGCTCATCTGAGATGGACTGACTCAAAGTGGAAAAGTGTGCTCCGTTGTGTCCTCCGGGCTAAAGAGGAAAAGGGCCATCCAGATCATTATCAGCGCAAAGTTCAAAAGCCAGCATCTGTGATTGTATAGGGGTGTGTTAGTGCCCATGGCATGGGTAACTTGCACATCTGTGAAGGCACCATTAATGCTGAAAGGTACAGACAGGTTTTGGAGCAACATATGCTGCCATCCAAGCAACCTCTTTTTCAGGGACATCCCTGCTTTTTTCAGCAAGAGAATGCCAAGCCATATTCTGCATGTGTTACAACAGCGTGGCTTCGTAGTAAAAGAGTGTAGGTAATAGACTGGCCTGCCTGCAGTCCAGACCTGTCTCCCATTGAAAATATGTGCCGCATTATGAAGCGCAAAATACGATAACGGAGACCCCGGACTGTTGAGTAACTGAAGTCGTACATCAAGCAAGAATGGGAAAGAATTCCACCTACAAAGCTTCTATAATTAGTGTCCTCAGTTCCCAAATGCTTATTGGGTGTTGTTAAAAGGAAAGGTGATGTAACACAGTGGTAAACATGCCCCCGTCCCAACTTTTTTGGAACGTGTTACAGGCATCAAAATCAAAATGACTGAATATTTCCAAAAAAAACAATAAAATTTATCAGTTTGAACATAAAATATCATGTCTTTGTAGTGTACTCAATTGAATATAGGTCGAAAAGGATTTCCAAATCATTGCATTCTGTTTTTATTCAAATTTTACACAATGGCCCAACTTCACTGGAATTGGGGTTTGTAGTTATTAATAGTAATACGCGCTAGACATGCTGCTTTTGACTCGCCTCTCCTCTACCGTGTTAAAATGATGTGCTCTTGTTTTTTTAAGACGGAATGGTGCCATGGCAGCGTTTCAACGGTTCTCCTTTTATCCCCGCTTGTAAAAGACGCGCATTTTTTTGTCGCATCTCAAGTTTTTCACACGCGAGTACGTCACCTGTGTGAACGGCCCTTAACTGAATACAGTGGGGTTCCAGAACACTGATGTGAGTGTTAGAAAAGGGCCTGATAAAGGTCCTTTGACCAAAACGTTGCTATTCACCATTAAATATTTTTTTGCAAGTAGGACAGTGTGCTGGAGTTTGTGTTTTTTGATTGGCCTATGCCTCTTTTGCGCACCTTTTCCATGTTATAGATGCGCAGAGCTTTTTTCTACTAGTGTTAGAAAAGGGAAAACCGGTTTTAAAAAACCCACCTACACTTTTAAAGGGTTCACTAGTGTCAAATGATTTCTTTTGCCTCAATTATTTGCTGATTTTACCGTTATAAAGTGAAAACTGGTTGATCTGTTTCTGAGTCTTAGGTTAGGGTCAGAATTATTATTTGCTGCAATAAACTTCAATGGGCTGTGTTTTCAAGTGCAGGAGTGAATACCTTTGTATGAAGTGAGACAACATGGCACTGCTTTAATCAGCTGAGTGTGGCCCGTTTCAGTTGCAAAGCATGTTTGCGTTTAAACTGGCAGGAGGATATGGGCGGCCTTCGGACGCTGCAGAAAAAGTGGACCTCGTTTCTGAAAGCCCGGATCGACTGTCCCGGGCTGGACTCAAGGCTGCCCCTCCTGGTCCAGGACGTGTTTCTGCTCAAGCAGGATAACTGGAGGGAGAGCATCTTCTACGCAGTATTCACCCCGCAGCAGTGCGTATAGAGCAGTATTCACCCCGCAGCAGTGCGTACACAGCAGTATTCACCCCGCAGCAGTGCGTACACAGCAGTATTCACCCCGCAGCAGTGCGTACACAGCAGTATTCACCCCGCAGCAGTGCGTACACAGCAGTATTCACCCCGCAGCTGTGCGTACAGAGCAGTATTCACCCGCGGCAGTGCGTACACAGCAGTATTCACCCGCAGCAGTGCGTACACAGCAGTATTCACCCGCAGCTGTGCGTACAGAGCAGTATTCACCCCGCAGCTGTGCGTACAGAGCAGTATTCACCCCGCAGCTGTGCGTACAGAGCAGTATTCACCCCGCAGCAGTGCGTACAGAGCAGTATTCACCCCGCAGCAGTGCGTACAGAGCAGTATTCACCCCGCAGCAGTGCGTACAGAGCAGTATTCACCCCGCAGCAGTGCGTACAGAGCAGTATTCACCCCGCAGCAGTGCGGACACAGCAGTATTCACCCCGCAGCAGTGCGGACACAGCAGTATTCACCCCGCAGCAGTGCGGACACAGCAGTATTCACCCCGCGGCAGTGCGGACACAGCAGTATTCACCCCGCAGCAGTGCGGACACAGCAGTATTCACCCCGCAGCAGTGCGTACAGATGGGTCCCTATTACTTCATCTATGCTTCAGTCAATGCTACTGCTGATTCCTATTTCTGTCAGTGGCTTGTGATGATAGTGTTACTTTCCTCCAGAACTTAGGTTTCTGATAATGCACCGTGTGTTGTCCATCGCTCTGGATAAGGGCATCTGCTGAATGAAATGTAATGAGTTGATAATGGTGAAAATGGTGGCATTAATGATAGTTCTGTTGTAGCTTCAAAAGGAATGAATTGGAGAGATAATGTATGATGATTATTAATGGTCAAAGATCAGCTAATTGTTAGATTTTTTTTTTTTTTTTTTCAAGCCCAGCAGTGATCAGGCTTTTGATTGTTCTTGTGAAGTTTTATTGTTCATCAACTGAATGGTTTATTAACTGAACATGGCCATTAGTTGAGATCTTCATTAGTAGAATGGGGTGCTTTGTTACTGGGTTTAGTCAAAAACCTGCATTGTCTTCGGTCTTTATCGGATGAGAATGGACTCCCTGGCTGTTGCGTGCATGGTGCCATGAAATTTGGGTACTGGATATTTTTATTTATTTATTTATTAATTAATTTTTTGGTCTGTTAGGAATCCTGTGGACCATTCCTCAGTGTGTGCCTACAAGGTGTCCGACATTGGGAAGGTCTTCTCTGAAGGCAAGTTCAAGACTCCGGTCACCGTGGCGAACTCTTTCGTCAAATGGGTCATGTACAGCGAGGACCTGCCGGAGCCCAGGCCAGGAGCGGTGAGCCGTCGTCATGGTTATCCTGCAGAAACCATTATGATGTCACAGAAGTGGGGGGGACTTTATGGCTTAAATGAACAGGAAGTGACCTTTCTCATCGTGGAAACTACCTTTTGGTGTCAGTGTGCCGATAGATGCTCCAATGCAGTATTACAGTTTCTTTCTCCCAAATGACAGTACTGCTCAAATTCAGATATTCATTATTCAATTCACAGCCAGTTAACATCTTGACTGTAGACCTTTACAGCCGTCTGTGAGAGATCTACAGTAAGGCTGGGAAAATGCTATGGTTGCGATATTGTTTTGGTTCTTGTTCTTCCTCTTTGTTCTTCTGATGAATTTTCTCAGGACAAAAAAAGTGGTTTTAGAAATGAGGTAGTAGGTGTTTGTTGCTAAATTTAAAATGTCATCATGCTGGCGAATCGGGCCATGAAAAGTTATTGACTTGGCTCTCATTCTTTGTCTGACTGTTTTTGAAAACTTTTCAGGAGGTTCAGATTCAACCTTAAATCGATTTCAAATCTTTTTTGTGAAAGTGCAGTTAATTTTTTTTGTAATGACACATTTAAATTTGAAGTGCTTCATCTTGCCCTCAAAATTAACTGCATTCAGTGTCACAGAATCAAATATTTAAACCGAATATTTAATGTTCTCCTATAATTGATGTGCATGATCTCATCTGAATGTCATGGGGATACGTTTCCGCATCTATTAATTTTAAGTCAGTGCTGCCTATTTTTCACTCCAAAGTCAGTAAGAATATTAAATGTTTCGATCAGTGTTGTGTCCATCAGTACAGTAGCCTCCATCCAATTGGCTGAATCTGTCCCATCCAATGGGAGGAGGATATTGATGACATCATTGTTTAGGGGTGGAGGCTCTATACAGGTTTTTGTTTACTGATGTGTATTATGGGACACTTTGAGATTAAGTTGGACTGACAGTATTTTTTTGAGGTGCAGAGTGAAAATGAATTGGGCAGTTTCTTAGGTGGAGTCCAGTTTAGGGTTACCCTAGCCTGCAGCACACAGGGTAAATGTGACTGGAATAGACTTGAATTTCAATAGCACTTGATTGGCTATCAAATATTTTTCTGTGCTCTTTTTATCTTGTGTAGTACATTATACCTTTTTAGTGTTATTTTGTTTGTTTCAGTATGCCAAAAAAAGTGATCATAAATACTGTTTAAATACTGTTTAAAGCCTTTTGGTTTGTCTTAACAGTGCATCGACAAGGCAGCCCGAGATCTTGGTGTGAAGAACTCACTCGAACTGCCGGATAAAACGCTGCGATTCGTCCAAGACCGACCGCTGATGGACCTCGCGGTCGTGCCTATGGACAAGAGGCCGCAGCTGGTGGAGAAAGGGGCTGTTTTCACCCGGATCGTGGTGCACCAGGTGGAGGCCCTGGATGGGAAAAGCTATAATGTCATGTTCATGGGGACGGGTAAGAACCGGGGACTTTTCCCATCTCTGCTCCACAGTGATGCCGGGGTGGTCAGATGAAGGGGTTTTGGAGACTAACGTCTGAATCTGGAGCCCCGTGACCTTCTTTTTGTGCAAGTTTCAAATGTGGCTTTAGTCAGTACGATGGACACTTAATGTTTGTCAAAAGAACCCCCTCCTAAAGAGAGTTTATTTTTTGATCACTGCTTGAAAAAATTTTGAGAAGGATGAGTCAAAAGCTCCAGTTTATCTGCGTGTGAAAAAATGTGACAGACTATAAAAGGAGAGAAGCGGAGAGAGGGAACGAAATGAGACTGGAAGGAGGGGGAACCGGAGGCGGGGTGGACGCGTAGATGGGGTGAAATTAACCCAGTACTTTACCTGCGCCCCCTTTACTCCACAGAGAATGGATATCTACACAAAGCAGTGAACTACGATGGTGAGATGGTCGTCATCGAGGAGGTGCAGCTCTTTGAGACCCCGGAACCCGTGAAGATCCTCCGTCTGTCTTCCAGTGAGGTAAGAGACTCCAGCCACAGCACCCCAGGGGCTGTCCAGAGTGCCGGTTTGAAAATGAGCTGAATAATAAGGTTGGGAATTCCATAGGGGCCATAGAATGGCCACCCCTGAGAGGAGGTTCTGCCCAAATCTGTTTGGAATGGGGTGCCGCCCCCCCCCAAACCGAATTGGGCCGTTTCATGCCTGTCCCAACTCCAGGCCGAACTTTTGTCCCCTAGTGCAGCCTTCTAGCGGCAAGATGGCAGCCATAGAAGAAGGAGCAGAGTCCTTTCATCATATCAAGACTAGATCAAAACCTTGTGTATGGCTTAACTGTTAATACTATCAGGATGGCGATGCTAATTTCCATTAGTGTCTTTATGGTAATTCCCATTATGTGTTAGTACTGAGCTAACTCCTTCACTCAGCTACTCAGTCAGTCGGTGAGTCATGGACATTTGTGTTTGTAGGGCTCGCTCTGCTTTTGCAGTCCTGCCAAAAATCATTTCAGCACTGGGTACAGGGGGCTGTTCAAATAAATCAGCTTATCTTTTTGCTTGGGGTAATTTTTTTTTATCAAGGCTTGGATACCCAGGAATTCTCTCTCTTGTGCAAACATTGCTTATGCGGATACAGTGAATTAAGATAATGCAGAGAAAATTTATGGTTTATGAACGGAGAGCGCAATGGCTTCAGGGTAACAGCCGTAGAATGCAATATTCAGGTGAACAGGAGGAATTTTCTCTGGAAATTACCCCATGTTCTGGAACTCTCCACACTTAAAGCCTTTGGCACAAAGACTTCCTTCAAACAAAACTTCAGTGCTGTGACAAGGAAGTGACCAGAGTGTGTTGGAAGCCTGCTAGATACCTTTCTGGAGATAGCCTTTAGATTTTTTACATTGTTAGCTTCTGTAATTATTTCCACTGCACCTGTTATGGAGGTCGTGGTTTGACGTCCTCTTTCCGTTTGACCTGTCTCTGAAAATCACATCTGGAAATTTTACGGCAGAATTGCCATGAAATTTACTATACACACTCAGTTTTTAAGTTGAAGAAACCTAGTGATTTTAGTGACCCCACCATGACCTTTCCTTTAGTGCTGCGGTCGGGTCAAGCATATCGGCCGTGAAAGTAATGTCAAGACATTTTGGTCTGTACACTCATGCGTGGGGAGAGTGTTTGGCCTTGGTTAAGGTTTGCTCTGTGCTGCATTCTTTCAGTGTGAAGAACAGATTTATTACTGTTAAGTAATAATTTACATCCTTGCAGTGAGTTGGGAAAGAGCTGGTTCTGCGCTGGTTCGTTCCCTGAGATGCGCCAGGCCTCTCCAGCCTGTTTTCGTTTGCGCCTGCTGTCACCTCCCGGTCTCATTTGAATGACGTAAACCGGCTTCGTCTTTGTATGAAAACAGGCTTAGTCTTTGCAGCGCTGCAGTCTATTCACTCCAATCTCACAAAGCGGTGATCTTTAGAGAGCGCATTTTTGTAGATTTGTTATGTGATACTGTTCAGGAGAGGGTCAGTTTCATCACACTGGGCAGACGGTGTTGTGGTGTTAGAGCTGATTGTATGTTTGTGTGTATTTTTAATTATTGGTGGGCTTTTTTTTTTTTTTTTTTTTTTTTTTTTGGCGGTGCAAGTTCGAATGCATATATGTCTGTGAGTGCCTGCATGTGGTGTGCGAACATTTGTATGTGTATGCAGTGTGTGGAATGTTGGCGCATGTATGTTATGTGCTTGTGTACTGGTGCCTATATACATTAGGCTATGTGCCCAAATTGCTATGCATTTCATTTATTTTGGAGTTCTTTGTTCTCGGACTTTCCGCAGGGTCTGCTGTACGCGGGGTCCGATTCGGGGGTGGTGCAGGTGTCCCTGAGCGAGTGTGGGCGCCACGCCTCCTGTCAGGACTGTGTCCTGGCCCGCGACCCATACTGTGCCTGGGACACCCCCGCCTCTCGCTGCATATCGCTGCCTGGCCGAGACCCACCCAAGGGCAGGTATGCTGCTGAAAACTACACTTCCCATAATACACTTTCATCTCACGATGTGGCCCCCGATCTGTTAGTAATCAAAGATCACCTGAGTCGCTCAGCAGTAAAGTGAAATCCTGGGGGAGAAAAAAAAACATTTTTCTTGTCGTATTTGTTAATGAATTTTTTAAATATTATTTTTTCAGTGCTGTATCTCTTAATTTTTAGCATTCTGTTGATTTAAGAAGTGCTCTACCCAGCTAACACAAACTGCTCTCATAATGTTATGGAAATATTTTATTCGGTTTTATAACATTGCTGGAACATTGTGCAAATATTGTGCGTATTTTTATATTTTTTCAAGGATGATGAACTTAATGTTTTCATTTTCCGCCCTTGTTTCCCAGTAGCTTGATTCAGAGTCTGATAGATGGAGACGCATCTCGGTGCTCGGATTCTGACCCAAATCTCGGTATGTCACCCTGTCTCGCATGACGCAGCTGAAGGGAATGGAGGTTTATTAAGCGTACGATGCATGTATACCAGGGCTTCTCGGGCTCAAGCGTAATCGAGACGTATATTTTTCTGGCTGTACGTTCCGAGTTGAGAGCCACCCCCCACCCATCCCCCCCCCCCCGCTTTTGTTTTTCTTTTTGAAATTTTAATAATTTATTTTTGCTTAATTCAGACATTACTTGCTTTATTTATTTGCTTTTATTCAGGTAAAACGAATTGAGGGAAATTGTTAATGTCCATGTTTTCTTTTTGGACATGAGAACCCCTGATAGGCATGTGCACTCGTATGTTAAAACATTGCAAATTCAGTGTGTAGCCATTATCACGTGTTAAAGACGAGATGTCAAACCCTGGTCCTGGAGAGCCATGGTCTACTGCGGTTTGCGATTTCTGTCAATCAGCAGCAGCCTCTTTAAACCTTGGAAGCAAAGTGTGGAGGATTCTTCTTCAATCAAACCCTTTCACCCCCAACAGTGCCCAGTTCTCACGGCTATTTCTCCCCATGGCCTTTGCTGACATTCTAACTAAATTTCTGGCCGTCTGCTCTTATTCCTGATTGTTAAAAGAAAAATGACAAAAAGAGTGCCATATGGCACTATTGGGGGAAAAAATGCCAGTCACAAATGAGTTAAGTTTAAATTTAGCACTTTGGCTCGGGAACACTTCTCAAACCAACAGTGGACCTCCAGGCCTTGAGTTTGAATGCCCTGGTGTAGATGATTGGTACACACTCCCAGATTTGTTGTCATAAATTCATGTAATTGTTATTTGCGAAGACACTCAATGGACCAGTATCTCAGACGAATACGAAGGCAGGTCCTTGTCTCAATTAGATTTCCAGTGGAGATTCTCCGTACTGGAGATCTCCATAACGGACCGAGCTTAATCTCTCTCTGTGAAACCGTCCCTGTCGGGTTTTTTTTTCCCTCCCTCATGCCTCCCCCCCCTTATTACAGTGAAAGTGAACAACATCACACTGGTTCCTGGGAGCAACATTAAACTGCCGTGCCAGCCCTATTCCAACCTGGCCCGGGTAAAATGGCACCTGCTCAGTCAGCCTCTCCAGTCCGACCGCAAGTACGACATCAGTAAAGAGGGGCTGATGATTCTTGATGCCACCCCCTCTGACGCGGGGCTCTACACCTGTCGTTCTGAGGAGACGGTGAAGGGGAGACTCTACACCCGCGAGGAAGCGAAGTACCGGGTGGTTCACAAGAAGGGGCGTATGATAGAAAAGACCCCCCAGCTAGAGGCTCAAACCCAGGGAGCGTCGCTGACGGCCCTGCAGGTCTCGGTGGTGGTCCTTTCCATCCTCCTCGGGGCACTACTGGCCTGGAACTTGTACCGGGGTCACCTACCGCTGCCCTGTCGGTCCAGGAAGTCCCAAGACCGCCCCATGTCGAATCAGAGGGGGCCTCAAGTCGCCAGTCCCGCCTCCGACCAAGTGAGGAACTGTCTGGAGGACAAACCGCTGATGACAGAGGTGAACTACAGCGCCAACAATAACCGGCTCAACGGCGACAGCGCACTCTCGCCTAAGGCGACCATGGACGCCTTCAAGTACATTGACGACGAGTCCGAGATCTGACCGCAAGGGATTTTGGGAGTTGTGGTGCGTGTGCTACCCTTAGTCATGGGCAGGGCTGTCGCTAGTGGTAGAGAAAAGGTGGTGACGGGTCCTGTGGCCTACGACAAGCTTCGGAGGAACCTCAGCTGGTGAGGGGCCCTCGTGAATTCCGCTAGGACTTAAAAAAAAATTGGGCCCAGGGCTCAAGATTCATTCAGGGACCCCAGAACTGCTTGCTGTGGCCCTGGCCTTGGGAGTTGGGAGTGGTCTTACTCCCAGATGGACCCCTGGATTCTGAAAATTATTTTTGTAAATAAACAGGAACAAAACATTTCAAACCCACAGCACATGATGTACATGCATCCCACTGATCATCCCTACAAAATGTACACGGCTAAGTGAGTGACCACAATTCAACAAAGAATGGACCTCGGCTGCAGTTGCTTTGTGCGGTGGGATGAATGAGAGCGCTCAGACAACGCATGCCTCTGCTGAGGCATTTGGAACTTTACTACCACCTAGTGGATTTTAAGATCTATGGCATTTATTATTCCAATCTTCCAATTCCAAATTGGAGAAGAATCCTTTAAAAAAAAAAAAAAAAAAAAAAAAAAAAAAAATTCCAGGAGCCGAAATTTGTTTTGGATCACTCCCAGAATGAAGTCACCTCTAAGATAGGCCAAGACACACCTCTGGTAAAAATGTCATGTATTTGTCCATCACTTTTTCTGTAATGTTGCAAACTAAAATACCCACAAACCGAAAGTAAAACTTGGTCTTCACTTATTTCCATCTGCGATATTGACATTTAGGGAAAGAGACAGGATTCAATTTAGGGTTAGGGTAAGGTTTGGGTTTAGGAAAACAGTCTTCCTTTCCCAAGTTTCCCCTTATGAGGGCCCCTTGGGAAAGAAAAGTTTGCACAGGCCATTCAGTGTACTGGAGCCTTTATATAGGATAGGGTTTGGGGTTGGGGTTCGGGTTAGAGTTAAGGTTAGGGTTCGGGAAACCAGCGACGACTTGCGTAAACCAAAGCTGTTTACAGAACATCAGATGACGTCTTGGCAGTTTGCCGGACGAAATTAAGTGACGACCATAAAACACAGCGTCTTTGGTGAAGGTAATGAGAGATGATGTCCGTGTGGCGAGTGACTGTTTTGGGCTTCACCTCTCTTATCCACAGCATCCGCAGTAATCCATCTCTCAAAACTCTGCGGAACGATCAGTATTCTGAACACTTTTGGGACTTTTCACAGTGCAGCGGCGTCAGCCGGACTCCTCGATAAAGAAGGAAGCTGATGATGTGCTTTTTTTTTTTTTTTTTGAAAGACACTGCAGGCACCACACCTCCCGCAGTTACTCCACACCCCTCCGCTTCGCACCCGTTTAAAACTGCCGAAATGGAGTCATCAGACCTGAACCAGTCAAAAATGCTTGTACTCTGAACACACTGCCACCTGACATGTAAAAAAAAAAAAAAAAAAAGAAAATAACAGTGGAGCAAAGCCTGGTTATACAACTCTGAGACGGCCTGAAGGTTACGACAATGATGATTGTGCTGTGGTGCGTTTTAGGCTACGGCTATGAGGGAAACGACTGAAAATACAAACCGAAATGGGCTAAAATGGCTTTTTTTTTATGGGGGGGGTTCAGTAGAATTCTCTCAGGAAACAGACTGTGGGGTTACATGTGGGGTTGTTTGTTGAGGTGGTTACACTGGGAGTCAGTGCAAACGATATGGAAAAGAGGTTTTTAATGAGAAAGTATTCTATTTCTGTGTTGCTTTCTGTGCCAAGTTTTGTGAAATGTATTATATTCTTTTTTTTAATTGAATTGCAATGTCTTCTGTGAAATTGTTTTATTATTAAATGTTTTAACCATCTTGACAAATGGCGCATATTTGAATTGAGAGTCAAGTTTGTGCTACTTTTAAGCATCGTGTTGTTTTTATTTACAGTTTCTGCTGAAGAGTTGGTTGATCAGAACAAGGTTTTTTTTTGTTTTTTTTTAAATAGATCATTATCATTTTCAGACGTTTGTTGGGGGGGGCATTTGGGTGTTAATTTTTGCCATGAGATTTTAAAACAATTTAAGTACAGAGAGGTAAGGTGTTCGAAATAAATCTTGGGGTGGCATGTGTGCCCCCACCTGCTATTCAACTGTCGCCAAGATCCTATTCCAAAAGCGCTCGGAGGGGGTGGGGGGTCTCGTCCAGTATCTGAGGTGAAGGGAAGAGGTTTTCCGTAAATGCGCCATTCCCACTCAGAGCAGTAAATGATTCACGGCCCTTTTGTTCGGGCCAAGTTCTCTTTTTTGGGCTGTTCTGTCGTTCCCTCCCCCCTGTGCCTTGGCTCTATACACTGGAGAGAAATATTCCCCAATAGCACTAGCCTAGCCTGTGTTACACAATGGGTGGGCAAGACTGAGCAGGTTGAGAATGCTGCAGCGATACACGCTAATGCTCCTTAACCCTTCGAGGTGTGACATCACAAATGAGCATGGAATGTTCATAACTGAACGTTCTAAATGCTGATGTCACAATAACCGCTGGTTCCAGAACACTGATGGAGAGCATGACCTGAAAAGGACCTTAAAAACCTTCTCTTCTGAAAGGATTGAGCCTGTGGTGAGCTGTTTGGAGGATTTTGTAACCAAACAAACTAGGAAGAAACAGAATCAAGTGTTTATTATGCAGACAGTGGGGTGTTGGGTGAGGGGTGAAGCACATGAATTCTTCAAAGGCGAAGACCAGGAGAGGGGAAAATGTGGAGCAGCTGTTTTTTCTCAGTGCTGTGCAGAGAAATGTAACCAATGCACATTTGGCCATTACCCCTGTTATCGCCAGCAGTATTGTTCATTAAAATGTGTTTGTTTTCTCAAGCTTTTTATGGATAAAGGATTAAAAGTTGTTTTTGTGTCTCAGATTTCATAAATGTTGTTCACGTAGCAGGTTGTATGTTTTTCCTCGTAACTTTATTTGTTTAATGTCCTGTATTTGTTTGACAGTTTCCAGTTGCCGTTTCAATCAGTAATGGGGCAGATCACAGTCACTGGGGAATGTATGACATTTCTGTGGAAAACAAGCTTGTATCCAGAAGCTGAGAGCACAGGTTTTTGCAATGTTCTCTCCCCTTACGGACTTAGATTTATTTCTGACATGGAATACTGTACAGCTCTCCCTGCGCTCCAAACACCAGGTGTGCTGGGGCCTGTTCCTGTTCAGGCATAGTGCCTGTCAAAACTTTGCATAGATTGACATTACATGTTGAAATGTTGCCCACGTTGGAAATAAGAGATGCAACTTCAAAAATGTTAAAATTTCTAAAAACGTTGCGCCCCGGTGGCTTATCGGTCTTGCGTGCCATAAAGGCTAAAGCGACCTGGGTTCGATTCGGCTCAGGTCAATGTCTTCCCCATTCTTCTCCCCAACCTTCCTGTCTCTCTACACTGTATAACTGTCAAATAAAGGAAAAATTCCCAAAAAAATAATCTTTAAAAAAAAAAAATTTCTAAAAACGTGGGCATGCAAAACTGCCTGCAATTTTTTTAACTTTATGAATCAAAATCAAATTTAATTCTTGAAAAGGTGCACAAGCCCATGTATTGAATATGCTTTCATAAATCAAGTTTATTTTTATACATCCAATATCTGCCAGTGCAAGTGATTGTGCACACTGTTTATAAATGAGGCTCCATTTTTTTGTATCCAGATATATCCTGATTGCATCTGCACCTGGATTATTCACTCTTACCGAAAAGGGCCGGTATGGGTGCAGGCAGGAGTTCCACGCCTGATTCTAGTAATCCAGCCTTCGAGTGTTTGCCAAAGAACTTGATTTGTTGAGTTGTGTGTCAGTGCTTGGGTGGAATTAAAGCCTGGATCCACAGCAACTCATCCCGGATACGACTGACTACCCAGAATCAGATGAGATGGATCGTAGTTTGCACCTGGCATCAATTTTGTATGAATGCTTTGTAATCGCTTCTGGCTGGATCCTGTCCCCCTATTGACAAGGCAGTCCTTCAATATGGCCATTATTGAGCATTCTGAAGTGTGGACTCATGTGGACACATTGCTGCTTTCAAATGTGGCTCTCTGTGTGTCCTCACATCTCGAGTGCATTCAGACGCGTCTTCAGCACTTGTCTGTCTGTGATTGCTACATTCAAGTCTGAACAGGCCTGCAGTCAACAGCCTGTTTCAGAGGCGGTGATTTTCTGTTGCGCAACACTTGTTTTGTACAAGGGAAGCTACACTAAGCCCTGCTGCTCCAGCAATAAAAAAAAAAAGCAAAGAAGTGTTTTGTATACTCAACAGAAAAGTTCAGGACCACTGAGTTTTTTCTCTATTATTTTCTCTTGTTCTGAGCTTCCCAAGACACTGTCAAGCTGTGGTGAGAGCATATGGTTTTCACAAGATATTGAAATGACTTGTGACATTATTTGACATTTTGATTTAATGGTCAGAACTTGGTGTGATTCTGGTCTTCCCTGTTGATACCCTATTTTGGGGTAATGAAGTCGTCTGATCAAAAGTTTTGATGCATTTTTGTGCCTCGAATTAACACCAATGACATAACGCATGGGATTTACGTTCAGTTGGTGCATTTCACTTTGATTAAAATACAGTGTTCCCAAACTTTTTGTTGAGTACAGATATTCATGTGACTTTTTTTGGCCCTAAAGCTGGCAAGTTCCATGAAAGACACGTCTCAACAAAAATGTCTCAGAAATGCAAGATGGGATGGAGAGATGAAAGGGTTAAGCCCTTAAAGCAATTTTGGGGTCCTTAGGGCCTTGCTCAAGTGTGCAGCAGGCTTGATGACCCTTGACCCTTTGTTGAGGGCTCAGAGATCAATCACAAGGTAAACCTTCCATTTCACACTGCGTACAAAATGGATCTGACACCCCCTTGGGAGTCAGTTTTAAAAATGTGCAAGGAAATTCTGTTCTCTTAGAAATACTGTTCCAACAGTCCAGAGACAATGCCAATTTTTTTTATTTAACTCCTGTAAAATACACCATTAATAAATCAGTAAAACAGACAGAAACTGAAGAAAGGAGACTGTACATAAAAAACGTGTTTGAAAAGAAATACCGCTTTGCTGCAATTCACTTCATTAGGCATAGTCCACAATGGTATGGTCGAGGTCCTTACATGGAGGGTTATATAGTACCCAGCAAGGGCCAAGCTGGCCCAATCACATTTGAACATCTAGTAGTGGGAGGGGCTTAGAGGCCTTCAGCCCCTCTATTTAGAACTAATGGGAGGGGCCAAAATTTCACAATTAGACTTCATTAAATGTTGAGAGGAGCTGAGAATCTGTCAAACACTGTACAATGAGGAGTTCCTCAGCGAGCCCTCCACTCTTAATGCTGGAGTGGGCGGAGCCTCAAATCGACTAACCCCGCCCACACCTCCCCTGACTTCACCAGATGTTCTGGGCTCTGACACCAAAGTCCTGCTATAGTTTTCTTCAACCATTGAACTCCGCCAGCTAATTTTACCATTTAGGTTTGCCTTTTGGCCTTTTGATTTGCAAGCGAATAAGCAAACCAGAATACCTGGAAGTTCCAGTGCTTTCTGAAGCTGGAGTTCCACCTGCTCTTCAACACAACCTCACCGCCTGTAGCGGTACCTCTTGAAGTGGAACCAAAGCTGGAAGATGCCGTTGGCGAACTGGCAGCGGAAGCCGTGCCGGTGGGAGTACTCCCACTCGCGGTTGACGATTTTGAAGGCGATGTCCTCGTAAGGGGGTCCAGCGTGGAAGCGGAGAACCCCAAAGTCCTTGTTGTCCGCGCTGGGCTCCAGGAAGTACTGGGGTGTGGAGCGCTTGTCGATGAGATCTGGGTAGAAGATGTTGAACTTGTAGCCCTGGACGATCTTGGGCGGCGGGTTGTCGAAGTCGTAGTGCGTCTGGTTGTACTTGTTCCACTCGAAGCCGGTGTGGACACGGTTGAAGAACCGCGGCTTTCGCGGTCGGTATTTGTCGGCCCACAGGTACATCTTGCCCGTGAGCGGCAGCTCGACGCTGAACTGCGCCTCATCGCCGCCCATCCCCTCCCGCGCCCGCCGCACGAATGCATCCTCCGCGCTCTCACTGGCGTCACCTGGGGAACGGTTTTGGGGTCAAAGGTCAAACATTTAAGCACACGGGAGTCCCTGTTAATCCACCATTTTCAGCACTTTCTAGTGTTCAGCACATTCTTATATTAAGGATATTTTTGGGGAAATACACTGCAAGGGCTTAAAAACTACACTCATTTCACACTTGTGTAATTTATACAGGTACTGGGTCATTTTGTTTTATATCCAGCAAAGCCAAGAGTACAGAAGTGTCTTTTAGTTGGCATTTCAAAACAAGAACAGAAAAGATCACTGAATCACTGTAAACCAACTAAGCATTAATCGGAAAAAACAAACCCCAGTCATATATTCGACCTACACCTCACACAGATACAACTACCCTTCACCCTGGCCAGAGTGCTACAGTGTATGCCTGTGTGAGAATGCCAGACCTGGGCTAAATACAGCCTTTAAAATACTATGAAACAGGTAAATCAGTACATTAGTAGATTAGTGTCGGCACAATGCGAGAGGTCTGTTAAACTATTTTATGATTTTGAGGGAAAACCTTCAGGGACAAGATTGGTGACCTCCAGACTAAATTATGTGATTTATATTGGGCTATTTAGACTTCCAAATGTGTCCAGAGTACTTGGTTCTGTTTTCTACCCACTTAAATACAATTTTCAGAAGAGACAGTGATTGTTGTTGTCGTGTCTGTTGGTCCACCTGAGCTTGTCCATAACAAACTTTGAAAAATGTGCAGGGGGGGGGATGTCATACCAGGGTGCACCACTAGGGGCAGTGTTCTAAGACCATGTTATGATGGGAGGGGTCTTCAGTGCTGACGCACATTATGTTCTGTCCCCCATATTGCATGTACAGTATATAGGATGTTTTTAATCACAGGTGTACTGTTTGCCTGTGCCCAGGTGACTGCCCTGTGACTCACCTGTGACCTGCATCTGGCGGCGGGCCAGGTGTAGGCGATGCAGGTCCTCGTCGGGGTCGATGGTGTGGGTGTCCAAGGGCAGCTCGGAGGGCAGGAGGAGCCGGGGGCTGTAGCGGCCCGAATCGTACTCCGCCTGGCTCTGCCGGATCAGGTCTTCCTCCGTCAGCACTGCTTCCGCCCCCTCCTCCTCCTCTCCCTTCTCTCCTCCCTCACCCTTCTCTCCCTCCTCCCCCTCTCCTACCCTTCCCCTTCTTCCTCCTGCTCCGCAGCAGGCCCAGACGGCGAGGAAGAGGATGGTCCTGGTTCCTGAGAGTCCGTTCCTTCCGTAGTACTACTGCAGGGGAATAAGTAAAATGGCGGGGGTCAGTCACCTATCCCAGAATTCACTGAGCCAGAGGCATAAACACACCCAGGACACTTTGCCAATCCATCACAGAAAACTCAAGACATTCACTCACTCACACCTGCGTTCAGTTTAGTCCCCTACTAGCCCTGCAAGCATGACTTTGGACGTGGAAATCATCTTACTAGACCCAACGTCCAAGCATGGGAAAACTATTGATTTAATGATTTACGTTCCCCTTTCCCTGATGATGCTATCCGTGACTTTAGTGTTAGCTTCAGTTTGGACAAGCTTAAACTCAGCAGCTCACGCATCAGATCCACTAAGCTTCAACCAGGTACAAGAAACTTAATTACAATGATATTAGCTGGATTGTGGCAAATGAACCTGCTGTTTAACTTAACGAGCAATTTTTTGGGTAGATTCCAAATCTTTCCAACATGTTAGTTCCACATTTCACATGATTTTTTTTCCAGTCCTGGCACAACAAAATTCAAAGGCTTAACCCATTAAATTTCAAAATTATGAGTCAGAGTTACAGTATAATACCAAAGCTCCAAACTATCTTAACCCGGGCTAGACCTTGGGTGAAAAAGTCTTTAAATCAACATCACAAATCTAGCACATTCGTGTCAGCTTAATTAGAGAGGTCTGGTCACACTAATATGTGGAACAAATTTAACCCAAATGATTTGGGGATTTATATTGTCATGAATATTCAATATTTTGAAAGTTTAACAATCCAGGATTTCGAATATACACTTACGACTACTTTAAACTCAAGTTTCTAAAAAAAAAAAAAAAAAAAACTCAGGACGGGCAGGATTAAAATGTTCAGAAAGACTCATCAGGACTTTCAGTTCTCGGCGAGTCCTGCTTATATAATCGACGAGCGACCTTAATCCTCTCATCTCCGCCAGGAGAAGCACACATCTAACCAGCTGTGGGGCATTTGCTGATGCACTGTGCCTTACACTGCTTTCAGGGCAGGGGTCAGGGGTCAGGGGTCACTCACATTAGCTCCTCGGCCTCCGGCTCCTCCTTGATGATGGGGAAGAGGGGCTCGCTCTCCACGCCCTGCTCCTGCTTCAGTTTGTACAGTTTCTGCCGCAGGACGTCCTGGTGCCGCTCCCTCAGCCTGCGAGACAAAAGGGGGGAAATGTGGGAACGATGAAGCCTTTCAAACCCAGGAGTCCCGGGCCCAGCCTGCACCAGCTTCAGCTTCAGCAGGCCTCCGCAGGTGCTCAGGTCGGACTCCAGTGGGGGCTGTTTATAGGGCACTCAACACACAGGAGTGGAGCAAGTCTGCAGAAACCTGAGACTGTGTCCAAAACAGCTTACTTATATAAGTTGAGTACACGGGATGAGAAAGTTGACCACAAGAACACTAGAGATACCCTACATATATACGCATTGGCGTTGTTTTGCTTCTTGTGGATATTCCCTTAACAATACAAAGGATCTACCAAACATACTATACAGTCCGCGAGGTCTGAGAACTGATCGTTTTCCCTCCCTCAGTTTACACTACTGGGTGTTGCAGGTGTGTGGAGCGAATTAGGAGGAAAAATGTAACCCACACACTGTAACATTTTTTTGTTTTGTTTTGTGTAGTGCGCGGTCAGCATTTTGTCTTCCTTAACTACCCAGAAGAAATGAAAATCGGGGCTGGATTTGGACTCGAGGTCCAGATTGGGCGATCCTTGGTTTAAGGGGTCTTCAGGGTAAAAATTTAAATTTTTTTTGAAAATTTCAATATTTTTTATTTTCACATTTAAAAAAAAAATTAAGGAATACAATGATATGCCAGTAAACGCCAAGAATCTATGTTTTTCCTCTGCCTCAATTGTTACTTGTGACTTTAAATGCAAATTACCAAAAATCACAATTTTGACAGATTTTTAACCTTGTGGCATTCATAAAATCATTAATATTCATCTGATTGACAGGAAACATTTGGACTGAAGTTGTATCTGTTGCAGATCTATGAAATGACATAGGATTTTCTAGATAGATGCATCCCTAGTGGGTTAATTTTGAAAATGAAGCAAGTTGATGACAGAAATTTTCATTATGGTTACATAACAGAGCTCATTAAATATTCATAATTTTTCCAAACAAAAAAATCCTGTCATTTCATGGAACTATCTTAAACCTTTCATATGAGACTAATTTGAGTTAAAATCTGACCATGGTTTATTGAAATAACAGTGCCACAATATATTTTCAGATTTTGTCATTAAAGTGCCATTTCCATGGCAACCATGTAAATTTTTATCAAAATACTACATTTTATGAGGTTAAAATCATGTTGAGTATGTTTGTTTCTTAGTTTTTACATTATTATGGTTATTTCTACACTTAACCCTGAAGACCCCTTAAGGCATTTATGACACTCATGAGACGGGGATGGAGAATGCGGAGACAGGGGACTCGCCGGCAGCCGTACTGACCGTGCCCGGGCCATGTACACGCGGACCTGCTGCAGCAGACTCTCCCAGTATCCGATGTCTAGGTTGGAGCCGCCAGCGCGGATCTTATTCTCGATGTTGAGGTGCAGCGCCTGCAGCTGGCTGTACGTTTTCCCCTTGAAGACGGTCTGGACGTCGGTGCTGACGGAGGTGTTGATCCCCTCGCGCCGGTCCCCTGGAGGAGATGGAGGGGGTCGGATGCATCAGGTTAGTTTGAAGGCTCTTTTTCGACAAGCCAAAGAAAAGCCATCAGTTCTTCAAATTTTTTTCCACCGCAATTTCTAAGCCAGATAAAACAGAAGTAGCCACAAAAGAAAAATTATCGGATGAAAGCCACAGAAGGAATTTCAATTTGCAGCTTTTCAGGATCCTGTTTCCATTTCATTTCCATATAAATGTCCGCAAATTTTTTTTTAAATTCCATTTGTCCACCATATTTACTGCTAAACCGCCTAACACTGCCGTATGGCACTCTTCCATAATGCCTTCATATTCCTTAAATTGCCATATGGCACGCTCTTAGTTGCTATGTTTAGACCAATCAAAACACTTGTTTCATGTTTCCACTGGTTGCTTTCCTGTCTTACCCAATCATAACAAGCCTTATAGATAACAATTTCATAGTCACATTAGATAGCTACGCTCAAATTTCAAAATGCTTTTTTTTTGCCCTTGATTTTTAGTTATTAAAGTGGCGGAAAATATATTTGACTGCGATTCAAACGCATAAGACTTTAAAGGATTCTTGTCAGAGGATTTATAGTCTAGAGGAGAGGAGACTCTAAAAGCGACATCAGTGTTTCTCCTGTTAATACAGGTGATTTAGCTGATTTACCTTCAAGTGAAAGTGAGTCCGAACTTGAAGACAATTGCGGTGATGACAGAAGTCAAATCAGAGTCCTACTTGTCTTTGTAACATAATGTTGTTAAGCTCATAGTTTTAGCTGTACAGAGCCATTTGTGAGGGCATCACAGAAAGTTGCTAACTGGCTGAAACTGCCGTAGGAAAGAGGGGCCTGGGACGTATTTCACTCCTGGAAGGTAAAGGGTTAATGGGACTTTTGCAGAAAATTAATACGGAATCAATAAAAAAGGGAAAATGAAGGAAGTGGGGGAGGTTACTTCGCACAGAGGGCAACAATAACACTGCTAACCTACTCATATTCACCCTATAAACCAGCACATCATTAATCATTACTCTAGTAATGTGACGTTACCAACGTACCACGCCGCTGCCTAGCAACAAACAGGTGCTCTAGTAACACACCATAGCCAGAATAATGCGGTGCTGCATTAATAGGATACCGATGTGTAAGTAACTTGACACCACGACCATAGTGTGACGCACCGCTACTCTAACAACACACCGCTGCAGTAGTAATACGTTACCCTAACCGTGCACTCACACCAAAAGAGACTTGAGCAACCAAAGTGACCAAAATCCACTTGTCCTCTACGGTCGCTAAAAGAGAATAGCAACTGATGCCGTAGTGACAGCGAGTGACGCGGCGCGAGTGACCGGAGCTTCAATTTGAAGCTGAGCTCAGCTCAAATTAAAGCAAATTAGCCATGATGCGCTAAAGCAGCACGCAGTTACAGAGAGGGATGATGCGAACCTGACGTTTGCACCGCCGCACGATCGCTCTGCCCACGAGCAACAGCAGATGACAAGCTGCTACCGACCTGCGCGAACAGTGTAAATTTGACGCGGTTGGCGCAAATTCAGGATGACGACTCACCACTGCTGCAGGAAAAAAAAAAACCACCCTTACCTGGCCCTTTCCCAGAAGCCTCCAGCTTGCGGAGTTTGCTGATCTCATCCTCGGTGATGGTGGTCATGTCCCTCCAATAATCCACATTCTTCCCCTGCTCTAATTCCATGTAGATCTGAGGACACACAGGAGGGGATCAGGGAGGGCAGGGTCGTCCAGTGGTAGGATACTCAACCAGTGGAGTTCTGACATTTATCTGGAGAGAAGTTCTGAAGAACTTTGCTTTTGGGCCCTAAAGGGGCCTCAACCCCAAAACTGCACCAGGGGATTTACCACTGTTGCGCTTTAATCCTCCTCACATACACTGTTCTATGTAGAATTTCTTCCAAGACGCTCGTGAAAAAGACAAACTATACTTGAACAACAAAAGAAACGCAAGTCAATTAAAGGCAGACTGGAAAATAAGTTTGCGCGTAATTATTTTAGAAAATCAAATTTATTGCTAGCGCGTGCACATTTACACTTGTTTCATCAAACTTTTCTTTATTTTGCAGTCACTTTGACTGAGCAACCACAAGAGTACATTAACTAACTAGCTAACTTGCGTTTCTTTTGTTGCTCAGTATAGTACTTAATGCAACTTAACCTGGTTAAATGGAGGTTAAAAAAAGGTTTGATATCACGCATGCACGCTCGTACGCATTCGCAGCAACACACACATACACAAGAAGCTTGGCACAGTGGTGCGGTGAGTAGCCCTGTCACCTCGCAGCAAGAAGGCTGTGAGTTTGCATGGAGACCTAGAGCCTTTCTGTGTGGAGTTTGCATGTTCTCCCCATGTTTGTTTGAGCTCCCTCTGGGGACTCTGGTTTCTTCCCGCAGTCCAAAAACATGCACGTTAGGCTGACTGGAGACTCTAAGTTGCCCACAGGTACGAGTATCTGAATGAATACCGTGTAATTTGATTCCTATGTGTTTTTAGCGGGGTGCGACTCATGAAACGATATAGCTGCAAAATAATGTGCATGAAGTCTTGTCAAGTGATAAATAAATAAATAAATAACGCAAACACAGGCACACATCGCATTCACATGCATACACAATCCGTACCTCCCCGCACACATGCGCGCGCACACACACACACAAACACACACACACACACACACACACACCTTGATATCCTCCAGCAGGTCGTCCATGTCAGTGACGGTCAGGCCGTTCAGGAAGGTGTACGGCTCGTGCATCTCAACGGCGAGGTCATCATCCTCCGCACTGATGTACTTGGCCAGCAGGTCGATGGGCTTGGCACGCCCATCCCGAATACGGATCTTTGACCTGCAGGTACAGCCAAATGATGCTGTGAGACCCTCAGCACCAAGAGTGGAGAACCCAGACTCAGAGGGCACAGTCCTCACCAGTATTTTGTTCCCTGGATTTGCTCATAACTGCCATTATCCAACAAAAACGTGGAACAAACTCAGGGGAACGGCTGCACCTACAGTGCCTTAGCCCTGCATGTCTTAACCCCTAGATTCCACCGGGCGCGTACCTGCAGCATAGTGTGAGAGACGGTATTTTGCTCCGTCTTGCAAGCGACTTCATGTTCCACTGAGCGCGAAACATCAGCGTAGCGTCCTGCCAGCTGATACAATCGACCTGCTCAGATTTTGCATATTTCGTCATTTTTGCCAGGCTGTTTGTGCAACAAACTTAAATGCTTTCTGTTGTTTTTCTGCTTTAATTGCATTTAATGTCATTTCTGACCTTGCTGTGCTGTAGCCTACTACAGTCCAGCTGTGAACGCCACAGATTAAAATAAAAAATTGTGCCCGTGTTTTAGTTAAAACAGAATCACAGACAAGTAGTTGAAAAGTAAATTCTAAACAAATTTCATATCAAAGATTTGTGGCTAGTTTCTTTCAGTCAAAAGCATATTCCCCTTGATAGTTACTTCCAGCCTGGCACGATCTGGTGCGCGGTTCCAATTAGCACAAATACTAATGTAGTTGGATCCAATGACTGTAAATGGTCAAACTATGGGACACGTATCCCTGCTATATTAAGATCAGCGCGACTGCAGCCCACCACCGCCAGAAATAGACTCGGCGCATATTCTCGGCGGAGCAGCGCAAAGAGCCACTTCTAGGAAGCTGCCGAGACGTGCCGTGGCGAGGCTGGTGGAATCACAACCATTGTCTAGAATGGCCGCTATCAACTCCGGCAACCATGTAGCGGCAGTAACGCGGCCAAGACACTTCGGTGGAATCTCAGGGTTAGAGGTCTCTCTGCTCAAAGACACCCGATTCTAATGACTGTAGCTGGTCAAGGATTTGACAATGAGATAGATGCGTAATAATGAGGCAATCGGGTTTGTTAGAAAAAACAGACATCTAAAAGATCCATAGCTACAGGTATCGAGGAGCAAGGCTCCCTGCCCATAAACTGACCGGTGAAATCAGCTCTCAACATTCCATCAAAACAAGGTAGGAGTTCCAAACATTTGTAGAGTTTTCGTGACATCCATGTAATTCTGTCCTTTGCTGAAGATGTTTCACTGGTTGATACACACTGGAAAATTAAGGGAGTACGGGTGGTGGTTATCAAACTGAGTAGCACCAGTGTGTGTACCCCGAATTTCCCTGAAGTGAAAGGGACTGTCGGTGGGTCCAAAGTGGGAGAAGGTGAAGGCAACTCAAAATATTTGCATTGATTTCATCAAACTTGGGTATGTGTATCCTAGCAGGACATGAGTGTGTGTGTGTGTGTGTGTGTACGCATATGACTCCAGCTGCCATGACTGGCGCGTGTGTGTTCTAGTTGTGTGAGTTTTCAGAAGTGGGGAGGTGTTGTATGAGACTCTTACCGGAGTTTGGCCTGATGCAGGTGGAAGTTGTCCTCTTGCTCCGCCCAGGTTTTGAAATGCTCCGCCTCCTTCTCCCTCTGCAGCATCTCCAGCTCCTGTTCTCTCATGGCCTTCTCTCGCTCTCGCTCCAGACGAAGCTGCTTCACCTGTCAGGCACCAAACTCGCTGCTAAATATAATGCCATTCACAGAACTAACCACATGGCTAAAGAAGGTACAAGCGCATGGCTAAATGCGAAAGGTGCAGCCACCAACCATGCTCCAAAATGTCACCCAATTCACAAAGCTAACCACGCTGCTAAACGCTATGCTAATCATGGCCAAATGCAAGTAGTGCAGCCACCAAATACGCAGCTAAATGTAGCACTACTCACACAGCCAACCATACAGCTGAACGCTATACTAAAACATGGCCAAATGCAAGCAGTACAGCCACCAAATACGCAGCTAAATGTAGCACTACTCACACAGCCAACCACACTGCTAAACACAAGAGGTACAGCCACCCACTGCAAACTCTTAGCGCTATTCACGCAGCTAATTACACAGCAAAATGCTGTACCAGCTATTTAAAAATGTTAGCAGCCAGACAGCAAACACTCTGTTCAATCTAGCACTATTCAGACTGACAATCACACTATTTGACTCTATACTAGCACAAAGCCAATGCTTGAGGTGCATGCACCAAACCAGCTGCTAACACACTGCCAATCACTCTCCGGACACGCAGCTAAATGCTAGAGGTGTCAGTGCCAAACATGTTGCTAGCATCCTGCTAAGGGCTCAGCTGACACATTGCTAAATGCCAGATGTGAAACGCTCCTCTAAATGCACACAAAGGCAGGACGCTACACACTCTACTAACGCATTGCTAAACGCAAATGCACCCCTATATGCCCAAACCACACCACTACAAACACTGCTGATCCTGCACATCAAGTCCTCAGCTGAGGGGCATGATTACCACATCAGTTGCAAATTAGAAGTGCTGGGCTAAAACAGAAAACTTGCACCCAGACAGGCCCTGTTTGAATGTTTGGATACCCAGCAGCCCATGCAACGCAGAGTAAGACTAGACAGTCCGGTCGTACGCGACCACATGGGTGTAGCCCCTGAAAGTCTGCTTCTCCCCTTTTTTGCGCATTATTTGGCCAATACTGTCGCCATGGCAACCAAAATCGATAGGTGTCATAAGTGACGTGTATCACATGTCCATACCAAATATGAAAGTAATCGGTCAAAAATTGCAGCCTGTACTGCGTCCACAAGGAAGCGAGTACGTTCAGCACAAATTTGCGCATTATTCAGCCAATACTGTTGCCATGGCAACCAAAATCGATAGGTGTCATAAGCGACGTGCATCACATGTCCACACCAAATATGAAAGTGATCGGTCAAAAATTGCAGCCTGTACTGCGTCCACAAGGAAGTGAGAACGTTCAGCACAAATTTGCGCATTATTCGGCCAATACTGTCGCCATGGCAACCAAAATCAACAGGTGTCATAAGTGACGTGTATCACATGTCCATACCAAATATGAAAGTAATCGGTCAAAAAAAATGCAGCCTGTAGCCTGAAGAGCGTTCCACAAAGGATTATTCAGCCAATACTGTTGCCATGGCAACAAAATCGATAGTTTATTCATGTCCACACCAAATATGAACTAATCGGTCAAAATGGCAGCCAAAAAATCGTCCACAGTTGTGATAAGTCAGCACAAATTTCACATGTCCACACCAAATATGGCAAAAAATCGATAGGTGTCATAAGTGAACTATAACACCTGTCAATACCAAATATGAAAGTAATCGGTCAAAAATTACAGCCTGTAGACCGTCCACAAGAAAGTGTCTACGGACGCGGACGCAGCAGCGGCGGCGAAGACGACACACGTGAATCTATAGCAGCCGCCCAACTTCGTCTGGGGGCTCCACTTAAAAACTTGACGGCAGCACTTTTTACTCAGTGCAGTTATCCAGCTCACTCAGTAATCCTGCTTTGTGAAATCATCCCCTGGTCTTATCCAAAGCGGTGTGCATCTGGTGGAGCAGTTTGTTGAAGAGCACAGTTATGGGACAGGCAGTGGCGTTACCTTCTGTAGCTCCCTACGATTTTCCTCCTGGATTCGTTTGTTCCTCTCCTTCAGATCCTTCTCTCCCAGGTGGCCAATTCCCTTCTTTTCCAGAGCCTGTCAATCAAGGTTCATATACAGGTCATCAGTCAACTTACAAGACAAAAGGACACAGCTCCATTTTTAAGGTCATTTGCACCTGAAAAACTGGGTGTGACAACTGGAAAAATAGTAAAAAGAGTACTTTTACCAACTGGGATGCATTAACATGCTCCTGAATTTTGGTCAAAAAAAAAATAATAATACTGTAAAGCTCTGACAGTCAATTAACATTCAGTCACTTGTTTTGAACAAGTCGTGACTTGACTTACAAGCACAGTTTTGAAATGCTTGAAGTCTCTAGGAACATAAATCATCAGTTCTTTTATCCATGTTTTTTTTTGTATCTTGGAGGTATACATTACACGTACAAAACTATTTCTTCTGAATAGACTTACAAATCTTAAGAGGCTGGATTTAAATTGATGTCCAGTCTTACTCCATTACTCCACCTAATTTCATTGGTCAGGAGTTCAACCAATTCGTTATTATAAATCCCCCCCTCCGCCCCCACCCCCGAAATGTCCCTTACAGCAATGTGCACACAGTCCAAGAGAAAGCTCTTTTTTGCACATTTTATCACCTGCATGTAATTTTTTTTTCTTCAAACTAGTGGTGCTCCGTATAAACGTATAAATGTTAACAAGAGGCTAAACGTTTAGGAAAATCAGTATTCGTTTAAATGAAGTATGTAATTTTTATGATTTTTTCATTAATTAAAATATAGTTAAGTACTGTGATTGCTACAGGGAATTAATAAATAACCGAAAAGATTCTTAAACTAGAGGGTGTGTCCGGAGGCCACATACCCTGCCCGCGCCCACGACCTTGAAATACGGCCGATATTTTAGAGGTTTTTTCATCAGTCAGATCCGAATCCGGATCCAGATCCAGATCAGACTACTCATGGTTGTTGCCCTCCCTGGAGGGCTAGAGTGTGTTGATGCTCACGTGATTCATTATGTTTTTGATGGAGTTATTTCAGAAAATGTCCAAATTTGCCCTATCTCCCAATGTTAACGAAATTTTCAAAGTGATCCAGAATCCACAGTTTGATCCGGATCTGCACAAAAACTAATCGCCTCTCACTTGGACCATTACCAACCCCTCTGTGAAATATGAAAACGATCTGACCAAAACTGCGGCCTGTAGGCTGTCCACAGACAAAAACACACAGAAAAATAAATAAATAAAACGGAGACAAACACATAACCCCTCCCGCACTTCGTTTGCGGGCCAGGTAAAAATGAGTATGATGCGGATGCTGGTCCTGGGTCGCATTCAATCTTATGGCAGAACGGAAGTGGCAGACAGTGAGTTCAGTTCTCTCGTGCCGGTGTGAATAATGTCTCGGGAAGAAAAGCCCCGCTTGGTCTCAACCAGACATCAGGAGAAAAATTTGATGTAAACTTTGTTCGCCGTTCCATTTGAGGACTGAAGAGTTTGATCGAGCCAACACCACTATAACTGGATGTTAAAAATAGGCTTTAACTGGCATAATGGCCAAATTATGCGTCTATGTTTGTTCCACAATAACATTGTTAACACTTTTTTCTTTCTTTGATTTGAATGAAAGCCATGCCTTGAATTTTGTTGTTGTTTAAGTAAGACCTATGTTAAGGCAGTTTTTTCCACTGTCTACAGCTTAATAAACACGCTTTCCTCACATTAACATGGTTGGGTTTCCTTATTTTGTAAAGATTAAATAAGACATGTTGGTCTACCTCCAATAGTAAGAACGTATAAAATGTGGCATTGTTCTGGCCTTGGCAGATCATTGTGTTCTTTTGTATATTCTTTCTTAAGATAATAGGGGAAAGTTATTAATATTAATAAACAATAGTATTATTATTATCATTATTATAATTACTACTACTACTACAACAATATGTAACCACATTTTCTTGGGAGACGAGAAGCTGTGTAGCCTATTGTTCCAAGGCTACCCTCTGCTGCCAAAAGCCTAAATGGTGAGACAAATTTTTTTCCCTTGGCTTTATAACATTTATGTGCAATGTATTTTCCGGAGTGGGAAATATCATCCTTTAGACTGCTTTTATCTGACAGTTGTTTTTGAATAGTCACATATAAGAATTTGCATCTTTGGGAGTAGTGCCGTGTATGGACTGTAAATATACAAAATAAATTTGCCTACGACAAGCGTTTAGAGAAGCAGTTGTGTTTATATTTTTGATCAATATAGAGCATGCCTAAAGTCGTCAAGTTGTGTAAGTGATGATCGTCGTTTAAACTTTTAAACATTTAATTTTCCACCGCTTACACGTTTACCAATTTTGAGAGATCCGCCCAACCCTAATTCAAACTTTAGTAGATGGTTCAAGACAGTCAATTTTAAAAACATAAATTTTAAAGATTGATCCAGTGTTCCAAAGGACTTTAAACTGAACAAAAATCTATTCATGATTCACAACTATCAAGCCCATTACACCTCATTCTTCACTCAACCTTCAACCTCTAAAACACTAATTTTCACTCAAGTCTTCCCTTAAGTAGGTTCAAAGTAGGATAATGCATTTTTTCATGGGGGATAATATTACATACATATTCCGTATCCGCTGGTTGCAGCACTTCACTGACGCTACATGACACTTATGTTGAGAAATATTCAAACACAGGATGCCGTATTTTCTGGCCAAAGCATTACACCAAATGGAAAATATCAAGACCTAGTACATCCTTTCATACGGATTTTCCTGTAAATCAGCAGGACATATTTGGGATTGTTGGAAACCTTGGGATCTCCATTAGAAATTCAACAGGCCTGAAATTCCGCAGATTTGAATAGAGAAACCGCATTTGAAGAACCCATATATGGGTCCATAGGTTTTATGGATTTGAAGACCATTGATACATTTTCATGAGGAGCTTCACTTCCATGAATGAATGTTCACCAGTGAAATTTGCGAGAGTTCAAAATTTTTTTAACCAAAACATGCAGTGTATTGGGGGTAAACTCTGTCAGGTTCAGTGAAATTAGATAACTGAGGTAAAACGCGCACAAAAATGTAACCGTCCATCTTCACCAACATTCCCTTACCTTCTGCCACTTGAAGGTGCCCAGCAGATTATTGTCTCCGAAGGGGTTGTCGGCATTGGTGTAGCCCATGTACTCTTCGCTCCAGCCCATCTTCTCCCTCTTCTTCCTCTCCTTGGCCTCCTTCTTGGCCAGTCGCCTGGCTCTCTTCTCCTCCGGCGTCTCCAAGGCCTTCATCATCTCCTTTTTATTCCTCTGCTCCTCCTTCACCGATGACCGAGCTTCCCTCTCTCCAGAGCTCCCGCGGCTACCGCTGTCCGAATCGGAGGACTGCGACGACTCGGAGGACCGCGAGCTGGAGCGCCATCTTTTTCGCGCCCTGTCGCGATCGCGGTCCCCGCTCCGGCACCGTTTCCCGTCTCGGTCGCGGTTTCTCTGCCGGCTATCGTCTTCCCTGTGGCAGCTTCGCCTGTCCCGAGTCTTTTCCGGACTCCTCCGCCGTTCCCGATTCCGAACGCTCTCCTCTCTCCTCAGCCTCTCCCAGCTAAGACTCCGGCTTCTGCTCCCCCGCGCTGCTCTACTCTTCGTCTTCCCTCTTTCGCCGCTGGTCTCTCCATCCCGCGGCCTCCCCTTCCCTCTCTCCGGGCTGGATTCAGAAGCTGAGTGGGAAAGGCTCCGACTCTCCCTCCTCCTCCCCCTCTCATCCCTCTCCTGCGTCTTTTTCTTTTTCTTCATCTGTCCATCATCCGATTCAGAGCTGGGGAAACGCAACACCTCAGCAGAACGGTTTTGAGATCAAAACTTAAGAAAATGCAAATACTTTTGAACAGAAACCTTTAATCTTTCATATTCGTTGTGGTTACATTGTGCAAGAGCGACACAAACCTTGGCATCAACACACTTTCAAGTCGAGGTCCAAACATGACTGGGGGTAGAAGAATTTGACAAGTCCTGACCTAAAGCCCGTCAAACACTCGTGAGGTCAACAGAGTGATGACTGAGAAAGAGACTAAATTACCCACACCACTGTCCAAACCATAGAGACTTTTCTGCAGGAATCGATGCACAATTATGCTCCAATATTCTAACATCTACTGTAAAGTCTCTTCAGAAAAAGGAAGCAGTTGAAACCACAGTGGAGAACAACACTGAGCAGGCGTCTGCACACAAACTGTAGCACAAGTTGCGCACCAAAAGCTGTCGTCCAAATTCATGGCAGAATACCTCCGCCTGCCCACCAGGGCTCTGCTCAGTTTATATCTCCCCTCCCATACCTCCAAATAGGAGACAAGGGCATTATCGTTACTTTACTCCAGCACTTTGACTCCCAAATATAATCTCCAGATAAACGACACGATTCTGGTTCCAAACTTGAGACCACCATATGCAGCTGCATCAATATGAGCATTTCACCAAAGATTAACCCTCCTCCAACCAAGGGCCCCCCCCAACAGATTTTTTCCTGTCGCACAAAAACGTTAACAGATATGATCTAATGCTTCTGGGTAATTGTTTATTCATCCTTTGCGATCATTTTCATGAAAAAACGATGAGGGTACCTCACCCCCCAGGGGTAGGATAGGCCGTCAAAGTCGAAGGGGGTTGCCACCAGCATCAATTTTTGCCTGTTTTTGATACAAAATATGCTTACAAATTAGTTGCAAATAGTATGCTATTATTATGTTTCATGCTCAATGTACTTTGTAGACCACACTGATTGTCATCCTTATTGATTTATTGATGTAGCTTGTCCTTGTATTAGTCAATCTTGGAATTACAATGACCAGCAGTGACCAGTAACTTTGAAGTGATCTTCACCTAATAATATTAGAAGTACATGACCAACATACTTTTACTTGTGTGTTTGACTGGTTACTGTACTGTGTACTATTTTTATACTGTGCTATAGGCCTACTATTATACAAGTTCATAGAATTGTTGTTGTTCTCATAATTCATAGATAAACCTTTTATGCAAGTGTGTTTTTGTATTTTTTTAATGACATCTATAATGACGTCATTGTGACGTCACAGTGCTGATGTTTGATTCTTGTTTTGAAAGAGAACATATGCACCAGACATATTACTGATATTATAAGCCTTGTTCTATCATAGGGAAAAACAAAGTCAAGAAAATGTGAAAAATATTCAGAAAACTATTTGTTTTCCTTTTGTGTGTGTTTTTCCCAAAATGAGTTACTTATGACATCATAGTGATGTCAAATTTATGTTACTCATGAGTTTATAACATCTATATTATAATAGCCGAGTGGCCTCTGTGTGTGTGTGTGTGTGTGTGTGTGTGTCCGGCCACTCAGTGCTAGATTCCACCGGGCGCGTATCTGCAGCATAGAGGGAAGCGACGCCGTTATAATATAGACGTACAGGGGGGATTCCCCCTTTATCTTCTCCTGGGGATTCCCCCTTTTGAACCCAAGCCAATTCATCCACTGGAGTCCCGAATCCCAATAAACAGATGCCCGGCCGCAAGAGAAAGTAGCGCGTAATCTGCAGCATAATGTGCTAGTTTATACTTGATTTGATGAGAGGACATCTGTAGCTGTACACTGATACCAAACAAGATGATGTTTATCGCTTAATTTCGAAATAACCCCCCTTGGTCGGGGTTGTAGAAGAAAAACCCTTGGTTGGACGAGGGTTAAATACAGCCAGTCAATCGTATATTCGCCAACTGATTATGTTTGCCGATTATCAACAGCACCAGAGGCTACCCCTTAATCTGAATTTGACAGATAACTTACCTGGTCCGATGTTTAGAAAGCCCACTGTTGTTCCGCCGCTGTCCACCATTCTTCGGATCGTTTCTCCCTGAACTATTGGAATCACTATTCGAATCGTACTGGTTCCGCTCAACAGAAGGACGTTTTCTAATTCTGGTCCGACGCTCCGTCTCAGAACCCGAACTTCCTCGGGAGCCACTACTTGGGAACCGCGATCTTATGGAGGCCCTCTTATGATCACCCTTTTCCTTCGAGCGACTTCTGCCTCTCTTTCTTCGGGGGGAATGACTTCTACTCCGAGTTGTTTTAGACTGGTACCTGTGTCGGGAACGTGAACTGGATCTGGATCTCGATCTACGGTGTTTCTTCGAACCCATGTCGATCTGTAAACCTGGTGTGTCCTGTCTAAACTCCGTCGCATAGGTATGACGTTTAACGTGAGCGGTTTAGTGTCGCCAGCTTGACTCTGAGCGCGGCTAGCACATAAGTGTGGCACAGAGACTTGCACTGTGAGTGAATCGATTTTCTACGGACTCAGTCAAGAGTGACATTAAATTGTTGATGTGGGGCTGATTTTAATGTCAGTCTGTCCACTCAAACACAAGCTATTTTAACTTACGCATAGAGGAGGGCACGAAATGGGGCTTACGGGTCCAAGGTCGACTCTAAAATGACGAAATATTTATAACAAATCCAAGAGCAACAGCGCCCCGTGGATGTATTATAAGAACTAGCACTCTGCCCGTGGGGATCCACGGGTTCTAGTATTCGTGCAGCATTTTGATGTCATAAAAAAGAATTGGAAGGTGTACGCAGAAGCCACAAAAAGGGTGCGGGCAGAAAAGGAGACGTTCGTGACAGAACCCAACAGAATGGGAAAGCAAAATGAGAGGGGTGAATCAGAAGTGATAAATATGGACAGACGGAGATTTTTAGCATTCATTGCTATGGTTATTAATTGTGCAAGTGAAATAGAAACCAAATCAAAGAGGATTAGGATAGTGATAGATGCTGCTAGGGAAATTCTTGGCATTTCGGATGTGAAGGGGGATGAAATACAGGGGATTTTGGCGCGAGGCTTTGGTGGTAATTAGATGCAAGAGAAATAGGGATATTTATGTTGAATGGATCCAGTAGTTGGCGGTAATACACCAAAAGGTCTGTCAACCACCATAAAACCAAAAGAAGAAGAAGATTATGATGTCGTCACATGCCAGTGGAACACGAAGTCGCCTGCAAGACGGAGCATAATAGCGTTGCTCACGTTATGCTGCAGATTACGCGCTACTTTCTCTTGCGGCCTGGCATCTGTTTTTTGGGATTCAGGACTCCTGTGGATGAATTGCCTTGGGTTCAAAAGGGGGAATCCCCAGGAGAGGACATACAGGGGGAATCCCCAGGAGAGGACAAAGGGGGAAACCCCCCTGTATGTCTATAATAGAATAGCGTCGCTCACGTTATGCTGCAGATACGCGCCCGGCGGAGTTTAGCACCGATTGGCCGGATACAGTCGCCTGCAAGACGGAGCCAAACAGCGTCGCTTCCGTTATGCTGCAGATACGCGCCCGGTGGAATCTAGCACTGATACGCGCCCGGCGGAGTCTAGCACTGATTGGCTGGACACAGTCGCCTGCAAGACAGAGACAAATAGTGGCGCTCACGTTATGCTGCGGATACGCGCCCGGTGGAATCTAGCACTGAGTAGCCGGACACACACACACGCACGCACACAGAGGCACTGTGTGCACTCATATATTGGTACCTGCTTTGTTTGACCAAAATGTCCAACGAAGCAGGTACCAATATATGAGTGCATGAGCATTTGGGAAGGTGTTCACTATGCACAGATATGGATGTCTGCCGGGGTACATCTGCTGCATGTGGCCCATAGGGACCCCCAAAAAGGCTGAAATTATGCAATGGATCAAACATTGTTGATACCATGTCAAACATTTGGGATCAATAAGTTTATTGCAAGGAGTGCAGAATGGCCCCTGCCAGACAAAATTTCTGCTATTTTAGGCCCGCCAGACACCCAAAAAAGGGTCCAAAAATTTGGCCCAGATCAAACATTGGAGATACCACATCAACACAAATTAGAATGAACTAGTACATCCTACTGACAATAGAAAACCCCCTGACAGACAAAATTTCTGCTGCATAGGGCCCACCAGACACCCCCAAAAATGGACCCCTGTGACCAGTTCAGTAGAATTAGTCTAGAACAGGGCTATTCAACCTTGTCCAGAATGGGCCACTGTGGGTGCAGGCTTTCATTCCAGCCAAGCAGCTACACACCTGATTCTACTTAATCAGTAGAAAGAGTCTTTAGCTAATTGGCTTGAAGTAGAAAGTCTGCTGGAATGAAAGTCTGCCACAGTGGCCCATTCTGGACAAGGTTGAATAGCCCTGGTCTAGAACATTGTATTTTATTTAGCACCCTCTGTTGGTATGTCTGTATAACAATCTATTTGTAGCAACACATGATCTGATGTAATACCACTTGTTTGTGATGAAATAGACTAGTGCTTTCTAGAAGTTTCTGGCATCTTCTTACCTGGAGAGGGCCAGGTCACCCAGGAATCCTGTGGATCTTTCCAGAATGTTCCTAGTCTTTAAAATGCTGTGACTTTGGTCAGTTGGAGAGTTTTTGTTTTTGCATCAGTTACATAGTGGCATTAGAGTTATTATGAGATTACACAGTGGATTATTACCCTGCCCCACCCGAGGGGTGAGGGCAAGGGGTATTGTTTTTGATTCGGTTTGTTTCTGTGTTTGTGTGTTTGTGCACTTGTGCGTTTGTTTCTGTGTTTGTTACTTGCCGGAATCTCGGATTCCGCAAGTATATTACTCCGTTTGTTTGTTTGTTTGGGTGTTTGTTTGTTTGCACTGTGGCGTCCACAGTTTCAGCTCAATTTAGCTCATATTTCATGATCAAAATAGGACAGGCACTGGGCAGGCACTACACTATTTTGGTGAATCTAGGTCAAAGGTCAAGGTCACACAAAAGGTCAAAAACACATAAGAAGCCATATCTTCGGTTTTAATCGTCATTGAGACTTCAAACCAAGTGCATATTGTTGATTAACGAAAGGTCTATTTACTTGACCTAGATACTGCACTATTTTGGTGAATCTAGGTCAAAGGTCAAGGTCACACAAAACGTCAAAAACACATAAGTGGCCATAGCTTCGCTTCTAATCAGTGTATACACTTCAAACCAAGTGCATAATTTTTTGATAAACTCAAAGCCTGCGTTACCTGACCTAAGCACTGCACTATTTTGGTAAATCTTGGTCAAAGGTCAAGGTCACCTAAGCAGCGCTCTATTTTGGTTTATTTTTTGGTCTGTCTGTTTGTGTGCACTCTACAGGCCACAATTTTCACATTATCTTCACCAAACTTGGTGACAACATTGACTAGCCTTGTGGCTAGAGACTGGTCTCTTTTCGAGGCCAAAGGTCAAGGTCAAGCTCACCAGAAAGGTCAAAGACACATTTTGGTTCATGACTTTGCTACTATTACAGCTAGAGACTTGAACACAACTCCATTCTGTTCACTCTGTTTCAGAGATCTGTGCATGATTCAGATATGTAAAACTTTGTCAGATGACTGGAAAAATGAGTAAGGTACTGAGGCCTTCAGTAGCTATGAGAAAATAATTTATTGTATTTCTATGGGCAAAGTACACTAGACTCTGGTAAATGTTTACATATATACTTGTATTTGAAATCAGTGGTAGGAATGATGATTTGAATGACTAAGCATTTGTCAATGTCATAATTTCTGTCTTGTTTCAGGAGAATCCTATGGGAAAGATAAAGAAAGTGGACTGTGCTCTACTGCCACCATGTGCTGACACCCTCCATCAGAAACTGCGACGAGCGCACTTTGTTAGCATCAAATGGGGTAATGCTGACTCCCTACAGCCAGGGCATGCCTTGGATCCCCTCCATTACGGATGGAAGGAGCAGGATGGGTGCTACATGCCTAATTGGTTTATAGGTAGGTTAACAGATTTCAGGATCCCCTCAGCTTTGAACTTCATTGATTCAGAAATCCATCCTGTCTGTACTTGAATATCATATTGATACCTAATACTTGCTACATGTATGTTGTAACTTGTTATAGCTAAATAAAAATTTGTAATTCATTTTTTAGTTTTCAGGGTTAAAAGTTGCCAGATGATCTTTTTTGTGGAAGGCGAACAAACGACGAATGAGACAAACCCTGCAGAAGATCCTGGGAATGGCCAAGATGGTGTAGATGCAGAGGATTCTATTTCGGAGCCACCATGGAGTGATGACAGCGACAGTGACAGTGAAATAGACATCTACATGCAGTCATTGCTCTTACAAGAGTACACATACAATATTTTTGACTGTATTAATGCACAATTCGAACTGAAAGGACCTTTCTAAGCCTATGCGTAATTCACGGTTGTGGTGACAAGGGTTCATTTTCGGGGGGTGTCTGGTGGGCCCTATGCAGCAGAAATTTTGTCTGTCAGGGGGTTTTCTATTGTCAGTAGAATGTACTAGTTCATTCTAATTTGTGTTGATGTGGCATCTCCAATGTTTGATCTGGGCCAAATTTTTGGACCCTTTTTTGGGTGTCTGGCGGGCCTAAAATATTCCTTGCAATAAACTTATTGATATCCCATATGTTTGATACGGTATCAACAATGTTTGATCCATTGCATAATTTCAGCCTTTTTGGGGGTCCCTATGGGACACATGCAGCAGATGTACCCCGGCAGACATCCATATCTGTGCATAGTGAACACCCTCCCAAATGCTCATGCACTCATATATTGGTACCTGCTTTGTTTGACCAAAATGCTCTGGGCTGCTGCTCTATTCCTCCATCTATCTCCATAAGAGAGATTTTATAAGTTGGCTGGCATTGAAATTTTGATTTTTTTTTTATATTAACCAAAAACAAATCCTCTCAATTTCCTTTCCTCTATTCATGACAGACATATGACCAGCTTCCTGTGGCCCCTATTCAGTTCCGGGCTTCATTTATAAAGTGACATATGATCAAAACGGATACATACTTCACTTTCACCTCAGATTTGGGATTTATAAAAACAACCTTGACTAAAAAATATTTGCGTAGCAGGCTTGTGCACATTCAAGCTGATTCTGATTTACAAACCCCAATTCCAATGAAGTTAGGACGTTGTGTAAAATGTGAATAAAAACAATACAATGATTTGCAAATACTTTTCGACCTATACTTGATTGATTACAGTACAAAGACAAGATATGTAATGTTAAAACTGATAAACTTTATAGCTTTTTTTTTTTTTTGGGAAATATTCACTCATTTTGAATTTGATGCCTGCAACACATTCCAAAAAAGCTGGGACAGGGCATGTTTACCATTGTGTTACATCACCTTTCCATCAATTTTAACAAGGCTCAATAAGCGTTTGGGAACGGAGGACACCGCAGAAGCTTCACAGCCAGTGCTCTTGCAAAGCAGGGTACGTGAGCATTCAATTTACATATGGTGTGATAAGATCAGAAACCTTTTGTAGTGCCCAAGGAATTCTTTCCCATTCTTGCCTTTATGTACGACTTCAGTTGTTCAACAGTTTGAATGGTTCTCCATTGTCGATTTTTGCGCTTCATGCAAAGCCATCACATTTTCAGTGGGAGACAGGTCTGGACTGCAGGCAGGCCTGTCTATTACAAATAAATTGCTTACTATGAAGCCCTGTCACTGTTGAAACACCAGAATTGCCATTGGCTTTATAATTACAAAAATGCGAAAACTTACGAATGCACTCTTCCCAAAAGAAAGCAGGATGTCCCCGAGGTATAAAAGACGTCACTTGATGGCCCAGCTGGATATGTTGTGGGCCAAAACCAGTATGTCCTGCTCAGCATTAATGGTTGCCTTCACAGATGTTGGCATTGTTACCCATGCCATGGGCACTAACAAATCCCCATACAATCACAGATGCAGGCTATTGAACTTTGCACTGATAAATATCTGGATGGTCCTCTTCCTCTTTAGCCCGGAGGACACGACATCCATAATTCCAAAAACAATTTAAAATGTGGACTTGTCAGACCACAGCACACTTTTCCACTTTGCATCAGTCCATCTCAGATGAGTTCAAGCTCAGAGAAGCTGGCGGCGTTTCTGGGTGTTGTTGATCAGTGGCGGCTGGTGAACTGGCGATAGGGGATGCTCAAACCATCCCTTAATAATAATGATTGGTCATGGCTTCAATCATTCATTTAAATTACCATTACAGAGACTCTGAAAACTCTTAACATTATCAGGTGTGGTCAGATCTCATTAATAACGCATACCTGTTAACTCTCACGCATTAGGTGAGAATTTTAGTGGCATATTTACATTCCCTGCTGTAGCCAGCAATTATTCAATCAACACATATGTAAGAGATTCTCGTGCAGAATCAAAGTCCTTGTGCATGGAGGTTTACTGGTTTATCAGTTTATCCATCTTGTGCTTCCTACTGAAAAACCTCAGGATGACAGCTGGATTGTCCATTTGATTTGCTTGTCTGGATTGCCCTTCATTAACACTACATGCAAGTTGAAAAGGCATCTTTTCTGAGGAGTAACCATGAACATCCTATTAAAATATTGTGTTGATACAAAGTTGGTACATTTTCAATAACTGTACATGATATACAAAAAAATTTAAGGGTGCTAGTAATGTTGGCCAGGACTGCATGGGACTGGGCCCCAATGCTCAGCAACTGCAGTGAGGTCCCACAGATAGTGAAAATACTGATTCTGCAGATGAGAGTTTAGGTTACTGAACTCCTCCGAGCTATACTTTTTGAAATTGAGAAAGCCACACCACTGCAAGTGCAAATCTCATTCTTATACATTTGATTTTGTTCATACATTCCATTTCCTATTATCTTAAAATTCACATGCAATTTCTGGCCATTTTAGTTTTTTAAAACAAGTTTTACTGTTTACAGTAAGACACACTTGAATCCTGCACCGAAGCATTTATGAGTTTTAAGACAAGCAATTCTTATGCGTATCTGCACAGACTTTGCACCAGCATTTCGGGCAATAACCAGCACATATCCGGCCCGCAATCAGCACGTAACCGGTCCGATGACACCTGCTGACATCATATTCATATAGTGCAGCAAAAAAAACACCTCTTAAGAACACTGAAAACAGTAGAGTATTTTTCTCCATATGTTCAGTCATACACAGACACTTATTGTTCCTAACAGGAATGTTTATTCAGATAAACATTATTTATCAAGATGGAATTTCTGAACAAGCCAGTGATTTAGGCAGGCACAAATTCATAACCACACAACTCATTTTTCTTAAACATGTCCATAAGAAATGTCTCATAAAAAAGTAAACTTCACACATATAAAGCAAGCAACTTTAAATGTATATGAAATGTCAGTCATATTCAGTGGTATTCAATTTTAACAATCGCATATATTAGAGATAAACTGCGTAGTGCCCAAAACAAAATATCTCCCATCAAAGAGATACATACCAGGGAGCAGCACTTCAAATAATGATCTAAAAAACAAAAAAAAAAAAAAACTCAAGTCATAAATTCAGTTAGCAGTAAATGGCAATAAATGGCTGATAGACAGTCCAGCCATTGTGATTGTAAACACACTGCTCCAGATCTCAAGAGATGGAGGGGGGAAACCAGTGCAGGAAAACAGCATAGCTAAATCAAAACAGAGAAAAATACCATAATCAGAAATATCACAATGAGTCACAATTTTAAACTGCTAAAGAAATATGGACATTGGTGGCTCTTCAATTCTGCAAGACAGCAGATTTTGTGAGGCTTTGAAGATTCTGCAGGAAAAATAAACCAAGGGCTTGTGGTTGTTTGGATATACTCTGCCTCCGAGAATCTGCACATTAGTTCCGTTGTTTCAGCGTGCAAAGTATGTCCAGTTCAACACTTTCACTCTGGGTTCTACTCAACTACTACTCAATTACCTTTAAGGGTCCAATCGGATGCATACAGTAAATTAGAGATTAGATATAATTCTACAATGAATATTAAGTGTTAAGGTAAAATCAGCGTACTTTGTTATGAAAAAGCAAGACGTGCCCTTCAAAATCAATACAATACAGCAGGGATCCTCAAATCCAAATCCAGCCCAGGTTTTCTTATGTCCCAGGCAAGTAAACCCAAACTTAGTGCCACCGATTGTTCAGACTGTATTTACACCCGACTCCCAGGAAAGGGGAGGGTGGAAGTACAGCAGTCCTCGGACCTCGAGGACCGTGCTTTGAGGACCAGGGCTGTACAGCACGTTTATTATGTGCTGCGGCGATACAGAATATGTTCCCCTACAGTGGAAGAACAGAGAACAGCACTTGAGTGAAAGCAAAGCAGCGGTAAGCAGGCAGAAATCAAGCTCACTTTACTCGGCATGCGAAGACCAACACCAGAAGCGCAAGGTGTGCGTCTCACAGGCAGCTGCATACGAGAGGCAACGGTGGGAGACCATACACATTTCTTAAAAAAAAAAAAAATCAATAAAATTTCCACAATAAACACATTTTCACACACATTTGGTATGCGCTATGAACACAGGCACGTCGCACACACTGTGCAGGTCTACATTCTCCAGCTACAGTAAAGGGTGGGTGGGTGGGTGGTAGGGTGAAAATACACTCGAAAAACATCAAAAGAGCAGACTATATGGGAGATGGTCTAACCCTAGTTCTTGAGTGGCAGCCATTTACCCAAAATCTTTTATGACTCTCAAACACACAAGTTCTCAAAAGCTTGCTCATGCTGTATTTACACGCAAAGGAAGATTTTACAGGAGCCTATCTCATCAGTGACAGCAGATCCAGTTTCTAAACCGCAGTATAAACTGCACTCATTAGTGCATGAGTTACAACAGAGTAGGAGACTCACGCCACACAAATCAAGTCTAGTGAGTATATGAAACTACTCTCTTTTCTCAATCGAGCAGCTGCTCCGGTCAAAGGTTAACCCTTATTGTGACATCACTTCCATACAGGAAGTCATAAATTGTGAGTGGATTCCACCCAACAGAGTTGTTAAAAAGAACCCCCCCTCCCCCCAAATCCCCCCAGCCCTAAATGTACCCAATTTAAATCACTGCTGTGGTTGGTTGTAAAGGCAATGAAGATGTGTTCTGTGTTTTTTATAATTATATGTAGCTGCAGTCAGGATATGACAACTCATACTGAAGTAATTCCTCAATGCCATGGACCCAAAATGTATAGCCCAGAGTCCCTAGATAGGAGAGTCACGAAAACTCAAGAATAGGAGCCATTTTGTTTTCATCGTGTGAAACTGAGCTGTTCGACTTCGGCAGTCCTTTCTCGGGGGGGAGATAAATAATGAACCAGCTAGCAATGGTTTCGACAAGAATAACAGGGGAAACTACTCGGACATGAGAAAAGAGAAAATGGAAAAAAAAAAAAAAAAATTCATTGACTGAGGCGGTGCCCAATAGCGCGATGGAAACAAAATGGCTCCACGACCAGATTTTCTGGAACCTTCATGTTGCTACTTTCTCCATCTAAGAACTCTGGCACAGCCATTTCAAGAACATTAGCGACATTAGCGATTAGCTCACACATTTCTTTCCATTGCTCTGGCCTTTCAGTGACTTCAGCCATTAATTTCAATACTGGTGGAACAGAACTCTCAAGATGGTACATAAGAACATACAAGTGAATTACCAATCCTTCACAATAATGTAAACAACTCAAAAGCTAGGCACTATTCGGATCAAACTTTCCCATACACAATAATCACTTTTTTTGTGTGAAGCGAACAATTAATGTGCTCGGGGTTGTAATTTAAACCCTTACTCAACTGATTTGTCTGTACACCAGTGAATGCTCTCCAGAAGAGATGCACTTGTGATGTGATACACTACTGTTAATTGGCTGATCGTTAACGCGCGTCTTCATTCAATATTGTCTCATTCCATAACCTGAATGTCCTGGCTAACTTCTGCTTAAAGCTTACATGCACTAAAGTGCACTAACAAACCTGACAAACACAAAGTGAGAAATGTACTGGACTTTAAATATAACATTAAAGCTACGCTAAGATGCAAGTGCTATGGGAATCCCAACAGAGTGCCATTTTAACCCACGATCATCTAATGAAACATCGTTCCCTCCAACAATAACAATTAAGCCCCTACACTCATCCCACATGTACTATAACGTATAGTCAACTACAATGTTAGTATGTCACTTTGGTATAGTTCCTGAATGGTCTAACCCTGAACTAATTCATCTCAACTGATTGAGGATAATGCACAATATGGTAAATACTCAAGAAGTGCATTAATACAATTCCATTATCAAAGTGATTAAATCTAGTGTTCAATAAGAAAGTTGATATATGCAAGTATTCTTCGGTTCACCAAATATCCATGAAAGGAAAAAATTAAGTAAGTCTGCAAAGGCTCCCAATGTTTTCTCTCATTCAAATATGGAAGGATGATGACTGGAATGAATATTTTATCATATTACAAGTAAAATAGCAAATGTACATACAATTCTTTTAATATTCAAATATAAGACAAAGACTTTCAGGAATGTTTCAAACGCTGGTTTGAACATTGTAGAGCTACCATGGCCAACACAGGCATTTGAAATGTGTTTAGGGATAGTGGCGGCAAGCATTCATTATCTGCACAAGTGCGGACGTTGTACTCAGCCACCTGCTTAAAGTTTTCCATCAGATCACAGTCCAATATTCAGAGTTAAATCAACTTTTAAAGTACTTACAAGCCAGCTCTGGCGCTTTATAGACAATTCATTCCCAGAATTGAATTAATACAGCACATTTTACTGTGTAGAGCTCTCATTTGAACTGTTGGTAAAGGGCCCCATTCATAAAGCATTATAGAAAAAGCGCACTGATCTGGGATCAGACCTGCCTTCTAGCTCATACTGAAAAATGTCATATAAAAGAGCAGCGGGAAGCTGATCCGAGGTCAGCACTTCTTCACTGAGGTTTGTGAATACGGCCCCATGTTTGAGATGATTAAGAGAGCTCTGTGTCTCCCTCTAGTGTCGACTCAGGGTATCACCAGGGGCCGCTCTCCGGGTAGCTGGGCACGGCGGTGGGGTACTGGGGTAAACTGGGTCCGCTGACAGAGACGGAGTTGAAGCCAGGGTCCCTGGGGGGCGCGTTCTTCCACGCTCCGCTGCTCCACTCCTCCTGGGCTCGCTGGAAACTACCCCCGCCGCCTCGATACAGACGGTGCACCTGCAGGCCGCGAGACGTCAACAGCAACCCAGTAGACTGTTCATACCTTCTATATGTGCACATGCATATAGTAGAGCGCAGTGATGATTATACACTTTAAATGAAGATGAATAGTACTTGGTTTCTGATTTAAGTATTTATTTCATGTAATATTGGATCATATAGATGAAAATAAGTAAGCACTATAAGTACTATAATGTATAGTAAAAACAAAAGTAATGTCTTTGTGAGAGAAAAAAGTCAATATCTTGTGTGGCTACCCTATGCTTTGATTACAGCATTTAATCTTTCATGTATAGTTTTCACATTTTTTAATTCCTCACTCGCTAAACCATTCCATATGGTCTGAAGTTCATTCCAGAGATTCTTCTGATGTTACAGATTTGTTTAATTTGGTATCAAGCAAATTGCAGATTTGCCCAATCAGATGAAGGTCTGGACTTTGAGAAGGCCAAATCATAACTTTTATGTCACCAGATGATTCTTTCCAACTGGGATAATTCTTGCACAACTTAGTGTGTTTAGGGTCATTATCTTGTGGAAAATAAAATCCCCGACCGATCAGTCTGTTTCCAGATGGCAATGCGCGTCTCACAAGGATGCTCTTGATCCATGATTCTGTCGATTTTTATGAGATCACCAGCTCCTGTCATGCAGACTGAACCCCAAACCATAATATTACCACCTCCATGTTTTACTGAAGGGGCTAAACAGTCATTTTTGAAATGTTCTCCAACTCTCTGGTGCACAAGAGTTCTGCGTTTGGGTGAGAAAATTTAGAATTTTTATTCATCGGTCCAAAGGACTTCTTCCCAGTTCACTGGTGTCCAATCCTTGAATTTTTTGGCAAACTCGTCTTTTTTGATGTTTCCAGCTTCTAACAGCAGCACAACCAATCAGACCATTTTCACACGGGCTTCTGGTAATAGTAGATCTTGATACTTTCATCTCTTTACCTCTGGTGCGATTAATATCACCACAGAGTTGCTGTGCTGTCAACCACTAATTTATTTTGATCATCATACACAGATAACGAACATCAGAGGCACTTAGCTTCTGTTTTTGCATCTAAATTGCCGCTAGTTTCCAGCGAACCGGTCTCTTTGACATGCTTGATGGTGTTTCTTACAGTGCCATAGCAGCATTTAACGCCTTCAGCATCATGTAAGGCCACGATGGGGCTACGAACGATCTCAGAGTGCTCCTTCTGTCATGCCATCGTATTTCATACTGTGACACTGCTCTGTCAGCTCAAACACTGGAACAACTGACCATCAGAGGTAATTTTGCAGAATAATCTTGCCCAAAACCAGTTCAAACAAATTTTTTTAGCATCAATAATCATAAAATGAGCCTTCACACATGTATTCACGTGATGCAAGTCAAAAATATAAAACTTACAAAACTCTTCAATTGTTATTTAAAAAAACTAATCAATGTTTGCGGTGTTTTTGTTTATTACCCATATATACTTACCTCAATACACTTGTGGGAATGATTATTTTTTGTTTGTTTTCATTGCCTACAATAGTATTTTTCAATATTTTCACCAAAAAATTAAAGCAAGGAAATATATTAGGACTCCTTTTAGGTGAAAGGGGTGGTGTATAATCAACACAGCACACTACTGTATACATGAGTATATCTGCCTGTACATGTGTATATATGAATGTGCCAGAGCGCAAAACTATGTTTATGTGCCTGAGCATATGCAGTCATTTAAATGTGAGCATGCACATATTTTGTGTCTTTGACGACATTCATGTCTATACGGGCATATTAAAAAACCTGTATATGCATTTGTGTGTAAGCCTGTCTGTCCATGGGAATACATGTATTCATGCGAGTACATGTGTACGTGTATATATGCATGTAAATGTGTATATGTCTGTGCATGTTTGCGCGTGGATATACAGTATGCACATACATTTGTACAAGAATGTATATGTATATGTGCATGCAGGTGTACATGTTTATATATGCATGTGCAGCAGTGTATGTTTCTATAGGTGTTCATATGTATATATGCATGCAAATGTGCATGCAGGTGTACATGTTTATATATGCATAAGTATGTGTAAGTGCATGTATTTGCGAAAACAGGTGCGCCTGGTGCAGACGGTGTGGGAAGACTCACTCGGATAAGCACGAGCGCCATCAGCAGCGCCACCACAGTAAATAGCAGAGCTGAAAGAAGCATGATCACCGCCGAGCCCACGTTCTGACTGAAAAACGTTACCGCCGCAATCCAGCCACTAGGGGGAGCACGACAGCAGGGAGAACTCCGGTAAATCAGCAGAAAATACCAGAAAGGACTCACTTGAGAGATAAGACATGCGTTTTATCACGAGAAAAGCATATCACGCGCTTTTCCAGCAATATAAATAAGCAAAAAAAAAAATAGTGTACAAAATTTAGCCTGAATGGTTATATAGATTCCACACAGCAAATAACATTGCATATAACGCACAGCAGACAAGACAAAACAAAGCAAATAATGTGAGAGTGTGATCAAAGACACATGCACAAGTGTTTGTGACATTACAATGCATTACAGAGGAGGACTGCTCTGAGTAGCTTCATTCAACAGTAATAGATGTCTCATGAAGTTATTCCCAGAGTGTGTAAAATTCCCAGTACGGTCTTAAGCCCAGCATTGTCCTCCAGAAGAACACAAAATGTTCTTATAATGTTGCAATCAGTTTAGCAGCAATATCATAACATCGTAAAAACATTTTAGTGACGTTGCAAGAGCATGTTACGCTCACCAAGCCCCCCAGCCAGGGATGCCCACGGCTTGGATGACGGCCAGCACACACTGGAGGAAGAACACGAAGAAGAACGTCATGAAGTTGAAAGAGCTGTCTGCCCTGGGAGAAGAGAGGGGGAGAGCCCAGTCATTCACGCTTCATTGCAGAGTATGTGTTTGTGTGTGCACGGCACGCGCGTGTACTTCGTATGTATGCATGCATGAGTGCGTGCCCATGTATCATGAAGGTAAGGGTGTGTGCGCTTGCACAATGAATGAGTGTATTTGTGTGCAAATCCATGAATATCCAGTCGGTCTGCATGTACTTGTGCAGAAATTTAAACATGCCACGGTTGATCACGCATGCGTGTGCATACGTGCACCAACGTGCAGCGTACGTGCGAACAGACACCCGGGCACGTCCCATCTGCTTGTGAGGGTGTACATGTGCCTGCGTGTAGTGTCTGTGTACAGACACTCAGTCATGCACGTCATCTGTCTGTGCACGGGCAAGAGGTTGTATGCAAAAGCCCATGAATTTCCTAACTGGGTCATTCCATGTCCAATCAACCAAATTTTAGGAACTTCCCAACCAAAAAAAAATTATTTTTATTATATTCCCCACAGTGGAAGATTTATATATCTGGTCTGGAATGGTAAAATAATTAAGCTCAATTATTGCCAGTTCCTGAGATTTAGCTTCTTTAGAGGGGGGGGGTCAGTTTTAAGAAAATCGCCTTAATTTTGGAGGGAGTTTGAGGGCCTGAGATATGCATTTGCAGAGCAAACGGACCCATAAGTTTCATTTTGTCATCACAAAACTTGCAGAACTCTTGGCTTAAGCTACTTTTCTTTACTCAGTGTGTTTAGTTTACCTGTACTGTGGCCTGGAAAAAGCAAAAAAACACCAATCATACCATTTTTTTTCAAAATTTAATTATTTATTATTCTGTAAATAATTATGATAGAGCCCTGAGACTTTGTATGCAAACTGCCGGTCAACTTTCTGAAGACCACAAAAAATGTCAAAGTCACAATGGTTGTATTAAATGTTTTAATGACCTTGGAAGTTGACTTCAGAATGAAAAGTGCACATTTTGGGTCATTATAGTGGGTATATATCTCAAAAGGGACACAAGTGATCAACGTCATATTTTTAGTGCTTGAAGGCATGGGTCTTAGGTCTAACATGTTAAGAAACTGGAGATGTAAAACCGTTCTTTTTGATTTTACATCACGCCCATCATAATAGTGGTTTGGCATTCGTTTAAGCCTAGATATCATGATTTGTGACTGAAGAGCACACCAATAAATTTTAATGATCACACTGTTTCATTCACAGAGCACTGTTACATCATTATCTACTCTTACCAGCACAGTATTTGACATACAAAATAATTGTCATTTTTACCACTGCTGCTATCAGATTTATTTTAGTGTAATAAAGGGAAGCTGGGAAAAAAATATTTTCTGAAAAGATGACAGTGTAACCGTGGTAATAATTACTGTGAAAAAAGAATTTTCCAATGATTTTAATACACAAGACCTTTCCAGGGATATAAATGGAACTTTGGAATTCCCCACTTCTATATTTAGCAACATATACTATTCAAAAAAAGTAGGGGATATTTTATTTTGAGATCAAAATTTTCACATATACAAAGGGATACGAAACCTTGTTGTATAGTTCCTTACTGAGGAAGCATTTCCAAAGAAATTCATCACCCAAACACATCAATGACACTCTCACGATCTGCACGGGATGCTATTGATGATCAAGAGGGTTCGTGCCACAAATTTGCATGACTCTGAATTGGAAGGTTAGAGCCACTGTAAAGGAAGATTTTGAAGAGAAAGCATCAGATTATCAGTGGTTGAAGTCGTTAATTAAACAGAGACCATGTGCCGTCTAACACAGGAGGAGAGGTTACGTGCCCTTGGCATGCTACAGGTTGGCACAAGACAGGTCAATGTGGCAAGGGCAATGAATGTTTCCCAGTCTGTCATCAGCAGATTATGGTCCAGACATCGTGCTACAGGGTCTGTTCAGGATAGACCACGATCCGGTCGACCAAGGGCAACAACTCAGGCTCAGGACAGATTCACCCGCACTATTGTCTTGAGAAATCGTATGGTAACAGCAAATCAGATAAGGTCTCAACTTCAAAGGGATACTGGCTTGGTAGTGAGTGGCCAGACCATCAGGAATCGTCTGCACAGATTTCACTTACACGCCCGACGCCCTCGTGTCATTCCCTGTTTGAGGGATCGTCACATTAGGGCCAGACTCAATGGTGTCATCATCATCAACGCTGGGATAATCGCCGATGGAACAACGTAATGTTCTCAGATGAGTCGAGGTTCACTGTGGACTTCCTTGACAGACGCAGGAGGGTTTGGCGCGCCGACGAATTAACGTTTCCATGACATTAACGTCATTAGACATGATCCGTATGGGGGTGGATCTGTAATGGTGTGGGGAGGCATCACTGCTGCCAGCAGAACACACTTGCATGTTGTTGCTGGACGTGTCACAGGGCAGTACTACGGGACAACATCTTGGCACCCCATGTTGTGCCGTTTGCACGCCGTTATGGCCGCCGATTCATTTTCCAAGATGACAATGCCAGATGTCATAGGGCCAGGATCGTTACAGATTACCTCCAGCAGCAGAATATCACCACATTACCATGGCCAGCACTCAGTCCGGACCTTTCCCCATCGAAAGCATGTCTGGGACATGCTTGGACAGCTGCCACGCCTAACGTCAACAACCTCCTGCCAATGTCCAAGAACTTGCTGCAGCATTGCAACAGGAATGGAATAACGTTCCCCAAAATGACCTGGGACGCCTCGTTAGGAGTATGCCACGCCGAATTCGAGCTTGTCTAGCCAACCGAGGGGATTTTATCCGCTACTGACTCTGTTTCACAATGGTGGTAAATTTGCTGTGTGACCCTGTGTTTGTGTCAACCCTTATTCTGGAGAATCTGTCCTTTACTGACTGTACACAGGGTTTAGAATAAATTGACAAATGTTTCCTTAATGTTTTTATGTCATTTGTTTCCTTCCTGACCTCATGATCTGCATTTCATGGTACTTGTAAATCCAATATCCCCTACTTTTTTTGAATAGTATATAAACTGAAACCTCCGATTATCCCATGTCTGAAATTTTGGTCCCTGCCTCGTGGCCCTATATATAGCTAGCAGTGGCAGCTCGTGAACTGGCAACTGGGGAGGCTCAAAACAACCCCTTAAAATTAATGATTGGTCACGACCTGTTTTCAATCATTCAGTAATTATTCTGATGTTTCTTTATATGTCAACATATTTGTAATGTGACCAACATGCCTCATAACAATGCCTATGTACCCATTTCATTATGAAACAAGAGCACCCAGAGAGCGCAGCACCTCCGCCATGCCAAGGCAACTCTGTGCATTAGTTATTTTCGTTGGCTAATGTAGGGTATTGTTGCATTCCACCGCCAGGTGGCAGCAAAACCCAAAAGCATGGCCCATTGAAAAGACTTGAAATCTCTGCCAGCATAGCTGGATTTGAACTTTGGCCTATATCTCAGCTGTACTTTGGTCTAGATATGCCAAAATTTAAGCACTTGTTCCTCTTGTGCTACTCCAACATCCGGCAAAGTTTGGTTAAAATGTATGTGGCTGTTCCATAGCTGGCGAAAACATACATCTCCTTGGCGGAGGTGAACAAGTGTATGTGTCACATTCACCTTTTCACTTACACCATGGCCAAGGCGCCCCGAAAAGTAAGTTAGACACCTAATATGATTGGCATGCTGTACAGTCTAAAGGAAGAGTTTTACATCTCCAGTTTTTTAATATGTTAGACCCAAGACCCCTGCCTTCAAGCACTAAAAATATGACATTGATCACTTGTGTCCCTTTTGAGATATATACCCACTATAATGACCCAAAATATGCATTTTTCATTCTGAAGCCAACTTCCAAGGTCATTAAAACATTTAATACAACCATTGTGTCTTTGATATTTTTTGTGGTCTTCAGAGAGTTGACCGACAGTTTGCATACCAAGTCTCAGGGCTCTATCATAATTATTTACAGAATAATAAATAATTAAATTTTGAAAAAAATGGTATGATTGGTGTTTTTTTGCTTTTTCCAGGCCACAGTACAGGTAAACTAAACACACTGAGTAAAGAAAAGTAGCTTAAGCCAAGAGTTCAGCAACTTTTCTGATGACAAAATGAAACTTGTGGGTCTGTTTGTTCTGAAAATCCATTTCTGAGGCCCTCAAACTCCCTCCAAAATTAAGGCAATTTTGTTAAAATTGACCCCCCTGCCCTAAAATGGGCTAAATTTCAGGAACTAGCAATAACTGAGCTGAAATATTTGACCTCAGTACTGCCAATGCATATCTCTTGAAATGTGCAAAGTTTTATCAAAATCAAAATTTTGATGCAGGGGGCTCTGGTTGAGTTGACACGGAATGACCCGACTGTAAGTGTATGTAAGCACGTGTGAGTGCGATTGGAGAGCTACTAACCGAAAAGCCTTGTAGAGGGGTCTAAACCAGCACACATAGCTACAAGGGCTGAAGAGTATGAACCAGAGCAGAGAGAGGCCAAAATTGACCCCAGAACCTCCACCTGCCCACCACGCTATGCAGGCAATCATGTTCAAGCACAGCGTACTGGAGTACACTGCAACAGACAGAAAACAAAGGGCAAGTCAAATAACCACAGACCCCCATACACAGCACACTCGTACACACTCATACCATTTCGTGCACAATGCTGGTTTGATTTGTACCCAAGAACTATTCAAAACCACTGAGAAGTTTCAGTTTCACTCATAGACTGTATAAAAAGATGGACGAAACACCTGTGATGTCATTGGTTTCAGCATACCATTTATGAAGCCTCGATTCTGGCAATTTGAAGAGCGCCATTTCGTCACTTTGAAACCGGATGTGATTCCTATTGGACGAGACACGAGAGCGTGAATTGGATATCCAGGGAGGAGCAAGGGGTGGATCTACGGGTGGATCTGACCATATCAGACGAGGACCAGCCCCTAAAGCATACTCTGGCTTTATCCTTTATTCTAGTCTATTTGGGACCACAATTTACAAAAATGAACATCACGATATATTGAGGGAGACTTGAAACTTGCGATAGATACCATAAAATAATGTGGAAAATCATTATTGAAATAATAAATCAGGTGGGAAAGTAGGGTAATTTTCTCATAGGCTTCTATAGCATTGAACATCTTTCCGCAACCACTGATGTCACCATCTGCTGGCCATTAAATAGAATGCAAATTTTAGAGATTTCTGCATCGGCCTCACTTTTCAGACCCAGGTGCTGCGTCCATCTTTTTATACAGTCTATGGTTTCACTCCTCATTTACCATTGGCGATAACAGTTTGCATATGCTATTTATATACATCTAACACTCCTGATACAGAGGTGGAAATCATGAAGTCCTTAACCTCATAAAACCTACGTCCATCACATGCAGACCTGTGGAACTTAAGGGATATTTTACATTCTAATATAGATCATAAGGTATCCAATGATCCCAAATGTGTCCTAATGAATTAAAGGGAAATGTGCATAAAATGATGGAGAAAATCTAAAAAATTTTCTTTTGATTTAATGCTGCGGCCATAAAAACATAGCATCCTGGTTTGAATATTTCCCTCAACATAAGTGTGGTGCAGCTTCAATGAAGCACTGTAACCAGCAAATACAGCATATGTACAGGCAATCGTCTGACAATATGAAAGAAATGCCTTTTCTGACTTTGAACCTACTTAGCGTGTGAGTAGTTTGGAATCTAAAGTGTAAGCTTCTCTTTAGTGAGGGGAAAACAGTGAGCTTAGTTGAGCTGAAAGGCCTGATCTCCTAACTCAAGTTATGTTTTTATCAACTTGGCTTTTCATGTCACAGGCGGCATGCAAGTGAGAATAATACGAGTAAATAAATAATTCAATTTGTACTTGAAATTAAGCCACAGCTGTTTGATTAAATGAAGGCCTTAGGCTCTTATGCCAGAGTCTGGTGGGTGGAGGAGGGTAATGGTGGGTGGTTTGAACATTGGAGTTTGGGGGGGTTCAGAGGGTCAGAATTTTGGGGCGCAAGGGAGTACGAGTGAGTGTGTAATGCGTTTAGGGTAGAGTCTCTTACTGATCCAGAGGTTGTAGACCCTGCGGACAAGCTGCTGGTGCTGAGGTGGTATCTCCTCCCCGAAATTCTGGTAGAAGCAGGGTTTTATAAACCGAGGGGCAAATCGAGGCAACGGGGGAAAATTATTGACCCGTTCTGCAGAGGGATAAAGAAACAGAAGTGGGTGGTCGAAAGTTGGGGCTCTTCATTTGTCCGTTGTGAAATCCCACTGAGACCTCCCTCCCTCCTTCGCAAAATTTCAGATGTGTTCGACACGTTTATCGACAGGGTGTTCTGAAAGAGGGGGGTGCCGAGATGGGGGGGGTTGGGAAGGCCTCAGTCAGCCCAAAATGTTCCCAAAGTTACCGGGATGGGGATGTTTAGTCAAAGTCACAACAATGCCACTATATCCATAACATACCTCGAACATTTTGTGTTATCAGGGACATAAATGTGGAACTCTAACCATCCTTGAGGCACTTTATAGCGCTGAAAGTGCCTGTAATTACCCTTGCTGAATATTCTAACTTTATTGTATCAGTACTGGTAAATTAAAAAGTTACAGAATGTAGACTTTACATTTTGACAAAAGATTTGATAATAATATAAAAGTTGCTCTTCAAACGGTTAGACAACACAGAAGATCAATTCATTCTGACCTACAAAAGTTACAATGGACATAAACCACAATAATGCAGGCACAACCTGAGCATTACTGAAGCCTGAAGAATTTTTAATGCAACTGGATATTTAAAGAGACCCCCACTAATCCACCAATATTTCGGTGCCAACACTAAATGTATAGCGAAATTGACGGTGACCAACGGGCCTGTTATGTAATTTGCGCGATTATAGATGAAAGTATGAATGAATCAAAATCAGGTTGCACCTTTAGTGGCACTGGGGGTAAAAATTGAAATGTATCTAATTTTACATTTTGTGTTATTTTCAGTAACTATGATGTTCCCCTGATAACTGCTTCAAATTTCATGGACTAGTCACAAATATTTAGAATTCCATGGCCTCAAATGTACACCGACCCGAGATCCATTTTGTGACGTTGTGGACACTACAGCAATAAAAGCAACGACTTAAATGTCTTGAAAGAAGTTTTATTCAATAAAACATGCTAAATACACACATTTTATCATATATAAAACGACAAAATAAAAAAATGCCTTTTTTCATACATGAGTGACACATACCTAAAATATTGCTTTTTATAGCCACTGTTCAAAACAATATCAGCAGCTGAAATTCTCACCTAACAATATACTTTTTGAACACTCTGTACATCTTCAGAGGGTGTGGATTAGTTCTGTCATAAGGTAATTACTCTAGTTTGACCTTTTAATAATCATATTATACAAATACATTCATTTGAAGAGTGGTTGGTGCAGTATTAGAGGATGTACGGGAAAACATTGCGGACACTACACATCGTTGCGGGCACTACAAAAAATATTTTAATTCATTTGTCCACCACAAAAGGACCCATATCTTGAATTGATTTTACTAAATATAAACCTTATCTTCGGGGCATTATTCAATTTAGGTGGGATAAGCCCACTTGGCCAAGTCTTTACAGAAATATATGCTTGACAGTATACCGTTGTACACACTACATATACTTAGCGCCACTAAAAATGCAACGGTGAGGTATGTACTGTATTTGCTGCAAATTGATGAATTGATGAAATTAATGCTCTGCAGATAGCGGGAAAATTCATCAGCTCCAGTGCGACTGATCATTGTATGAATATGTTACTAAAAAGTATAATATTGAACAGTGTTGTATACATATTAATTAACAGCCAGTTTTTCTAAGAATCAGGCAGTTGACCATAAGGGGGGTGATATATAGTCTCAGATTTGCCTAAAATTTTTGTTGGTGAAAGATGGTTGGTTCAATAGAAAAACTGCAAATATTAAGGTGCCAGTACCCTTCGGTTTGTTTTTTAGGGGTAACAGAAGGGCCAAAGATTCCGAGATGAGAAATGGGCGCTGAAAAAACTTCAGAGTTCAAATGCAATTACATCATTGCGCCAACAGCCCACATTCATTTTCACATATGTCAATCTACTGTGTGTAGGGCTTGCAGTAGTCTGAAAATTTTTCTGGACTGTTGAGAGTGCGTGCTATAGGGGGCGCTGCAAGATGCTACTTTTGGCCATTTGAGCAGTAATATCAGGGGCATTTCCAGACTGTGCCCTTAGCAGCCCAAGGTGGTTTATTCATAATATGATACCATGAGAAGTCCTATAGATTATCAACACAAATTAAACTTGGGATGTTGAGGGCGCAAGAGTAAAGGTGGTGTTTCAGTCAGGAAAAAAGTGAAATCTGGCATTTTGGGAGGTCAAAGTTCTCCATGCGCCCTCATCTGATTTTGATGAAACCTTTTCTGTTGGGTAGCCCTATATGTCTACTAACTGTGATGTACAGATTACCCAGGGTTTCTGCTGCATTAACCCTTTACAGTCCATCTGAGTAAAAAAGGTTTACAAAATAGTACACTGAATTGCAGGGTTTTATAACCTCAGTACTTAACACAGTATATGACACACATGTATATAAGTGCACATGTGATACTAGCAGCCAGTAATGAATGATTTTGAACTTTAAATGGGGTATATAATGTGAAATATAAGCTACTTCCAAAGGGCATTCAGGCTACTTTGCACTAGAGAACTGAAACTGCATTCCATCCAATGTTCACAGTATTTTAAATTTCCTCATTATGACCACATCTCTTCTTGAAAAAGAGTAATGGCCTCATCGATCCAACTGTGGTGCATCAAGTCTGAGGAGGACATTACACCTATTTTTTATTTGGCCTGAGCATCGTTTGAGTGGGCAACAAAGGGTTAATTGTTCTGTGTTATGTCTTCTATTATGATTTAGCAAGAAATGTAGTCATTCATATAGGCAAGAATTACTTAATCAAAAGGTGGATAGTTGGCAAACACAGGAACACATTATTTCCAGGGGTACACTTTTACTACACAGTAGCACCACCTATACAAAGCAACGTTATAAATAAGCTGACTATCACCTTCCTGAAGTAAGTGCCCCTTCAACTGATTACAGTGCATTTTCAAGACACTTACGTTCAGTGCATTGTATCAGTTGAACTACATGTAGGTCACAGAGTTCACAACACAAGCTGATTTTCACTGTGCTTACTCCCAGGTTTTCTCCTGTTTCTCAGGTACCGGTGGTAAAATAACCCACTAACATGGACTGGTAGTCAAATCTGCATGCTGTCTTACCTGAGTTTTCCTGAATAGAACCGTGATGGTTGAGATAATTGGAGATATTTATGGTGTAATTTGCATCACAATGAACCATACAATGGCTGACATCCCAAAGGACTGCTGCCGCCTACCTACGGTTTCTGTTGGGTGACATCTATCAGTAAAGCAAATAACTGAAGAGGAGTTGTAAACATCAAAGACGATTTTGCAGAAGACAAATTACATTTTCCAAAGTGCAGTTAACATGAATTAGTAGTTGCAGTCTCTTCTGTTTTTGCAAAAGGTGCTTTAGAAGTGATGGTGGGAAAGGGTTAATGCAGCAGAAACCCAGAGTAATCTTCACATCACAGTAGACATAGAGGGCTACTCAACAGAAAAAGTTTCATCAAAATCGGATGAGGGAGGACGGAGAACTTTAACCTCCCAAATTGCCAAATTTCATTTTTTCCCTGACTGAAGTGCCACATATACTCTTGCGCCCTCAACATCCCACGCTTAATTTGTGTTGATTATATAAAGGACTTCCCATGGTATCATATTATTAATCAACCATCTCGGGCTGTTGAGGGCAGAAATGCCCCTGATATTACCGCTCAAATGGCCAAAAGTAGCATTTTGCAGCGCCCCCTATAGGACACGCCCTCGACAGCCCACAAAAATGTTCAGATTACTGCAAGCCCTACACACAGTAGATTGACATATGTGAAAATGAATGTGGGCTGTTGGCGCAATGATATCGTTGCATTTCAAAACTGAATTTTTTTCAGCGCTCATTTCTCATATCAGAATCTTTGGCCCTGCTGGTGCCCCTAAAAAAGAAATCGACGGGTACTGGCACCTAAAAATTTGCAGTTTCTCTATTGAACCAACCATCTTTCACCAACAAAAATTTTAGGCAAACCTGAGACCATCATATACCACCCTCTGCCTGATTCTTATAAAAATTGTCTCTTCATAGCACATACTAGAACACTGACCAGGCGATATTTACAACCTGATCTAGATTCACATGACAGTCATGTGAGGGTGATAAACTCACGGCATAGGTCATTCCCCCAACCGTTGAGCGACAATCTTTCGGTGAAACTTTATGGCGCCATTTGAATAGTGACTTGGATTTACCGGGGGAATAAGAGCAACCTTCTCCTCTCGCCCCCACCCCCCTTTCCACCATAAGAGCAACTTTCCCTTCCTGCACCACCAACGCTTGAGGGAACAGCCACTTAGTAAACTCACCTGTCATTTTTAGGAGCGTGGTTTATCTTCAGTCTCTTCTTCACTGCAAATGTACATTTACGAGGTCAGCTTCCCTGTCCTCTGCTTTCCTGTCCAAATTAAACCAATAACGTTACCCAATTTGTCAAATAGGTTACCGTTGACTGTTCTCAAAGTAACAATCTTCGCACGTCAGACTCAAATATTTATTTTGTATGCCTTCACGTTCGGTAGCTGAGTCGCTCAAAAAAAAACTCAGTTAGCTACAGCTAATAGCAAGTGGCTACCACGACAGTGACCTGATAGTGCTGTCAGATCTCAACTAGTAAACGGTAGCTAATTTTTCATCTACAAAACTCATCTGCCCCGGTGTTCCAACTGCATACGTATGACCCACTGTCCTCTTTATGAAGCCGAAAATGAACGTTAAACTGGGGGGAAAAAAAGTCTATGACCACAAAATATTGTACCATTAAGTAATTGGACACCATTACAGCGCTATTCAGCGGGGCATCTTCCGCTACCGTCAGCTACCGTTAACGGGCGAGGGTACGCTTGTGCTGGATTAAAATCAAAGATATTCGGTAGCAAAGCAACCATTTCGTTACGGCATGTGCGATTTGTCCCGAAATAAGTAATACAATTACTGAACACTGTTTTCTGTTTAATACAATTATTACATTTTCGGCTACCTGAGAACCGCTTACTCCAGCTCGTGATACGCCAGCCCAGCCCGTCGATTCCGGGAAGCCTGTATCCTGGATTCTAGGACTTGTAGTCCGGACATGGCCTAAATTACTGACGGCCATTGGAAAGTCCAACTACAGGTCCCAGCGTGAAACGTAGAACTCGAAACTCGAAGTGTGACGGTTGACACGAGTTTTTGAAATGAAATTCGACCGCAGTCATGGATTCCCGTCAACCCAGTACAGTGGTTCCCGAACTCGGTCCTGGGGGCCCCTTATGAATGCTAGTTTTTGTACCAACCACAAATGCTATAGAAAAAATTTAACATACTACTAATTGTATTTGAATATGTACTTTTCATTGTAAGAGAAATTACTTTTCTTATTCATCAAAATCAAGCCAGAAAAATGCAATAACACAAGGAGTATAAGTAATCCACAAGTGTTCATTGTGCTTCTTGCAAAATGGCTAGCAAATTCATGAAAAAACGGTAACATTAATCACTGAGGTGGTAATAAGCTCTTAACTTGGTTGGCATTAATTATTTTTCTTTCTTAAAAATCAATGCATGGAAACTTTCAGTTTCTTCTCAGGTTGTAAATTAAATTTGGAGAAAAGTGACTGCTTTCCCCTTAACAATGCAGCGTTTCACCACCAGCAGTCAAATCTACCCTTTCGGTTCAATCAGTCAGGGTTTAAATACCTAAGTATTTATATGACAGGTTCTTTATCTAATCTTGCATCAGCTAATTTCACTCCCCTTATTGCAAAGGTGAAATCTGATATTCAAAGTTGGGGTAACCTCTCCCTTTCACTAACTGGCAGGATCCGACTTGTCAAAATGAATATATTACCAAAATTTTTGTTATTATTTCAGTCAGTTCCTCTTTTTCTGCCAAAACAATTTTTGATTCATTGGATAAAACAATTTGTTCGTTTGTTTGGGGTCAGAAGTCACCAAGGGTGAAAAAACTTTACTGCAGAGATGTAGACTTAGTGGAGGACTTGCATTACCAATTTTCAATCCTATTACTGGGCTGCACACATCAATAAACTTTGCTCCTGGGTTGAGTCTCCTGAATTTTCCTGGTGTAAATTGGAATTATCATCTTGTAGGGAATCCTCTTTACTTTATTCCTCTTTATCCTCTTTACTTTATTCCCTGCTACCTACAAAACTCTCTTTATATACTGATAATCAAGTTGTTCTAAATACACTTCAGATCTGGTATTAATTTAGGTAGCGCTTTAAATTTGTAGGTGCATCTCTTTGGACCCTTTAAGCAACAACCACCTATTTTCTTCACCATTTTTGGATTCAACATTTTCAGTGTGGTATGACAAAGGCGTTCAAGAATCCAAAACCTTGTATGTAGATGGTGTTTTTATAGTTTTGCCAACTTGTCATCTACTTATAACCTTCCTGTAATGCATCTATTTTGCTATTTTCAAATTTGGAAATATGTTTCCAAGTTTTTCCGAAATTTCCCTCTGTACCTCCTGAACAGCCTTGGGAAAGCTTGCTATCATATAATCCACATCAGACAGGAATGATTTCGAAGGTATATGATTTTATTCTGGCATTAAGCAGTCGGTCCAGTACCAAATTAAGAATATATGGGAAAAGGAATTAAGGGTACAATTAAGTCAAGAGTTTTGGGAACATGCTGTAGATAGGATACAATCTACCACTTCTTGTGCATGTCTAGGACTCACCCAATTCAAAGTTTTACATAGGGTTTATTTGTCTAAGGCAAGAGTCTTTGAAATATATCCAGAGGTGGAGGACAAATCTCCCGTGATCTGGAAAAACCTGGTGAATTTATCAGTGGCAAGGATTCTAGCAACTGAACAAAAACCTTTGGATTCTGGACTTCTCCTAACCGAAAAAAAATAATTGAAACTTGATCTAGACAGTTCAAATAACATTAATAGCAAGTGTTTTAAGATTTTCACCACTCTTAATTACTGCAAAAGAGGGTCAAACTCAGTTTCTCCCAAAAGTGACATGTGTTCTACAACCCCAATTCCTAAATAGTTGGGACGAAGTGTAAATTGTGAATAAAATCAAAATGCAATGACTTTCAGATCACATGAGCCAATATGTTATTTACAATAGAACATAGATAACATTTCAAATGTTGAAAATGAGACATTTTACATTTTTATCCACAAAATGAGCTTATTTCAAATTTTCTGGCTGCAACAGGTCTCAAAAAAGTTGGGACACAGGCAAAAAAGGGCTGAAAAAGCAATTCATATATAAGAGAATCAGCTGAAAGAACATTCAGCAAGTAATTAAATTAACTGGCATCAGGTGTGTAACATGATTGGCTGTAAAAGGGATGTCTTAGAGAGGCTGAGTCTCTCAGAAATAAAGATGTCCAGAGGCTCTCCAACCTGTGAAGGCTTGCATAAAAAAATTGTGGAATACTTTAAAAACAATGTTCCTCAACGTCAAATTGCAAAGTCTTTGAAGGTCTCATCATTGACAGTGCATAACATCATCAAAAGATTCAGAGAAACTGGAAAAATCTCTGAGCATAAGGGACAAGGCTGAAGACCTTTTATAACGGCCGATTGAATTGAGAGGCCAAGTGCAGCAGCAAGAGGGAAACAGAGCAGCACAGACTTAATACAAACACAGAGAATGATACAGACCACACGACAGGAACAGCTCTCTCGCTTCCAAAAGGACGTCCAACCATCGACAACAGGGAAGCAAAGCGAGAGAGAGAAAGAAGAAGTATCTCGGGAACCGAGATAAATAAAGCTCCTCAAATGGGGTGATAAAAAGATTAGAGAGGAAAGGGAATAACCCTAGAGAAAAAGAAACTCCTCAAATAACGAGAAGATATAAAGTCAAATAAATCCTGACTACAGATATCTTTGGCTATTGTGCATAACTACAAACAACACTCTAGCAAAGGAGGCATGGCGGACTTCCGGCTTATATAGAGTCTGGGGAAGCGCCGCCCCAGTTCAATTAGCCAGCTGGGTAAAGAATCCGATTGAAAAGGAATTTGATATTGTCCCAGGATGAGAGCCTCAAAGAAAAGTCCAAAACACGCGCACAAACATCCAGAACCATGACACCTTTACTGGATGCCTGTGATCTTCGGGCCCTCAGACGCCACTGCATCACTCACCGGCATGATTCTGTCATTGACATTACTAAATGGGCCCAGGAATACTTCAAGAAACCACTGTCTGTAAACACAGTCTGCCATGCCATCCACAGATGGCACCTAAAACTCTATCATGCAAAAAGGAAGCCATTGTTGAGCATGATCCAGAAGCGCTGCCGTGTTCTGTGGGCCAAGGCTCATTTAAAATGGACTGTAGCAAAGTGGCAAAGTGTCCTGTGGTCAGACGAGTCCAAATTTGACATTTTTGTTGGAAATCATGGGCGTCGTGTCCTCCAGGCTAAAGAGGAGAAAGACCACCCCTCCTGTTATCAGTGTTCAGTTCAAAAGCCAGCATCTCTGATGGTATGGGGATGCATTAGTGCATATGGTGTGGGACACTTGCATGTTTTAAAAAGAACCATGAATGCTGAAAGGTATATAAAGGTTTTAGAGCAACATATGCTCCCTTCCACATGACATCTATTGCAGGGAAGGCCTAGTGTATTTCAGCAGGATAATGCAAAACCACATACTGCAGCTATTACAACAGCATGGCTTTGTAGTAGAAGAGTCCGTGTGCTGAACTGGCCTGCCTGCAGTCCTGATCTTTCACCCATTGAGAACATTTGGCGCATAATTAAACGAAAAGTCTGTCAAAGGAGACCCAAAACTCTTCAGCAGCTGGAAGCCAGTATTAAACAAGAATGGGATCAAATTCCAATGGCTAAACTCAAGAAACTTGTCTCCTCAATGCCCAGACGCCTCCACTCTGTGCTAAAAAGAAGAGGGGATGCTACACCATGGTAAACAGGCCCCTGTCCCAACTTTTTTGAGACCTGTAGCAGCCATCAAATTTGAAATGAGCTAATTTTGTGGATAAAATTGTAAAATTTCTCAGTTTCAACATTTGCTATGTTATCTCTGTTCTATTGTGAATAAAATACTGGCTGGTGTGATTTGAAAGTCATTGCATTTTGATTTTATTCACAATTTGCACTTTGTCCCACCTATTTCGGAATTGGGGTTGTAGGTTTTTCCAGATCACAGGAGAAATGTGATAAATGCCATGGCTCTTCCTATCATCTGAGCCATATGTTTTTCCTTTGCCCTGACCTGTATGGTTTTTGGACAGGCTCTTTACTATCATGTCCACTGTTCTCAGAGTAAATTTAAAACCTTGCCCATTGATTGCTATATTTGGGATTCCTGATGCTTCAGTTCCATTAAGCTCTATACAAAAAGATACTATAGCTTTCACATCCTTAATATCAAGAAGTTCCTTACTGTTGCACTGGAAGTCTGCCAAATACCCATCCGTATCCCAGTGGCTTAAGGACACATTGTTTTTTTGAAAACTCAAGAACATAAAATACACAACGAGGGGATGCACTGACAAGTTTTTCCACAAATGGTAACCCTTCATTTCTTATTTTGCAGAGTTAACAGGCACTTCCCAATTGAAGTTGCCTGTTGTTGTACTTTATAATCTATGAACAGCCAGCCATATGAGTTAGTCATGATGAGCCGGGGTGGGCGGTGGGTGGGGTTTGTTGTACAACTGTGTAGTTTAATGTACTTTTGAAAAAAAATGTTTTTTTTCTATTCTTTTGTCTACACTCTATTCAGAGTGTTCTTTTCTTTGTTTTTATATAACAAAAACTTGAATTGCATTGTTTCTTTATGACAGGAGTATGTTTTTTTCTTAATAAAAATATTTGGGGGAAAAAAACATGGGAACCAGCGTGCAAGTAGAAACATCTTTTGAATGTGATACAGTACAGCTCACTTGTTCAGAAATATGCATTAGCCATCACAATCATTCCTAAGCGAGTACAAGTTTGCTCAAAATTGCAGTATCTAGTGTCCTATATTTTCAATGTATAATTAAGAATGTAGGCCAATAATAGCCTACTCAATAAGAATTAGATGTCCTTATTCTCTCATTGCTACAGTGCCTGGCCAAAAAAGTTGCTGTTTGGATTTATTTAAGCAAATACTTAAGAGCTTATGATTGAATCATTACTACAGTGACTAATATGAAGACCACAGTGGAAAAATGATCAGAGACACATTTTCACATTGTGGAGAAATGATTAAATAAAAATTCAAAACAATCTTAGAAACAAAGCACTGAAAAAATATGCAAAAAATATATATATATATTATAATTATATATAATATTATTATATATTATTATAAATATTATAATAATATATTATATATAAAATACCGGTATTCAAAAATGCAACATTTGGACTCTGATCGTTTTTTGCTTTGTGGTCTTCATATGTCTCAGCAAGCAACAATTCTGTTACACTGGAACGATGCTCAGTGAAGCATCTCATTTCTTAAACAATCATGGTAGAAGATGTTTCCCATAGTCGCGGAAAAGATGTTTCGATATTTGATGAGAGGCAAATTATTAGCCTGCATCAAGCAAAGAAAATAACTAAAGCAGGGTTTACATATAGGCACGATGCGTTACCAATATCATTTTCCCGTCATTCGTGGCACATTAGTGACATTCGTAACGTGACTTAACACATCTGAATAGGGTTCTTAACAGCATGTGTCGGTTTGTGACATTCGTGATATTGGAGCATGTTTTTGGCTGCCAAAAAATCTTCCACGAATGTCACGAATCACACTCGATTCGTGGAGTTCGCAACTGAGCGTGTCAATTCGTGGTGATTAGTGGTGATTCGTAATAGAGCGTGACAGCATTCGTAGTGTATTCTTGCCATTCTTTGAGTCCATACTGTCACGCGTCATTACGAATCAACACGAAAGCTGTCAAGAGCTGAACTGAATGACGCGTGACGCCTCTGCCCTGAATCATCAAATTCAATTCAAATTCGTGATCCTCGGTCACGAATTTAGATTTGTGGCATTTGTGACTTGTCGTTGTCATGTGTAAACCCAGCATAAGGATCTGAAATCACTGGTATTGGGTTCAGTACAGTCAAATGCTTCATTAAAACCTGGAAACATAGTGAGGAACTGTCAACTTTGTGGATGAAATGGGTCTGGAAAAAAAAAGAAACAAAAGTGATCGTGAACAGATCACCAAAACACTTGGTAAAGTGTTGGTAACTTGGTAAAGTAAAAAAATCGACAGTAGAAATCATGGCTATGCTTAACTGTGAAAGTAAGAGCACTTCCACACACACAATGTCATAACTTACGCAATTGGGACTAAACAGCTGCGAGGCCACAAGAAAGCCACTTGTCAGCGAGGCTAATCAGGGAAAAATGACTTCAGTTTGCTAGGGAGCATCATGCTTTGACTGCTGAGCAATGGAAATCCGTCACACACAGTGACCTCTGTACAAGCCTCTGGAGGCAGTGGTCAGGTTTGGCCTCGCTTCAACTGGTCAAGTCGAAGCTCAGCAACATAATGCATTAATAAAGTCAGCAGACTACCTGAGTGTACTGAATGACCAGGTTATCCAATCAATGGATTAGTCTGTAAAGGCAAGGGCATATTCCTGGATGACAATGCCAAGATTCATTGAACCCAAACTATGAAAGAGGGGTTCACAGTGAGCATGTGGAATCATTTCACACGTGTATTGGCCAACACAGAATCTAGGCCTTTAACCAGTTGAAAGACATTAAGATGTAGTCGAAGCAGGCTTCACGAAGTGGTTTGACTCTTCGGTTATCAATAAGAGGTCTCGGCCAAAAAAATAATGCAATACAGGTCGGAAATAAATGGTGTGACATTGCTCGAGACTGTGGAAACAGCCATGACGAATGCGCGTCGTGATCAGAGATAAAGGCAGTCCAACAAAAAATTGTAGTGCGCGACTTTTTTTGGCCAGGTACTGTACAGCTACTACACCTGAAACAAAACTGAAATAAGACTGCGTGCTTTGGCTCATGTCTGCGTAGTATCAAGTTAAGATTCGTACGTTTCAATCTCGCAATGCATTTGTCTCATCAAAATAATGGATGCTTGACAATTTGACGCTGCTTTCGAATGACTGACTATCTCGTAACGTGACCATTTTCGCACTTAAATGCAAATAAACCGAGGATATGATTAGATGACGTAAGGAAAGAGGCAGGGTCATGGGTAAACGTCATGACGGCTTCTCCTTTTTTCGTGACGTTTCATTGTATCGACCAATGGCTTTGAGCAGAACGGGGGTCGGGGAGAGGATCCCGCCAATTCTGACTTGCGAGCGCGAGGCAGTCCTCGGAGGCACTGGGAAAAGTATGGAGGAATGCCCGATGCAGTTTCACAATTAATCAATACTACACATTTATGGACGTTGTTACTTAATTGACTTATGAATTTAATGAAATAAGTTTGCGCGGTTGCTATTTTTGGGGCGTGAGAGCCGGAAAATAACGTCCAGCAATATTTACCAGCCATTTGTTGTCACTGTTTTTTTTGTGCGCTCATCCATTTTGCCAAGAGACGGTAAGCTAAGTTTCGGAGGGTGATGCTAGCAGCGGAAGACCCTTCTTCGGACCGGCATTTACTGGCCTCGACCCCGCGGAGGAGAGGCAAGTTGAGCTTTAATTTCTGCAAATTACTAGTTAATGTATCTGGCACGAAAATCGCAGGTCTTACAGCAACGAGCTAGCTTGGTTAGCTAAAAAAAAAACCAAAGCCCAGCATTGACAGTTTGGTCTATCAGTGGAAGACAAGCTAACGTTAATGGAAAATGTTTCTTTTCTCACTCGGTTAGCTTGCTTGCTGCTTTATTTAAGTGGTTTTCGTGGTGGGTGATACGGACACAAGGCGAGGAAACCGTTTTAAATTCCGTTTAAAGTTACAGCTCCGTGGACTGGCTAGCTAGCTAGCCACAGAAGCGACTTGCACCTTAATTCAGCCGCCGACCATTTCGCTCGCTAACCAAGCGTGTGCACTAACTCGCCACCTTAGTTGCATCGTTTCAAAGCTAGCGAGCTAATAAGCTGGTAGTGGCGGGAGCCCATCAGAGCTTCGGTTTGCCAAAGTGTTAAGCTGCTTTCACACCGGACGCGGAACGCGCGTGTATTCGCGTCTTTGCATTGATTTTGAATGTAATCTGTTGCGCGAAAAAAATTCGTTTCGCGTCCGGTGTGAAAGCAGCTGTTGTGTCCATGAAGCCTAAAGCCGGTCAACTCGGTAACGAAACGAATTGACGAGTTTTCTCCCATTACCGTTTACAGTGCGTTTGTTGTTTGGGTCAGCTCGTCGGTTGCTGATTGGCTCAACGTTACGACGGCTGCCTCAAGATCGCCGATAAGAAGAATACTTAGCTATAAGAGAGCGTCTTTTTGCTAACATGAAGTTAGATGGATGTGTTAGTGGCCTGCGAACTGTTAACTTAACAGATACAGCTGGCTGCCCTGAACAGGCTCCAAAATATTCCCAGTCGGAACAGTGCTGAACTTGGCTAACGTATCATTCGCGTCGGTGAACACCGACCTTGTCAGTTATTGAAGCCGTTGGTAAAATGGTTTGCTAATTCGCAAACGTTAGTTGGGCAAGCAGGCAGCATGAGCCAGCAAACAAGCTAGTCAGCTAGCTATTGTCATTCCGGTGTATTGGCGGTTCTGATGTACTCTGGCTTGCTGGGCTACCCGTGGTCACTAGTTACCCACTGAAGGAGTGTAGCCTGTGATTGTGTTATGTGAATTTCTATTCCATTTTTACTCTGTCACCATATCGCTTTTGTGCAGGTATGGATTGCAAAGCGAAGTCCAGTGCTGCCGCTAAGAAGCTTGTGCAAGGTATGACACTTTCTTGACTTGCCTTCAGGTCGACGTGGGTAACAATGGACCTGTTTAAGTATAAGGTTAAATCCAAAATGGTGGGCCTTGGCGCTCTTCTGTGAACAGAGCTAATGAGTGATTGTCATTTTGGGATGGAAACAACTTCATTTCATGGGAAGTTCAAATGCGGATGAGAATTAAATTTTGCCAAATGTGATTGGATCCCCGTGGCGAACGGCTAGAATTGAGTAATTTGAGCTCAGTACATTGTTGGGAGAGACGGTTGCAGCTCGCAAAAGAGAGCTTAAATATGTATTGTTTTTCCATCTTGGAAAAAAAATGCTCCGTTGATGATGGAGGCAGTACAGTTATATAATTGGGAAGACGATTGTCTCATAAATGTAATGTGTTACTTTTCACCTGAGGCAAATGCAGAAATGAATAAGTATAGACTAGTATAGTAGACTTGTGGGCGATGAGGTGCATTCATCCGAGATTGGGGGTACAATTTTAAGTCACAAATATGGATTCTGTGCTGTGGGGCCTGTAAATGTGTGGACAAGGACGCATGCCTTGCCTTTGACTTTGGACTCCAGCACATCTGTGTAGAAGTGATGCTTGTGAGGTTAAAGCAGAGAATGCCAGCTGTAATTTGTGGGTATTTCCACCCTTATGGTGAACCATTTAGGAATGGCAATTGTAGCTGATTTTATACTTGGGTTACTGTCTAGATATTTTTATGCCTCACTGTAAATATGTGGTGTATTTTGTGTTTTTTGTTAAGTTGCTGTAGAATCATTCAGTCAACACTTTTGTCGAAGGCGAATTTTCGTTAGTTATTCCAAGGGAGGGCCAGACACCACCCCTCCCAGAGCCGTACAGATTTCAGCAGCTTGCTCAGGTTCCTAATGGCACAGATGTTATTGTTGTTTCTCAGAGGCTTGAAACAGCTGAGCAACATTGATCATAAGCTGTTTGGGTGGCCAGTTGTGATTGGTTGTTGGTGAATACAGGTGTTTCTCTTCCTCACCCCTTCACCCCTCAGCTCGCCTCCCCTTCAAACGTCTCAACCCGGAACCCAAGGAGAACGGGGTGCCCAAAAGAATCCGAGGCCCCCCCGCTGCCCTCCCGAATGTTGCCCCTGGTGCCTCTGACGAAGAGAATGAAGTGGACCCTCCTCCAGTGCCCCTCGTGCCCATCAGGGCCCCCCTGGTCAATGGGCGGGGGCCACTCGATGGCTTTGTGAAGCAGGGCCCAAGTCCGGCTCTCCCTGCTCCCAGCGTCACCATAGACCTGACCGAGGACTCTAATTCGACCTCTGCTCCGCCACAGACAAAGGACAGTCAGACACAGATGGCGGTCAAGGTGGAGACCTGCCCAGGTGACGTTCCCCTAATTCTGCCGGTCTCCGTGGAAAAGTTGGGCCTTGCTAAGGCCCCGGAAGACTGCGCTCGCAGGTCACCGCAGGTCTCCATGGAAACAAAGGGCCAGTCTAAGGAGACAGAACCTCCACAGGAAGTGGTGGAGGAGAACGAGACGGACGTTTCGAACAACGAGAACGTATCTCTGCTGTCACCTTCATCCACGAGCTCGCTGTCGGCGACAGAGAGCTCGCCAGAGACAACGAAGAGTCAGTTAGCTACCCCGGTTTCAACTGTGAGTACTGGGGCTAGGGCAGGTGATCTGCCGCTTTGTGTTCACAATTATTATTTTTAATTTGTGTTTTCCCTTTGTTCGAGACTGCATTGGGTGAATGCAGGAAAATGGCGAGCTTGGATGTTTGCCCCATGGCAGCATGTAGTCTTACTACGCTCTAAAAAAAAAAAAAAAAAAATCTTGGTTGAATATCGCCCCATCCCTTCTGTTAAGTTTGTTAAACCTTCTCCCACTGACTCACGAGGAGAATGGTGTAACACGCAATTCCTTCAACCTGCGTTACGAGTAGCCATTGCTTCTTTTACGCTATGGAGTTGGGCCGCTAATCACATTCTGCCTGTGCAGTTAGAGGATTACGCAGTCAGCGTAACATTTGCTGCTAAAGCTACATGCACCTAGATGATCAGGAGGGGTCGCTAGAGAGCGATGAGACTTAACATTTTGACCAGCTTTAACTCCATTTTCCTCGGCGAGTCGAGTCAAGTGTTGTATTGCCCATGCTGGCCTCCAGCCATAGCTAGTAATGGAGTGGCTGGTATTGGTACACCTGACTTCAGGGCTCCCAGAAGAACTTTTGGGTTGTGAGGTACTTGGAGGCCCTGCAACAATGAATTTTGAAGCTGTTAAGTTTTTAGTAAAATCCAAAATGCAACATGGGACAACTTGATTCATTTCTCCAGCCACTGCTTGAGTTTTATACTAGTCCTCGGGCAGACACCATTCCTTTTGCAGTTTTATTTTAGCAACTTGTCGGCAGTATGTATTTGATTTGAAACTCTTGGTTTAGATATTAGGCAATGTTATTTAACTTCTAGAGCATAACATTAAATGGTCTTGGCTTTCCTTGCCTGCAGACCTCGTAAAATAAAAAACTAGTGAGGGAACCATGGCCAAAAATTTTTTCCAGATTTAAGTACTTAAAATTGTGGCAATCTGCAAAGAAGCGGACATCTTCTGGATTCTTGAAATGTTCGTTTTCCTCAATTTGCTGTTTGGCTGGTTTATAAGTTTAATGACCATCCAGTGAATAACAGGTCGGTTGCCTTGGCAGCCGGGACAATCAGTTTTTCACGCGGACAAGTAAAAATGAAAAATCAGTTGCCTGTCGGACAACCACTTTTTTTTTCTGCGGTACATTCCTATCAGAAATAGCCAACCAATAGAATGCCAGGTTCCGTGTTGACCAATGAAATTATCGCAGCCCCGCTGCAGGCCCATTCGTTTAAGTTCATATAGTGTACTGTGGGGGCGGTGACATTTACACTGACCCACTCCGAAGATACCGTAGAATATGTGGCTATGCTGCGAATGCGCGACTGCTTATTAAACTATGTTACTCTGTAGATAATGTAGCCATCTAGCTAGCTTGCTAACGCTAACTATGGAGAATCTTTGTAAATAATCGTCATAATTGAGCGGTTGTCATTTGTTTTTGCCCTAACTTCACTAGCTAGTTTGCAGTACCAGTGATTGCTTTTGAGCTAGCTTGCTTGCTAGCCAACGTCCCAAAAATGTGAAAATGCAGTTTGGATGCACGGAAGCTAGCTAAGATATTAAAGTCATGGCCAAATCAAATCATATCGCTTAAACAGGATTTTCCACAGTTAACGTTAGTGTGACAGAGTGGTTTTTAAATCCATCGACTCTCAGCAGGTGTAGATCTTTCACCATTATTACCTTGCAGTTCCCTGTAATGTTTGCTGTTTTTCCCAAGCTATGCCTGTAATGCAGCTTGTAGCAATTTGTATAGAAGTTGCTTCCATGTGAGACAAAGTTGTCCAAGTTTTGAAGCATTTGATTGGACTTGAAGATGCCCACTCAGTCATATGTTAATTGGAATGATTGCGTTTAACGCTCTCTCTCTCGATAGTCGGTCTGCCATGGGATGCAATGAGAGCAGGAGATATCCGTGAGGTTGAGAGACCGTTTTGTCTAATGCCTTCATGCTGATATGGCATATGCAGCAGTGAATGTGCGCCTCGGGGCTGTGTTTGTAATTAAAGCCGTGACATATCTTGTTTTTGCCACAGAGGTGCAAATAACAGTTTACTGTATGCATCCGTTACTTTAGCTATCTCGATGGCTAAATAATCAAAAGAGTACCGTAGTTTAATCAGCGATTGGTCACACAGCATATAGCCAAAGATACAGCAGTGTCTTCGGGAGTGGGTCTGGGAGTCACCGCCCCCAGCCCCCACGGTATGCTACCTCAAGAGCAATCACTGGTACAGCTAACAAGCAGGTTAAATTAGGGCAAAAACAAATGACGCTGCTTCATTAGGACGATCATTTACAAAGATTCTCCATAGTTAATGTTAGCTAGCTAGCTAGATGGCTCGCGCATTCGCAGCATAGCCACAGATTCTACGGTATCTTCGGAGTAGGTCTGTGTAAACGTCACTGCCCCCACGGTACACTGTATGAAGTTAAACAAATGGGCCTGCAGCGAGGCAGCGATAATTTCATTGGTCAACACGGAACCTGGCATTCTATTGGTTGGCGATTTTTGATAGGAATGTACCGCAGAACCATTCCGGACAACCACCATTTCAGACGGGCAACTGATTTTCATTGAAGAGCTTGTCCGTGGATAACCAGTCAAAAAATTGATTTGTTGTTCACTGCCATCATTTTAAGCGCAGTAATAACTCTCGCCATTGGGCAAGCTGACGAGCTAGGTCCTTTTGCTTTCCACAAATTATACCTGATGCAGTCTTGAGCTAACGGTTGCCAAAAATCAAAGGTTATATGAAATGCTTTCAGAAAAGAACTTCACAGAGTTCAGTATTTCTCAGCGACGTGCTTAACAGGGGCAATGTCAAGGTCAATGTGAACATAAAAATTGAGAAAATTGAGGCTCTTTGTTTTCCTGCCATCTGTGCTGATATTGTTGCTGTGCTGCAGCATGAAAAGCAAAGACTTTCATGACTTCCATACAGTACAAAGCATCTCATAAAAATGAATGAGTGCAAATGTAGTAAAGGAATTTTTCCAAAGTAAAAATGCCTGAAATTGTCTTTTGCTCAGGCGCATATTTTGCCTGCTCACCTATACCAAATGTGATGTTGACAAGTGCAAGTATGGTAGGCCGAGAAGAGCTTCCAGCTCACTTCTGTTGAAACGATAGTAGGCAAAATCTGGTCATGGTGATTGCTCGCTTTGTTTGAATAACAAATGTATGACTAGCCAGGTAGAATAACCCTGCTCTAGCATTGGCAAAGAAGTGCAAGCGGTTTTATTACTGCTTTAGGTCACGCGTCTGCTTCCAACTTTTTGCTTGGAAATTTTTATATTTTTGGACATTCAACTAATTGATTCAGATCAGAGGTTTTGATTGGCAAATTGATGAATAGACTCTGAATCGTTTTCTTTTTTATTAGGTATTGGGTTTCAATACTTTGATATCCTTGGATTGATACTTCGTTTGCAAGAAAGCTATGTCTTGGAAGTTTTGTGTGATTTGATTGGACCATCTCTCTTTTTGTGATTTATTCATTTTTATGTTACCATATCTCTCTAGACACCAAAAACAAGTGGAAACACAGAAGTTAAGCAAGTAAAGAGGCGTTCTCTGAAGGTAAGTCTTCTCTGAGCTCAGCTTGACTGATGTTAGCCTAACAGTAGTCTTATGAGGAACTGACTCTGATGATAAACTGTGCTAATAATGTTGGCTTCCCTTTGTTCAGTAAATTGGCTTTCTACTGCTCCTTGGCTTTTGCCATGCTAACATCGTTTGCTTTGCTTTATGCCGTGCATTGGCTCTGCTTTGACTCCTGGCTGTTACCATGCGAACATCGTTAGCTTCTCTTTTCTATGGATTGCCTTTGCTGGAACTTCTGGCTGTTACCATGCTAACATTGTTTGCTTTGCTTTGTTCTGTGTGTTGGTTCTGCTCTGACTCCTGGCTATTATCATGCAAACATGGTTCGCTTCCCTTTGCTCATTGGATTGGCTTTGCTCTGACTCCTAGCTATTATTATCCTAACATAGTTGGCTTTGCTTTATGTGCATTGGCTCTGCTCTGACTGCTGGCGATTACTCCGCTAATAACGTTAATATTGCTTTTATCTGTGAATTGTTCCGGTTCTGTGTCCTACTGATAACTGCGAAGAACGTTGGCTTCATTTGGCTCCATGCATTCACGCTACTCTGAATCCTGGCTACTATTCAGTTAATAACATTAGCTTCACTTTGCCTGCAAATTAACCCCGATTTGAGTCCTACTGTTAACTGGGCTACCAGCGTTGGCTTCACTTGGATCCATGTTTGCTCTAGTCTGACTTCTGGTTATTCTCATGCTAACAAGGTTTGGTTGACTTTACCCGTGCATTGGCCCTGCTTTGAGTCCTGGCTATTACTGTGCTGATGAATTTGGCTTCACAAGGTGCTGAGCTCAGACTTGAGACTAAATGGATTCACGGTCTGAAATAACATTGGCTTTGCAGTGTAATGGCATTGACTCTGCCTAGTTTTTGAATGCAATATCAGACGATGGTGATAGCCAAAAGATCTTGGTTTATGAACATGTATCCTAACTTCTATCCAGGGTTCTCCATAAAGGCCAATGGCCGGCTGTTTACGTATGGCTGTTTTCTGTGGTACCGCTGGGTGTTTTTGTCAAAGTCTCAAAAAAAAAAAAACAACCTGGCTTCGTTTCAAAAGAATACTTGACAATGTACCGACCAGTCTAGGATGACGGGTTGCTAGCCTCACAGGGCGGGGAATTATGCAGTTAATGTTACTGGCTCGCTAGTTGGGGCAAACGGTAGTGTAAATATAAGTGAAGCACAGGGGCTTGTCACATACGATCGTGGACTGGCGGCATAACTTCAAAAGCTGATTTCTGTGAGCATAAAGCCTCTGTTGGTAACAAATCTAACATTTGTTAAAATGGCTTTACAGGGCTCGAAATTAATTTTTTTTTACTTGGTAGCACTGCGCTCCCAAGTTCAAAAAGTTAGGAGCCTGAGCCAAAATTTAGGAGCACACACACCAAAATCTAAGAAGCACCAAAATATGGGTCTGTCCAAGCAAAAGGGCACGGAAATGTGACATTGCCAGTATTATTTTCAAATTATAGTTTGTAAGAACTGAACACACATAATGGAAGCTTAGTTTGTGTACTTTCATGACAAAATCGTGAGAAGATAACTGTATTTACAGCAAAAGGGGAATTCCAATGAAAAGTAGAAAATATCCTATGGTCCCGTATGTGATGTGGACAATAAGAGAAGCCAAATTTTTTCATCAAAAAGCATTTAGCTTGAGATTTGAATCTTTCACCATAGAAAACAACCATCCCAACACACATTTAGCACAAAACCTGCTGGGCAACACTTGAAATGCAAAGATTCCAATCGATTTTAAGTATGTCAAAATGTCTATGCTGGAGGGCAGGACAAGATCTATTTTTCTATTCAAAAAGGGGTAAGCAGCATTCAAAAGAGCTTCATATCTTATTAACACTGCCAAGTTATGAGGTAATGAAAGGCAAACCATTTCATTTAAACTAGGCAGTGTCCACAGAGTGGTCAACAGGTCACCTATGTGATGCATGTCAAGATGGGTGGTTCCGTATGTGATGCTTGACAAAAAATTTAATTGCTTCAACTTTTTTTTCCTTTTTTGTGATGTTTGTGGTGCACTTTGAAAATATATGAAGAGCAATAGCATTGAGCACAAACTGCACTTTTATTGAACCTCACAAACAGTATATATTTTATTTAAAATACGACATCATTTTCGCCAACATGACGCTGGACAACTTTTGCAGAAGTCAACCATCACACATGTAACCTCCATACAAAAAGATCGTTTGAGATGAAATTACGTAAAAACCATCACCAAAAACAGTCGGACCGGCGATCAAAAAAAGACAAAATACTGAGATGGGTTTCCAATCACAGCGTACAAGACACTTATTACCAGTTTTCCATGATATATTTGGCGTGACGTGACGGTTGACCACCGTTTCTCGATGTCCAAATCACATAACGGCACCGAATTGGCACACTGTCAAAACAAATTTTGAATCTCGTTGGAAGAATCTGCATGCATTCCAACACCTGTCACGCTAAAAAGATGGGTTGGAAATGGAAGATGTATAATCCAGAATACTCCTTGAATATTCCACGAAATAACTGAGTAGCGAACCGAACTTTAACTGTACGTGACGATGGTCATGTAAGTGATTTTTGTTGACGGAAAACCTACCTCCGTGTATGACAGCGTAAAGACGCCATTGATGTAAACAACAAAATTGGTGACGTCATCATTTCGGGGGGTATTATCCAATGCTAATTAATTTGTTCTATTTCTGGCAGGCATTTGGAATAGAGGAACATCCAAAAATGCCCGTCACGTAATGTGATGATTGACGGAATTCCGGGCGGCTGAAATAAGACGTGTTTTTCTTTGTAACTACGCAAGAAACAAACAATCACACCGCTTATGTTGCGAGGAGATGAATGGTTTTGAAGCTCAAAACAAAAATTACTTTCTAGGTGTTTATTTAATGATATTTGTTAAGAATGTACTTGGGGTAGCTGATGGACGGAACAGCATCACATACGGAACCCTCCAAAAAAACATCAATTTTTTTTTCTGCTTACACCTAAATTTGAATCTTTGTTTGGAATAAAATCTTCAAACGCTTACTTTCAAGTTGAAAATAAAGTTAATATGAAAGGAATGCCCATTCCATTCCATTCCATTCCATCTTCTTGTTTATCGGGGCCGGCCTTCTCGGGGGCAAACTCAAGAATGATGCCCAAACTTAAACTCCTGGAAACTTCCTCCAGTTCTTAAATAGACATAGGCCAAATGAGATAAGCTTTTCATTCCCGGGGCCTTTATGGGCATGGGGAACATAGGAAGGCCCAGGGGCATCAATTTAGATGCCCAAGCCCCCAGCTGGCTCCTCTGGGAGGAGCAGCGGTCTCTGAGCTCCTCCCGGGTGACAGATCACCCCTATCTCTGCGGAGGAAACCCATTTCAGCCGCTTGTATCCGAGATCTCGTTCTTTCGGTCATGACCCAAAGTTCCTGACCATAGGTGAGGGTAGGAACGTAGATTGACTGGTAAAAGCCTTTCGGCTCAGCTCCTTCTTCACCACAACAGATCGGTACAATGACCGCATTACTGCTGCCGCTGCACCGATCCGTCTGTCAATCTCACGCTCCATCCTTTCAGTGAAAAACCCCAAGATACTTAAACTCCTCCACTTTTTCTCCTCCAACCCGGAGGGGGCTAAATCGTCAAAACCATGCCCCTTAAGGTGCTAATAAGGCTTCTCTTTCGACAAACTCAAGAATGTCACAAAAATAAACTGAAAAATTGCCCCTAAATAGACATATTAAATGAGATAACTTTATGCCCCTCACATAAACCAATGAAAAGTTATCTCTGTTATCTCTTTGGGATGTGTACTAAATACCTATCAGCTTAAATTATGCATCTGACCCACCCATTCAGAAAAAAATAGGGTGGCAACAGCCAGCGTTTATTTACTCTTTATAAATAAACAAAGCAGTTAAAGTGCAATAACAAAGTCAACAGTCTTGTTACTTTATTACAAAGTTTTTATAGTGTAACACTTGCTTGTTCACAGTGTATTTTAGCTTTACTGTAAGAGCTGAGCTGGAAATAACAAGATCAAATAAAAACACACGATCTTACCAAAATTCATGCTACATGCATGAACACAGGCAAAATTATCAAAAAAAAAGAATGAAAAAGCGTGTAAAATGGGCCCAACCGTCCCTAAGGGTTAAACGAAAATTAATGTAAGAACGGAAAATGTATTTGTTATGTTTTGACTTCAATTCCCCAAATGCTTTGCGGTTGTGGTTATGTTTGGGGAGAGGAAAACTGTATTATATATGGAAGCGCATTGCATTCACAGGATTAAAAAAATATATACACCTTATCTCGTAATTACGAGATCTTGAGAAAAGATTAATGGTACACTCACCGTGTTCTGTGTGATCTAGCCAACCTGAATATTTCGGGTCCACAGCCCACTCTGGGTTCCACCCGCTACCTCGGTGTTTAGAGGACTGGGGCTGTGGCTGTGGAGGTGGGGGGGGGTGGTGGAGGAGGAGGCGGCGCAGATGGTGAAGTAGGCTGGTGTTCTGACAATTTCTGCTGCCTTGTCAAAAAATGCTACCGTAATGATAAGCGATCGTAAAGTCTTTGTTTTCGCCTAAATATTGCAATAAGAATCAGTTTACAGTAGTAACTTTGTTATTTGTTAGCTTATTATAACACAAGAAGATGTTATAATGAGTTGGGTAAGTTTGTTTAAAGATATATGCCGCATGCCATTATCATCCAATCTCTGCGTTTTAAGGAAAACCCAGCGTGTACATGCAAATATGTATACGTTTACAGGTCGAAAGGCGCACGAAAAAAAAGACGATATAATTATGATATTTGAAGATACTTGAGATGTGAGCGAAGAAATGGAGCCCAAGACTTTAGGTTTCTTGTGAAAGAGAACATGAGGTAGCATATTTTGATAGGTAACAAAATTTGACAGAACACCGGCTCCTCTGAATAAAGTACCCAGATATTTTTGACTGCTTTTTCCCATCCATTACTGTACACTAGAGAAAACCACGTGCAATTGTCAAACATAGCAGAATGCCACACACAAGCACATCGGTAGCCTTGATAAGAAACTAAACAAATTATATAGCCTATCTTAATGAAACAGAATATGTAGGCAAGCAGTTGATTGGAGACACTATTCAAATGTTTAGTTTAGATGAATAATTATCTTATCTCCACATGTCCTTCCCACGACGACGGCAGGTTATTGTATATCCGGATAATTAGCTTCTTCCCGATACAAAAAAATAATGTTGGCATAGCAACAGGTGATAGATGGCGCAGTAACATATTTAACCAACAGATGGGGGCCGCTATTCGGCCTCATCGCGATGCGGCCTTGTTTTACTGTCTATGCATGCGTGGATGTAGCAGATTTTTTTTTTTTTTTTTCGGGGGGACGTAGTCAAGGCGGGGGCATTTGTTACCAAGGTGGCCGCCCTAACTATAAAGCACTACTGGAAAGTCATATATATAAAATATGTATTTTTTTTTTAATGTTTGAAAAACTACAATATAACTCTCCACATTAACAATACAACTGTCTCAAGCAAATAAAAGTTATTAAATAATATGACTATCTTGAGTTCATTGATGAACAAAAGTGTCCACTACATTGGCTTTATGCCATATCCGGAGGCCAGGATTTAAAATTGGGTCTCCTGGCTCTCTGCCCTTTCATCCATCATTTCAGTGCCCATGTGGCATCAAATATGTCCAGAGGAGGACCCTCCACACTGCTCCGAATCAAATCTTCAACTGTGTTAGGGTTTAATGCTGATCTAACGTAAAGTCGTAAAGTCTTTGTTTTTGCCTTAATATTGCAATATGAATCAGTCTGCAGAGGTAACTTTGTTATTTGTTAGCTTATGTCGTGTCCCAAAAGTTCATGCACCCCAATGGGCAACATTTCTGTCTCCAAAATGGGTTGCACCTGGTCAGCCAGGTGTTGTGAGGTTGTTTAATTAGTTCATCTGTTTGCGAGAGGCCTATAAATTTCCTGGTTGACCAAGGAGCATGTCACTGAGAGTTGGGGCTGGGCGATATGGACTAAAAGTCATATCTCGATATTTTTTTGCTGAATGGCGATACTCGATATATATTGCTATTTTTTTTGGCGTGAACCAGGTTTACAGTTCGAAGGCTATTTGACCATGACTTCCAGTACACAGTCGCAGTTGTATCATTTTCGGACTTGGTTATATGCGTGCAGGACTAGGAAAAGGAGTCACTTGGGATTTTTTTTCCATTCTGAGATTAATGGGGTATCTCAGTGAGATCCCAGTGATAGTGATATCCCAGCACTACTGTACTGTCAATTTACAACACTTTGCTGAGCACAAATTCCCCCAGTTTTTTTTCTCAAGTTTTTCTCAAAATGAAAAACTTGGATCACTCTTTGATTTTGTTGGAAAATGTCAATTTTCATAAACGCATATCGGTAGGCTTGTTACTCATTTCTTGGTGAACGTTGTTATTTGGCTAACTAGCTCCATTTGGTCATGGAGAGGTACTGAATGAATATTTGTGAATATAGTTCGTTTGCAAATGAGCCAGCGGTAGTCAACTACTCTGTTTTCTGTGGATTTAAAATCCGCCAAAGTTTGTTCAAACGCGAATGAGTGGCCAGGTCACACTAACTTTGCAATAAGACCGCTGGCTATTTCAGCTTATCAACTATAAACTCTTGAGCATATTCTTCTTCAGGCTGGGGCGCACGCCAGTTGCAGAATAGACACTTGCTTCCGGTTCTCAACAGCTTTTTTACTACCAAACAAATTTAATTTTTGCACCTTAGTGGTGGCAGATTCCCATTAGTGATATCTGAGCATTGCGCTAATTCCATGACTCTGTCTCTCATTTTTGAACATTTACGGATTTTAAATCCACAGAAAACTTTAATAAAGGGAACTGCGAAGCAGCCATATTGGATTTTTATGCGCGCAATGCATTATAGGAACTGTATGTCAGCCAGTGACTGACAGATCAAATTTCAATCTGAAAGAAAGCCTCGGTCATTACTTGTTGCGAGCTTGATGCTACAACCGCCAGGTCAGGGATCGACATTTCAGGTTCTATGTTTCCCCCAAAAGACGCTAAGCTTAGAAATGAGTGGATAAACTATTCGTTAGAAATAACAGAGAATTCAGCAAGTTCAAGCCCACTTCAGCACTCGAGTCTGCAGCAGCCGCGTTTTGAGGCTGGAGGAAAACGTATGGTAAACACACCGACGGTTTTTCCAGTCAAACCCAGTTCTTAAAAACTACCAAGGCGAAAAAATCCTTAGAGAAGAATGCCCAACAACAGCCTCATGTCTCCGATTCACACAGTAAGTAAAAGCGTTGTTTTACAATGTCAGTGCTGCTATCCATGCGAACACAATGAGTTGACAGTAGCAGTGCAGGGCAATCGCTGACAGTGCATATGAAGTTTTGGCGTTTCAATTTTATGAAATTATATGCGTCTGCGGTGAAACTACCTATAGAAAGCATTTTTCGAGGATATAACTTAATGAATGACGACAGCCGCTCTCGGCTTTTTCACCCACCGTCATCGCAAGGGCTTTTCAAAACTTCACATCGTATAAGAAGACACTGACTGGGTAAACCATACATCGTTTCACAAAGAATGCCAGTCCGCCTGAATATGTGTTGTCTGATCGGGAATATCAACGTGACAATGACTGGGGAGGAAAGGGAAAATGTGCTGACGCGAATCATAAAATAACTCAATAGATCCAAATTATGTCAAATAATAATGTTAGGAGTTATATCCCCTAGGATCTGAGCGAAAAGAGCTCCATATCCAACCTCTCGTGTCTCGGCTTTTTATTTGCCATAACGATTTTAATAGTGTACACAAATGTATTTTGGGGGGGTGTTCAATATCGCAAATGCATATGCAGAGCATGTCCTAGCAACCCGGTGTGTCATCAATAACAAGGCTGCCTCCGTTACTTGTTATTACCACGAGCTACCTTACCTCTGTACCAGGTCCTCCTTCTTGCCACTTAAATTTGCGCTTTTGACGTTCCAGTAATGTCTTCAATTCTGTGACAATGGCTGCTTGGGGCGGCGAAAAACCGCGCCAGGTACATCTTCTGGGTTCAAAATAAGCCGAGAATCATCGGTTTCGCAATGGTTGTATTTACTGAAGCCATGATAGAGACATACAACTCTTCCCATTATGCACTGCGTGTACTTCACTTCCGTGTGTGCGCAGTGAGACTTGCAGTTCCCCTATTAACGGTAGCTCGTTTGCAAATGAATTTTTTATATATATATATGTGTGTGTGTGTGTGTGTGTGTGTATATATATGTATGTGTGTATATATATATGTATATATATATATATATATATATATATATATATATATATATATATATATATATATATATATATATATATATATGTGTGTGTGTGTGTATATATATATAATAAATACACACATACTGACCAACCCCTCTTCTGCGGCGCACTCCGTCACCATGTTGTCGCTGAGTGTAAGTGAGAGTGGAGGCGGAGTGGGGAAGGGGGAGGGCTTGTGGTCACAGAGCGAGGGAGGCGGAGCAGAAAGGTTGTGTGTGAGAGACAGGGACACGGAGAGGGAGAGGAGAAATAGGTACGAACTTGTGGCCCACGTATTGTCATTTTAACGCAAAATGAACCATATCGATACAAGCGATATTGTCCCGTGTCATATCTTGTTTAGAAATATATTGATATAGATTAAAATACCGAGATACCGCCCAGCCCTACTGAGAGTAAATTTTTGGTAGTGCTGCCACAATGGCCAAGCAAAAACCTGGAAAGGCTGCTCTTTCAGAGCCTCAGGTCCGTGCTCAAGCAATTGCCTTGCGCAGGGCAAGGAAAGCTTGTAGGGAGGAGCTCAGGACCTTGGCAGAAGCATACGATGGGTGAAGAAGTGGTGGCAGAGACACCAGAGTTGTGACTCCCTTGAAGGCAGCCCAGCGCGAGGTCAGCCCCTCAGTCCTGAGTTCCAGGGCCAAAGACCTCATCCGAAAGGCCAAGGGAAAGAGAGACCAATCCTGCCGCAGACTCAGTCGAAGACTGAAGGACCTTGGGGAAGCAGTCTCTAAGAGTACCATCCATCGTTTTCTGACTGAGAAACTGGGTCTGGGTCGGTGGAGCCTTACCAAACTGCAAAAGGAGAAGCGGCTGGCTTTTACAAAGAAGTTATGCCACAATGACCCCAAGACACTGGGAAAACTGGGTTTTCTCTGAGTGCCCCCTACTTATTTCCAACTCCCAACAGCCGAAACAACCCGATCTACACCGGTTGAAAGAAAGTGCCACCTTCTGAACAAGTCAAGTTCAGCGCCCATTGCATGGTCTGGGGGCGATGTCATCTTCAGGGCTGTCAGAGTTGCATGTTGTACCCCAGGGCACCAGCATCAATGCTGAGTATTATGTCAAGAACATTCTCCAGCCAGTGCTACTTCCCATACTCACCAGAAAAAAGAAATCGGGCCCGTCAATGCCATGAAGATGTTCAACAGGCGTGCAGAAATGGTCTTCATGCAAGATGGTGCCCCCGCGCATACTGCTTGTACAGCTCAGCAGTGGTGTTCTGAGCAGCTTCCTGGCTTTCTGCGCAAAGAGGAATGGCCACCCAACTCCCTGGACCTCAACCCGATTGAGAACTGCTGGGGTATCCTGAACAGTCGGGTCTTCCACAGCCCACCCCCTACCACCATGAAGCAGCTCAGTGCGAGGGCTGTGCGGGAGCGGGGCAACTTTGAGCCTTCCGTTCTAACCAACTTAGTGCATTCTATGCCTGACAGGCTGAGGGCAGTAATTAAGATGCAGGGGGGATGCGCTGGCTTTTGAATAAATGCATTCTGTTGAATATTCACAATCTGAGTTGACTTTTTCTGTGGTGCATGAACTTTTGGGACACGTATTATAACATGAGCAGATGTTATAATGAGTTGGATACGTTTGTTTTAAGATATATGCTGCACGCCATTGTCATCTAATTTCTGCATTTTCAGGAACACCCAGCGTGTACATGCTGTTATATAAACGCTTACAGGTCGAAAGACGCGCTGAAAAAAAAAAAAAAAATGTTGTTGTGATTTTTGCTGATAGGCTACTTAAGATATGAGTGAAGAAACAGAGATGAAGATTTTAGGTCTGCGCAAGTGCAGAACCGCGAGGCAGCATATTTTGATTGGTAACAAAAATTGACAGAACACCGGACCTACTCATTGGCGCACATTTGTTTCAGCATTTTCTGTGTTTTGCGCTTTCTCCATGTTTGAAGGGACTTTCACGTTTAAAGTGTTTGGACTCAGTAGCTAACGCGCCGTTACCTGCGAGATCCGGGCCATAATCTTTACACTGAACACAGTGCACTTCACCTTCTTTAAACCTCAACCATTCAAAATTTCAAAGCCACTCTTTGCGAAAATAATACTCATTTCGCGGCCAGTTTGTCTGAATCACAGTTGTAGTCATTATCATGATTCTCAGTTTCAGTAACTTTTGTTACAGACTCGTTTTTTTTTTTTTTAACGTTAGCGGTACGAAAAAAAGTGTTCTTTTGTTCTTCGTTTCATTTCCCGTCTAAATCTTGTGTATAGTTGCAATAGTAACTCTTAGCACTCGCAAAATGGAGTGATTGACAGCTAATATTAACCATTCTAGAATCAGTACTGAGGTTTAGGACGTCAAGCTCCCCTTTGATTTGTCAGAATGGTCACTGTCAGCTCGAGGGAACACACTGGGTGCGATCCAATCTTATACCGGTACGCCCGGCTGCGGTATGTCCAGTAGACGCATGTACTGCTCCGGCACATACGCCCATCTCTATTAGAGCTGCAGCAGCGGTTTGCATGCCTACTGACTACCAAATGTACAGGAAAACAGGCGTTTTATTGGGGGGGAAAGCGGTCGGACAGGTACGACTATTTTAATTCAAAGGTCGCACAGTGTTAATTTTGGTCACATGTAATTTCGAGCCATGCTTTAGATGAGCACGAGCTACATAGTATTGATTTTAGAGAATAGACAAGGTAGCTACTAATTGTCTGATACAATGAATGAAACAAATCACTTAATTTTCTGCAAAATTCTGCAACCAAGCTAGCTAGATAGTTAGCTAATTAATGCTATCGAGGTCATAGTAGACTTCTGCAGGAGCATCAGGAACCTTTCGCGACTCACAAATTCACCAACATTCACAAAAATGAGTTAACGTTAGAATATGTAACCAGCTAGCTGATGTGATGTAGCTAAATAGTTTGCTCGCTATTCTTTCCGTAAGCTTCAAATAATGGAAACAATGCAACAAACTCAGCTTCACTGCTGCAAGTAGGCAAGCGGTACATTATTCCAACATGGCATTGTAAGTTTAGAATAAAATTACTATCTCATAAACTATAGCCAACAGTGGCAATGTCTTCACTTGTCTCTGTTTGCAGAAAGCATTGACGTTAGCGAGCCAGCTTTAAGGGGCCTTCCCAGGTTCATTTTATTTACCTTGTTACAGCATAGAATTGGGTATAACAACACTTCACTTTATTAGTTTAACACAAATGTACCATTCCATTGGTTTTTATATTTACATTGTTGCCATGGAATTGACATTAATAAGAAAAATCATGGTCCGTACTGTGGCAAGCCTTACTCCCTAACCACCCAACCAAATCACTTAATTCTGTTTTCCCTGTTAGATATGTCATATCTATGCAATCACATGAGGATTTTTCAATATATTGTGTATTTGTTTTTTTCTAGTGGTTTTTCTAAAAAAAAATTCCTCAAATGGGTCAGTTGGATGACACATACACTGCCATGAAATTGATACCTTTGCCCCGATCAGAAAAAAGCCAATGTGATTAATGCAGAAATAACCAACAAGTCTACAGTCAAAATTTGAGGCAATATGGTTGAAAAATAAAAAAGTTATCACTGCTACAAGTGTTGAAAGTCACCAGATTTTAGCTGACTTATAAAATTATTTGAGGTGGAGAGCTTCAAAAAAATATTTTTTTAACAAAATTGATGAAATTAATGACAAAATGTTTTTTTATTTTCGTGAACTGTATAGGGGGGAAAAAAGAGAAAAATTGAAGAAAAAAAAAAAAAATTTTTGAACCTGGGAAGGCCCCTAAACATGATATAGTTTCCTCAGGCTGGCAATTCTGCCTTTCTAGAGCTTGGAGAAAAACCCATACCTGATTTTTATCCCCCCAACATATAATGTGGGGGATGTAGTCGTCATTGCAGTCGTCTGTCTGTCCGTTCGTGGACATTTAGTGCCCAGGGCAGAACTCTAATACCGTTCCATATTTTTTAACGAAACTTACTGTTCGTATTAATCAGGTCCTTGGCTGGTGCCTTTTGATATTTTGGGATTTTTGAGATTAGATTGGTGGGGCTGGGGGGGATATGTCATCTTCTGATGACTCTTTTTTTTTTTTTTTTTTTTTTTTTTTTTTGATGGCAGTTGGTAGTGAACATATTTGTTGGTAACTCAAAGACAGAGTTGCCTGGTGTTTATGTGCAGTCAATGTTCCTGGCTCTCAAAGGCTTCTTAACCACGCTCCTGTCATTTCTTTTTCGAAGTGACACTGATCCGCATCTACGTTTGACCGTACTGCCAGTTAAACCTCTAGTCCTCAATGAATGTGGGGACGGGAAATGTGCTCTTCGGAACTTTATTCATGAATGATAATTCCTATGAATATTCACTGTAAATGTCAATGATTGCAGGATTACTTTGCTCATATTCTGTCAGCTCTTAAAATCTTTCAGAATACATTTCCAAGTGCCTCTATATCCTCGCGGCTGGGGGCCAGAGGGCCCGAGACTCCTGGCTAATTTTTTGCTGCACCTTAGACACTGTATAGAGGGTTGATTTCAAAATTGTGGAGAACCCTGCTATCTTGCACTGGTTACTTTTTTGTTTGGATAATGGTAGAGAATAATGCATGGAACTGCTCTTTTTACTTCAGTCCCTGGTCTAGATTTGAAGGGGTCCTGATTTTACTCAGTGCACCTTTCCAGCTGACTGTCATTTTGGGACCTATTTCACAAAACAGGATGGATAACTTAACTGCGTAAACCAATATTTCTGAGCTGGATGAATAGCTACACTGAGTAAAGCAGGATTTCTAACAGCTGGGTAATGGCGCTGATTAAAGCAGGATTACTGAGTTAGCTGGATGACTGCATTGTGTAAAGCTGGATTTCTTAGTTGGCTGGATAACAGCTCTTAGTAAAGCAGGATTTTTGATGTGGCTGGTTAATAGCGCTAATTAAAGCAGCATTTACTGAGTTGGCTGGATAACTGCATTGCATAAAGCTGGATTTCTTAGTTGGATGGATAACAATGCACAGAGTAAAGCAGGATACGAAGTAAGCTGATGCCTGCATTTTGTAAGGCAGGATTTCTTTGTTGGCTGGATAACATGCACAGAGTAAAGCAGGATTACGGAGTATGCTGGATAACTGCACCCAGTAATGATTGATCACTGAGTTAACTGGATAACTGCATTGTGTTAAGCTGAATTACTGAATAGGCATGGGCAATACAAATGAATAAAATGACAACATTTCTTGAGTTGCTGAGAAAAAAGTTTTTATTATTTTCTAATGATTTTTTGCAGGTAAGTACAGAAGACACAGACGAAGAGTGGGTAATAAGTCCAACGCCTTTACAGGAAAGGGTCTCAGAGCCACAGGGTCCCAAAAATGGCTGATTTCGCATTTATCAACAAAACCCAGTTGAAGCCTGGATGCAGTCTACTCAGAAATAAACCTGGCCAAATTATCCATTAGGGTACCCTAACAGAAATAAATGCTAAAGGATTTCAGCGAGGCCCTTTTTAATGGAAAATGCTGATGTCCAATAAACATTAGGTTTTGCATTGATATTTGGTATGAATGGGTTGCCAGGATTTTTTTGGATCAATGGCCTGCAAAAATGCTAGGGATTAACTACTGCCCATTACTGTATAAAATGCAGTGAAGTCGCTGATGCCGGCAGTTGTTTGCCCTCCCACTGCTACAAAACGTTCCCCTTCAATAACCCGTGGTGATTTAAAAAAAAAACAAAACTTTACACTGTTTTTATAATGTCCATATACATTCCTCCCATGATAGGCAATGAGCTAGTGAATAATTCATAGTAAAACAACGTGCAGCGGAGGTTAGTTTGGATAACAGAAACCTCCCTTTGCTTGATTAACAATCAGGCGATTAACTAGTTTAGTAAGACTATTTGGCAGAAGGAGTTTAGGTTTCGGGCGTTATTACTCAGTATATTGAACCTGAAATGCTCACAGGACAGCAGATTTTGGCGTAATTGCTTTGATAACAATGTCATCAACAAATATTAAAAACAGGACTTATGCAGAGTTCAATGCTTAATCAATATACAATGTTATTCTCCTTTAAATGCTTTTACACCCAAACAAAAAAACGGGCGCTTATTTTCAGTCTTCTTTCATAATGATTAACAAAATGTTTAAACGATATACAGAATTGAAGAATTTTTCCTAATTGATTATTCAGATTTCCATCAGTCTTGAATTGAAGGGTATAAGTGAATGCTTGGATAAGGTGGCATAGGTAGCAAAATTTGTCAGAATACTGGTAGGTTTTGCCCTGATGGCTTGGTATATTTTACTGAAACTTCACAAGTAGGGTCACAGGATATTCTGTCAATTAACTATGTAGGTTCACAGTTTTGTGGATAACTGTGCGAACTGATTTAACTTCAACAACTTCTGGAACTAATTTCACATCCCTGGAGGTTTAGACTGGATAACAGACTGTAATTTCTCAAATTAGATGGCTGTAATTCAATGGGTGCTGGGATAACATGTGGGAATTTGAAATCTACTGAAATGGCTGTGCCTGACAGTTTGTAAACAGTGCAGGCGCCAAATTGCAGATTCATCCAACGGGCGAATAATAGCTCTGTTCAAATGGCTGTAATACGCAGAGTCATTTTGCGGGTATCCTATTGAAAAGTGCTTTTAATCAAACCATGGTGTTCTTTTTGTATGAAAATGGTATTTACATCATTTTTTGTATAAGTTTTCTGACTGTACTGATGTGTTTAAGCGTTGCCCATGCCTATACTGAACTTGCTCGATAAATGGGCTGAGTGAAGCAGGATTTTGGAGATGGCTGGATAACTGCCTAGAGCGAAACAGGATTATGAGTTTTGCTGGGTAACTGTGCAGAGTGAAGCAGGATCACTGTGTTTGCTGGATTACTACACTGAGAAAGTGCTGGGTGCTCCATAACATGTGGGAATGGGACTGAAGGAAATGGCTGCTCCTGGTTTTGCTCAGTGCAGTGCTGCAGTTATCCGGCTAATTTTGTAATTTTGCTTGAGGAACAGTGCCCAGCTTCCTGAAAAGCCCTGGAGTGCTGTACTGATGTGTTTAAATATGGCTACCCCCCCAGAACCCAGAAGGAGGAGGAGCGGCAGGAGAGGGAGCGTCTGAGACAGGAGGCCCGCGCCGAGAAGGAGAGGAAGAAAGAGGAGGCGCGCAAGCTGAAGGAGGAGCGAGAGAGGGAGCGGACGGAGAAGAAGGAGCGAGAGGAGAGAGAGAAGCGGGAGAGGAGGGAGCGGGAGGAGAGGGAGAGGGCGGAGAAGCTGAGGGCAAAAGAGGAGCTGCGCAAGGTCAAGCAGGAGTGAGTGTCTCACAAAATGGCTGCCCTACACACACTCCCACTCAAAATGGAGCCCGTCTTTATCAAGGGCCTAAGTAGCTTTTCCTTCTTGGAAAACGGTATTCCAAAGGGCTATTGTTGTCTGGGGGAGTGTTCAAAACCAATTTACAAAATGCGCATTCTTGGTGCTATACTTGTTTGCACTGTTAAGCTACAGCGTTTTATCCATTGACTGTTTATAAAGAATAATAGCTCCCCAAAAGTGAGGCCAAAACACCTTGATCGCCATCTAGTGGCTGGTTGCAGTATAGGTTATAGACCAGCCCCCTCCATGTTAGTGGATGGGACATATGCCTCACTAAAAAATGAAGGTACGTGTCAAATAATTTTTTTCTGAAGATGGTTTCTGTCATTTGAAATGGTTTTTACCATGCTGATGTATGTTCAAGTATTCCTTTTTAGCTTACCGGCCCTATGGGCCGATAAGCTATTTTCGTGGTCCGTCGTCCGGAACATTTTTTCTTTTCTTTTTTTAGCCTGATGAATTTTCGTGTAAATTTGCATTAACATACTACTAGACCAGTTGTTTTTCTCGGATTTTTGATTGAATCATTTTTGTCCGTTTTATGGGCCCTTGAAATTTTGGCTCCAATGTTAAAGATAGGACTGAGAAATTTTAAAAAATTATTGCCCAAAAACTGCGTGATAAATTTTTTCCTAAATCAGGCAATCAACTTACCTTGGTACCATCAATGTACAGTGCGTCAATGCACAGGGCACTTTCGGCAATGCGGGGAAAGGGCACGGCATTCTACTGCCGTGAACTGGGGCTTTTATAGGTGGGCAGCACGGCAAACTGGTAGGGCATCGACGGTAAATGCCGTTGTGAAATTCGAGCCCTGGGAAGTCATGTATGAACTTTCATTTGGTGGCCTTGAACGCGACCTTCGGCGACCTTCGGAGGTCAAACTTCACATAGTGAAATTTCAATGACATCTATCACCAAAACCATTACAGATGGAGCTTAGGTTTGTATTGTGGCCATATAGGAAATCATGTATGAAGTTTCATTGGGTGACCTTGAACTTGACCTTCAGTGACTTTGAATGCCCAAACTTGACAGTGAAATTTCACTGACTTATATCAGCAAAATGGTTAGATAGTTTCGGTTTGTATTGGAGATGTAGAGGAAGTCATATATGAACTTTCATTTGGTGGCCTTGAACTTGACCTTCGGTGATCTTGAACTCCAAACTATACAGTGAAATTTCAAGGACTTATATCAGCAAAATCGTTACAGATTGAGTGTAGGTTTGTATTGGAGAAGTATGGGAAGTCATGTATGAACTTTCATTTGGTGACCTTCATATTGACCTTCGAAAGTCTATCTTTACCTAGAGAAAATTCAATGACTTCTATCACTGGAAAGGTCACAGATGGAGCCTAGGTTTGTGTTGGTGACATAGGAAGTCACATATGAACTTTGATTTGGTGACATTCAGCTTGACTGTTGATGACATTTGAAGGTCAAACTTGACATAATACAATTACAATGACTTGTCTTGCCAAAACGGTCAGATGGAGTCTAGGTTTGTATTACAGACATATAGGAAGTCATATATGAACTTTCATTTGGTGACCTTTGTATTGACCTTCAAAGGTCAAATGTGACCTAGTGAAAATTCAATGACTTGTATCACTAAAACAGTCGCAGAGATGGAGCCCTAAGTTAAGTGTTACTGACATCTAGGAAGTCACATATGAACTTTCATTTAGTGACATTCAACTTGACTGTCAGTGACCTTTGAGGTCAAACTCCACAGTGAAATTACAATGACTTGTATCACCAAAATGGTCACAGATTGAGCCAAGGTTTGTATAGAGACATTCAGAAAGTCATATATGAAGTCAATTTGCTGACCACAACTTGACATTCTGTGACCTTTTAAAGTTCACACTTGACATATTGAATACATACTGACATATTTTAATGACTTGTATCACCAAAACTGCTTCAGAGCTTAGGATTGTATTACAGAAGGTCTTATAAATGTATGTGAACTTTTATTTAGTGACCTTGTCATTGATTTTCATTGATTCAAATGTCAAACTTCATGAAAATTTTGGCTGGATAACTGCCTAGACTGCTTGGCCAGGATTATGAGTTTGCTGGGTAACTGTGCAGAGTGAAGCAGGATCACTGGATTACTACACTGAGAAAGTGCTGGGTGCTCCATAGCGTGTGGGAATGGGAGGACCCATGCAGTGCTGCAGTTATCCGGCATTTTTTAGGCTTCCTGGCCCTATGGTCTGATAAGCTATTGCGGCGCGTCTGGTGTGATGTCCGAGAGGGTCCGGAACATTTTTTATCTTTTTTTTTTGGCCTGAGGTCAACAGGAGTGAGTGTCTAAAATTTGCCCTCCCACTCAAAATGGAGCCAAATCTTTATCAAGGGCCTACTAGACCTTATCTTGGGATTTTCTCAGATTTTTGATTGAATCATTTTGTCCGTTTTATGGGCCATTGAAATTTTTGGCTCCAATTTTAAATTGACTGTTAGGACTAGCTCCCCAAAAATCTTTTTAGTATAGGTTAAGACCAGCCCCCTCCATGTTTGGATCAAACACTAAAAAATGAGGCACGATAAATTTTTTTCTGAAAATCTGTCATTTGAAATCAATTATGTTATTCCTTTTTAGCTTTCGGCCCTATCAATATTGTCATGGTCCGTCGTCGGAACATTTTTTATCTTTTTTTTTTTTTGGCCTGATGAATTTTGTTAAATTTGCATTAACATACAACTAGACCATATCTCCAGTTGTTTTTGTTGAATTTTTGATTGAATGGGTTTATGGGCCCTTGAAATTTTGGCTCCAATGTTAAAGATAGGACTGAAATTTTAAAAATTATTGCTTGAAAACATTGATAAATTTTTTTTCTTATGGCAATCAATGGGCAAAATCGCCATTTTGATTGAATGGAAGTGGGTCTATTAATTTGAATATTGCAGCCAAATGGTTACAGATAGAGATTAAGTTTGTATAATTGACATATAGGAAGTCATATATGACCTGTATTTTGGCAATATTAAATTTGACCACAGATGACTTTGAAAGGTCAAACTCAAGGTCAGGGAATATATTAACAATGTTAAAAGATATGACTTGAAATTTCAAAAAAATATTTCTCAAAAATTGTCTGATAACTTGTTTTTCTAAATCTGGCAATCAACTCACCTTGATACACTTTATGTGCAGTGCGAGTGCCATTTTGATTGAATCGGCGGAAGTGGGTCTAGTGGGGCGCTGTACTTTAACATTGGGTCTTATGGAGAATGGGCCAAATTGCCTGTGGAAGCTAAATGGTTACAGATAGAGATTAAGTTTGTATTACTGACGTATAGGAAGTAATATTTGACCAATATTTTGGCTGTGTTAAAGTTGACCTCAGATGACTTTGAAAGGTCAAACTTGAGGTCAAGCAAAATTTTCAAAGTTTTCTAGGCTTGAAAATATTGAAGATTGGGAACATATGTGCATTGAACACTTATAGAAAGTCATGTATGAACTTTCATTTTGTGGCCTTAAACTTGACCTTCGGCGACCTTCAAAGGTCAAACTTCACATAGTGAAATTTCAATGACTTCTATCACCAAAACTATTACAGATGGAGCTTAGGTTTGTATTGCGGGCATATGGGAAGTTATGTATGAAGTTTCATTTGGTGACATTGAACTTGACCTTCAGTGGTCTTGAATGCCCAAACTTCACAGTGAAATTTCAATGACTGATATCAGCAAAATGGTTACAGATAGTTTTGGTTTGTATTGGAGATGTATGGGAAGTCATACATGAACTATCATTTGGTGGTCTTATGTAGAGTTGGCAGTGGTGCTACTGTGGAAAAGAAATGTAAGCTAGCTTGCTATTTTAGCGAGATTCTGCAATTATTTTAGTGAAAGATTCTTTACTTTGAACATTGAGTAATGTACTGTAAGTGGCAATGCTGTCCAGAACAAAGGACTTTTTACAAGCAATTTCTTGCTAGCTAAAGTGACCTAATACCGAATCTTGCTTGCTGGCTAAAAACTGTCTGCTCGTTAGCTGGCTAGCTAGGTAGTAAGCTCAATATCAACAATGTAACTAATGCTACAGCGTGCAACGATGGGGGTCGATTTACCTTTAGACTGTATTTGCCTTATTTTGATGGTTTAGCTCAGGTTTTTCTTATAGTAGGATTGTATGAGGTAGATAGCTACTTGTACATAGTCAGTGTATTTGCTGCCTAGCTAGCTAGTACTGGACATCAGCATGGAAGCGAAGCCGATCAGGGTTTTTGGGCCGATCACCAAAATCAGTATTGCCGATACTGATATCGATCACATGGCATCTATTTGAAATTGAATCTTGCTTTTTGTAGTGTAGCATTAATAATTTTTTTTTTTTTAAGTTGTTCTTAACACTGTATATTCAGCATTATTAAATCAAGAGTATCATGAATTGACAACTCTTTTCTTTGCAAGAATATGCAACAGCCAACTGACCAAATAAAGTGCCGGGCAAGAAACAAAAAACTATAACCTAACTATAACCTATGACTGTGACATCTTGTAGTACCTCTTTATCTGTAGGCCAGGGCTATTCAGCTTTATCCTGCAGGGGCCAGTGTGGGTGCAGGCTTTCATTCCAACCAAGCACTTCCACACCTGAAACTACTAATCAAGCTCTTTTGCAAAGAATCTTTGGGCTGATTAGTGGTGTCAGGTGTGTAAGTGATTGGCTAGAATGAAAGCCTGCACCCACACCGGCCCCCCGCAGGATAATGTTGAATAGCCCTGCTGTAGCCCATCTACATCCACCTATCTGTAACTTTTTCTCAGCTGAGGTAGTTTTTATGGCCTTTTATGGGGAGACGGTGTGTGTGTGGGGGGTGTACAGAGTTTTTCTGTCCTATCCTTCTCAAGCAGCAGAACTGGCAGATTTACTCTCAGAAATATGACCATCTCTGCATTTTTAGCTGTTGGCTTGTTCCTTGTCATCTACAATATTTCCTGCTGCACTGAAAAGTCGCTCACTGCCTACGCTTGTGCACGGTGCAGAGAGGTAGGCTCGTGCTGTTTGTGCGAGAGATGGAAAGCGACTTTTACTGTCTTGCCAAAAAGGATGTTCCCACGCCTCATTCCGTTTAAACCAGTTATTTTCTTTCTGCACAATTGGTGACGAAGATTTAACTACATTGTAATCCTAATAATAGGCCTGCCAGTCTAATTGCATTAGCCTATTATTGGTCGGCTATTATGATTTTAATCCGAACTTTTAAGTTCCATTAACTTCAGATCGTTATAAAATCCAACAGTCAAAATTAAAAAAAAAAAAAAAAAAAAAAAAAAAAAAGATGGATGTAATAACTTTCTGAATTCACGACATATTTTTGTCTAACAAATTATTCTGCTTCAGTCCATGTTTGTCAGCGTTTGGCTTGTCAGAAACCACATATTCACTCCGTGCAGTGAAACGCCGAGGACATTCGTCCCGGCGAGCTATTGACAATACCCTCTGCGTCGGCGTCCGTGTCCGTGGACAGCTAGGTTAAAGTTTTCCGGCGAGCTGTGTTGTCTTCTAACAACTCTTCTTGCTCTATACACTGCACTTGACACCTTAGCAAAGCAGTCTAGCTGCGAAGGCCATAGTATTTCATTTATACCGCCACTGTAACTAAAATCAGTTTCAGCTCCAACAGTATTTATCATTGGTTGCAGACTCAACTTATTGAAAAAGATGATTGACTGTATCTGCTTTTATCTGGTGCTGGCGCTCCGTCATTGAGTCGGTCATCATCAAGTGCATCAAGGACTCATAAAGGACTTACGAAGACAAAATATCGAAGAAATCGGCGGGTTGGGGTGTACTTTAAGATATATGATCATACCAAAAGAAAAGTGCAGCGCCAGTTATGCAAGAAGAAAGTGGTGTACTATCATTTTTCAGTGAGCATGGGGACTCATTTGAGAAATGTAAGTTTTCTGAATTCGCTCCGCTTAGCTTAAGTAGTAAACGAGATTAAGTCATCTATTAGGCTACTGATTAACTTGTTAGTACATAGTTGCAAGCCTTTGATGAATAAATAGACTAACTCTGCATAGGAGTAACGAAATAAAGTTAGCAAGTAAAATATGTAAATCAATTTTTTTTTCGAAACATGGGTGCGTTGCTTGCAACAGACTACACCTGCGAACAGCGAGCCAACGAACCCTGGAGCAGGTGATGAACCTCCTTTGCTGGAGAAAAGGAGAGGATATAACTGATGCGCTTATGATTGCGATAGACATGCAGCCCGTGAATACTGTACAGGGTGAAGATTTTATACAATTTATGAACAAGTAAGAGCCGGGGTACATAAATCAAAATCGTGAAAAAAAAAAAAAATAATTGAAGGGCTAATCAAGAATACACAGCAGTGAGAGAAGTTCTTTGTGATGTTATTAAAAACTGTTATAGGCTTTGATTTAGACATTTGGACAACCCAACAAATTGAAGCTTCTATTACTGTACCAGCCCATCTGATTACAGAAGACTGGGAACATCGCAATAATGTGCGTGAAACGGCTGAAATGACAATGTCACACTGCGGCAAATTTGGCACATTAAGTAGGAGAGTTCGCTGATGCTTTCCAGATACGGGAGTCTTAAAAAGTCACTGAAGTTCATGACAGCACAGCCAACATGACCGTCTGCTTCTAAATTGGTTACGTATGCGTAAAAAAATAAATAAAATGTAAATGAATTATTTTGCTTGATTAGTTTTTTTCATTTTCTAGATGGGCCACGGTAGGCTTTGCGTTATGCACTCGTCCCTTTCATTACGAGTGCATGTTTGTCGCGTATGTTCTGTGCCTCACAGTTTGAATTAAAAACAAGGGGGGAATCATTCAATGCTTCATTTGAATATCTCTGTCAAAAAAATACAGCCCTAGCGTTAATTGTCTTACGCATCTCGCCGATTGGGTCACCGATCAATTGGAGCACCCCTAATTTTTGAGCAGCATTATTAAGTGAAGACGTATCGTCCATCGACGTATACAATACAGTCTATGGTTGAAATGGTTCATGATTCATGAACTCTAATCATTCATTAGTCTGTTTAGACAAAAACACCTTTTTTAAAAAATATCTAGTTTATGTTGAAAAGTTGAGTTGAGGTTTTAATATTTTTACCAAATATTGCCAAGATATGCATTTTTACGTGGTCAAAATTTCATTACGCTGTCTAACCATCTATGTGGTGAACTGCCACCCTGAATGTAGGGGTACCGCAGGAGTTTTTTACACTGTGACCATTTTCAGAGGCCTATAACTCTTTCATTGAAGGCTTATTTTGTGTTACATTGCTTTTGTTTAGTTTTTTACCTAAATCTCATAATTTAGGTCTGGGTATTGCTGACCTCACAGTGAGCCATCAAAATGTGAAAAAAAAAAATGCATGTCCAACCAAAATCCCATTTTCAAATGCTCATGGATCCCAAATGGTTCATCACAGTGCAGTTTTGATGTCAGATTCTGAAAGCCAGGGTAAAAATCAACAATGGTAGTAATTTTCAGCTTTCCATCTTATTTAGAAAAGATTTTTATAGCCTTCCAAAAATGCTCATGAGCCAGTTCGCCATTCGGAGAGTGCAAAAAACGGGGACGACCGTCAATGTTAAATGGCTCTTGCGCAAAAAAATCATGTGAGATATTGAGCTGAACCTTGGGATTCCTTCGTTTGACACCCTAAGCAGGGCTGTACAGTGCGACATATATATTGCACGTGCTACATGAAAATTGGTCCGTGCGATGAATGAACGAACTGTTGTAGCACGGGTGCGATGAGGCTTTGTGTGTACGCGAGAAAGCGAGACTTGAAACAATGCCACCTCGCTAATGTACTTGGTAGTTGTAGTCTGTCATATGATTAAGAGACGCGATCTCACCTGCCTATCCAACACCATTTTCCACAATTCTTCCGCTGGACACAGTCAGAGCGATGGATAACTCATGGCTCTGGACCCAGTTGTATGAATACAGCAGTGACGTGCGGTTGGAGGTTAGTTAGGTGAGGCAGAATCCTCACTGTAAAGCGAACGATTACTCCCCTTTCCTTGATTAGCAATCAGACGATTAACTAATTTTGTAAGACCATTCGGACGAATGACGGGCCAGTTCAAGTTTCCGTGGCGTTATTACTCAGTACATCGAACCTGAAATGCTTACGAAACTGCAGATTTGCGCGTACTTGCTTACAGGAAGCCGAAGCAAGCAATGCCATTCAGTTCTTATGCGGAGTTCAATGCTTGATCAATATGCAGTACATTCCCCTTTAAATACGCATTTTATAACCCCAATTAAAAAAAAAGGCGTTTATTTTCGGTCTTTTTTCATAATCCAATGAACAAAAGGTTAAAACAATACACGAAATTATCGAGAGTTGAGGTTTTTTCTATTGATTAAACGTATTTCCATCCTTGCGGTCTTGAATCGAAGCGTATACGTCAATTAATCTTTTTGTCGTCATCACCTATCAGTATACAGGCTTGGATTTAAATAGTTTTGATCGTCAATCAGGTATAGTACGTGGGAACAAGTTGACAAAATCCAGCGATAAAAGGTTAGGCCACTGTCTCTCATCACCACACGTCTCAGGAATACACTAATAAATAACAGCATGTATAAACAGTATTACGCTATGTTTATATAAATGGTATGCACAGAATGCATAAATACTTAAATAAGTAGTATAAATATCAAATCGTGGGGAGGTCTGTTTAATGTTAATGCAAATTACTTAAAATTGTATGAATTTAAAGAATTCCGAGACCTTGAAAGTACTTCAATTTACAAAGAGATTAATGATATTTTATATGTTTTTAAATGAACTGCACTACTTGTGGTTGGTTTTAGAGATGTAACAGATGCTTTTACTGTGCTACAAGTTTTTGTCTTGTGTTAGAAGACTATGAACCTTTGTAGTACCAGTGCTATGAGCAGAAAAAGTTAACATACAGCCCTGCTAAAGTATTTTTAGAAGGAAAATTGGCCAAATCGGAGACGGTCCCCTGGAGGCTGTGGTTCATTTGGCGTGGAATGACCCACAAGCATTGATAAAATTTGACAAAACTTGGTGTGCTGCTACTTTGGTGCTTAAACTAGTTTGGGGTTGCCTTGCAGCATTCCACCCCCAAAAGTGGGTGTGGCCGGATGGACATTCTGGAAAACATTTCTGATGTAGATAGAGCTGAAACTTGAGTAAGTAGTATACGACAGGTCTCAACATATAAATTCATGGGTGCATGTTTTGTAATGTTACGGATTTCCGTATTTTTTAAATTTTCCTCCGTAAGAACAAATCTAGCACAAATACAAAATAATTTCGGGTATGTAAAGAATCTACATTTCCCATAAGTTCGATTGATTGAGCCAATATGTGCCTTTGTACAAACTTAAACTTGTAGCCAATCAGAGAGCCTTTTGTTGGTGATTGTGAGCAATGAGCACCGATTACGTCAGGCGCTGGGGGAGTTATTGCGAAGCTATAGGGAAACTCTCGGTATGCGAGACGCTGAAACGTAGGCTGATGTATAGTGTTAAATGTTGGCTTTAGATCTTCGGTATGTATTGGATACTAATGACAAATCATGTATGCTGATCAAACACACCATATTGGATTTGACTTTGGTCTTCAAGGTCAAGGTCATGTGACAAAATCAATCTGTTTATTTCCTCGTTTAATAATGTCTTTAGACATTAGTATGTATTAGGCACTAACCCATATATAATTAAAATTTTAATGGGCATTGTAACCGCATGGACGACCTTTTACGTGATCAATTGCGGCAATAAAAACTGGCCAAAATCCATTTTTGGATGTTTGTTCCTATTAGCATCATGGAATAGAAAGAATAATACTAATTAGGCCCACTCGGTGGCAGTTTTGTGTAAAAAAAATCATTGTCTGAAAGCGGCAAGAACCAGAAGTGAATTGAGAAGAGGGCGCACTTTACAAATTGACAGAAGACGACAATGAAAGTTCAGGTTAGAAAAAAAGTCTAATCGAATTTCATGATGTAGACTTCTTAAAGATTATATTTTTGCTAAATGGTATAAAAGTGACATAAAAATGTTGCTGTCATGTTGCTGTCAGTGACTGCTCAGTCGAGTTGCCTGATAATGGTAACTAAAACCCCTTTCTCGCTGAGCTGCGTTGGCCCGTGGAAGTGTGCGGATGAAACAGTTCTCTCCTTTCGCAGAGAAGAATTGATTCGAAGAACTGTGAATTGATTCGCAGTGGTACGGGACCATCCGCCATTACTGCCGAAATTCGCAAAAAAATTAAAACGGGTTTAATTTTTTCACGGATGTCCGAGCTGGAGCTTTTTAACGCCAGTATCGTGTAGACAATGTGTTGCTTTCGCAAGAATTCATGTTGGCTTGCTGTTGAATCTGCGGACTGATGCTAGTTACTTTTCTCCTGTTGGGGCTGTAACTGCCGGCAACCTTCAGGGCCCTTGGCACTCTAGTTTTTGTATCTTGCCATGTACAATTTCCTTATTTTTAAAAAAATCTGAGCACCCCTGTAAATTACAGGTTTTGACGACTTCTGAAAAACTGCTATTCAGTGACTCTTGGAATTCCTTGACTCATAGACAGTTACTTGAACAACCCGTAACCTCAAACGGTCACACATATTGATGAGATTTGATGAAACTTTTCATACCACATCTTTTGGACCTAATCTATTTTGGCATTTTATTTCAGCCATGACTTCCAGTGGAGGGTATGTTTTTATATGTAATGTAAACCTTACCCTATTGTGTGTGCGTGTGTTTGCGTGCTTGTGTGTGTGTGTGTGTGTGTGTGTGTGTGTGTGTGTGTGTGTGTGAGAGAACTCAGGATCAAAATTGGTCGAAAACCTCCCATCCTTTTGTATGGTGCAGGCAGTGGTATAGGTCACTGTCTCAAGCCCTCAGTGGAACCATCATTAGTTTATTTTTGTATAGATTAGGAAATAGAGCCTTCTGTGCTTTTCGCTGTTGTGGAAAGGTTTCACATGGCAAATGAAGATGCATGTAAAAAGAGCCAATTTTGGTTTTTCCTAATTCTGTTTCCAAGTGCAAAACTGGAAGAAAAGAAGAAGAAAGAGGAGGAGAGGCGGGTGAAAGAGGAGGAGAAGAGGGTGAAAGAAGAGAGAGATGTGAGTGGAGAAAAAAAATCTGTAGAAGAATGGAGTTTTGATGACGTGCTTTTAGTTGTTCCTCCTGAAAGAGGTGTTTGAAAAGTATTGTTCAGATTATAAAACTCATTTTGATCGAAGGAGTTACTTTTTTGACTCACTGGCTACAAAAGCTCTGTCTACGTCAGCCTTGCAATGAGACTTATTTTTTCTTGAATTAATGAAATATCAAATTTTCTTGCCCAGTTTTAGTTTTGGCTAAATGTGAAATTGAATCTCCTCACCTGTTAACTGCAAAACCAGTTTAACTTCGTCTTCACTGGCTATATTTTCTATTTATAGTGCAAGGAGTAGAAATAAAATTTAAATAACAATAATTGGCCACTGATTTTGACCGATTCTCTTCTCTGTTTAGCTGTGCTGTAATGGTTGTTCTCGCTCCTCCCGCAGCGAATCAAAGCGGAGAAGGCCGAGATCACTCGGTTTCTGCAGAGGCCCAAATCTCAGCAGGCCCCAAAGGTACGAGCTCACCGTGGGGACCCTCGCCTCTGTGGCCCCGGGGTCCAAACAGAGCCAGTTCTGGCCATCATTAATCCTCACTTGTTCTGACTGCAGTGGGTGCACTGTGGTATTGAGCAGGCAGCCTTGGGCACTAATAAGTGTTTCACATTGTTTCTCTCTCTTTTAACCCTTTCAAATCTTCCCCATTCTCTCCCTCTTGTCCTTCCCATTCTTTTCCCTCCTTAAACCTCACCCCTCCCTTCCTCAATCCATCACTTAATCCAACTCGGTTTGTCCCTCTTCATTTCTTTCACCCTTTCATTCTCCCTTCTCTCTGCCTCCCTCTCTTCATTCCTCTTTGGATTTTCCTTCACTCTCCCTCCTCTCTCCTCCTCTTTGTCTCCCTCTCTTCACTCTCTCTCCCCGTCCGCCTCCCCCCTCTCCCCCTCCTCCTACAGACCCTAGCGGCAGCCTGTGGTAAGTTTGCTCCCTTTGAGATAAAGGAGCACATGTCACTGGCTCCCCTGGTCCGGGTGCAGTGTGACGAGGCGGTTCTGGAGGAGCTGGACCAGTACCTGACCCGGCCCGATGGGACTCTGGACGGCCTTAGGGACTGGAGGAGACATAAACCCCGCCGGTCGGGCCCCACCAGGCCCAGGACCACTGACCAAGTTGGGTGAGTTGGGCCTTAAAACACTGATGGGTGTCAACTTGACTGCTAACCTGGAGCCAGGCTGTGAACACCTAACATCTCTATTGGACCTCACTTGTCTTTTAGTGGGCTGGGAAAGGAAGTAAAGGGGGGGGGTAACCAACTGCATATTAACGTCTGAGTTTGGATGGAGGTGTTTGAGGGTGTTTTCGCACACATTTGGGCCGACCCAGTCGCATATTTGGGTCGACCCAATGTACAATGTATCAATTTTCAACTGGAGCGGCTCGGTTTCACATATGCTTTTTATCACCGTACCAAGTCCACCGTTCTACAGAATGGAGCGTCATGTATCCATGGCAACCAGACGAAAATGACGTGTGTAGCACCATTCCATCCGGAAAAGAAGGTTGAAATGAAGCCTCGAGATGTAAACAGAACACACGTGAACGATGGAGACTCAACAGCAACGCCGTCTGATATGCCTAACGTTACTGTTTTTGGCAATCTATGTAGTTTGTCTCGTTCAGTGTCGGGAAGTTATAACGTTCGAATTTGAAAACGAGGCACGGCTGCGTGTGGAGAACAATGTTTTCTTGCACTGGAGACGGCGAATGCGAATTGCCAGACAAACCAGAACAAGGCGCAGATTGATTCTGTTAAACCAGGCCCCCCTCACCATACGCAGATATCGGCGAACAGCCAGGTAAGTTGTAACGTTAGACATGAACGAACCATTCATGTTAAATGCAGTTACGTTTGCTTCGGCCGACCCCGGGTTCGCTGCGCATTCACACCACTGATTTGGTGCGCCGACACGAACTAAAGGGCTTGAGTGCGCCGCTCGAGACCACCCCTTCCAGCCGCTCTCTCGCACGGCTGTTTAGGTCGACCTCGGGTGCGGCTAGTTGTGTTCACACTACCCGCACCGCACCAATTAGGCCGGCCTAGACAGTTTGGTCGACCTAAACACCCTATGTGTGAAAACACCCTGAGTTGTCCTTCCTTACTTTAGGCCCCGTCATTCGACAATTGCCACTTGCAGTTGGAATCTGTAATGTGCCGTAAAGCAAAACACCATTGACTGCCCTTTCTAGTACACTGCTAGGTGCTGTGTTAATGCATTTCGCTGTAAACAGAAAGGGTGATGGGTAAATGTAATCAACTGAAGCCCTAGATCACTGTAACCACAAATTTTAAATGCTTAATATTATTTTTCTGCCTTCATTGGCAGAATTGTTGTAGTAAATTCTGCTAACCATATCTGACAAAAATGGATGAAGGTCCCGGTAAATCCTCCATTTGGAACACAAATCTGAAAGTCTCCTGCTAACTTGAGTAGTATTTTTTTTTTTAAAGTAATGAAATGCAGCAAATCAGTCAGATGCTAACGATTTTAAGCCATTTTCAGTCATCACTTTTGCCTTTTTATGGCGAAATAGATGCTAGCATAGCATGTAACTGTATACTGCAAAAGGCACTCAACCACATTTTTTGTCTTGCCTCCCTATATACAGTGCCTGACAAAAGTCTTGTCGCATAAGGACATAGTAACTAAAAATAGCATATAACTTTATTTCTAACCAATCAATTGTTACAATAAATGGTCCATTTTAACTCCTTCAACCCCACAGCCCTCTACAGAGGGCTGACCAACATATTCCCTTCAACCCCAAATTCCTGTAGGGAAAATTCAAACAATCTGACTAATTGATTGGAACATATCAGGTTACATTTAATGGGATTCCAGAGATAACAGTAAGATACAATGTCCAGATAATGACCAGCCCTCTACAGAGGGCTGTGGGGTTGAAGGGTATAGTGATGCTAGAATATCTGGGGTTGAAAGAGTTAGTGTCAAGGGCTTTCACATTAATAATTTGGTGCAAAATGAAACCGTCAAAAAGTGTTCTGATGTTCACAGCTTGGCTAAGCCCATAACATCTGTTTTTGCTAGGACAAAAGTCTTGTCGTCTCTTCAGATGATGCAACAAATCGCAGATTAGAGTTTAACCTATGACAAATACTGTAATTAACACATTCCCAGATGTGTATAGAAATAACCCCAGCAGACCAGAATTTCATATGAGGTGCGACTAGACCTCTGACAACATACCAAAGATTCAACCACAGACCAAAGTGCTGATCATCAAGAGCCTGAAGACTGAGTCTGCTGCTGAGGTGGCAGACATCTGTAATGTATCCAAATGTCAAGTGGAGGGGATGAGAAAAAGATTTGAAGAAACTGGTGACGTTCATGGCAAGCGCAGGTCAGACAGACCCCGGTATGACAACTGTTTGAAAGGACCGTTTGTCGCTTCAACTGTACAAGGCTAGCCCTTCTTCAACTGCAGCGGCTTACATGAGGAAATGTCACCAAAAATCCGGTATCTACAAGAAGAGTTTGTCAAATTCTCTCTCAAAGTGGTTTTCATAGCCAAATTAGTACAGAGAAGTCTGCATTAAACAGAAAACAAAAACCTGCATTGCATTTGCCAAGGCCCACAGCTCGCAGAAAGGATTGATACTGGAAAAGTGGCTGAAAGTTTATTTTTCTGGTGAATCATCCATTGAACTGCATGCCAGTTGCCGTACAAGACCTGTTGGAACCCTCATGGACCCAAGATTCTCCCAGAAAACAATCATGTTTGGTGGAGGAAAAATCATGGTTTGTTGTTACAGCCAGTATGGGGGGTGTGAGAAAGATCTGCAGAGTGGATGGCAACATCAACAGCCTGAAATATCAAGAAGTTCTTGCTGCCCTACTTATACTGCTGCTCCTTCTCATTCTTCTGCCTCCATGTCACAGTTCCTGAAAGCGAAGAAGGTGAAGGTACTCCAGGATTGGCCAACCCAGTCACCTGACATGAACATTATTGAGCATTTCAGGGGTAAGATGAAGAAGGAGGCTTGGAAGATGAAACCATAGAATCTTGATGAACTCTGGGAGTCCTGCAAGACTGCTTTCTATGCCATTCCGGATGATTTCATCATCAAGTTATCTCAGTCATTGCCAAGACATATGGATGCAGTCCTCCAAGCTCATGGGAGTCATACGCAATATTAATTCTTTTTTCCAAGGCACCATGGCTTTATGTTCTGATATTAGAGTGGCATATATGTGTATTCAAAATAAAGTGTATGTATAATTTCCACATTTTTTTTCAATGCGACAAGACTTTTGTCCAAGCAAAATCTGACCTTTCTGTACTAATTAAATTATAAAACTCAATCAATGACACAAAACTCTATTTTTTGGTATATTTAGATAATCTAGAAGGCTTTGCCTTTCATATAAGCCATTTTTGATTCCAACTGATCAACTACAAGTCAGGTTATTATTTGTTGTTCCTACAACTTGGATAAGCGACAAGACTTTTGTCAGGCACTGTGTGTGTGTGTGTGTGTGTATGTATGTATGTATGTATGTAATATATATATATATATATATATATATTTGTTTGCAAAAAAAATAGAAATGATAAAAATCCTCCAAGTAAAAACAATAGAAATTGTATCTAAAATGTATATAGGTTATGAGGTACAGATGTAATCAATAATATATTGTACATCATGAGGATTCAAATTGTTGCATTCAAAAATTCCGACCTGTAAACATCATTTCATACAGCACTGACACTAGGTCTTCAATTTCCTGTGTTAATCTGTTATGGTCTTCAAATACAACTTTAGTATTCACTAATTAAAGTAGACATGAATATTTTTGAAATTATTTCCAGCTGAAGACATTGGAGTTAGCATAGAATACTCACTAGCAGCTCGTAATATGGGGTTTTTTTTTTTTTTTTAAACACTTCTTAAAAAATCGTATAAATCTGTGACGTAACTGAATTTGTAGTGGAGCACATCCTGATAAGTTTTCCGTAATTGCACAAGGAGTCATGGGAGGAAGCCTCCACATGCATCTCAAACTTTTCCTCCATGCGGTTCATAAATCAGCCATAGAACTATGGTTTAAATGCCATAATGGTGAACATAGAACAAACAACAATACTGCTGAAATAATTTAACTTTGATATCACAGGCAGTATGACCAAAATTAGACATAAACGTATTAAAACATTTCCAGAAATAGGCTACATTTTTTGATACCAGGATCTCTATCACAGGTAATAACATAATGACCAAGATGAACAGCACTGTCTTTAAATGGTACAAGGAAACCATTAACATGAAAGCACTGAAGGTGCTGATGCCTATGTGCTTACAGCAGTGAGAAGTATGTCCCTTAATGAAGCAATAAAATTCTGTGTGGACATGTCAGAGTGCCCTAGCTGTGCATCTATGCTTGACATAAGCCATGTTTCCATCCACTTGTCAATCGAATTATCTGAAGTTCGCCAAAAATATTCATGCGAATAAAGGCGGTGAAACTGCATTTCCACCTAACAGCATTAAAGCGAATAAAAACTTGTGCGTAACGACGTCACTTGCTGCTTTGTGATCAAATTGGTGTATCAAATAGATTTCTGACATTTTAAGCTGTTTCCATTCATTTTCGCACTGCATTGCAGAACCTTCGAGTGAACAGAAGTAGTGTGGTAGCCAACAAAATTAACTAGTTAGCAATAATGGATTGTGTCTCCCAACAAATGATGATAATTGCACAAGTTGTAATAGTGCTTATGTGCCAGCTATTGGCAACATGCAAACCATTATCAGAAGCAACGCGGCGGCATCGACACACCATCACGATGCAGTCGCAGATTTATTCGCAAATAACGTTTCCATCAGCAGTTATCGCATAAACCTTTTACCGATCAAGAAGAAAATCTGATGAGATCAACCGTATAAACTTAATGTCGATATCTTGAAAATCAAGTCAAATTTCACCGTTTCCATAAGGCATTTTTTATTCAATATGACTTAATTCGCATAAGAACGTGTGGATGGAAACATGGCTATTCTCAAGTATTTACCCACCAGTGGCAGGTTGACGTAACGAGTTGATAAGCAGCTTTGTAGGACTGCTTAGCGAGACTGCGGTCGTTAGGCTTAGTGAAGCCCAGCAGAAACTGAAAGCATTGTTCATTTGCACACTGTTACTGTGTGGGGGGGAGAAATCAATTGTAATGTTTTATAAAGTTCATACAGCCGTTTCGAAAATCCGCGCAGTGCTGTATTTAACACAGTGCGCAATGTGCGTCTACATGAATCACTGTCGGCATTGTGCTCCGTTTGTCAAGTTTTGCCATCAGCAGTAACTACTGCTGTGATATAAATCGAACTCACAAGTTGTAAAGCGATCCACTGTGAAGAGCTTTTTCTTCGTTAAAGTCTTGATCGCTCGCAGCAGCCATCGTGGTAATCAAATAGTGCTATAACTCAAAAACAAAGCTCTATCTCAAAAATCTGGCAAATTTAAATCCAAGAGATCATGGCATTTAACCCACAGAGCCATATTCTAGGACTTGATTTTGACCGGCGTAGCGGCTATCCCGGTAACAGACAGAATGACACACAAATGAACTACCGTATACCCTGCTTGCGCATGCGCACCGAGGCATAATAAATATTCCCTAACACCTCTTTCCAGTTTCTGACTTTAAACAACAAAAGCTGACTTTTAGCACCATTAAATAATGTATGGTAATCCTCAGCATATGAGGACACTGGGCAGAAGTTTTGATGTAAAGTGACATTCTGGAACACTCTGTCCGCACAGGGATTGCATGGTGGTGGGGCCGAGGCCAGAAGGTGCGCCCGACCGTCAGCGCTACGGCCGCATGAAGCTGCTGCAGTTTCAGGAGAACTACCGCCCGGCCTATTGGGGCACCTGGACCAAGAGGAGCGCCTTTGTCTCCCCACGCTGCCCCCTCAGGCAGGACAAGGTACGACACCTGCATCCCAAACTCTATCTCGGTTTCTCCTTCCAACGAGTTCTTCCTCCCGAGCTCCCTCCCCAGCTCACGCTTTCTTTAACCCTGTCTTTTAGTGCACAAACCCCCTCTCCCCCACCTGTCTTTCCCTCTCCTCCCCCATAGGCTTGTTTTTGGGTTTCCCCACTGTTAGTCCTTTCCTGTTTCGTGTTTGTTTGATCGCTACATGAGATTGCTTTGGATTATGAGAGACAAGCTGCTAGCCACCCCGATGACTGTTGGCCCTTTTAGTGATTGTTGACTCACTGGAGTTAAGGACTTTACTTTTTCCTGTTCAATGTGTTTTTGTTGGTGATGAAGATCGAAGCAGAATGTCTGTGAATATAAAGATCACAATGAAGAAAATTGGTGTTCTCCCCCCCCCTTCTGATTGGCTGATGCATTGGTGATTGACAGAATGCACATATCTGCCTCTTTCCTCACCTCTCCACCCCCTCCATCAGGAGCTGCTGGATTATGAGATGGACAGTGATGAAGAGTGGGAGGAGGAGGAGCCTGGGGAGTCTCTGTCCCACAGCGAGGGGGTGAGTCTGAATTGGGGCAGTGGGGGGGCGAGCGAACCATGATCCTTGTACTTCTGAGCTGCTGGCAGACTTCTGATTTTAATCAGTTTGTTTGATTTGTTCAAGTGACTTGAGCACATTCATTTATAGCAGTAGCCCATGAACCTCTCCTGGAGGACCACTCGTCCCGCATGTTTTAGATCTCTCCCTGCTCCGGCACAGGTGATTCAAATGATCAGGTGGTTGTCAACCCCCAAAAGCGGATTGATAATGAGCTGATCATTTGAATCACCTGTGCTGGAGCAGGGAGAGATCTAAAACATGCGGGACGAGTGGTCCTCCAGGAGAGGTTTGAGCAGCACTGATTTCTAGTAATGGTTCCCTGCAGTGTCCCTTTGTTTGTCAGACTTGATTCTTTCTATTTTCGTGTTTTCTAAACTTGCTGAATGTGTGATGACTGTTCACAGAGAGCTGAATAGTCGGGGCAATGAGATGCTGTCTGTTTTTAGTTGAGAGGCACAACTGCGTATTTGTTTCATTGTTGGCCATTGCATTAAATGTAACAAATCGAGGTTAGGGTGAGAAGCCACTTCCAGAATTTGCCAGCAGTGCCGCAACAAAAGCTTAAATGATTGTTTGTATTTTCAGTTTTGTTTTGTGAGATAATTATTGCACATTTGTCTTTTGCCACTCGATGGATCTCAATGACTTTATTTTGATTGATCAAGACTTATTGACTCACATGGTGAAGACACCCCCTGCGGGACTGAGTGACCACCAAGGCATTGGATTGAATCCAGCTGTACTCATGCCGACCGTGGCCTGCAACCTCATAAGAACAGTGCATAGTTGGCTTGGCGCTGCTCAGGGTTATGGGAGGGATACAGTTGCTTTGGGTCAGCATTATTTGTTGCTCCAGCGCCTCCTTATGGCCATCTGAGCGCTCGTCAGTGGCATTTTAAGCCGGCATGTCTTTGTGCCCTCATCCTGAGCATGTCAGGTTTGAAACTGCGAGTGAAAAACAATGGCTTACGGGCTTGTTTCAGAGTAGAACCGCGATCGGCGTATGCTCTCCTGAAGATGGGAGCATGAATCACATGCGAGTACGCTAGAACTTAGTTCACTGATGGGACATTCCAGATTTGTGTGGGATTGGTGATGCCAAATTTAAAAGAAATAAATTATTGGCACACCTGAGGAAAATGAGCAAACATGATTGAATAGAAAATTTTGGGCCTTAACATAGTAGGAAGTCATGCACCCCCTTTGATTCAGTATTTTCTGGTACCTCTCCTTCCAGCGAGTCTCTTTCGGTCATAATTCCAGTAATGCCTGGTGTCATTTCACAAAAAAATTAGCAGTAGCTGGCGCTATACCTGGGCCATCATTGAGAAGCCCTTTCCAGAACTGTGAAGCATTTGCCACTGGTGTTATGCTGTGACCACTTTCTGTGCCTGAATAATAACTGGAGCAGCTGCACATTGTGTGTTTGAAGATAAAAAGAGCTCTGCCTCGAAAGTCCAAATGAATATTTAATGAGTCATGCATTAAAGAGCAATTAACTGCATGTAAAAGGGTTTTTTATTGGAAACAACAAAGGAGGAAGTTGCGACTGTGTCACTGCCGATGCTTTGTAGCCCTGGTTTGGGGGGATGGGTTAGTGGAACGGCAGCCATTTTGTACAAGAATAGTGTTGGCCACTCGTAAAGGGCATCTAAAGTGGATTCTCAGACGGGACGTTGAACGTCCAATGTTTTCAAACAAATCACTTGCTTTTGTTGACATCTTGCATTGTCACATGACCAATTTCATTCATATAAACCAATATTTTGTCGGTTCGTTTGCGCAGGTGCAGCTCGCTGATTGGCCGATAAACAAAAACAATGGGAATCGACTTTATATGCCCTTAAACCAGAAAGGGCCAATGTGGGTAAAGTTTTTTTTTTTTTTTTTTTTTTTTTTTTTTTGTTCGGCTCAGCACTACATCACCAAATTCAGATAATTGGCCTTCGATCAAGTCCTTGAGTAGAAGCTGGTGTTGCAGTGTGGGGGGCTATAATGAGGACCTGCATCCAGACTGCCCTTATCCCATGACACCGGACAGCATAGGACAAGAATTCCAGCCCATGCATGAGCTGAGGTTATTGGGACACTTAACCTCCTTCAGCTCAGTGTCCCCATCACTGCCCTGGGGAATCCATTCGTCAGCAGTGTGTACAAGAAGGGGCCATAAATTCACCATGTCCCTCTGGAGACCAAAAAATATTATGTATGTTTTGGTTAACAGGGCATTAAATGACCTATGATTTGAAAACTTAACCATCTTGGATCTCGAATGAGTGCACTTATGAGTACATTACACTTAATGCTGAAGTGTTCTGCTCACTTGTTTGCAACTTGGAAAATGTGAGATCAAGTTTCTCCGGAAAACTCCAGAGGGAAAGGCTTAACGAGGTTGTGACAATCAACTAACGATTGACTGGGGTTATGCGAGCAAATACAAATGTTCGGGTCTATGTTTTGCCAGGATGACGATGACGAAGGTGGCGAGGATGACGACGACGATGATGGGTTCTTTGTGCCGCACGGTTATCTGTCTGATGGAGAGGGGGCGTTGGAGGACGAGGTGAGTGAAGCCCTGACGTGCCGAATTTCATCCTAACATGCTGATGAAGCGCTGAATTATCAATTGGTTATACTGTTGGACTTGGGGAGAAGACCAACTGGAGACCCATCATAATGAGTCAGGATAAACACTGTCGTTCATACGTGGTTTTTCTTTTTCTCCTGTAGTCCTTCGTAATTCCCTTTTCTTAGTTGCCAGGTGGCATCCCAACTTGTGCCCTTCGTTTCGTATCCCAGTCTACCCCTCGTCCTCTTTCAGCCTAGTTTTAAAATGGCTGCAATCCCCTCCCATTTATCTGAGCACCCTGATCTCTACCATGCATTTACAATTCTGCGGCTCTTTCCTCCTACCGTTGTTCCTAGTTATCTCTGCCCTCTACCCCCCATCCTCCTAGTCTGCCCTCGTATAACCCTGCCGTGTCAAACTTCAGTCCTGGTGAGCTGCAGTGTCTGCAGGTATTTTTGTCCTCCTTTCGATCAGAGGCCAGAGTACAGTCTTGTGAACTGTGCCTGTGGTCTCTAAGCAATCTGCCTTGGAGGGCTGCTCAACCCCATACATGGAGATCTGCTTTCCAGTTTCAACTATTTTCACCATAAGTTTGCTCATCTGACTCCACAAATTGGCCAGTCAGTTAAATCCCTTACTGTCGATTGAGCCAAGCTTTTTTGTTCGGTCAGCATGCAAACCCATAGGACGGTAAATCTTCAGGAACAGGATTGGGCTGCCCTGACTGGTGCAGAAACACTCCAAAAGCCCAGGGCCGCTGTCACTTGCCAGAGCTGGTGTCTTGTGTCCTCCCTACTCTAACCTCTCTCTTACCCTCTCCCGTCCCTTCCTGGCCTTGTCCGTGTAAGAAATTAAACCTTTTCAAAGGGCGAAAACCAAGAAGCATTTCTGCTTTATTGAAATTAAGGCAAAAAAGAAATTGATCAGTGTGAACCAGTAGCTATGAGGCAGGTGACTTTTTTCAACATATTTGTCCTGTCTGCCTTGTTGTGAAATGAGATTTTTTTATATTTTCTGTGACAAATGCCCAACCCTTGGGAATAAAAATCCTTCCTAATAAAACGTGGGATCTTCTTCTTCTTCTTCTTCTTCTTTCTTCTTCCTCTTCTTCTTCTTCTTCTGCCGCTGTGTTGTGGTTTTCACTGTTACAGTGAGAATTGGGAGGGTACGTGTAGCCTTAGCAATCCTAAATTTCATACCTGACTGAAATGCACGGAAATGGTGGTGGATGCTGTGGCCCTCCAGGATTTGATTTGTCGCAGCCCTCCGCTGCTCTAAACCCTCTCATCCCCCGTTGCTCCTCTTGTGTCCAGGAGATCGGCGACCTGGAGAAGCAGAAGGTGCGGCAGCGGCTGAAGGCGAGGGAGTGGGACGAGCTCGTGGCCAAGAAGAAGCTCCGGGTCCTGGAGGCCGTGGTGCACGGCTGCGTGTGGGTGGGGCCTGAAGGGGCGGGCCCGGAGGCGGAGCCTCTTCTGCCATTCGCTGTGTGCCTGCTGGAGGCCGCCACCCCCACGGAGGAGCCCGTCTCCCCGGAGACCACAGCCACCACTCGCAATCAGCGTGATGAGCAGTGTGATTATTGCTTTGATTTCTTTGATCCAGTGAAGGATATTTACACTTTAATTATTTCCTCAGAAGATATTTTAATTTTAATTAATTTTTTAAATTGAGATGAGATGAAAGAGGTGCTGGAGCACTGAAGATGCCTGTATGAAAAGGTCATAAAAATATTTGTTCTCCAATATAAGAGATGGGCCAGCATTGTCCTTATGAGGGTTTTGCATCTCTCTCTGCTGTGTTTAGTTATGTTGAAGGTTCTTGATTTAAAAAAAAAAAAAAAAAAAAAAAAAAAAAAAAAAAAAATTTTTCACCAGTTGAGGAATAATAATCTTTTTGTGAGTAGGACAGATCGACTACATTCTCCTTTTAACACCTTTCCATTGTCGGTATTCAAATTGTTGGTGAAATGATACAGGGCTCACAGTTTGTTATTTTTACCTCACTTGAACTCTTCTCCCTCCAGTGCTGGCTGAGCTGCTCTCGCTGTTGCATGGCAACGTGAACAGCAGTAAGGTGATCATCACAGAGTTCCAGGAGTTCTGCCGCCAGAGACAGACTTCAGCTACCTGCAGTAGCCCCCAGGGGGCAACAGAGAGCATCCCCACCAGGTAGGGTCGCAGTGTCCAGACGCTACCCGCCCCAACTGCACTGGAAAACTTTCATTATCCCTTATTATTGGTCCAGACTTTGAGCTCCTGTAAACAAGTTAATGTTGCACTACTGGTACTGACTCTACTTGTACTAATTAACTCTGATGATTGATCTAAGGATAATTCTTAAGCAGAGTCCCAATTGCTTCAGTGCAAGGGAATTAAATGCTAAAAGTTCAAGGGGAAAGAGTAACACCAGGTCCCAGTCTTGAACCACTCGATGTTATAATTATTTGAATGCTGATGGTAATATCTGGCCATTTTTATTAGCTTTCTTGGTCCAACGGACCAAAGGGAGCTTATGGGATCACCTCGGGGTGTCTGCGTCGGCGTCCGTGTTAGCTTTGATCATCTTCTGCTAAACCACAGAAGGGATCAATGTGAAATTTGCTGGGGAGGTACATTTGGATGTACAGATTAGAATTTGATTGAGGCGTCAAAACTTGACATGGAAAATGGCCGCCAGTCAGCCATATTTAAAATTGCACTATATCAGGCTGGAGAGCATTTGAAAGCAGCTAGAATGGTGAAACTTTGTAGAAACATACTTTTGAGGACATAAAAAGCTTATCTCTTTAATTTACTACAATACTACTCCCTTGAGCAATACACTTAAGCCCAATAGCTAACTAGTTAACTCTCAACTCTTCAGTATGTAATGCTGGGTTCAATGATCTGGTGTCTGGGGCTTGAGATTCCATGGCACTGCACTATTAAAAGGGCACTGAGTTGCAAAAAAATGACATGGTAAAACATCAGACCATGATGCTGAATTTTGCTCGATTTTTTTTTCCCCCTACACAAATTATAAAAGGTGTCATTTTCCCAATGTTGGAGCCAAGCATAAATAATACTACTTCTAGCGAGCTTACGTAACACTAAAGCCTGAAATACACCAAGTGAGCTACAGTGCACATTGCACTATTTATTTATTTATTTAAAAAAAAAAATTTTGGGATTCCCCTGTCCTTGCTGGCCCAGCACGCTCAATTCTGGCCCCTAAAGGCAGTTGTATTGTTAATTTTAATTCCTCCTCTCTTGGAATTCACTGTTAATCAAAACTTTGCCCATTAGTGGTATTACTCAATCTATTAACCATTGGGTAGATGTGAAAACTGGGAGCATCACTGTCCTATGGTGCTAACTTTGAGCATTTCTACTGTTCGATACTAGCTTGCTAATATGAAATGCTAATGTGAACTGGTAGTAATTGTTGAAGAAAGCTTTTCATGTTCTGGTCACTGCTGTAACAGAAAGAAGTGTCAACAGTATGCTGGGTTATATTGCTAGAAATATTGCTTGTAAATTGAGGTTGTGGTTAATCCTGTGTGATACTTTGTCAGACCATATGTAAGCATATTTTGTGCAGTTCTTTGGTCTGTACTTCAAGAAGGATCTATATAGGCTCTGGAAAAGGTTCAAGGAAGAGTCACCAAATTAATTCCTGATTCAAAAACTACTAGGAAAGAGCCACCACATTAGATTTTTAGAAGTGTTTTAATTACCTCTGCGTAAAAGGAGACTTTGGCGTGATCCTTTTGAGGTCTTCAGATAGGCAAAATGGACTGACTGTTTATTACGCAAGATTATCCTCGCTCTGTTTGCTGAACTGGGGGTCATCATTGCATGGGCAAATTTGGCTTTGATGTCAGTAAGTGTTTGTTTCACTTTGTTGTCATGGATGAATTGGCTTTCCAGGACGTAGACCAGCCTTGATATAGTGCAAGGCGTTTCATAGCCCACAAGTACCATAAGTGTTAATTACACTGTAGAGGTCAGAAAATGAAGGCTGACAGTATACTGGTACGCTGTCTTTGAATTGTCTAGCTAATATTAAATGCCAACATGAAACTGGCTCTCTGTGCGCAGGATCCATCTGAAGAGGCTCATTACTAAGCACGCGGTGTACGAGAAGCGCCCGACGTACCGCCGAAGCTGCTGGTACGCGCACGCCGAGGTGCTGTCACGCTTCGGTCAGGAGGCACTGCCCGTGCCCTGCCAGTGGAAGTACCTGACCCCGGGGCCCCACAACGCTGGCGAGGAGGCCCCTGGGGGCCCCTCAGCACAGGGGGGCTCGCCCCCTGTACCTCAGACCTCTTCTGCTACTGCCGCCTCCTCTTCCTCCTCTGCCAAGAGGAAGAGTGCTGGGAGCATGTCCATCACCAAGTTCATGCGGAAGCGTAGGGACGTGGAGCAGGTAGGCTGGCCAGGCTGCAAGACGCTGTTAATTTGTTAATATTTAATGCTAATTTGGAACTAGTGTGAATATTAAGTGCCAGGCTGGGAAACGCTGCTAATGTGTGGTTATTAAATATTAGCATGGAACTAGTGTTCTGCTAATAAGGTCTGGGCGGCGTCCGGCATCATGGTCATGTTTCGTCAGCAGAGTCTATCGCCATCTTCTCCTTCAAAAACACTCGGCCAGATTCACTTCATACTTTGTATGGATGTTCCTTGAGACAATGTCTCTGAACTTTGTTTGCAGTTTTTAAAAAATTTTCATTTTTGGATTTTTAGCCATTTTTACCCCTCAGCCGACGAAAGTCGTGGAGGGGTATTGTCATGGCGAGCGGCGTCCATCTGTCTGTCCGTTAACTTCTCGTTTCCGGACGATAGCTGAAAAACGCCTTGGCCAAATGCTCTCATTTTCTGGTGGTTAGTTGGGGGTGGTTAGAGGAAGCTCCCTAATGCTTTCTGTCCCGCTGCGATAATCAATATGGCCGCCACGGCAGGGCAAGCGCAAGGCTGAGGGGTCCCGCTCGCGACAGCGTGATATTTTTGTTTTTATAATTAAAATGTCCTCCTGTAGAAAATATGCCTTGTTAAATTATGGCCATGTGTGATGCATTGGATGTTCAGTACGCTGCGATATCGTTGGATTCATGTGGGTTTTGCCCGGACTAGTTTTAAATGCCGGCCGGTGAGCAGCAGGGCCATTGATCCTATTTTTTCTGTAAAGTTCCAGTTACCGTCAGTGTACACTTAATGCATGTCACTTGGATAAAATCATCTGTGAAATAAATCTGTTTTGTAAATATGATGAAGATTATGGTGGTGATGATGGCAATGAAATGGCGCACTGGTGTGCAGAAGCTTTCGCTCAGTGGGGCTGCTGTATGACTGGCTTTAGTGAGCCTGTGAGCTGCACAGCGGCGGTTGCCAGGTGATATGTGACCTCTCTGGTGGAGGACTTGTTGACGGTGGTGTTGTTGACCCAGGAGGAGGTGATGGAGACGGACGGGTTTCAGGCGGACACTGAGGATGACGAGGACGAGAATGATTGCATCATCATCGGCACGCAAGCAGGTGAGTCATGTGACCTGAGTCAGGTGGCACTGGGGCATTCTGGGGCCTCCTGGGCGTATGATTAGGCCCCAGCAGTTTAAAGAGCTAACTGCTGTGTATCTGTCTGCTCCAGGGCCCAGTGAACACCAGCGCGAGCCCCCTGCCAGCATGCTTACTGAACGTATGGAGGTCACGACCTCCGACCTCACCTCCACCCACATCCCATGCCCCATCCAGGCAGCCGTCCCAGAGCCCTGCGTGTGAGAGCCGGACCAATATTCTGGGTCTTTCCATCGCTCTCGCGCTCAGACACGCACAGAGGCACAAACATTGTCATCTCAGTGTTACACTCAAAAATTGAGACGCTCCACATGCCCCCTTCACTTGATGGTCGTGGCCATCACCTCCGCTGTACAGTTGGCCCCCCTCTGCTCTGTTACGGAGCACGCCAGCAAACCTCACGCCTCATCGCCGGAGAGAGATCAGTCCCTCCTGCAAGAGACTGGAAATATTAGCGAACTCCCGCATGTCCTTCTTGAGAGACAAAGGGAGACTCTTCCTGCCCTTTCATGGTTTGGGGAGGTGAGAGTATGCTTTATACCCTGGGGCAATAAGTGACCCTGTCATGGGGCAGGGGCAATTATCTGGGGCATTGCAGTTGCCCAGAGTGCCTTCTCCTGCTCCAGTGTCATTTTAATTTTAATTGTTTTATGTATCATTGTTGTACACAGATTTATTATGGGTTTTTTTTGTTTCCCCCTTCCCTCTGCCAAATGCTTGAAATGGCTTAACTTCATTAAAAAAATAATTATGTTAATGTTATGGCACTTTTTTGTTTTGTCCCCCCCCCCCCTTCCTGCCTCACTGTTCTGTAAGTATTGTGACCCCCTTTACTTAGACAGTAATGAAGTGCCCTTTGGTGTTTCTGCCCGCTGGGGACCATGGACAGAAGAAGCCTGATGCACTTGCCTGAACCACCATTTTGTGTCCTGTTTCCATTTTGTTTGATACAAGTGAGGCAGCAAAATGGCCGTCGAGTTGAATCATGCTTTGCCCTTGGAGTCTCCGTTCCTCTTAGGGGACACCAAACTGTCGACGATGTCTTGACATAAAATGTAAAAACTACATTTGTTTTTGTTTTGTTTTGTTGTTGAAATTGCTGGATTCTGTAATCTCGGGGGGGTGGGGGGTTGGGGTTCGTCTGAATAATTTAAATGAATAAATGAAAGCAAATGGTCTATTTCTACAAATTGGAGGACCAAGTCAAATTCATAAAGTTGTTTCATCGTTACTGTTGACGATGCTTTACGGTAGATTTGTTTACTTCGTTTTTACGTTATTAACAAAAAATATGCTTTTTTTAGGTTAAGGAAAAATAAAGTGTATATTTTAATGTGCTGGTGTGTAGTGAGTGGTAGATGGGGCATGGGGAGGGGGGCGGGGGAGAACTTGGGTTTCGGTATTGCGAGTGGACACCAAAGCATCTTCGGGGAAGGAAACCGCCATTTTTAGATCAGGTAAGGTGAAAATGTCCTCAGCTGAAGGAGCTGGGACTTGATTAAATAAAAATGCTGATCTAAGATTATATTTTTTGTTCATGCCCTGAGCTCCAAGACTCCTCTGATCCCAGATGATCATCTACGCCGAGTTGAACATGCTCCAATCGTTGCGTTTTTGTCCCTCTTAATGCGGCCTTGTTGAGGGAGTCAACTGTACGTGAATTTACAATGTAGAGTGAAGGTCTGAGTCGGGATTGGGTTCAATTACTTTTTTCAATTACAATTGATTGTAATTACAATTACTTTCTGGACAGAATGTTCAATTACAATTACTTTTCAAAAAAAAATTCAATTAAAATTAAATTACAATTATGAAAGTAATTGATTACAATTACTGTATGTGGAAAAAAAAGTAATTGAACCCAACCCTGGTCTGAGTGCAGTAGTGCCTTGAGTTGGAAGATTTGGCTGGCTGTGTCGTCCCTATCTTGGCTCACTCAGATGCCAATTCTGATGATCTGCTTGGCCTTTGCAGTGTATGGACTGAGCTAGTAGGAAGTATTCACTGTTCATAAGTATCCAGCCCATGTGTCATATTCACCCACTGCAAATCCCATACAGCCCTGCATCCAGCAAAGGAGCACATAACTGTAGGCTTTGCATTCTGGAAATGGTGAACATACCACAGTGTAGTATGCATAGGACTGCCTACACCACAGTGTAAATATTTGTAACGCTAATTTCTTAAACAGGCGGAAATGCCTATATTGATCACAGAATTTAGATATTACTGTCAAGTTGCAATGAATGAATATTTGCCACTTCCATTTCAGATTTAGACTGCTGCAGTAGAGCCTAAATGCAGACACTGTGGGGCAGTGCAAATGCATCCTGCATCATAGGTGTGAAAGCGAAGACCGCTCTTAGGCTGAGGAACCTTTTGGGTATGGATTCCATCCTGCAGGGAAACGGGAGACTTGCAACCCTTTTAGAGATTCTAAAGTGAATATACGTCCACAGGAGGCATGCAGTTTTGGAATCATAGTGCTTGCAGGAACTTGGGCTTTGTCCCAGTATCTACCCTAAGCCCTTTGGTCCTTCTCAAAGAGCACAGTTGTGTGTCATCAGGTCTGCACCTCTGCAGCAGTGAATGAAGTTTCAGAGCACTGTTGGTTTGGAACAGACTTCTTTACGCCATTCTTGCTACTCTTGCTTGGACAGATCGCTGGAATCGCGCTAAACATCTTGGTAAACCTGGATTTATGGGTAATGGTCTTCAGCAAAGTGCAGCCTGATGCAGACTTGCAGGAGGGGTGCATTGGGGGTGCTCGTGAGGACCCTTTGAGAGCAATGTTCGAGAAATGGGACACGTTGCGGTCTTGTGGACCTACGTGAGTACACGCACATTAGGGTGACAAGGGCGCAAGTGCAGGTATCGAGGTGAGGGGTCAGTGGTGCCTTCTGGAGATCTCCCCCCTCAACTAATGAGGGAGACTACGGTCAGCCAAACGCACCACTATTACATGTTTCCCCGATCACTCGCCTTCTGGAGTCCCAAGCAAAGCTCCAACACAAATGCACGCATACATAAGCTTTCTTGCGCACTTCGCAAATGAATGCCAAGAGATTGCTCGCCTGGAACTCCTAACTCCTACGTTTGATATGCCTGTACTTCTTCACTGTTGGGTTTATGAGGATATTGTTGAGCTCTGACCAAAACCGCTGCATCAAGGAGGCACAGGACTTTGTGTCACTCAATATAACATTACAGTCACTCACCATAGTAATTGCTCCCCTCTAAGTGAATAGTCATAATTGTTTGTCCTTCTAATGTTGTATTTCAGCAACTACAAGAATATACAAAAATGTGATGGATTCATGTCAGCGATGCCATTGCCACATACCATTGCATTTGACTCTTGGTGTTGCCTCATCAATGTGGACCTCAGGCTGTCACCGGTAATGTGGCTCCTAGCCAAACGCTTGCCCTGTGAACCACTTGGAGGCAAATGAAATTCCCATTTTCACTGTTCTGGAGATGATAAGATAAATGTTTTTTGTTGGAGCAAGCATCATTGCATATTTTAGATTGTGAACAAACTAAGTATGCTTCCAGGGTATTTGATTAATTCTTGCACTTTAGCATACATACCCTCTGCGCACTGCACACTCAAGGGTGGAAGTACGTGGTTTCAGACACAGCCGCAGTCTGTGTTTGGATAAATACACCTGGCTACCTGTCCAGCTGCTGTGGCTCCACCATAGACTGTATAAAACGATGGACAAAGCAACCCGTGACGTCACCCATTGGTTTCTGCATACAATTTAGGAAGCCTCGATTTTGGCAATTTGAACGGCGCCATTTTGTCATTTTGAAACTGGATGTGATTCCTATTGGACGAGAGCGTGAATTGAAGATCCAGGGAGGTGCATGGGGTGGGTCTGCGGGTGGATCTGACCGTATCTGAGGACAAGAGGATAGCCACGCCCCTAAAGCACATTCTGGCTGTATCCTTCATTCTGGTCTATTTGAGACCATAATTTGCAAAAATTAACATCATGATATATCGAAGGAGACTTGAAAATTGCGATAGATACCATAAAATAATGTGGAAAATCATTATTGAAATAAGGCGGTAGAGCGGGTGGCCTAGGAATCAGAAGGTTCCTGGTTCGATCCCGGCTCCTCCAGAGAACGTGGCAAAGTGTCCTTGAGCAAGAGACTGAACCCCACACTGCTCCTGATGTGCAGGTTGGCGCCTTGCATGGCAACCTCCGTCATCAGGGTGAACGTGAGGCATAGTTGTAAAGCGCTTTTGGTCATGTCATGTGACTAGAAAGCGCTATATAAATGCAGTCCATTTACCATTTAAATTAGGTGGGAAAGTAGGGTCATTTTCTCATAGACTTCTATAGCATTGAATTTCTCTCTGCAACCAACGACGTCACCATCTGCTGGCCATTAAATAGAATTCAATTTTAAGAGATTTCTTCATTGGCCTCACTTATCAGACCCGGGTGCTGCGTCCATCTTTTTATATAGTCTATGGGCTCCACCAAGGGAAAAGGACGACTGGTTTTTAAGTTGCACAGCAATAGCACTAGACTGCTGAGAAAAGGAATTAAATCAGTTCTTACTCATGGTCCCACCTGGACTCGGGTGTTCTCTGTGAGGGTTGGATTCATATGGGGCAATTTATTATGTGTTACAATTTGCTTTCGTTTGCCAGCCTTTTCCGATTTTTGTTGCGACTGTCCTGAATACACTTGGGCCTGTTCCTCGAAGTGAGGATACTGGGCCAGCTGGATCACTGATCTCAGGACAGCTCTTTCAGTTTCACGGAAGTGGAGGAACCACCAGATTTATGAGGGTTCCAGACTTTAAACCCTCTATGGAATTTATGGGGTTTTTTTTTTTGCGTAACTGGTCCCTGGACCAGGGTGTATGAGGATACGGGATACGGGGTAGAAATCGCATTTAACGCTAACTGTATGGTGTAAAACCAAGCGCTAAGCAATTGGATTGGTCCATCAGCAAATCACACCAGGAGTCCTACCACTAGGAAACAGCTCAGCTCTCATCCATCTGGTCACAAAGATACACTTGACTGCCTTGTAAGTACGAATCATAAGATCAGTCACTCTCACTCACATACGCCGAATACAATTCCCAGGCTTTTGTTAGCCTGTGAAATTTTTCATATCATTAGGATTTGATTTAGTGTTTCCCGAATAAGTGCCCTGGACTCAGGGAAACTGAGATGTGACATACTCCACCACGCTGTCTGTAAATCGTAGCGTCAAGATGACATTTGCCTCTTGCATCATAGCAATACAACCAAAATTGATATCAAGGCTAATCCAGATCTGCAGGTCGCCTAAAGACGCAGTTACACGACAACTTTTTTTCAACAAACTTGAACGGCTAAATAGACCGCAAACGTCTGCAAACTGGACGACTTCGGCTTTAGGAATAGTAGTAGTAACTTCAGTACCAGCTGCTTTCCGCAAGTCCCTTTCCAATTCCGGCAGGCTTGACGTATTTTTTAAATACCGGATGAATTTCTTCATATTTTCCTGTGGATGCGCGCAACAAGTGGAGAGAATTTGTTAAACCAACAGTATTTGCACGGGGCTCGAAAAGTTCAGCTCACAGTCAATATGGCACGTGACCTCGTGGACAAATTACGTGCTTTGTTTTGATCCCACAGCGTCACCTTTTGGAGGGTGGCGAAAGAAGTACAGTGTTTGTTGAGGTCACTTTCCGTAGATGGAAAGTATCTATCAAAACGTGAACATTGCGCATATTTTCAACACTTTGTTGTAACTGAAGTAGTTTTCCCGTCGCATAGAATAGGCCTGTTTCGCACTTGCTATCCTTTGGATGTCCAACCAAATGACTTCTCAAATAGGCATGTCATACTAGGGCACTTGCGCGAGTAAATGTGGTGGGTCACTAACGATTCGGCATTGTTTGCTTGCTCGGAAGAAGATATTAACTACATTTCTCGACGGCAACCTTTTTGCTTTGTTTGAACATGATCAGCTGAGTTCATAAGAATTGTTGTGAGATCAAATTGTCCAAAAAGTTAAAGTCAAACGATCTTTTCTATACCATTGCACTACTCTAAGAAAATAGTGATCTGGCAAATCCGTTATAAAGCGGACACTATCTCAGGTAATTAACTCCATCGGGACAGTGCACCCGATTCTGTGCGTCACGGGGGAAGGGAATGAGAGACACGAGGTTCCCCCAATGTGGATAACGGCAAACTGGGCGTAACGTCCGCTTGGAAACCCGACGCTTGGCGGAAGTGGCGTCCTATCACAGCAGCCGTCTCGCCTAGTGGTGTGTCTGTCAGCACTCTGTAAACAGGTCTCGTACTGGCCTGAATACTGAGGCATAGCGAAGCAATAATAGAAGCATAAGAGAGCTGGAGGAAGATTCAGCTGAGGAAGACCTCGCGAAAGCGGAAAAACAGAATGCCTCACAATTTCCAGCCTGGGGACCTGGTGTTCGCCAAAATGAAGGGGTATCCTCACTGGCCAGCCAGGGTAAGATAACTGCACGGGGACCATGGGGAGGTGGTAATGAAGGGGACGGGGGGTGGGGGTCGTTGCGACGTGAGAAGGGGTGCGTGTTAGCAACCTGGACACTTGCTGCACCTATTGGCATTGAGTGCAAGGGGACTTGGGAATTGCATGTGCAGCAAGGAAATTATTTTGCCATTCCATTGACTCGAGCATATAGATAGGCATGGAGATGATGTCAACATAACTACCGATTTAGTAGCACCGAGTCGATACTTATTGGCATTATCCCGTGCTACGATCTGGATGAGGTTGGGTGCCGCTGCTCCAGATATCGTCTCGTCGTTCTGTCTCGTTCTCTTCCTGCCCGTTGTTGCCACAGCGATGCAGGAGAGATTTTACAGTCGATTTGACGAAACACAACAAGCTGCCTGTCTCCCTGCAGACCTAATTGTTTTTTTTTTTTTTTTTTTTTTTTGACGTGGGAATTGGACCATTACCCCTCATGTAATCTTCAAACTGTTGAAACTGCAGAACATGTTAATACATTTGGAGTTGCACATATGTGGCAAAAGTCCCATTGTGTACTTTATTGCACACGTATGTTTGCATTATTGAATTTATATAGCATTCTATTGCGTGCTCTTGACGACATGAAGAGTGGAATTGGTGGTGCTGTCAGGAATTCAGCCGAGGACAATACCTGATGGTGTATTTTTGATTTAAAATGTATATACGCGCCTCCTGTCCACTATTCAGTGTAAAAAAAATCTCAGGATAAATGCCATGTACGGCACTGTACGATGTACATTGGTCCGGTTTTGCGTCCATTTGGTCGGCGCTCATGCATCCAGTAGTTACCCGGACACCTGCAATGTCTGGTACTCAGGTGAAATTAAAGTGCTTAAGCCCGTGCAATGGCTATGAACGCCAGAATTTACATTGACCTTGGAAAGTAAGTACAAAACCCAAAACCAGTGAAGTTGGCACGTTATGTAAATCGTAGATAAAAACAGAATACAATGATTTGCAAATCCTTTTCAACTTATATTCAATTGAATACACTGCAAAGACAAGATGTTTATGTTCAAACTGAGAAACTTTATTTTTTTTTGCAAATAATCATTAACTTAGAATTTAAAGGCAGCAACACACTGCAAAAAAAGTTGGCACAGGGGCCTTTTTTACCACTGTGTTACATCACCTTTCCTTTTAACGACACTCAGTAAACGTTTGGGGAACTGAGGAGACCAATTTTTGAAGCTTTTCAGGTGGAACTCTTTCCCATTCTTGCTGGATGTACAGCTTAAGTTGTTCAACAGTCCGGGGTCTCCGTTGTCGTATTTTACGCTTCATAATGCGCCACACATTTTCAATGGGAGACAGGTCTGGACTACAGGCAGGCCAGTCTAGTACCCGCACTCTTTTACTACGGAGCCATGCTGTTGTAACACGTGCAGAATGTGGCTTGGCATTGTCTTGCTGAAATAAGCAGGGCGTCCATGAAAAAGACGTTGCTTGGATGGCAACATATGTTGCTCCAAAACCTGAATGTACCTTTCAGCATTAATGGTGCCTTCACATATGTGTAAGTTGCCCATGCCTTGGGCACAAATACACCCCCATACCATCACAGATGCTGGCTTTTGAACTTTGCGCCTATAACAGTCCGGATGGTTCTTTTCCTCTTTGGTCCGGAGGACACGACGTCCACAGTTTCCAAAAACAATTTTAAATATGGACTCGTCAGACCACAGAACACTTTTCCACTTTGCATCAGTCCATCTTAGATGAGCTTGGGCCCAGCGAAGCCCGGCGGGCGTTTCTGGGTGCTGTTGATAAATGGCTTTAAGCTTTGCATTGTAGAGTTTTAACTTGCACTTGCAGATGTAGCGACGAACTGTAGTTACTGACAGTGGTTTTCTGAAGTGTTCCTGAGCCCATGTGGTGATGTCCTTTACACACTGATGTCGGTTTTTGGTGCAGTACCGCCTGAGGGATCGAAGGTCACGGGCATTCAATGTTGGTTTTTCGGCCTTGTAAACTACGTGCAGTGATTTCTCCAGATTCTCTGAACCTTTTGACGATATTACGGACCGTAGATGATGAAATCCCTAAATTTCTTGCAATAGCTCGTTGAGGAATGTTGTTTTTAAACTGTTCGACAATCAGCTCGCATCTGTTCACTAAGTGGTGACCCTCGCCCCATCCTTGTTTGTGAATGACTGAGCATTTCAGGGAAGCTGCTTTTATACCCAATCATGGCACCCACCTGTTCCCAATTAGCCCGTTCACCTGTGGGATGTTCCAAATAAGTGTTTGATGAGCATTCCTCAACTCTCTCAGTCTTTTTGCCACTTGTGCCAGCTTTTTTTGAAACATGTTGCAGGCATCAAATTCCAAATGAGCTAATATTTGCAAAAATTACAAAGTTTACCTGTTCGAACATTAAGTAACTTGTCTTTGCAGTGTATTCAATTGAATATAGGTTGAAAAGGATTTGCAAATCATTGTATTCTGTTTTTATTTACGATTTTCACAACGTGCCAACTTCACTGGTTTTGGGTTTTGTATTTGTACCCGTGTTTTTGAAACATCTTGGCAGATTTTTTTAAGTTGACAATTTTCTCTGAATAAAAAAGGCTTACATCGGAATCAAGGGTGCTTTTGTAATTTCATCTAACTAGTAAATATTTGCGATCCTAAGTGATTATGATGATAATTTGAGAGTGACTAAAATATTATTTGAAACTGTACTTAAGTATGGCATTTTGGTTTTCTATTTGAAATCACGTGGCAAAATAAAAATTAAGTATACTTTCATGCTGTGGAGTTGAACCGTTTTGGTCTATCATATGGCCTTATGTTAAGGGTGTATGATAACCTTAACCCTTTCAGGCAAAGATCACAAATATATAATTGGTTTGTTCTCAAGTGGACATTCTAATGTTGATATAATACTGGTATAATACAGTCCATACTGGTAACTGAAGACATTGATGGGGTCCTTGAACACCGACTTCAACTTTCCAGAAAACCCACCCCTCTAAGACTTAAATCAGTAAACCTGGAGTGAACAGATAGGCTGAGAGTTGGATTGACTGGCACTTCAACAGGTGATGATCAGGAAGAGATGGCTGAGAAATGTGTGTGTGTGGAACAGGAGAAGGATTCAGTCAAGTATTCCTGTTTGATAGCTCACGTCCTCTCGGCATTGTGTCTCTGTCTCGCACCCCTCCTCCCTCGCCTCCGACAGATCGAGGATGTTGCTGATGGGGCGGTGAAACCTCCACCGAATAAGATCCCCATCTTCTTCTTCGGGACCCATGAAACGTGAGTATTACTTTGACCGCCTGGGAAAACAACTTTACTTTACATCTGGGTGTTTTGGCAGGTGCTTGTCTCCGTGGTGACTTGCTTTACATGGCTCATTTTTTATATGTTATTTTTTTACACGTATACTTTTACTGTTCTCCAGAATGTCCGATATTCGCTGACGCTCTTCAAAATAAGTACTATATGGTATAAAAGTATAATAACTGTCGCGGTCCCATATGTAGAAATCAGGCCTGTAACTCCCATAGACTGCATGGTAGCTTCCTTAAGAACTCATATTATGGATGCTGCTTTATTTCAGTTTAGTGCACCTGTATACTTGTTGATGCTGTATCTAAAAGCTCAGAGACGGGGCGCCCCGGTGGCTCGTCGGTCTGGGCGCGCGCACCATAAAGGCTGTGTCCTTCCCGCAGCGACCTGGGTTCGATTCCGGCTCAGGTCATTTGCTGCATGTCTTCCCCCCATTCTTCTCCCAACCTTCCTGTCTCTCTACACTGTATAACTGTCAAATAAAGGAAAAAATTCCCCCAAAAAAAATCTATAAAAAAAAAAAATAAAAAAATAAAAATAAATAAAAGCTCAGAGACATTTGACTTTGAAGACCTCCCATTTCAGCTGTTTGACCAACTCCTTCCACTTCAGCATTTAAAATGCGTAGTTTAACATTTCTGAGGTTGTCTACATCACAAACAGACCTCCACTTTCATAGTTCATGCCCAAAAGCTCTAAGCGCCATGCTCCATTCAGCAGCCTTGCTCGATCTCTCTCTTCCTCATAAAGTTAACATTACTTTTTTGCTTTCCGTTCAGTTCCCTGGCCAATCAGAGCAGAACTTATTATCATAGAGGGGACGCCTGCTCAATACCGCCTGTCCTTTAGGAAGGGGAGAATAGCAAGTGTGGAATAGGCTATATTTTATGGATTTTTTTTTTGTAGCATTTTTTGCTAAATGCTCTGTAAACCTCCCTTTTGGACATACAAGAATAAAAGAACTTGAAAATAAACAGCATTGACTGGGAAATTTAAGTCAATTCAATGACACCTCAAAAAAAAAAAAAAAAAAAAACTGCTTAGATGCATCCTCAGTTTGTTTTGCTGTTCTAATAGGGCTAATACAAAAAAATGTAAAGAATTTGATGCGGTGTCCAAAATTTTGGGGGAAATTAAATTTTTGATCATTGCTTGTGTTTTAAATTTCTGTCTTTGATCGTTTTCCAAACATGGTGAAGCTAACTAGTTTGTGGACCATTAGTGGATTATGTCTGCTGTTCTTTGGGTCATATCAGTACTTAGTTTGCTGCAGTCGTGTTTGTGTAATGATTTACAGGCAAACAAGCTTTAGGAATCTGGTACTTTTTCCAGTTTCTTTAATATAATAGAACCAAAGGTTTCCATTCGCATGAAAGCCTGGCTTGAATTTTATTCAAACTTAAGAATGTTCCACATTCAACATGCACAACAACTGCTAAAATTTTAAATGGTCCAACTAGATTTTGAGAGCTGCGTTTCTCAACATCTGAAGCAAAATGGAAGGGGTGCTTTTTTTCGGATCGCCTCTAGATGGCGATAAAAGATTAATAAATACATATTGGAACCACACTTGACTGCGTAGTTTAAAGGTTATTATAATTTATTGGGCTTTTTGGGTCGAATGCAAAAGATTTGTTGCATAAATATTGTAATTAGAAGTTATCAATATCAAACAATATTCCATGTCCAACTGTGCTGCCTTCATAATTAAAATACCCTTTAACTTGAGATGAATTCAATTATTTATTGTTTACCACATTGCGATTTAAATTCTAGAGATTTCCACGTATGTGGATGGTTACACCTCGTATGGTGACAATAGCATTCTGTTGCTGAATATAGCCTGGAATTTTATGTTACGTGTAATGCAATAGGATTACTTCTTATAACAGTTTACCGTATATGCTCCACTGACCCAGGTTATAACTATCTATTCCTTATGTTGCTCTGTTCCATCATGATACCTGTCGCTCTGATCTGACACAAATTTAGTGAAAAAAAAATGGCCACAGTGTGAAAATTGTTTCGAATATTTTCAATGCCTGTCGGATTACACCTTTTTAAAATCTTAATTTCTGCTTGGCAATACTAAATAGTTGTATAGTTGATAATGCAATCATTTCAGTCAGTTAACTGCTTTGGACGACCAATATGTCACGTTCTTTTCGCGCGAAATTGATGCTGCATAGTTTTGAAATAATGATTACTGGAATAATAATGCCTCTATTATCTAGTGCACTAGGGGGTTTGGATCATGAAATAAAGTACTTTAATTTCTTTTCATGAGGCCTGTGGATTTGCTGCTTTGATTACACGCCATTGTTCTGGAGCTCATTCCTGCTTTGAATGGCAGTATAAACATAGTGCAGATGGATTTAAGCCCTCAGGAGTCTTCTCTTAATTAAAATCCAGAGGAGCATATGTATTCCAACACAGGGTGTGTCCGAATACCCATAATACATTGTTACGTAGCCTGCTGCACTTGGTTTGATGCTTGTACTTTGTGTATGCATCTCACCCATCTCCCGACCTGAATCTTTATCCATGATATAGCATAACATCAGCCCCACCTTCCGCCCCCCTCAACTTTCCCTCAGAATTGGTGGCATGAATAAATATTTTACATTAATACAGGGTAATATCGTTCCTGTTAATTTGTATCATTTATTTGTATAGTTTTTTTGTATTGCTTTGCTCTTACATTTGGCTGCAAAGAGCCTTAGCTACCTTTTTACCCCTCAGCCCTGACTAAGGGGGTGGGGGTGGGGCTTGTCGCCACGTGCGATGTCCATCCGTCTGTCTGTCTAACCCGTAAATTTTTGTATTCTGCACGATAATTTGAAAACGCCTTCGTCAATCAACACCATGTTTGCTGTGTTGCTCGGTCTTGTGTACCTACAGAAGCCTATCGATTTTGACGGCGCTTGGATGTCCAGTATGGCCGCCACAGCTGCCATCTTGAATTTTGTATTCCGTAGGATAACTTGAAAACACCTTCGTCAATTTATATTCATTCCAAACAATCCAGGGGCTGAGGAGTAATGCCCGCTTTGTGGCGCTATTTTCCATTTTGAAAACAATTTCTCATTTCAGTGCCAGTTACATTAGGAGATAGCATAGCTATCGCCGCATTTATGCAGTAGGCCATCCGAGTCCCTTTCGCCTAAAGTTTGATCCATTCAGAGCATTTGGACATGCTACAAATTTAACATACAGCTGCTTGCCTGCTTCGGCATTTGGGCGGGCCCATGGATTTTTTGATGAAGAAAGCTCTGACCTTGTAATGGATATTTTATGTTTTGTGGTCGTAATTACCCTCACCAAGGACATTATGTATTTGGTTTGGTTTGTTTGTCTGTATGCCAACAGGATTACAGAAGAAATAAAAACCACAGATCAGATTTTCATGAAACTTGGTGGAAAGGTATAGCATGGGCCAAGGAGGAACCAACTAAATTTTGTAACAGATCCAAATCATGGGGCAGATTCACAAATTATTTTTAACTTTTTTTAACATTGCGAGATTGGGTATTTGGGTCTTGGCAAAGTAATTGCCATACATCTTAAAATCCAGTAGATGGTAGTAAAGTTCACTTGTGACAAACTATACACAATTTATAATAATGAACTACTGGCTCTCTGAATGCCTTTCCAGTTTCCTGTAGTCATTGCAGCCGCATATTTTTGTCATGCTCCTAAAATGTTTAGTTCTACCATTTTTTTTTCCAGACACCTTTGAGAATAAAACAAAAACATTTTGGGCTGTCCTCTAAACTTCTTTGCTCTCAGTAGTGCCAGCAGTGATATTGACACTTCCTGGTCATCATATTTTGAAAAAAGATCTACATGCTCAATATCCACTTTGGACTTATTCTTCATACTTTCGTTTCAAAGTGTTATTTAATAAGTACTTTATATGATATTAAGGTATTTTACATGGACATTTGTGAAAACAGCTGTTTGTAGATGTCTGCTAACTTTGTAAATCCTGCTTTGTAAAATGCTCTCAGAGTCAGTGCGTTAGGGAAAATAAAAGAGTCTGACCCTACTTTGCTAAATAATTTCAGTGCATGTGATGGAAGGATTTACAAAGAGATTACTGTTATTTTCAAAGAAAAACTACACTTGAAGGCATGAGGCACGAATTAGTTTATTGGTGTTTAAAGTGATTATGTTTTAGAAATGGCCTTTGTCAGGAATTTGCCTGAGTGCCACCTGGCTAAATCCATATCATTACACCATGGGGCCAATGAAATTTCAGGTTGTAAATCCATCACATGTTGAGTCACAGTTGAGTCAATACTGTGAACAATGAAGAGTTATTTGTTTATGCTTTTCACCTTGTCCTCCACCCACTTCAGGGCATTCCTGGCTGCGAAGGATCTGTTTGCCTACGAGAAGCACTGCGATCGCTACGGCAAACCCAACAAGCGCAAGGGCTTCAACGAGGGACTGTGGGAGATCCAGAACAATCCGCACGCATCGTACACCACGCCTATTGTACGTCTGCGTAATTCACATCACAAGCACATCGCTTGGAATCCAGTGCTAAAAACAATACTAAATGTGTTATTTATCAACACTTGCATGTATCCAGTTAAAGACAATGCGTTTTGCATTACCTTTAACCCAACCAGTGCATTGTGTCATCAAACATTTTAAAACATAGTCAACGCTCAACGACATGCAATGCATAAAAAGTTTTGATAAAAAAGTTTGTCATGTATTAACCCTTAAAATGCCTAATTTTTACTCACCTTATCCCTCCAAAAGTTAATTATTCGTTATTTAGTTGACAAATGACCTTCAGAAGGACTCACAGGTACCTGTGTACCCTTCTGAAGGTCATTGCCAACTAATTGTCTCCCGTCGCCTCTTGCGAAAGGGAGACATAGGAATGCACCCCGTCCGTGCGTGCATGTGTGTCTGTCCGTCCATTCCAGTTGGCCTCCCAGAAGACTGTCTTAAAAATTAGGTATGGCCCAAAAGTAGGTCATGCTTTGACCTAATTCTGTGGGGCAAGAAAGCTCATGAAAAAAGTGACATTAACACAATGATTCAAGAATGAAATTTATTACAGGCGCCATGTTATGCGTATAAGAAGATTAGATTATGAACCAGTTTCCTATTTAATATCAGTGACCTTGACCTATTATTTGACCTTGCGATTAGCAGGTCAAATATCAGTACTTAACCTAATTTTTTCAAACTTGATTTACAAGCTCAAAATTGTTCACTGTGGGATGTTTGCGCATCCTCTTTCACCTGGTGGTAAAATTTTATGAATCCAGTTTGACCTTGACCTACTTTCAAGGTCAAATCAGCATTTGACCTATTTTTTTCAAAATTTATTAAGAAGCCCAATATCGTTTGCTGTGGGGTTTTGGGGGATCCTCTTTCACCTGGTGATAAAATTTAGTGTGTCCAGTTTGACCTTGACCTACTTTGGGGGCAAAAGAGGTCATCACCAAAATAGTGGCGTTAACACGATAACTCAAGAAGAAAATGGATTACAGACCCCATGTGTGCATATAAGAAGATTAGATTATGAGCCAGTTTCCTATTTAATATCAGTGACCTTGACCTATTATTTGACCTTACAATTAGCAGGTCAAATATTGGTACTTGACCTAATTTTTTCAAACTTGATTTACAAGCTCAAAATTGTTCACTGTGGTGTTTTGGGGCATTCTCTTTCACCTGGTGGTAAAATTTTTTGGATCCAGTTTGACTTTGACCTACTGTCAATGTCAAATCAGTACTTGACCAGTTGTTTGAAATTTCATGAAAATTTGATTTAGAAGCCCAGAATTACCAAAAATGTTGCGTTAACGCATTATCTGGAGAAAGACTATAGACCCGTTTCCTATTTAATATCAATGAACTTGACCTACTCTTTGACCCAACGGTTACTGGGTCAAATATTGGTATATGACCTGTTTTTTAAAGATATCATTTTGAAGTTCAAAGCTTTCAACTGGGAGTTTTTTTCAGGGTAGACTTTCACCTGGACACAAAATTTTATGAGTTCAGTTTGAGCCAGGCCTACTTTTAAGGTCACAGGTGCAAAGTACATTTTATTTTTCCCTTTCCTTTTGCTCATTCAAATCAGTGAAAGAGAGGATCACACTTTGGTTTTAACAGTAAGCAAAGTATTTGCGCATCCTCTTTCACCTGGTGGTAAAATTTTATGGATCCAGTTTGACCTTGACCTACTTTCAAGGTCAAATCAGTATTTTCCATTAAGGGTTTTTGGCGATCCTTTTTAACCTGATGGTCAAATTTTATGGATCCAGTCCCTTGCCATCTTTTACAAAATATCCACTTTCACATTGAACAGAATTGACCTCGTTTAAGGTCACAGCGTACATATTTATTTTGGGAACGGGAGACCGTGGGCCTCGCGGCCAGCTTGTTTGCTGACTAAAAATGGACAAAATTGTTGACCTTATGACAGCTCAAATCTGAAATTTGCTTCGTATATTTTGCCCCTTGTGTGACGATAGCAGCAATTAGCGCTGCTTGAGCAGATTTCATTCTTTACACTCTGTTGATAATGTACCATGGCAGTGGTGATAACATTTTGAACATTGTGCTGTTTTAGGTTAACTAAGGTTTATGTACTCTTTAGGGGCTGGAAATTAGTGAGTATAGTTGGCGTGAGTTGCCTGTTCTGGCCATTATTGGGTCATTATTTATTTTGTCTTGCATCTGTTGAATTTCTTATTTGTATAATGATGAAGGAAATTCAAGCTTGTAATCTAAAATTTTATGCTGTCACTGGGAAAATTAATTACAAATGGCTTGATTAAGATCATTCTGTTGTGTCTCTCTTCAGCCAGCCAGCTCATCTGATAGTGAAACAGGAGCCAATGAGGATGGAGCAGGAAGTGATGCGGACCAGGAAGCTCGAGGGCCCAGGCAATCCGAAACAGGAAGTGATGTGGATTCTGATTCAGGAAGTGATGACGGAGGAGGAGGAGGAATGAAGAGGAAAGCTCCAGTAATGAAGGTGTTTACGGCAAAAAAAAAAAAAGTCTTCATTGTAAAATTACTCTTTGAGACATTTTGACTGGAAATGCATCACATGTACTTTTGTCTCAAATCTTTATTAGGCCAATTACTGAAAAGCATAAATTCAACAATATTGACGGGCGGCACGGTGGCATAGTGGCTAGCACTGTTGTCTCTCAGCAAGAAGGTCGTGGGTTCGATTCCAGCCTGGGGCCTTTCTGTGTGGAGTTTGCATGCTCTCCCCGTGTTCGCGTGGGTTTTCTCCGGGTACTCCGGTTTCCTCCCACAGTCCAAAGACATGCATGTCAGGTTAATTGGAGACACTAAATTGCCCATAGGTATGAGAGTGAGAGCAAATGGTGAGAAGATTTGAATAGTGTCTTGTAATGAATTGTGGAGGGCAGCATTACGCCATACGGCATACAGCCTGCCGGAATCTCAGAAGAAGAAGAAGAACAATATTGACTTTTTTTTGGCAGGATATCCCCCATGTTAGCATATTTGAGGCAGTGTTTCCCAAACTTCCCCCTGAATACTTTAAACCAGAGACAGGTTTTTGATGTCTTCCACAGTTGAGTAATCCTAATTCAACTAATCAAAGGCCTCTGCTGAAGGTGGAACACAGCAAATACCTGGATGTGACTGGAGGCACCCAATTAACAGTTTAGGAGACACTGTCTTTCATCATACTCAGCTTTACTTATTGTTGCTCATATTTGTAATTTTCTTCGCCACTGTATTGTGTTGTGTTGCTGTCATTGATCAACTGTGAATACTATCTATTTTAGCAATGGTTAGTTTATTTTATAAGCATTGTTCACGTCATTTCACAAGTTTGGGCCGTCTGTTGCTTTTACCAGACACATCAGGGCTGCATGCTGACAGTTTTTACTCCGAGAGAGTTAAATGATCTAGGAGTACAGTAATGCATCCAAAATAGTAGGTTCATTTTTCTAGTTAGCACTTATGAAATGTCAGATATTGTTCCCACTTGTTTGGCGCTAGTGTTCTCCGCTCACTCCTGCAATGTCTCTCTAGCGCTTCCCAGTGAAACGGACACGCGGGGGGTCTTCCAGCGACCAGCAAGGTTCCGAAGAGGAAACTGGCTCTCCCTCGGAACCCGAGCCCACCGCCAGCTCGGACTCGGATTTTGGGAAAAACAGCGACCAGGTGAGACGTGCTCCCACAGTCTCATCAGCCAAAGATCCTGTGTTGGTTGAAGAATTATCGTTATTATGACCAGTTCTGCTATCATTGAGCAACCCTAGATTCTTCATACAGAATGAATTCTACTGTAAATTGAGGAAAACTCTGACTGTCTGCCCATCTCAATCCATTTTTCACCTCAATCAATCGGACAATCAGTCTGAAACTGTACATGGGAATTAAGCATCGGCATAGGAAGGGAATGACATAGCAAATTTTTCAATTTACCCAAACTTAAGCTGTTTATGAGCATTTTTATACGCCGATTCCACTGGATGGGAGTATTTTGTGATCACCCCTCTCCATCCATCGTTCCGTCCACAACTTATTGTTCTCACTGTACAGACTATAATTGTAGCCTCCAGACGAAGTCGGGCGGCTACTATGGATTCATGATTGTTGTCTCCGCCGCGTCTGCATCCGTAGACACTTCCTTGTGGACGCTGCACAGGCTGTAATTTTTCACCGATTGCTTTCATATTCGGTATGGACATGTTATACTTACATTATGGCAGCCATTGATTTTGGTTGCCATGGCAACAATATTGGCCGAACAATGTGAAAATTTTGCGCTAAGACATAGAGATTTCCTTGTGGACGCAGTACAGGCTGGAGAAACGGGCTTTCGGGGGCAGCACACGTGCGGTTGCGGGCGACCGGACTGTATAGTTTTCACTGGATTCTTTTCATTTTTGTTTTGTGGGTCAGTGGTGATATGAGGAGGATCCCTATTGATTTTGGGGATGATTGGAAAATAGTCAAATAACCTGTCATCGACAAGGCTGCCAAGTGGGCATATAACCGCGCTTTGCGTGGCTATCTTTTGGCAAGTCTGTACGGAGGTTTGGTGTTCCTGGAAATTTGTGCAGCCCAGGATGTTTACTAATTTTAGTCTAGAATTAATCTGTTTTAGCTTGAGATTAATCTGAGTCTGTGAAACCAGCCATCAATGTGCATCATTCCGCCAGTTCATGCTTTAGCAGGTCAGCGATCCTGGGCTTTCTAGCAGGGTTCCCTGAAGGTCATCAGGGGGGATCTCTGGCCAGACGTGTGTACAATCGGGGAGAAAATATGTAACATTTAAAAAAGAAAACCCCCTTTGGTATTTCTATGGTGGGAGTCCCTATAGCAAATGAGGTTGAAATCCGTGGCCCCAAATCGAAGTATGGTGGAAGGTAAGACCAGTTGTGCATGTGCTAATTAGAAGAATGGCTGCTGTTCTTTTCATGGGAGTCATGTGACAGTCTCCATGGTGATAGACAGTCTCTGGTGGGTGCCTTCTAAGTTTTTAATGATGCCTCAGTGGGCCATTTTGCCACATGCTGTGCGGTTTGGATATGGAAATGGAGAAGATATTGAAATGTATATTTGTGGATCTGTGTGCATGCATGTATATGAATTTGTGTGTATGCATTTACAGGGAGGGAGGGCAAACACAGACGTATATTTGTGGGCAGGGCCGTGTGTGTGTGTGTGTGTGTGTGTGTGTGTGTGTGTGTGTGAGTGGGTGCTTGTGCGTGCATGTGTGTGCATGTGTGTACAAGCGTGTATGTGTGTGCGTGCATGTTTGTGTGTGTGTGCGTGTGTGTGTGTGTGTGTGTTTGTGTGTGTGCGTGCATGTGTGTGCGCATGTGTGTGTGTGTGTGTGTGTGTGTGTGTGTGTGCGTGTACGTGTGTTCTTTGTAAAAGAGGGAGATTACCACAAATGCATGCTCATGGTTGAACTATCTGGGTCAAGTTTATTTTGTGGGTGTGTATATATTACATGTGTGAGCATGCCTCCAGTGTCCAATGTTTTTATATATATTTCTCTCGATGAGTGTGTGTATGTATGTGTGTGTGCCTGTTTGTGGGCACGCTTTTTATATACAACGCATTTTTATATGTGTGTTATTGAATATATGTGTGCTTGTGTGTGTGTGTGTGTGTGTGTATTCACCAATGCATTTGTATATGCATATGTGTGTGTGTTTGTGTGTGTGTGTGCGTGTGTGTGTGCAGTGCGCATGAGCCAGCCCTCTGACATCACTGTTTTTCTTTTTTTTTTTGCTCTCAGGACTTCACTCCGGACATGAAGTCAGGGCCTAAGGGAGGGCGGAAGGGGGCGGGCCGAGGGAGGAGGAAGGTGAGTGGAGACTCCGCCCACTCTAAAATCAGTCCTAGCCAACAGGGAATGTTTTCACAACATTACTTCTTCAAGCATGCAACATAATCGTCATTCCATGGCTGCAAACATTGAGATCCTGTTATGATGGCTGTTAATATTACTTACCCTAAAGAGTGCCCCCCCTCCTTTTCCAGAAGCAGGCCTCAGACTCTGACTCCGCCTCCCAGTCAGATGATGAGGGAGGGAGGAGCCAACCTGACATTAAGCCCCTCCCAGCTCTCTCTGGGTCTGAATCCGGCTCCCGGTCCAGATCAAAGTCCAACTCTGATTCTGACCCCCCGCCGAGGAAAGTCCCCCAGGTGCGCAAGAAAGGTGAGGAGGGAGAGGTGGAGAGGCAAAAAGCTGGTGCTACTGTTTGGCCTGTCAGTCTTTTCCTGCTTCTATGGTGGCTCAACTGTTTGAAGTTGTGATCTGCAGCACATAGGATGTAATACTGAAGCTTCAAGGAAGTCAGAGTTTACACTGCGCTGATTTCACATTTATTTGGCTATGTTTATTTGGCGCTGACCTGTCCTTGCCTTTCTCTCTTTCTCACACACACACACACAAACACACACACACTCTCAGAGAAACCTCCGCCAAAGGCTCGCGGACGCAAACCGAAGCCCGCCCCAGTCAGAGCGCCCTCCTCTTCCTCCTCGTCTGACAGCGACAGGTCAGTTCATCATTTCTCATCCCTCCCTCCTCTCCCATCCCTTCTTTTTCACTCCCAATCGTCCTCTATTTCTCTAGACTTGACGTTCAAGGCTGCAAATAACTGCTACTTCATTCTAATTGTACCTAATCTGAGCTGTGCTCTATTCAGGTAAAATTGTGTGCCATGTTTTATATATTGTATTCATGAAACAATAGAAAATGGCACAATTAATAAATTAAAAATGAATTTCCTACACCTGAGCTTCATGCAAAAATTAATACATGCATTACTTAATAAATATAATGCCATCTAGTGTAATTATAATGAATGCATTTAATAAGTATAATAATAATAATTAATGAGCAGTTGTAATAAATGATTAATACATTTCATGAGTACAATAATAAATAATGAGCAGTTGTAATAAATGATAAATGTGTTAAATAAACACATATGTTTAATAAGAATGAAAAAATTTAATGTGTTTGCGCCCTTTCCCTCTGTAGCGACAGCGAGCCGGACCGCATCAGCGAGTGGAAAAAGAGAGATGAGGAGCGGAGGAGAGAGCTGGAGGAGAGGAGGAAGAGGGAGGAGGCCGAGGAGCTGAGGAGGCTCCGGGAGCGAGAGAAGGAGGAGGACGAGGAGAGGAGGCGGGAGAAGGAGAAGGCAGCGGCCAGGAGAGGAAGGGGGGACAGGGGCGGGGACAGGGGCGGAGACAGGGGTGGGGCCAGCGACAGCAGCTCGGACGAGGCTCCTGACGACCAGCCAATCAAGAAGTCCAAAAAGGCCCCTGTCTCCGCCCCCTCAGACTCAGACTCCGACGCCCCGGCCAGAGCGGAGGTAGGTTACAGGTCACATGACTGGTGTTACATGACTCCTTTCGAGCGCCATTAAATTTGTTGTGCTCTACATCACAATTTTAGCATAGTTAAGGAATATTTTTGTTCAGTAGGTTTGCTTCTTATGGTGCAGGGTTAGCGTAGTTAGGAGAGTAAAACAGGAGAATTTGTTACGACTAATATATTCAGTTATTTGACTGTCTAGTGATTTTGAATTGTAATGTTTTCAACTTTGTTTAAACTTGCTGAGACGGTCCTTTCAAACAGACATTCCCCTTCAGTTGTGATGTACCATCACAGGAGGAACTTTCTGCTTTCATTCTGTTATTAGGTAGTTTTTGGTTTGCTGTAGTGTTTGCATTCTCTCAGGAATACGTCAAAACTTGATAATCTCGCGCCCCGGTGGCTCACCGGTCTGGGCGCGCGTGCCATGGGGGCCGGGTCCTTCCCGCAGCGACCTGGGTTCGATTCCGTCTCGGGCCGTTTGCTGCGTGTCTTCCCCCATTCTTCTCCCCGGCTTTCCTGTCTCTCTGCACTGTGTGGCTGTCGAATAGGGGAAAAATTCCCAAAAAAATAATCTTTAAAAAAAAAAAAAAAAAAACTTGATAATCTGAATCCTATATTTGTATGTGCTTTTTGGTTCTCAGCTCCAAGAATGATTATAAGTGGTTTTGCATTAGTTCTTTTTGGGTTGTTCACATTTACAATCACAATCAGCTTGCTAGTTGGGGCATAATTGCGCAGATACGACAGGAAACCGTGCTGCGGTACTTTAGCTGTCTTTGTGTTTTAAATTTTAACTGTGGTCTGCTAATGGCTTAAATGTATCACATTTTCTAATGGTTCATGTTTTATCAAACCACATTGCTAAGTGCCAACTCAGCAATGTTGCACCTAGAATCCGTATTTCAACAACTTGACCATCTGACAGAATCTGACATGTTTAGGAGTTCTTCGGCGGAAACTTGTTTACTATAAATCCAAAAGTCCTAATGTCTACAAACAGATTCATTTTGGCCCTGTGGTTGAGTCCCCCTGAGTTGATCATAAAATTGTGTTCACATTTGCGAAGCAATTACTACAGAACCTCCCTGACTGACTGGTCGCAGTGAAGGGGAACTTGGCATGCGTAGTTTTATCTTCATATCTGAAAGAGTACATTTTGAAGGAAATATGGGAAAATTGAAAATGGAGGTTGTGAGGGTGCGTTCTGGAACCACACGCGAGTACCAGGAAGTGCAGCAAAATTGGTTTTATTGAATTTAGGGGTAAAAACCCCAGCAGGATTGAAGGCAACAGTACAAAGTCCAGAATCCAAAAACACAATCCAGAGAGACAGAAACGGTTTGTTACCAGGGCAGCAATCACAAATCTCGAAGTCAGGCAAAGCAGGTTCGGTACACAGGCAAAGTATAATCATAGGCAGAGGCAGAATCAAAATCCGGGATGTTCCAGTCAGAAGTGTAACGCTATGAATACAGGGCATGAACAGAGTAGCACGAGCAGACAAGAGAGAACGTTCTGACAAGAGCTGGTTGTGATCTGACTGCTTAAATACACATATGGGAAGTCACGTGCTATAATAGGGAACAGGTGAGCTGGATCAGACTGATTAACAAAGGAATGAACAAGAGGAAGTTCCTAACCACATGTAATTGGCAAAAGCCAAAACGCGGACAGGGATTACACAGACAGCCTATGACAAACAGACTCCGGTTAGGGAGTTCTAAAGTGCACAGAGAGTGAGAGGCAGAGCAGTGTTAACCAGGTGCGGAGAATCCGCCGAATTGCAGCAAAGTAAAGTGAGTGAAGGCAAGGGGCGGAGTAAGAGCAGAACGAGTGCTGAGAGCTCGTTAATCAATTAGTAATGTGCAGCTATACAATCCCAAGTGCTCATTAGTAAGTTAGTACTATAAACAATGTTAGTTAATGTTAGTAATTTTTCCAAAATAACAAACTGTTAGTATTTGTTAGTAAAGACAGAACAGCAAGGCGAAGGAAGCAAATGAGATTGGAAGGAATAATTCGAAACCCAGAAACCATGAAATCACCTGAAAACGTGGCACGCAAAACTGGGGAATAAAACTGTCTAACACATATGACCAGACAGGGGAGACAATTTGCAATACATAGCATGGAGAAATACATAAACCAGAATGATAATCTAAACAGTGAATATGAGAAATGGAAGGAAAAAGACATGGCAAGACAGGCAAAATACAAAACATGACATGGACTAAATCGAAACATGGCTACATAAAAGAAGAGACATAGCAAAAACATGGCCTGGCAACAGCAGAATCATAACAGAGGTATTCTATTCAAATACTACAATATTTAATAATGACCCCCCATGTCCTCTTTTCTTGTCTTGCTCTTCATTTGGTCGGTCTCCCTGGTCAGTGTTGGGTGTCCACAGTTTTTGGACTTCTATTTAGTGGGGGACGCGGTGGCACAGTGGCTAAGTCCGGTTGACTTGGGATCGAAAGGTCCTGAGTTCAAGTCCTTGTCATGGCATTCATGGTGTGTTCTTGGGCAAAAGCACTTCACTCCCACCGTGCCTCACTCCACCCAGGTGTATAATTGGGTACCAGCAAATTGTCAGGGAAACCTGACTAAGAGCTGGGGGGTAACCTGCAATCAGGAATCCCATCCAGGAGTTCAGCACTGACCTAATGAGCCACACGGGCTCAGGACAGACTTTGCCTTTTTTTACAGGAGCCATTCCTGTAAACAGGTTTGTAGACAAATAGAAGTCAAAATTCACTTTCTCCATAATTTAGTTAGTCTGGAATAACCTTTTGAAAATGTCAAACTATATATTCCATAAAAATAATGAAATTATAAAAAACCTGTGTATCTTCGCGCCAAAGTTTGTTTCTGTCCACTTCCTGGGAAATTCGACATCAGCATGTACTGGTTTTACGCTAATGATTTTTTTGCCTTTCTACCCTCTTCCCTCGCTAGTTGAAGAAATCTGCCAAGCGTCCGGACGGCCAGAAAAAAGGACGGTCAAAGAAAGATGAGGAGAGAAAGAAGAGGGAGAATGAGAGAAAGAGGAGAGCGCAGCGGATTGATCAGCCGCGTCGGAGGTAGGACGGCGTGTCCCTCTGCTCCCAAAGAGATGACTGATTACGGAGCAAAATCTAAGTCTTTTAAAATTTAATTCTGTTGCGCAGAAAAAGTTAAGTCTTTGCAAGAAATTCTACAACCCCAATTCCAAAATAGTTGAGACGAAGTGTAAATTGTGAATAAAATCAAAATGCAATGACTTTCAGATCGCAAGAGCCAATGTTATTTACAATATAACATAGATAACATTTCAAATGTTGAAACTGAGACATTTTACATTTTTATCCACAAAATTAGCTTATTTCAAATTTTCTGGCTGCAACGGGTCTCAAAAAAGTTGGGACACAGGCAAACAAGGGCTGGAAAAGCAATTACTATATAAGAGAATCAGCTGAAAGAACATTTAGCAAGTAATTAAGTTAACTGGCATTAGGTGTGTAACATGATTGGCTATAAAGGTGATGTCTTAGAGAGGCTGAGTGTCTCAGAAGTAAAGATGGCCAGAGGCTCTCCAACCTGTGAAGGCTTGCGTAAAAAAATTGTGGAATACTTTAAAAACAATGTTCCTCAACCTCAAATTGCAAAGGCTTTGAAGGTTTCATCATCGACAGTGCATAACATCATCAAAAGATTCAGACAAACTGGAAAAATCTCTGTGAGTAAGGGACAAGGCCGAAGACCTTTACTGGATGCCCGTGATCATCGGGCCCTCAGACGCCACTGCATCACTCACCGGCATGATTCTGTCATTGACATTACTAAATGGGCCCAGGAATACTTCAAGAAACTACTGTCTGTAAACACAGTCCGCCGTGCCATCCACAGATGCCACCTAAAACTCTATGATGCAAAAAGTAAGCCATTGTTGAGCATGATCCAGAAGCGCCGCCGTGTTCTGTGGCCCCAGGCTCATTTAAAATGGACTGCAGCGAAGTGGCAAAGTGTACTGTGGTCAGACGAGTCCAAATTTGACATTCTTGTTGGAAATCATGGGCGTCGTGTCCTCCGGGCTAAAGAGGAGAAAGACCACCCCTCCTGTTATCAGCGTTCAGTTCAAAAGCCAGCATCTCTGATGGTATGGGGATGCATTAGTGCATATGGTGTGGGACACTTGCATGTTCTAAAAAGCACCATGAATGCTGAAAGGTATATAAAGGTTTTAGAGCAACAAATGCTCCCCTCCAGGACGACATCTATTCCAGGGAAGGCCTAGTGTATTTCAGCACAACAATGCAAAACCATATACTGCAGCTATTACAACAGCATGGCTTTGTAGTAGAAGAGTCTCTGTGCTGAACTGGCCTGCCTGCAGTCTTGATCTTTCACCGATTGAGAACATTTGGCGCATAATTAAAAGAACAGTCCGTCAAAGGAGACCCAAAACTCTCCAGCAGCTGGAAGCCTGTATTAAACAAGAGTGGGATCAAATTCCAATGGCTAAACTCAAGAAACTTGTCTCAATGCCCAGACGCCTCGTGTTAAAAAGAAGAGGGGGTGCTATACCATGGTAAACAGGCCCTTGTCCCAACTTTTTTGAGACCTGTAGCAGCCATCAAATTTGAAATGAGCTCATTTTGTGGATAAAATTGTAAAATTTCTCAGTTTCAACATTTGCTATGTTATCTCTGTTCTATTGTGAATAAAATACTGGCTGGTGTGATTTGAAAGTCATTGCGTTTTGATTTTATCCACAATTCACACTTTGTCCCAACTATTTTGGAACTGGGGTTGTACATTTATTCGTTTTTAATTAAGTCTTCATTTATTCCTTTTTTAACGAATTCTTCATTCATTTCATCAAAATCTATTTTGATTTATTTTCAATGAATTCTGCATATAATCCTTTACTATAAATTCAACCTTTACTGACTGATGCCTCTGCGTTACTATGGAAATGTAACATACCCCACCCCTTTTTTAGGCCCTCTCAGTCTGAAAGGCCCCAGCTCAGACTAGAGCGCCCCCCAGAGAGAAAGAAAGGTAAGACCACTGCACCCATTGTCGACTTTGGGTACTTGCTTCAGCAAGTCAAACTCTTTATACTCCTTTTTACTGTTTTTTCACTGCTTATTCTTCTTGTCATAATTATTTTTCTGAAGAAAGTGCTTTATGGAAAGCAAGCAGTTAAGAAACAAAAATAGTGGAGATTATGTACAGTGCTTAACAAATTTATTAGACCACCTGTCATTAAAACGAGACAACGCAAATATTTTAGAAATTTGTCAAAAACTTGTTTAAAACTAAAAATTATATTGTTATTTCTTTGGCAAATAACAAACTGAAACAACTAAATAGTACTTATTCACACATAAAAACCAAAAAAACTTAATATTTTATCTGGCCTCCTTTGACCTTGATAACAGCTTGCATTCTTGCATTCAACCACTAAAACTAATTCTTATGTTCAGGAATGCAAGAAAATAACTGTTATTTGGCATCTTTATCAAAACAATAATGTGCTTTTTTTTTTTTTTTTTTTGCATTTTTGTAAAACAGTAAATTTGAATATTCATGGATAGCAATAATATTTATATTTTAGCATTACAAATATCATTTCAGTTAAAGAGCTTGCGCATACTAGTGGATTAATCATTACAGAAACATAAAAATTATTTTGGTAATTACCAACACTGTTAATTTAGGGCAGCTGTGGCATAAACCTTACACTGGGTGGTGGTCTAATACATTTGTTAAGCCCTGTATATGGAACTTGTAATAGACCTTGAGAATAGACACCACAAATAAAAAGATGTTTTTTTTAGGTAAAACATGTTTGCCTTTGCTTCCATGTACAGGGTGAGCATTTCCCTCAACCTGTATGTGCGTTTGTGTGCGTGTGTGTGTGTGTGTGTGTGTGTGTGTGTGTGTGTGTGTGTGTGTGTCTTGTATGTCTTTGTGTATATGTCCACAGAACCGACTCCTGGTGAGAGGCTACAGAAACTACACACCGATATTAAATTTGCACTGAAGGTCGACAGTCCGGTGAGTGACCTTTGACCATCCCGACTCGTCTCACACTGTTCCACACAAACAGCCACTGTGAAGCAGCTGGAACCGGAGCATTCCGGAAGGCGCCAACCGGCTCCCCGACGCATGCATGCGCTGGCTGTTGTGGTAGTCATAGCAACCATTTGTTTTCACTTCCATGGCCAAAATAATACTCAGCCCATGTAAATGTCACCCATTTGCTGTCCAAAGGCTCAACACAGTGTCCAAAATCAGATCCTGTCTCTCTCAAACCGACCGGCGTGTCCCGCCGAGGGAGTTCCCCATCGCAAGTCTCCCTACAGTCTTCAGTACACTTCATTGTGCGACAAACACAAACATAGAACACTATAATGCATTAATGTTAAGTATGGAAGTAAAATACTTGCAGAAATTTAAAGGCAACTGGTAAAGCCAGTGAAGATTAAATTAAACTGACCAATAACTGATAAGTGAGGTCTAACCACTGTTGAGAATCTGTGCCACGTATGTATTTTAAGCATTTAGTGCAGTTACAGTGTACAGAGTGTTTTTTGCTGAAACTCTTTTTACATGTAATCCATTTACAGTGCTTAACAAATTTATTAGACCACCTGTCATAAAAAAATGAGAAAACATGAATATTTAAGAAATTTGTCAAAAACCTGTTTAAAACTAAAAATTATTTTGTTATTTCTTTGGCAAATAACGAAGTGAAACCTCTAAATAGTCCTTATTCACACATAAAAACAAAAAAAACTATATTTTGTATGGCCTCCTTTGGCCTTGATAACAGCTTGCATTCTTGCATTCAACCACTAAAACTAATTTTTATGTTCAGGAATGCCAGAAAATAACTGTGTTTCGGCATCTTAATAAAAAATAATAATGTGCTTAACTTTTTTTCCTGCTTTTTTGTAAAATGGTAAATTTGAAAATTCATGGATAACAACAATAATTTTATTTTAGCATTAAAATATCATTTAATTTAAAGAGCTTGTGCATGCTGATAGATTAACCATTACAGAAACATAAAAAATATTTTGGTAATGGGGGCGCCCCGGTGGCTCATCGGTCGAAGCGCGCATACAATAAAGGCTGTGTCCTTCCCACAGCAACCTGGGTTCGATTCCAGCTCCGGTCATTTGCTGCATGTCTTCCCCCATTCTTCTCCCCAACCTTCCTGTCTCTCTACACTGTATAACTGTCAAATAAAGGAAAAATTCCCAAAAAAAAAATCTTAAAAAAAAAAAAAATATATATATATATATATATATATTTTGGTAATTACCAACACTGTTAATTTGGGGCAGCTGTGGCATAAACCTTACATTGGGTGGTGGTCTAATAAATTTGTTGAGCACTGTATACAGAAGGATATTTACAGATTGGTTTGCAGCAATGTGAATTCGGCCTCTGCAACAGTTGTTCCTAAATAGGCCTTCTCCTAGAGCCAATCAGGTTAAAGATGAACTGAAGTCCAAATTCACTTTCTCTGGAATTTAGTCCATCCGGAATAGCCATATGAAAATATCTGAAAGTATATATCCCATGGAAATAATAAAATTATAAAAACCTGTACATTTTTTCTGCCACAGTACATTTCTGTCCACTTCCTTGGAAATTCGACATCATTGTGTACTAGGGGGCATAAGCAAAACTGGGACATCTTTCGATTATCTGCTCCTCTCCAATCAGCGTCCTTCCCTTTTGCATGTTCAAGTCCACCGCTGTTCAGTGTGTGTCCACAGTTAATGCCAATCAAGTCTACTCCCTTCCCTTGGCTGCTTATTGTGGCGCAAGGTGAACAATAGCGTCGGAAACTGAAACTTGTCCGCAATGTGCTATGCTATGTAAATGGTTCCCCTTGTGATGTAGATGGGGGCACAGAATCGACGCGGGTCACTGATGATTTCTTAAGAAGGGTGCAACAGCAATAACTCTGGGACTGTGTGTTTTCCTTATTTCTCAGGTTTAAGGTTTAGGAGGGAACAAAGTATGTGTGTCAGGGCAGAGAAAAAAATGTGATTCTCTTAACCCTCCTGTTATCCTCAAAATAACATTTTTTGGTTTGGGGTCATTTGGAACCCTGCAAAAAAAAAACCTTCAGAAAATTATAGTTGCTGAAAGTGTTTCATGGCAAGCGTCTCCCTCAACTATTTTAGGCATTGCTACTGATCATCTTAATAGCCCACTGAATTAAATGACTCCTCCCCCATCCTGCCCTTATAAGTACATCAAGCATTGATTTTACATGATTATAGAGAAATGATTGAGAAGCCTCCTTTGTATCAGCTAGCACAACAAAAACAAGGTAAAAATTATAGTTTTACACTGCCCGTCCAAAAAAAGTCCCTCGCTAGAATATTTTGTTGGGCCTCCTATAGCTTTGATCACTGCACACATTTACCGTGGTATTGTTTCAACAATCTTATACAACGTTACAACATTTATTTCCGACCAGATTTGCATTCATTTTTGGCCAAGACGTATTCACGATTGGTGCGTCAAACCACTTTGTTAAGCCCTCTCCAGCATATCCCAAAAACTTTCAATTGGTTAAGGTCCAGACTCTGAGGTGGCCAGCTCATGAGTGAAAATGACTCATCATCCTTGACGAACCACCCTGTGTGAAAATGACTCCTCATGCTCGATGAACCACCCTTTCACAATTTGAGCTTGATCAATCTTGGCATTGTCATCCTGGAATGTGCCTGTGCCGTCAGGGATTAAAAAGTCCATTGATGGGTTACTGGTCATTCAGTACATTCGGGTAGTCTGCTGAATTCATTTTATTGCTGCAGAGCAGTTCTTAGCCTAGACCTGACCAATTGAAGCAACCCCAGATCATGACATTGCCTCCAGAGGCTTGTAGAGTGGACACTATGCATGACAGGTGCTTCGCTTTATGGGCTTCCTTTCTCACCCTGACGTGCCCATCAGTCTGGAATAGGATAAATCTGGACTCATTAGACCACATGGCCTTTTCCCATCGCTCCTCAGTCCAGTCTTTATGCTCCGTAGCAAACAGAACTTGTTTTCCCCGATTAGCCTAACAAGTGCCTTTCTTGTGGCCACACAGCTGTTAAGTCCCAGTCTTCCAAGTTCTTATTGCATTGTGCATGTGGAAACACTCTTACCTTCATAAGTAAAAATAGCCTTGAGTTTTATTGTTGATTTTTTTTTATGACGAGACTTCAGCAAGCATTATAGCATTAGCCTCATAGCACAACTGCCTTTGCCTCAGTCATATTTTTGCTAAATTGAGATATTGGCTGTCTGTTCTTTCATGTTGGCAAAAAATGTGTTTTTTCCTTTGTTCTCAAAACTTAAAGAAAATTAAAAAAAATTAAAAAATAAAATCCAAAATACAAAAAAAAAAAAAATAGAAAAGAACTAAAAAAATGAGATGGGCAATTACGCTATGACGCTAACGATAGTGTTCCCCGATCAGGATCCATCATGATTCTTCTCCGACACATTTCTTTCATTAAGTTGAAAATTCACGACTATCCTTCTAGATTTTAATAAATTGTTGGACAGTGAATTCAGCAATCTTCTTTGCTGTTTTCTTTGCTTGATGCTGGCCAATAATTTGCCCCTCTTGAAACACAGTAACATCTTTTCAACAACCAAGAGATACGTCTTCTGACATGGTTGTTTCAGAAATGAGAAGTTAAACACTGAATCAGTCAGGATTAAAATAATTATTGCCAGCTGAAACATATTCATCACTGCAACACTGATTCAATCATAGGCTCTAGAGTAATGACTTATATAAATCCAAGGGGCAACTTTTTTTGGACGGGCAGTATATATTACAATTGAATCTGGATTCAAAATGATCTCAACAACAGCAGAACATCCGGAACATAATTTTTTCTGAGTTCATGTTTTCCCCATGACATTTGCAGAAAGTTTGCTAACCATGTCTCCAGAGACCGTTAACATTGAATCAGGTCAATTTGGCTCTAAAGATTATAGGAGAGTTAAAGTGGGACTTCAAAGTTTCTCCGTTCTCACCTGCAGCTGCGCCATCAAACCTGCAACACTGGGGTCGCAAGCGCAGTTCTCTACCCATCATGCCAGCTGCCTACTCTGCAATCCGCCACCTTCTAGTACGGGGTTCCCAACTCTTTCCTGAAAGGGCCGGTGTGGGTGTAGGCTTTAGTTCTAGCCATGCAGTTACACACCTGACTGGTAGAATCTGCCCCTCGAGTCTTCGCTACAGATCTTGATGCGTAGAATCGGGAGTGTCAGTGCTTTTTTAGCCTTATTTAATCACGGACACTCCACTGAGAACACGTTTCTCTCGTTCAAATATCCTGGGAGAAATGCCAGATAGAGCTGTTGCTAGTTGGATGCGAGAGAGAGAAAAGGAGGTAGAACCCCTGGAGCAGTTCAGGGTTAAGGGCCTTTCTGAAAGGTCCAATGGCAGAGTTATTCTCCATTTAATTCCTCTTGATGAAAGTCAGAATCCAAAGCCCCACTAGGGGCTTGAGCCACCTACTCTGTTACCAGTCAAGCAACCCTCGATTTGGCTGAATGGAAACTTGCGCCCACACCGGCCCTTTCAGGATATGGTTAGAACTGCTACTCTGGTCCCTCATTCTTCATGACGTTGTATGCTCTCCCCAGGATGTCGAGCGCTGTCTGCAGGCCCTGGAGGAGCTGGGCACTGTGCAGGTGACCAGTCACCTTCTGCAAAAGAACCCAGATGTCATTGCCACGCTCAAGAAGGTACGTCCATCCAGCAGAGTGTGCTGGGATGAATTGCAGTTACCGTAGACCAGGGAATCGTCAAATAACAGTCCTCAAGGACGGAGAACCGCTGGTTTGGCACCCTCCATTGGGGTTTAGGTCAATTCCGGAATGGGAATAGAAAATGGAATTGATAACTCACGGGTGAAATTGGAATTGGAATGTAATATTTGGAATTGAAGTGGAACTGGAATTGATAAAGTGGAATTGACCCCAACCCTGCCCTGCATTACCCATTTAACTGCCCACTCAACCTTTCAGTAGAGCACATTTTGAGTCACTGTATCTCACTGAAAGATGTGTTGAACTTAATTGGATTGGATTTTTTCAGCATAACATTCCTCAACCGAGTGTTAGAGATGGCTTAATCAAGGAATCTTTCAATGAGACACAGTGACTCAAAACATGCTTTATCGTACGGTTGAGGCAGTTAAAGGGTTACCTGGGAATCAGGTGTGAAGACAACAGTTAGCAGCACTAACTGTTCAGTCAGTTACCAGAGACAAAAGAAAACCAGGGTCCGATTTTGATTTGAGAGCCAGATTTGATGACCAGTGCTATGGACCAGGGATGGTCGATTCAAGTCCAGGATGGCTAGTGTGGAAGCAAGTTTTTGTATCGTGACTGAATTAGCCAGTTGGCTTGACAACCAATCATGAGTTTACTTGCAGATTACATTGCAGTAAAATTATTCATTTTGGGACACAAAAACAGTGTTTGGTGGTCTTTCATTAGCTTTTCAAGAAATGCAACTGAAATGGAACATTTTGCGACTAGATTGGCTAATTAAGGTAATTGCGTAATCAACCCATTTAAACCGGGACAGCATGTGCACATTTTAACCTTTAAAACCGGGGACGCTGTTACGCATTTCTACCCTTCAGGCTGGGAAAACAGATACGTCATTTTGTAGTTTTCATTACTTTTCCGACCATTTCGGGCTCATAGCCAATCAAATGCATCATGACTCACTAGAGTACACATGAGGGAGTGTCTATCAGTGAATACACTTTATTTTTTATATTTTTATGTTTATTTTTATTTTATTTGAACGGACACTTTATCATGCCTGCCACCTGTTCCAGAGAAAGAAAAAATGTTTGTTATTCTCTAGTGCAGAGCTTACACTTTTATTTATTAGGCCTCTTTATTCCATTTGAGGTGTGCATGTTATGTAGATAGAGATTTGTTATTTATTTTATTGGTTTTATTATATTTTATAGTTTGTCATAGTTTGTTCAGTGTTTTAAATATTGTGATGAAGATTTGCACAAATAAAAAACATAGTCCTTATGAAAGCCACAGGTGTAAGCTCTCAAATACTTTTTGAATTTTGTTTCTATCTGCTACAGAGGCTGAGATATCAGCTTTTTACTAGACGTTGACACCTGGGTGCTGTTTTCCAGAAAACCTCAGGTTTTTGGGTTCTTTTCAAAATTGCCCATAGGTTTTCATAGGTGTTTTTTGAATAGGCCTCAGGCCTAAATGGGTTAAATGTCAGTAGTTGGCATAAAAGCCAGGGACAGATCCGGCCCCGTTGCTCATCTCTGCTACAGTCAGTTGGTCATAGTGGATAACAGGTGTGTGAATCCCAATATGACCTGGTTTCTACATGTTTTCGGTTGCATTTTGCTTCCCCAGATTCGGCGGTACAAAGCCAGCAGTGCGCTAATGGAGAAGGCCAGTCAGGTCTACAACAACCTCAAGCTGCAGTTCCTTAAGAAGTCAGAGGGGGCGCTAAAATCTCCAACAGAAGATAAAAGCAACAAATTGGACAGTGAGGCAGTCCAGAGTACTGGTAAGTGTCTGATCACTTTGAACTTCCCACGCCCGTCACTTCTCTCAACTTTTATTTTTCTTTTGTCCCTGATATTCCTGCCCTCTTCTCTTTCAGCTCCTCACATTATGGTATTCTGTATTTATGTCTGACTGATTTACTGGCATTTTTTAACAAGTCTTTACTGTCATGTGATGGATAATTGGAACAGATACTGACGAAATAAAGGGATGATTAGAATGGTTCGTTTTTAGCTCACGTGGTACAACAGACCAAACAGAGCTTATGCAATCACGTGGCACCCTTGCTGTCGGCGTCTGCGTTAACTTAGATCTTCTTCTGCCAAACCACTGCAGGAATCAATTTGAAATTTGGTGGGGAGGTACATATGGCTGAATAGATTAAAAATTGTTCGATTGATGTAAATCCGTCCATCGGTGGTGCTGTAGCAAACAAATGGTCATAACTCCCAAACTGTTCAACTTGAAATTTTGCATGCTTCATGTTAGTCAGGGTTGCTATGAAAATCTGTGAGAACAAAGTGATAAATGAAACAACATGGCTATCATCAGCCAATCAAATTTCAAATGATAGCCAAGCAAATTTCAATTATACTCACTTTAGCTGTCACCTGTCATCATGAAACTTTATATTCTTGTTAAGGATGTGGAAGAGAGACATTTTTATTAAAATTACTTTGATTGGCCATATGGCAGCGCTAAAGAGAGGTAAAATATGTCTTGGGCAATAGCTTCTAAACCATCGCTTGCAGAAAGAAAATTCTTTTTTGTTAGATTCTGTGGGTCAAGACAGATCAATTCATGTAAGCCACACCCATTTTTGTATTTGGAAACATTCCGCCATTTTTAATTGTTTTTGAAACATTTAATTTTTATTTCCTCCTAGACAGTGAGATCAATACTAAATTTAAGGACGTGGCCGATATTGATATGGAAAGCTGTAACTCCTAAATGCAATGTCCAATCATTACGAAACTTGAGATCACACTATTACAAGCCATGTGGCTTCATCACACCAAATTTAGTGTAAATCCGTTTGTAGGTGGCACTATAGCAAACAAATCGCCATAACTCTTAACCAATTGTGCGACCAACTTTAAATTTTGCATGCTTTATAATGGTGGAGGTAGCCATGAAAACCTATAATAATAAAGTGATAGTTCAAACAAGATGGCCGACACCAGCCAATTAATTTTCATTAGTCTCTGTATTCACTTTACTATCATCAATCATGAAACTTTATACTATTGTTAAGGATGTGTAAAAGGGCAGTCTTAATACAAATTACTTTGACTGGCCAGATGGTGGCGTTATAGAGAGGTTCAACAAATTTGATTCCAATTAGCCAATATGTGGCATTGTTGTAAGAAAAACTGTAAAATGGCATATTTGTTTTCAACTATTTGACTCAATGGTTGTTATATTGCATATGGCATCTGTATGAAGATCAAATAATCTTTCCAATGAGCAAAATAAATCTGAATGATCTGGCTGCTATTTGTCAGCCAGGTAACAGCTGCTATTTCAAAGACATGGTAATGACTAATCAACCTGAAATTTGCAGGGCAAAGTATACCATGTACAGTTATGTGCCATGAACAGGAAATTGTAAAAAAAAAAAAAAACTTACGCAATTTGTGTCCTCACTATGTGCCATGAACTGGAAATTATTTGAAAAACTTAAATAATTTGTGTCCTCACTTCAAACTGATGATGACCTCATGTTGTTTGGACCCCGTAATTACCGCTTGCGGTTATATTTGTTTTTGTTTTTTTTTTCCAACACAAATTTCAAAAGGTGTCTTCATTGTCCCGATGTTGGACCCAAGCATAAAAAATACTACCACTTGTGTGCTTACATAACACTTAAGCCTGAAATTAACCAAGTGAGCTACAATGCCCGTGGCTCTATTTTTTAAATTTGTGGCTGAGTTGTTTCACACCGTGAATTTAATTTGCCGTTGACCTGCAGACTTCACCCCAGTAAACGGGGAGAACGAAACCCAGAAGCAAGAAGACAGCCAATTGGCCGGCGGCCCCAAGTCACCAGAACAAGACATGGACAAAGAGAACAAGGAAGAAGCTGCACCTCCTCCAATCAGGTGAATTTTCCATTTTTGCCCCTCCCACCCTTTTCTCACATTTACCCGTTTTCCACCAAAAAGAACCTGGTGCTAGTGCCAGTGCTTAGTTGGTTCAACCCACGCACCTCCTAATAACCTGTTTGGTTTTCCATCGCCGAGGAGCCAAATCAGAGCCCCGCGATTACGTCACTGTAATTTAAGACAAACAGATCAGGAGAAAATAAACTTCGTTCGAGACCTGTGTCTCTGTCAGCAGCGCTCATGTTACATCTGGCAGTACAGGAATACAGTATGTACTGCTAGAAACCATGAATAAATATTTAAAACTGAAATAATGCTTGTATTTCTATGCTCAGTAATACTATTATTGTCATTCAGGTTTTATCGTTTTTAGAGGGGAAAAGGAATATAGCCAATTAGATCGCTATGATCTTGTGCTGTATGAAGATCAGATATTTAAAAAGCGGCAATATAAGGCACATACCATATCTTGCATTGTTGTCCATGCATGCTAAAAATACCGAAACCTTGTGCAGAAATACGGTGTAATAATAGGAACACGTTATCCATCTTTACTTTTCCCGAGGAAGCAGACAGGTAATAAATAAACGAGCAACTGTCGTAATTCATTTCAGCTTTGTAACTTTGAATGATCTAATGTAGTTTTGTTTTGAAATGACATTCAAGCTCGCTAATGGCAATAACAATAATTCGCGAACGCCCTAGCTAGCCAGCTAACTCATATTTGTAATGCTTAACGTAGACGTAAGCGGCGCAGAAAGTAAAATGAAATATAAACACATCATGCAGATATAAGGCAGATACTTATATATCCCAACGCGAGCAGAACGCTCAAAATACTTCTGCGACCGCGCTGGTCTTGTTGGTCACTGTAACTCTGCCCCATGTAATCTGTGCTTGGTCTGGACCAGCAAGGAGTTGGTGCTCGCTCTGGCACCAGTTTTGAGAGCCAGGAGCTGGTGCTTAGGCTGTGGAAAACCAAAGAACTGGTGCTAAGTCAGGCTCTGGCTCTTATCCAGCACTGGAACCAGCTCGGTGGAAAGGGGTCATTGTGAACTACTCACGATTTAAGCCCACCTTATCATGATTGAATTCTCATATTTGCCTTTTAAATGCAATATTGAGTTATATTTTAAAGATGGTAGAAAACAATTTGTGCTAAAAGAGACATGTCTGAGACAATTACATAATTAGATGTTAAAATCTGAGTCAAGACAAAGATAAAGTAGCAACAACATTAATTGATTGCAAATTTCATTTATAGTGGCATATTCCACGCAATGCTCATCATTAAACTATTTTCTGTATCACACAGGACGAATTAATGGCAAATGGCTATTCTATACTGAAATGCGAAGAATACAGCCTTAATGCTGGACTCTTGGTGCTATGAAATCTCCTTTAAAACCCAGTTCTCATGGTTTTGTTTTTTATCTTGAAGCTCAAATCCCAGTAGCCCAGTGGAGCATCAGACGCACAGTGATGACATCACGGATTCTGCCGTTCCCACAGAGGCTGAAAGGCCAGTCCTTGAGAGCTGAGCAGAAATAATAAAATGAAGGGAGGTGGGATTTCTGTATGCGGGGAGAAGGTCCACCTTTGACTGAAACTGGCATCTTATAGACTTGTCCTTTTATCAACTGCATTTCTTTCTTGACTTTTATACTGCAGTTGAATCTGATTCACTTCCCCTGTCAACCCTCCAGTCCTCCTTCCCTCAAAAAATCCTACCTATGAAATGAAAGCATACTGTATTGTGTACAAATAGCATAACTGTTTTTAGCACCTTGGAACGGGATTTTTGAGAATGGAGAAAAGTAGGAGGGAGAGCTACAATGTGAATGTCTTTGAGACGTTATGGTTTTAATTGTGCAGTTGCAAAACGTGACCTTATTGTAAGGGGTGGCGCTGTTGTCAGTGTCAGTTAACTGTCTGTTGCCTTTGCTGAATCAACCTGAAAACTTACCAAATGGGACTGAAGGATGTAAGGCTGGTTAGATAATGTAAAAAAAGAGACTAAGTTGAAGTAAGTAGTAGTTTTAAACTTATTATTGTTATTCATATCCTTACTCTTTTTTTGAACTTTGAGTCCATCTGTCTGTGAGGGTGACTCTACATCAAACTGAAGAACCTTCCTGTGTCTTCTAGTTTTCTGATATTTGCAAATAGTTTTAATGCTCTTCCTGAATTCAGCTTACAGTAATACGCAGTGTGCACTGTGTCCCCTGGTCTTCCTTTAATGTACTATTTCCCAGATAGGAATTAATTAGGAAGAGATACTTGCACTTTATATAAAACTGCTGAGCATGAATTGCTTTGATGAGATACGTCTATGAGGGATCAAGTCTCTACAATAGTGGTACTCGTTTGAAGCCAGTTTCAAACTTTGTGGTACATAAATGAGTGCATCATGTGCAATATTAAAGCACAATGACAATGTTTATGCTAAAAGCAAGATGCTAAAAACAATACATCAGTACAATGGTCGGGGAGATTGTACAATTTTATTGGTTTTTAATGCAATTTTATTGGTTTTTAATGAAGTCAGTTACTTCATTTAATGTCTTTCAAAAAAGAGTAAGCCATACCCGACTGATCCCTGTAGAGAGGCCTAAATGGTAATTTAATGCCTATAATTGCTTCACAGAATCTGTAAAGCAGCGCTTAACAGAATGAATGTGTTTTGTATCTGTGTGTGTGTGTGTGTGTGTGTGTGTGTGTGTGTGTGTGAGAGAGATCAGCTATTTTATAAATGCTTGCTTATTTATTCATTAATGGGCCTTTTGCTTCATGTTGACAAAGTCCCAAAATTCAGTTGGTACATTTGGATTTAATCGATTCGCTGTGATTTTTTTTTTTTTTTTTAAATATATATTTACTTTTATGCATTGTGCTTGTGAGTGTGGACAGAGATTAATAATCCAAGTGACTGGATCAACTGTGCAGCCAGTAAAGAAAAGGATGATAAAATGGGCACACAGTAAAGAAATTTCAGGGAAAGAATTATAAATCACAATGAAATGTTAGCAGGCTACTAGACTGTTGCAGGGCTTCAAGCTTACCAACAGCATGAATTACCTGTTCAGATTCGTATCTCAAACTACAACTAAATTGATACTGGATCATTCAAATCATATTATTTTGTGTATATTTTGTCTTTTGTCGTCGGTTTTGTCATTTGAATGCTTTGTTTGCCTTATGAAGGAGTTTTCCCTCGAAATACAACTGAGTTGAAAATGTATGTGTCTGTGCAATTGTGATGATGCTCGCACACACCAATGGCGGCAATGGTCGCTAATAATGGATTGCCGAATTGCCAAAAGGGAAAACTACGATTTGAAAAAGATAAAAAGCTTATTATTAAGTATTTCAAGCTAAATGTAGTGGCATGATTTGGTTAACCCGTTTTTTTGGTGGGGGAGATATGCATGATTTTATTGTTTGTTTGCTATGCTGTCATTTTATCGGGGCGTTCCAGAGTTCAGCCACGACTCTTCCTATTTTGTCATAATAATAGGTTGATATAAAAATTTACAAGGTGAATAGATGCCTACCGGCTTATATATTGCGTTTCCCCTTTACATGGGTAAGATATCCATAGTTAAGTCACCTGATCTGGGCGCCATTTTGTAAAAATTTCCCAGCTGGGTTTACGGATAGCGTTTCTGCAAAGTCGCTGTGGACACAGTATCTTTGCCCGGCGAGGAAGCCGTCGGTGGCGGAGACCGAAGAGACGGCAACGCTGCGGGTCGGCAACCCTGAGAGAGACTCACGCCTGCCCGTTCCTCCTGTCCCGCTGGACAGCGTCACGTAGCCTGTAACTATGGCTCTAAAGATTGTGAAGGGCAGCATCGATAGAATATTTGATAAAAATCTTCAGGATCTTGTACGTGGCATAAGGAATCATAAAGAAGATGAGGTAACGTAAAGGCATATGCTTTGCTAATACCCAGCAAATTTGCCTTGCAAGCTATTGTGTGTTGCTGTCTGTATAAAGCATATCCCTTAGAAAGCTCTCCCAAGTTATTTTAATTATGTTGGAGACGTCCGCAATCGAGGGATATCAGTCTTGGAGGAGTCCGCTTGGAGACTAACGAGAGCCGGAAAATGCAACTCAATGTTACTTGTTAGCTGGCTACATGCTTTATTGATTGAACCTCTTGTAGTCCTCCTGTCTTACGATTACTGCTATGTTGACAGCTTAAGTCGGTAGCGTTTGAGCTCCAGCTACTTTCTATCATTCTGGCAGGCCAGCTGATGATGCTGTATTTCGGAAACTTGGATATTTTAGTTTTGTTGAATTGTATCTGGAGAAAATCTATTGCATAACAACGGCAGTTGTGCGGTTTATGTGGCCCACATGTCTCATTTATGTCATCAAATTTGTATAAGTGTAATTATTAATTGCATTACAGGACCAAACCGTGCTGACCATCGACTAGCGGCTGTACTGTTAGGCCCTGTCTAATGACAGCACATTGGCATTTTCAGAGCGAGCCTACATTTTCAGTTACCGCCCACCCACCATAAACTAGCAAGAGAACTGAGTTTGGAAAGCATGCACCGTGAATTGTATTTGCACTGTTGGCTCAGTTTAGGCTGTTACGTATGACGTCAAGGATCATATTTGGTCCGTTGCTTTTGGGTGCGCAGAACTGAGGCTGAGCTGGGCGTTTTGTCCCAACCATGGCGCACCTGTGTCTCAGGTTACCGAGCTGATAGCGGGGCAGATCCTGTTCCCTTCGTGCCGCTGCTGCTTCGTTGTTATTCAATGGAAAATAGAATCAGCTCGTGGTGGCGAAATAACTTGCATTTATTTTCAGCCCACCGCCCACGTTCTCACCCTTAACCTGCTTTCACACCGGACGCGAAACGAATTTTTCGCACGACAGATTACATTCAAAGTCAATGCAAAGACGCGAATCGTTTTTGCATTGACTTTGAATGTTATCTGTCGTGCGAAAAAATCGTTTCGCGTCCAGTATGAAAGCGGCGTACTATTTAAAATGTAGTCACGTGGTACGCACACTGTTATTTCCTGCGCGTTGAAAGAGAATTCTCATTCATTCGAACTTCTGGCAGGGTTTCACTTACATGAGAAATTAAGGCGACGTTATCTACGTCCAGTCTGCCTAACGTCCGACTGTTACTGTGTTCATATGGATGATTTTCACTATCATCTTGCTAGCCCTACCTGCTCACTGGGGAAAGTGAATTCTGTTCATTGATGGTTCCCATTGGCTGAGGCGCTGAGAGATTCGTTGAAGGAAAAATAAATTTGGAGATCGAAGTTCTTCAACTAGGCCAGGCGATTAGTCTAAAAATATGCAGTTATTTTAAGCGCGTTTTGGGGAACTTGAGGAGTAGCGCTTACATTTCGGCTTCGCTTTGAAATTCAGGATTGAATGGTTCTAACTGGTTGTGCAAGTGGATGATTCAGAGGATCTGCGTGAGTGAGTGAGTGAGTGAGTGAGTGAGTGAAAATACTCTGCCCAGGAATGGCTGGGGAGAACTATGTAGTTGGCTTACAGTTACTGAGTGGCAAAGTCTTGATTACTATGCTGCACCTGTAAAGCATTCATATTTCACTTAATAATAAACAATTTGCCAGTAAAATTTGAGAATCTTTCATAAGGAAGAATTTACAGACATGCTTATTACAAGATGATAAAATTACTGCACATCCTGTCTTATCTGACTTTCTGCAGGTTTCAGAAACTGCCTGTGACTTCTGTCACTGCATGTGGTCATACTGGTTCAATTCCACAGGAACCTTTCACCCTCTTTTGCACCTTTAAGAAGCACCTTCAGTTCACGTGTAACACTATTACTTTGGAAGTATTCTTTCACTAATGAAGTTGACCGTAATTAAAGGTGGTTTAACATTAAAGGATCAGTCCATTTGCTGTATCCAGGACAGGAAATAAGTTTTGCACCACATAACTTAATCACTGCTTCTCTGTTGGTCTGAAATTTTATTTGTGTAGCACATTAGAGAACGGTCACAAAGTTGCTTTACAGTGTAACTGAAGGATAAAGAAGGCCAATAATAGCAGAAACCAGGCTTTGGCCCCCAAAATGAGTGGATGGGTTCTGCTTCATATCGAGCTTCAGCAGTGCTGGGGTTCTGTGTCCTATTGAGGTTCCGCTGGCTGTGAAGTTAGAGGTAACAGGAGAGCACTGGTTCTACCATCTTGCACACCCAGGTTGGGTATCTGTCTCCTTGGCAACCTGGAGGCGCGCACTGCATTATTAATGAGTCCACGAATTGGCCAATAAATGTGCAGATATGCTGCATTTGGTGTGGTGTCTGTTTGAGGTGTTTGTGCGTGTTTGTTGGGGGAATTGAAAATTGCCCATCCATACACACTCAGGACCTGAAGCTTCCCCTGTGTGAGTTTTTCAGGATGCTGAATTTGGTCTGTGAAATTGGGAGGGTATTTAGCAGTCTGTGAGATGGCTGTGTGCTTTTGTAGACTGGAGTGAGGCATCTTTTTGGTATACATGATCTTGAGCCGTTGATAGATTGGCTGAGCAGGCTTTGGCTGTTAGTATCCTATTCTGTGATTGGTCACTTTGGGGAGTGAAAGTGGGATGGATTGGTGTGGGTGACTGACTGCCAGGACAACATGATTGTGCCTCCCATCACGTGATTGTGGCCTGAATTTGGGGACGGCATTTTGCACCTCAGACAGGACGTTCACCCCCAGCCCGTGGAAGCTTCGCGGCTCTTGTGATCGGAGAAACAAAGGCTCTCTGTGGTGCTGCTATCTTTGTGAGGCACTCTGTCTGCTCTCTTAAATCAGATCAGATCCCCAGCCTCCTCCAAATAATGCTGTCTGACTGCCGTCTCATGACTAACGACCCATGACCCCTGTGTGTGTGTGTGTGTGTGTGTGTGTGTGTGTGTGTGTGTGTGTGTGTGTGTACAGAACATGCTTTAAGCTGGAATGAATGAAAGACCCTCTGTTCTGCTGAGTACTGGGTGGAGTCAATTGTTGCTAATAGATACTTTGGGTCTGATGAAGTTGAAGTCATTGTAAGTTTTGTGTAGGAGCTGCTCTGAATGGTTATTATTGTATCCCCGGATGACAAGTTGGGGATACTATGGATCAGCAATTGTGCTGCGGCATCCATAGAGATTTCTTGTGAGAGCTCTGCATGTCACAGTTCTTTATGGATTCCTTTCATATTTGGCATGGACCTTGTGTGTGGTGAGGCCACATTGCCTGTCGATTTCGGGAGCGATTGCTTTGGCATCCAGGGATATACGTCGACCTGTGGGCGACCGACAGTCTGGTTTTTCCCATTTCTTATATGTCCCTACCTTTTTATCCCCCGCCACAAAGTGAAGGGAGGATACGGGAAGGAGTGTTGTCCGTTCGTCTGTCTATCAGCCTGTCCGTCATACTTAACTGCCAGAATTTATAACGGTCAGGCGGATTTCTATTAGGGGTTGATATATGTGTGATGGTAAATGGCCTGAAATTTCTTTTGGTGTAAGATCTATTAGTAAATAGGAAAATTCCAGGTTTTCAGGTTCCAGAAGTCGACAGTTTGGTTTTTGTGGTCTCGAGAAGGGTCACCCTCCAGAGGGCCAAAATTGAACTTTTAAGAAAAATAGGTATTTGAGTTGAAATATCTCAGTGCGCCCTCAATAGCCCAGCTTAATTTTATTGTTGTCAGTCGATATTAGGAGTAGTTTTGGAAAATTGTGAAATTTTGGTGGGCTGTTGAGGGCGCCACCTATAGGTGGTGCTTGAAAACGCCATCTTGGACCAAAGTAGCAGACATGTTTGAGGCATTCCTTGCTTGCGCCCTTATGAGCCCAAGCTTGTTTATGCAAGATATGATTCTATCACAGTGCCTTGTACTATTCCACTTGAAATTGTAGTGGGATGGTGAGGGCGCGGAACCATAGGTGGCGCTCAATTCAGTGAAAATGCAAAAATAGGGGTATTCCGTGGCTGTAGATCTCCATGTGCCCCCATCAGATTTGAATGAAATCTGTTTTGTTTGATAGCCCTACATGTCCACTATGTGTACCAAAAAGATTGATGCGGGGTTCAACTGTTTTAACCTTTTTTGACCATCATTTTGAAAGGTGTGACGTGACCATTCCATACGCTTGTCTATGTGGTGCTGTTACGGTACATAAGTCAGCATAGGTGTCAGTTTGAATTCAATGCCAATGGATGATTTTTAGTGGAGCAATCAGCAATTTAAAGTTCTGATGGTGGTGCATGGAGATCTACAGCTGCAGAATACCCCTATTTTTGCATTTTCACCGTATTGAGCGCCACCTATAATTCCGCGCCCTCACCATCTCACTTCAATTTCAAGTGGAATAGCACAAGGCACTGTTATAGAATCATATTATGCATAAACAATCTTGGGCTAATGAGGGCGCAGGCAAGGAATGCCTCAAACGTAAGTGCTACTTGGGCTCAAAGTGGTGTTTTCAAGCGCCCTCAACAGCCCACCAAAATTTCATGATTTTCCAGAACTCCTCCCAACACAGATTGACATCAGCGAAAATGAAGCTGGGCTATTGAGGGCGCACTGAGATATTTCAACTCAAAAACCTATTTTTCTTAAAAGTTCAATTTTGGCCCTCCAGAGGGTGACCCTTCTGGAGGCCCAAGCAACCAAACCGTTCACTTTTGGAACCTGAAAATTTGGGATTTTCCTGTCTACCCAAAGGCCTTCCACTGGAAAAAAATTCAGTCAAATATCTAGCAGACATATATCACCCACCGCCTGAATGGTATAAATTCTGGCAGTTACAGGAATTTTGTATATAGATACATATCATTGTGTAGATGTGCCTTTTTCGTACTTCTGTCTGTGCTCCTGTCCATCACGCAGCTTTTTCGTCCACTGCGTGTTATTCTTCTTCTGCATTTTGTTTTCTGGCCAAATTTCAGCCATCGTGTTTTTTTCCGGGCCTGAGCTCCTAAACTTTTCAATATTCCTTGTCAGGCAACTAGTGTTTAGTTTAGGTGGTTTTGACTAAACCCGAGAGAATGAGACAGAATAATACTAGTGACTGTGCGTTCCCTGGTGATGGGATCTGTCCGCCAAATCTATGAGAATTTAGTCTGTTTAATCTCTGCCCCGCACATACTGCTGGCATGTCGAGAGCGACCCTTTTAGGGCCATGAAAGTTTCCGTGAAAGGGTTAATGCGTGAATTGCCAGTTTCACAAGTGACCATTTCTCGCACCCTCAGATATCTGTAGCTCCACCAATTAGCAAAGCCTGCTTTTATCGCCAATAAGGAGGATGCCTTCTCCTCCCCTCTGTTTAACCACCTAAACATGAGGGCCTTTCCTCTGTACTTCGGCGTTTTTCAAACATGAACCCAAGGAGTTTTTCAAACATTTGTGCAGTGGATTTTGGGGTTGATATCTGCTTTTTTTCAGTTGAAAGATCTGGCTGTTTTTGAATTCGGAAACTTGATTCTGGCATTCCCCAGGAAAATTTCAGGAGATGCAAGCTTTGGTTTGGCAGATGTTTTTTTTTTTTTTCTCTTCTTTGATTGTTCATGTCTGATTAATTATTGTTTAAGGTAGTGGACTCCTGTCTGTGGACATGGACGTTATATATTCTGTTGCGACTTTTTAAAAATGTCTTACTTTTGAATTGGACTCAGAGTTGTACTTTTTAATATGGGTTGATCCAGCAGGTTCCTCTGCCCTATCAATGAATTTGGCAATTTAATTTTTAATGAATATTTTCAGCAGTAAATCAATAAATTAAATTGCATAAGTTTATTTTACATGTTCACTTGTAAAATAAACATGGGGCATAAATGGTTGCCCTATTTATCCCCCAAGTAAAGTCTTTAGGTCAGTCCTCTTTCAAATATACTGGTGCTCTTGCCTGGAATGAACTACCTAGTCATTTTCAGTCAATAGAATCCAAAGGTGCTTTCAAATCTGGTGTTAAACATATTTTATTTGACCAATTTTATCAACAGTCACTTAACCCTTTTATCTCATTTTAAGAAATGTTTGTCAGTATTCCTTCATTATTATTGTTATTATTATTATTTACAATATTGGTATCATTTACACTGTTAGTATTATTTATAAGTATTATTTACAATGTCAGTATCAGTATCATCTTTATCATTTTTTTACTTTATTTTCAGTATTTTTTAATTATCATTATTTTTAGTATTCTTATTATTATTATTACTATTATTTACTGTTATTATTATAAACCTATATGTTATTAGTTCTCTCTTTACCCGTTTTGTCATTTGACTTATACTGGACCACAATGGAAATAAGTGTTTTCACTTTATTGTGTTATCCATGTTTTTCGTGTACACTATATTCATGTATTTTGTGCACTATTTTACTAAATAAATTCAAATCAAATCAAAATCACTTGATGCACTTGTGTTTGGTATTCAGGAGTGCTGGACGTTTGGCAAGAATTCAGAAATTGTGCATGATTCAATTAAACTTTACTTCTCCAATATTCTCGGCAAAATTTTCAATATGGATACATCTTATTGTGCAGACATGCCTTTTCATACTTCTGTTTGTCCTCCTGTCGGTCTGTCTGTCTGTCTCTCCATGACATTTTGTTTCCAGGCCAGATCTCAGCAGTCCTGTGACGGGGGATCTTGAGTATATCATTCTTGTTCCCTGCTATGAAACATGCGTGATATGTTTATTGGTGGTCATTGGCACACCTTTCTGTCCATTCAGGACAGTGCTGATGAGTGTGCTGTCTCAGGTGCTGGCCATCTTGCGCCCCGATGAGCTAAAACATTAAAACCACTCCCAGATGAAGCAAATAACATTCATTATCTCATAATTACGTTGCATGTCAAGGTTTGCAGACAGACCTTCGACGGTAAGCCAATTGCCAGTTTTAGCACTAGACTTTTCGGATGTGGGAGAAATAGGACCTGAGCGACTTTGACGAGGGTCGAATTGTTATGGCCATAAGGGTGGTTGAGAACATCTCCGAAGCGGCTAGGCCTCTGCAGCGCTCTTAGTCAGTAATGTGAGTACATACTGACGGTGGTCCAGGGAGGGACAAACAATGAAAAAGCGACAGGCTGTTGGGCACCCATGGCTCACTGATGTGCGAGGACAACAATGGCTGTCCCGTCTGGTTCAAATCAACTAAAGGGCCAGTGTTGCGCGGGCAAGTCACAGAGCACTTTAATGATACGTACGAGAGGATGTGTCACAGCATACGGTGCATTGCGCCCTGCAGTATATTGTGCTTTGTAGCTGCAGAATAGTCTAAGTGCCCATTGTAACCCTGGTCCACCATCAGAAGTGCCTATAATGGGGATGTGAGTGTCCAACTGGACTTTGAAGCCACTGTAGAAGGTCACCTGGTCCAGTGAGTCCCTTTTTCTTTTACATCATATGCGTGGACTGGGCACTTGTGCACCATGCATCAGGATGCACAGTGGGAAGAGGACAAGGGGGCAATTCCACATGAGAGTTGCTAAAACAGCCATTTTTAATAAGTGTTTTATATTAGAAATGTATAGGTTTTCATGTAGATGACTCATTACCAAATCTGACACTGAGAACCATTTTAAAATATCTTTGACGGTCTTCTCAAAATTTAGATTTGAATTTTGTAATTTTTTTAGCTCCAGGACAAGGATCAAAGGTTATTTTTCCAAAGCTGACAACTCCTAAAAGATATTTAGCTATTTCTTGGTTTTTACTGTATTTCCATACATTGGTAGCCAAAGTATTTGAGACTAAGTCATTGCAGGAAATTGAAACACACAATTCCATTGGCTCATTGTGAAATTTGTCATTTTTCAACATAATTTCGTTACCGAAATTGCAGTATAGTTCTCGTCATCATCTTATTTCTGCATTTATTTTATTGTTATTAAGAATTCTCTTCCTTCTTATGTCTATACTGAATTTCAGACATTAACCTCTCTAATACTTAGCTGTAATCCTGGAAAATTTGTGGTAACGGAATTACATGGTAACGGAATTACACCAGTAACAGAATTACAGAATTATTCTGAAAGCCAGTGAAAAACAGAAAATGGCACAAGGTGGCATGAGGACTTTATGGAGCATAGTGGTTCATTGTTTTGGACATCTATAGTTGAGTGTTTCTTCCTGTGAGTTAAGTTTCCATAACTATTCATTCAAGGATTAGCTGGAATTTATAGTATAGTTTGGTTAAGGAGTAGCATCTGCTGGGGAAGGGTATGAATGAATGTTTGTTCTGTAGTATGGGGTCTTCTTCACCATCACTTTTACCAGCATCCTGTTCCTCCTGGAACTGTGCTTTACTAAGACAGCATCTCTTTGTATAACATGTATAATGTGTGAATGTTATGAGGGGTTTCAGATTGGGAAAGCATGGCTTGTGGCCCTTGCGGTCAGTTACTCAGTGAAGCTTGTTGAGTCTAGGTGTGATAAAACATTGATAGTCTTTGCTCAGAATACACGTCATAGTATTATTCCCGCCGGATGCCAAGAGCAATCTGGCGGGCACTTAGACCATGGGCCAAGAAAAAAAGGAGAAACTCAAATGCCAAGACCGGAGTAAAGAAACTGAATTTAATTAAAACAAAATCCAAAAACAGCAGGTTTAAAAATAACAGGGAGCAGCAAACAAACTAGGAGAAAAGAAAGAAAAAATGTAGCAGCACTCTGCTAACACCTCCACCCTAATGGGTTCCACCTGTGGCCCATTAAGGTGGAGATGGAAGAATTAGAAAGGGGAGGGGCTGTAAGGACCAAACCTTTACAACACATCCCATGTCCGACATTCGTTCATGCTCAATATCGAAAGCCAGCAATCCTCCAACTAGCAGGTAACTTTCTTGCTTTTTCACTTCTGAATAAAACTGATATTTTAAGTTTTGATATTAGTTTAGCAAATTAAAATAGTCTTCAAGATGGTTGATGTACATTAATTTCACCTGTTACATCAGACTCACCTAATCCGGGAGGCTTTCTAGGTTGCCTCAGCTGTCAGTGTAATTATGTAAAGCGCATTGAGCGGCATCCCACACTGCATTTTGTGCTATTTAAGAAACATTATATATATACTGTTCTTGTAGAAAAATTTGTTATTCTCATCAATATCATGTATTGCCTTCCTTTTGCCCAGACTTGTTGATCAAAATTTTGGTTCAACAGGAGGTCAGCAACACAAACATCATTTATGATACCAATTTTCAATTTGCTTTGTTGTTTTGAGTATAATAAATTTGGTAGATTCTCAGAAAATGTAATCATGTTACCATTTTGTAATTCCGTTACCGGTGTCTCTTTCTCATAAATGGCATCCGACAAAATATCTGTGAATATACCAGTCAATATAAACTTACCATGGCCTGGTCAACATCCTAGGCCACCAACTTAAGCTTAAACCTACTGCCCATCATTGCCAGATTTCAGAGAAATGCCTGTCAAAGTTAAGGCAAAAATAATGGCATTTTTTCTGCCGTAATTCCGTTACCGAGACTTTCACCTTCGTATAGCCTTCTACAAAATAGATTACCCCAAACTTTGTGTTATACAGCTCAGTAGGCATGCCAGTGGAACTGATAAAAGCACAGGCAAGTAGCTACTGCATTAGAGTAATAGATAGCCGGTAAAAATGACATGAAAATTACTCTTGATCGTAATTCCGTTATCGTGGAATTGCCCAAGGGGGAGGAGGGAGTGCGATGCTCTGGGAAATGCTCTGCTGGGAAACTTTGGATCTAGGAATTCAAGTGGAGGTCATTTTGGCAGAGCTGTTTTAGTGGCACGAAGGGGACCCACAGAATATTAGGCAGATGGTTTTTATTATTGTGGCTGAATAGTTTGCATATAAATTTATATTGCTGGTGCACAATGAGACACTTCCAGTCGTAGCCAACGGAAGTCCTCCAATCACTCTATGCCACTGGAGTCTGGCTGAGCTATCGGCCAATCAGCAATGGCAGCAGTGGTCTTGCTCTTATGTCATCAGCTGGGTGGCTGTTTGTCATTGTTGCTTGGCTTCTGATGGCGAGAGTGTGCCAAATTCATTTACTGGAATGAGAGGACTTTCTTGGTTGCTACTTGTCTAATGTCTCTCCCGCTCTCTCTCCTGTCCCTCTCTCCTGTCCTCCTTCTCTTTCTCTCCCCTCCATTTCCTCTTCCTTTTTTTGTCTTTATAGGCCAAGTACATCTCCTCCTGCATCGACGAGATCAAACAGGAACTGAAACAGGAGAACATTGCGGTGAAAGCCAATGCCGTGTGCAAGCTCACCTACGTAAGAGCGGCTGGGGTTCAGGCTCCCTGTGTGCGTTCGGGCACTTCCTGGTGCTGTGTACCGTTATTCACCCTCCGGCTACTGGGGATATGGGGATTACACCAGATATCGATTTCATGATACCAAAGAACAACAAATTTATGGCAAATACTACAAGAACACGAACATTGATTTATTGAATTCTGATTGATCACAGAGTGCCCCATACTTATGTTATTATTACTTAGTAATGCCTTGTTACGACTGCTTAATGACCTAATAAAAATTAAGTTATTTGTTTAAGTTGTTATATAATAGAAATGAGCAAACACTCCAATATGTATTACTGCCACTCTCCAAGTGGATTCTGGGATAGGCTCCTGGTATTCCTTAGGGATGTCCGATATTGGCTTTTTTGCCGATATCCGATATGCCGATATTGGTCAACTCTTAATTTCCGATTCTGATATCCACCGATACCGATATATGCGGGCTATATTTCCCCCCAAACTAATTTTAGGCAACATGACATATCTCCTGTCGTGAAATTAACACATCATGTCAACTTTTCTCGTGATGCCCCACTGGATGCATTCACAAATGCAACAAGGCTTTCCAAATGTAAACCATAAGAAAAAAATACGAAAACTACTTCAACTTAAGTTATGGAAAAAGTGCCATATTTATTTTTTAAAATTTTGTCCAACAGTTTGGATCACACTCTCCCTGAGATAATCCTCACAATGCCCCCTACACCTCGGCAATTTGACTACTTCACAAATTTTAAATTATTGGACCAATACAACTGTGTGCAGCAAGTAAGGATGACTAAAATAACATGCAGGTGATTAAATTTTGGCATATCTAGGCTAAGTACAGCTGAGATATAGGCCAAAGTACAAATCCAGCTATGCTGGCAGAGATATAGTCTTCCCAATGGGCCAGATTTCCAATCGGCGTGCTTTTGGGTTTTTCTGCCACCTGGCGGTGGAATGCAACAATACCCTACATCGGCCAACGAAAATTACTAATGCACAGAGTTTCCTTGGCGCGCTGCGCTCTGTTAGTGCTCTTAATTTATCGGTTTTTATTATCGGCAAAAAAATCCGATAACAAACTTATCCGATATTACATTTTTATGCAAATATCGGACATCCCTAGTATTCCTGATTAAGAGTTGATGGGTAATATAATGGATGCTGCGATGGATAATGATCACTTGCGTGCACTCTCTCTCTCTCTCTCTCTCTATCTATCTCTCTCTCTATCTATCTATCTATCTATCTCTCTGCTTACAGCTGCAAATGCTGGGCTATGATATCAGCTGGGCTGCCTTCAACATCGTGGAGGTCATGAGCTCCTCCAAGTTCACCTACAAGGTGAGAAGCCTCCATTACCATAACCACAGGGCCCGTTCTGAATTCATTCTTCCCGGTAACCTTTCACCTGGAAACCAGTAGCGGCTGGTGCCAAAAATTTTGGGGAGGGCGCAATTTACCTTGGTGCAGCACACCTGACAGCTGCTTTGATGTCGACACAGTCAGTTATTAAGAGAGAAAATGTAGCCTATAGATTTAATCAGGGTTTGTACCCTTTTTATTATGAATTGATGATGTATCCACTATGTCCACATGTCCACAGATCACTGTATCTGTCCTTACATTACTTACAGATTGATTGTAAAAGCGGTCATGTCAAAGATAGTCCACCAACTAACTGGGATTTTGATGTTTTGTAAAGATGCAAACAATAAATGGAACATAGTTAAACAGAAAAACAAAAAAACAAAACACAAATCTAAAAACACAGCACTGTAATGATGTCTACAGGCTTCGTACACCTTTTACAAAGTGAAATTCAAGCACTTTTCAAGGATTTTCAAGGTGCATTTTCATACTTTTCCAGCACGTTACAGCTGTGGTAAATTACATATTTATATACATAAATGATTGATTTCACAGAAAGTGTGACCAACAGGTCCCACTGTACTTAACAGGATGAAATTCTAAATTAATGGTATATATGTGGTTTATTTCATTGATAACATAAAAACAAATGTTTACAGGAAGTTTTAGATGTGGATTACTGCAATTTTGGTAAAAAAGTGAATTTAAAAATTCGGTCTTGTTGCTGATATTACATGGACGGAAAATTGGTGTTCACAGGACGGAACTCAAACGGTGACAAGATTGTCTGAGCCAACGCCAATAATGGCACGATGAGCAGAGAAGAGGGAAGGCACACCAGTGACCAACCCGCTAATCCAAAATAAGCAGGGCTTTGTTAAAGCCTATACATCTACTCTTGAACAGTGACCTGAAATGCACAGTTTTTACCCGGGATTATTTTGTGGCAATAAAATTCATACACTGGATAATTAGTCAATCCTGCCCACTCGTTTCCAAGTTCCTCATCCACCTTGGAGTTCTGAGAGGAAGGACGGACACTTTTTTGGGCCACCCTGTAGTATGGATGTGCCAACCCCTTTAAGTCAAACCAAGTTTGGCTTGATCCATCCAGGGATTGGAGTGAACTCGTCCATTTAATAGACAGTGTTCGAACTCGGCTTGCTTGTGAAAATTCAATAACTGATCCGGGTGTGCCATCTAGTGATAGAATATTGTAACTGCGTGCATAAATCTGCAGCTCCGTGTCCACTGGCGGACACATCTGCACAAAAGGGTTTAAATACCCTGCCAGCAGCCGCCAAATCTCATTCACAGCAGTGCTGAGCTAAGATTACTGGTTGTTGCTAACGTTATTACTGTGGACGGAAATTTTTACCTTTTTGATGAGGGACACAAACGCGAGTTGGTGAAAATTATGGAAGGCCAGGAAGTAAACATCCGCTCGCGCATGCACTTTACCCCACTTTCACACTACCGGTTGTTATAAAATAGGGACTTCAGTGCGGAATGCAGAGCGAACGTTACGACCACACATCGGACAGAAATTACGTGCGCGGCCAAAACTGGCTTCACTGTATGAAATGGGGCTCAGGATATTTCAAAACGGTATCTAGCATGGTATAATAAAGAATGGGGAACATATTCCCGGCCATACCTTCAGTAGAAAGATGTACTGTTCTTTTCACAGTGGCCCTGTTGCTAACGTTACGGGACTGGACAGAACGTGTGTAACGTTCACAATTGGATAAATGCATTTGATTCATTGACTGGGACAATTTTCCGTCCTGATATCGCCCAATTCCAGAATAAAGTAATCTTTTTAGGCTAAAGTAACAAACGAACAACAATAGCCATGCTTTTACATGTAAAAGTAAAAGATTTATTCTTTATTCTGTTGACATATTTTATTTAAAATTCAGAGGGATGGAACATTTTACATTGGTTCAAAAATAAAAGTTGTCAATTGGTCACACTTTCTGTGAAATCTGTCAAATTGGAACAGCAAACAGGATAAGCAATAAATGGCATTGCCAATGCCACATCTAGCTGGCCAACTCCGTTTGTCGTAACAAGTGCGGGAGAAGCCCCGGGTGTAAGCTCGTCCACGATCAATTGCCTGCAGCTGAGTCTTTAAATCGGGTCGGTCCGGGCCAAGCTCCTTTACTTTCCTTTGTTCCTCCAGTGAACGCCTTGAGAAAGGCTGTTTTTCTAAGGAAAGAACCGAATTGTGTTCAGTTTCCGTGCTTCCACTTGGACATGCCATCTTGCTCAGCTACCAGATTGAAAAAGCGGTGGATGATTTGACAGTCGAGACTCATGCTGCATTCGGTAACGCGTCCCACGAGCCGTGTTTTTGAGACACGACTGGTGAATTCCGTTCTTTTGACCTCAGGACCTCACTGTCCGAATGATCCTTCCTCGTACCTTCGACGTAATTCACGACAAGACTTGTGTTTACGAGTGTTACCGAATGCAGCATAAGCGTCGCGGTGGGTGTGAACATGATTGACAGCCACGAGAATTGTCCAATCCCATTAGATCAAAAAACATTAAAACAATACCAATTCGCTGCCAATAAAAGTGGGAGTGTCTGGGGCGCACAGAACTGCGCCCCGTAAGGAAATCTGAAGAAACCAATGAAACAGCAGACTCGGGTCACGTGCTCACCAAAACTTTGCGAGCTACATAAGGTACCGTTTGGCCGGCGTCCCTCACCCAGGAAGTGTATGTATACAGAGAAATCAACCAAATACCATTTGGAACCGATATTTAGGGGTTGTTGACAGGCGCTCACAGACCGAAAAACACATTTATTTCATAATTATTTGCATTATATAAATAAATTATATTTAACATATTTAAGTAAATTTTCGTCTCTTGATATTTGAAGGGGGCGGCGCCCCAGCGCCCTCTGCTGGCCGGCCGCCACTGCTGGAAACAGTTCAGATCTTCCCTCTGGCTCTAGTTATCTCCGCCAAGGAGATAATGCGATCGAGTCGGTTTATTTATTTATTTATTTATTTATTTATTTGTCTGTCTGTCCTTCTGTCTGTCTGTGGACAGGATTTCTCGGAAACTGCTGGACGGATCTTCATGAAATTTTCACCAGAGGCAGATCTTGGGCCAGGAATGACTCCATTAAAATTTTGTGATGATCCGGATCCGGATCTGGATTCTGGATCCGGATCTGTATTTACAATCTTAGTGGCATATCTTGGAAACTACTTGACGGATCTTCATGAAATTTTCACCAGAGATAGATCTTGGTCAAGGGACGACTCCATTAAAATTGTGTAATGATCTTGCATTTGTATCAACATCATCCCTTGGCGGAGATCAGAAATCTCGGATTGCTCTTGTTTCATTTATATTCTGTGTTCAGAACCTCTAAAAGCGTTATTTCTTTATTGCCCCACTGAAAACGCCATCCGTCTTAATGTCACTGAACTGTGCTAACTCCTCACTGGTGTGATAACAATTGATGTACACTGATTTTACCTGTTTACACTGCATTCAAGTGAATGAAGAAAGGGTATAGTTTTAGAAGTTTTCAGGGGTGGCCTACATTGGTCCCGCAATGTTCCAGTCAAAGCTAACCTCCACTAATAACTTTGTTCTGCAGTTGACAAATTCAGGAAAGTGGTGCCAACTTCCATTGCACAGTGTCTTAAATGGTTCTGACCCAGTCTGGTTCTGCTTATGGTTCTCTGTTCCATTCCTCTCACTTCCATATCTCAGGTAAAATTATTCCTTTCTTTCAGAGAATTGGTTACTTGGCGGCCTCTCAGTGTTTCCACGAAGGCACTGATGTCATAATGCTGACAACCAATCAGATCCGCAAGGTGGGTGATGGACATTTTTTTTAATCGGGTCAAGCTGGTATTTCTCTGTGTGGAGTTGGAGTCAGCGCTCTCTCTCTCTCTCTCTCTCTCTCTCTCTCTCTCTCTCTCTCTCGCTCTCGCTCTCAGGACTTGAGCAGTCCTGGTCAGTATGACACGGGCGTGGCTCTCACTGGCCTGTCCTGCTTTGTGACCCCTGACCTTGCCCGCGACTTGGCCAATGACATCATGACTCTGGTGAGCTCCTCTGGGTTTAATACTCCTGCTGGTTTCAGCTTTTCCATCTGTCTATTCCTCAGTCCTTCACCCCTCTATCTCTCTACCCCTCCATCTCTAACCCATTTATCTCTCTCTTCCTGTATCCCTCACTCCTGTAAATCTCTTTTCCTCAATTTTTCACCCCTATATCTCTCTTTTCATCCATCCTTCAACCCATATTGCTCCATTTATCTTTCTATTCCTTTTTCCTTATTTCTGTTCCTCTGTCCATCACTCCTTTCTTTCACTGTCTTTTCTGCTATCCTTCACCCCTGTATCTCTCATTCTTTCCCTGCCCCATCTCTCGCTCTCTATCTCCCTCCCTCTCTCTCTCTCTTCTGGTGCAGATGTCTCACACTAAGCCGTACATCAGGAAGAAGGCGGTGCTCATCATGTATAAAGTGTTCCTGAAGTACCCCGAGTCACTGCGCCCCGCTTTCCCCAGACTGAAGGAGAAGCTGGAGGACCCCGACCCTGGTGAGATGCTCACACACACACACACACACACACACACACACACACACAAAGCCCCTTTAATTCCCATCAGCACTGCCAGTTAAAACCCTGATTTCCAAATTTTCAAAGTCAATTTCTGCTTTTCTACAGTCACACCTTTCAGGCTTCATTTTGGTCCACCTGCTCGGCCTAGTTAAGACGCTGTTTTTTTTTATACGGCCACTGCGCTCGATAGACACATATTGCACTCATCCGGCTGTCGTCAGTCAGTCCATCCACAGTTTATCGTTCTCACTCTTCAAACTATAGTTTTGGTTGGATTCTTTTCATTTTTGTTTTATGGGTCAATGCTGATATGAGGAGGATCCCTATTGATTTTGGTGATGATTGGAAAATCTTAAGTCAAATAACACGTCATCGACAAGGCTGCCATGTGGGCGTATTACCACACTTAGCGAGGCTATCTTCTACATTTTCTTTGTCCTGTAAGAGTCTCCATTTCTCAGTTTGCTTTGAAACCTTCCTCATACTTGGTTCAAATTTTTATCTGTATTTTGTGATGGCCCGTGTGTTCCCAGGGGTGCAGTCGGCAGCGGTGAATGTGATCTGTGAGCTGGCCCGGAGGAATCCCAAAAACTACCTGTCGCTGGCACCCCTGTTTTTCAAACTCATGACCTCCTCCACCAACAACTGGGTCCTCATCAAGATCATCAAGCTGGTAGATGAGGCTTCTCTCCATTTATCCGACAGACGCGGTTATGTAAAGCGACGCACGATGAGTGCATATTGAAGGTCATTGAAACAGATATAGAATGTTGGTCTGATCAGATACTATTAGTATCGCTTATCCATGGCCATGAATATTTAGTGCAGTTAAGACAGAAAATTTGCGCTGAGACAAACTACAGCTAAGGATCTACAATTGATGTTTCAATGGCTCCAAGAAGGATATACCTGCAGCGTACAATATCAACAATATCAATATCAACAATATCGCCGTCTCTTCCTCAGTTCGGAGCACTTACACCCCTCGAGCCTCGTTTGGGGAAGAAGCTGATTGAGCCGCTTACAAATCTCATCCACAGGTAACAGACCTCGCTTTTACGGTGCTGGTTACCCCACCCACCCACTCGTGCAGAGAGGTATGAGTTTTTCCCAGTAATTAGGAATAAATAGGCATCCTCTTTGTATTTTTGGAGATCATCTAGGTATTCCGTGGCTATTCCCAATTAATTACAAACATCCTCTGAGGTGTCGATGGATTTTATGGCCAAAAATATGACAATATCTCCCTCCCTTTTTCTCTCTTTCAGTACCTCTGCCATGTCATTGCTGTATGAATGTGTCAACACCGTCATCGCAGGTCAGTAGTGTCTACAGTCATAATTCAACTTTAGGAATGGATAAAAAGTCTTGGACATCCATTGAACATGCTGATGGCACTTGAGGGTACTTCGCTGGTGTAAGGAGTAGCGTTTCCTTCTGCCAGTGTTAGGTTTGTGGTGCCTTAAGTGGACATTTTGATCATTGATGATGCGGTAATGTCCCTTGCGTGGTTGCATAAGTCATGTTAAGTTTTACCTCTTCAGTGTTTCTCTATTAGGATGACATGCTTTTGCTACAGGACATAATGGGGTTTATGTATTGGGCAAGTTTATTTGACATCGATTGAACAGTCGTCCTTGCCTAAATTCAAACTCTGGAAATTTAGCACTTTCTTGGCTTTATCTGTATCTGTTAATGTGTCCCTTGAAAGTTTTATATTAACAAAGTTCACTGGTCAGGGATTTTCTGCGGTTGCAAGGTTCGGTTGTAACCATGGTGATGCTTGCTGGCCTAATAGGAATGCATACACTCTCTCTTTCTTTCTTTCTCTCTCTCTCTTTCTCTCTCTCTCTCTATCTACAGTGCTGATCTCTCTCTCGTCCGGAATGCCCAATCACAGCGCGAGTATCCAGGTATGTCCCTGCCTGCTCCTGCCCCTGTCCTTATCATGACTGTGCCGCCAGTTTCTGGAAGACTGTAGTGCTGCTTTTAACCCTTTGCTCTCTGGTGTCGTCCACAGCTCTGCGTGCAGAAATTGCGCATCCTGATCGAGGACTCGGACCAGAACTGTGAGCGTTTGTCTGTCTGTGCTGGCTGTCCATCTCCTTCCCTTAATTGCCATTTTAGCTCTGGAAGCCAATCAAATATTGGTTAATCACTTAACAAAATAAATTTTAATGGCATTTTTCTCATTGGGTCTCAACCCCATACGTCATATTGAGAGCTCTCTGCCAAATCCAGATATTTGATGTATGCCCTCTCAAGCAATCTGAGTACGTTAATCAGGGGTTGAATTGTTCCATCAGGTGTGCTTTTGATTTATCAATTACCTGGATTCGGCCGCTGATATTCAAGGAGCGGCTAGGATGTGATGCAAGTGCCATAATTAGTCAGTTGTATCAGCAGTTCAATTACTCCCTCATACTGGACAGGGCCGCTTGATACTCGTAATCCCTTTCTTCTTCATTACTGAAAAATATTCTGCGATAAAATCTCTCCTTACCAAAGCGCTGTGATTGATTCTGGCTGTTGAGTCGTTACCAAGTGATTTGTCCACTCATTTTGGCCTTCCAGAAGTCTCTCGCCAGAACCATTACCCTAAGGGCTAATGTTATTATACAAACCCCAATTTTAAAGAAGTTGGGACGTTATGTAAAACGTGAATAAAAATAGAATGCAATGATTTCCAAATCCTTTTCGACCTACAGTATATTCAATTAAGTACACTACAAAGACAATATATTTAATGTTCAAACTGTTAAACTTTATTGTTTTTTTGGAAATATTCACTCATTTTGAATTTGATGCCCGCAACACGTTCCAAAAAAGCTGGGACAGGGGCATATTTACCACTGTATAACATCACCTTTCCTTTTAACAACACTCAATAAGCATTTGGGAACTGAGGACATAATTGTAGAAGCTTTGTAGGTGGAATTCTTTCCCATTCTTGCTTGATGTACGACTTCAGTTGCTCAACAGTCCGGGGTCTCCGTTGTCGTATTTTGCGCTTCATAATGCGCCACATATTTTCAATGGGTGACAGGTCTGGACTGCAGGCTGCAGGTCTGGACGTCAACTTCATTGGAATTGGGGTTTGTATGTTCTTACATGTCAGTTGTCCACTGGAATAGTTGTCGATAAATACATTACTGGATAGTGGCCAGTCTTCCTACATGACAGTTTTATTGTTATTTGTGGCCTCCTGTGTTGAATGAGTGACGCTGTGTGTTCCAGTGAAGTACCTGGGGCTGCTGGCCATGTCTAAGATCCTGAAGACGCACCCTAAATCTGTGCAGTCTCACAAAGACCTCATCCTTCAGTGCCTGGACGACAAGGACGAGTCCATTCGACTGAGGGCCCTGGACCTGCTCTATGGCATGGTAGTGCACTTTGCCTTCTCCTTAAGTGTACATTGCTAGTGTACCTCTAGTGCACTTCAAGTGTACCCTTGCTGACGACACCATATTTTTGACAGTAGTTTGTCGCGTGGATTTGATCTGCGCCATATCTGCCATAAAGTGTACTCTTCCAATCTAGACCACAGCGTTATAGGGTATGTAGTATTGTGGAGAGTACCACTAAGAACTATATCCACTCGAAGTGCACACTTGCTGCTAGCACTTGATGTTCACCCGCTGTCTTGTCAGTGGTGACCCCTGTTCACCTTTCATTTTAGTTATTTTTGTAATTGTTCGTTTTAGTGGTAGTAGTTGTAGTAGTGGTAGTTTGTATAATCGTACTGTTCTGTTGAATTGTCATTTGATTGGCGTTCTCTGTCTGGAAAACATTATTTGTGTATTAAAGGTGTCGAAGAAGAATCTGATGGAGATTGTGAAGAAGTTGATGCTCCATGTGGACAAAGCTGAAGGAACGACATATCGCGATGAGCTGCTCACCAAGATTATCGATATCTGCAGCCAGAGCAACTACCAGTACATTACCAATTTTGAGTGGTTAGTATCACCAAACATTTCTTAGAATATGGTATATTACTGACTTCAGCTGGTCACTGTAGTCTTACAATCGCAGAAATATAAAACAATATTAACTTTTAAGCGTGGGCTTTGCTATATGAAATTAATGGTTCCTCCATTAACCCCACAATTTTTCGAAACTTTGTTTGCATTTTCTGAGATTTATGGAGTGATTAAATATTTTTTATGATTTAATTTTCTCCCCCGGAAAATGTCATTTGAGGAGGAATATTGTGCTTCGTGACTGCCCGCTCAGCTATTGTGAGGTCACAAATGTGACTAGAATGTTCTTGATTGAACATTCCAATGCTGATGTTACAATCACTACCGGTGTCATGTAAAATCTGGTCCCCCCATAAAATCCGGTCCCCCCACGTGACTTTTGTCGCATATTGCACATCAATTTGTGTCAGATCGCGTCATTTGAGTCATCTACGTGATTTGCGTAGTAACAAAGTATTCTCGGAAACAAATAAGCCAATTCATCGCATCTAAACGCAATGATTAGTACAGATGTTCGCGGACGTTATAAAATCGTTCGCTTGTACTGAAGTAACGAGCTAGCTAGCTTGCTAATAAGGCCATAGTTTGCTTTTACTGTAATAAGGGCAAATTAGCCATCTAAAGTGATAACAAACTTTGTAATGAATAGCTAGCACACCAGGGTAGCGAGCTAGTCAGCTAGCTTGCTAAAAAGGTAATGGTTCGCTTCTACTATAATAATCGCTAGCCAGCTAGCTAGCTAAAGTGATGACGAACTGTTTAATGAATAGTTAGCCCACCAATGTAGTGAGCTAGCTGGCTAGTTTACTAATAAGGCTACAGTATACTCACATGCACGCAGCCGCAATTTAATTAATTCTACGCTATTTCAATAGTGAGCTATACGATAATCTTGCAAGACACGTCATTTGATGAGCATAATGTGACGGAATTTACGTGGGGGGACCAGATTTTACACGACATCGGCAATGGGAAGTCATATGCTGTGTCCGAAATCACTCACTGCTCCTTATATAGTGCACTATATAGTGGGTTCGCCATTTTGTTGGGCTGTCCGAATTGTTTGTAAGAATTATTATCCCCTATATAGTGAACTCATTACATCCCACAATCCACTGCGAAATGTAGTGAACAACTGATGGTCACTAACCCAGCAATACGTCCCATCATGCATTGCACACAAACTTAAGAATAATTGATTGTGCGACTGCAATGACGCCATTAACGGCGCCGACAAAAGGAACCGGGTAGTGTCCCAAAGTGTTTCTTCCCTCGGCCCATAAGCTCACTATATAGTTACCTGCATGTGAGTCCCCTTTATAGTGAGCAGGGAATAGTGAATGAGTGAGTGATTTCGGACATAGCCTCAGAGTTCTGGAACACTGTCTTAGAGTTCTGAGAAAAACTTCCAAAATAAATTGCTGTTTTAAGAGATTACCGATTGTTTTGTGTTCCGTGTTCCGCAGGTACATCAGTATCCTGGTGGAGCTGACTCGACTGGAGGGCACGCGGCACGGCCACCTCATCGCGTCTCAGATGCTGGACGTGGCGATCCGCGTGAAGGCGATTCGCGGCTTCGCTGTGGCGCAGATGGCCACCCTGCTGGACAACGCCCACCTGCTGACGGGCAACACGCAGCGCAACGGCATCTGCGAGGTGCTGTACGCCGCCGCGTGGATCTGCGGGGAGTTCTCAGAGTACGTGCGTCAGCCGCTGTCCTCCGCATATACACTCCTCCTTCCCTCCTCTCTCCTTACTACTCCACTTTTCCCCATCTGTTCTCATCATGTCTCCTCTTTGTGTGAAGGTCAGGCTCTTAACGGAGCACTTCATGCAACATGCTAGCCTTAAAATGACAGTGAAATGAAGTGAATAGACAAAATGCTAATTGACTTTTTTTCCTCAGTCCATTGACATTTATTCCCATCGCATAGTTAGCATGTAACATGGAGTCTCCCTTTTGATAAATGGGCTTTTCTTAAATAGCTGTAGAGGCACAGCTAGCTAGTATATTGTCAAAAATGTGCGATATACAGTGCAGCCCAAAAGTATTTAGACAGTGGTGCAATTATATTGGATTCCAGTCATTTTTATCCATGGTGGCCAAATGTCTGACATAGAGGCAGCACTACTAGTACCACAATGCCCTCACCTGTCCCATACGCTAACCCTCCCTTCCCACAGACACCTGGAGGACCCACTGCACACACTGGAGGCGATGTTACGCCCCCGTGTGGCCACCCTGCCCGGTCACATTCAGGCTGTGTACGTGCAGAATTCGGCCAAGCTGCTCGTCGTGCTGCTGAGCAGCCAGCAGGGGGAGCCCGTGAGCAGCGAGAAAACCGAGGAGGCTTGTCAGCTGCTGGTTGACAGACTGCCTGTGTTCGTCCAGAGCGCCGACCTGGAGGTGCAGGAGAGGGTGAGTGGAGAGGGAAAGATGGGGTGAGTGAAGAAAGAGAGGGAGTTGGAGGAAGGGGGTGGAGAGGGAGGGAGAGGGTAAATGGATAGATAGATTGTTAAACTCTGAGAGTCAAGAAAATGCCAAAAGAGAAATGAGAAAAGAATCTGTGATGATATGGAAACCTGCTGACAACTTATCAGCTATAAGGAGGAACATTATATTGATTTTTGTCATGCATCTGTAGAAGTGAATAAAATGTATAAAATGCGCATTCATGAATTGATTTGACCTTAAACTTGCTCAGCCTGCTCTCTTGGTGAGAAACGTTTTTAAATCAACGAAGGAATTAATATTTTTCACTCTCTCTCTCTCTCTCTCTCTCTCTCTCTCTCTCTCTCTGCCCCAGGCCTCTTGTATCCTGCAGCTGGTGAAGTACATTCAGAAGCTACAGCAGAAAGGGGCGGAGTTTGGAGAGGAGCTCGCCGCCCTATTCGCTGGGGAGCTCAACCCCGTCGCCCCCAAAGCACAGAAAAAAGTTCCTGTTCCTGAGGGGTCAGTACTCAACACGCCTCACTGTGTTTCATACAGTAACTCCCACCCAGTGTGGCCTGTGCTATTGACTTAACGTGTCTCTGTTGTCCTTTTCTGATGGAGCACATCACCTGACTCACATCCTCTCAGTACTTAACACAGGCCCTCCCACCTTCTCTTACTGCACCCTGTAGCATTTCATGCCCTGTTGTACCCAACACAGTACCTTCCTGCACTGCGACAAGCACTATAGCTAACGGAGATGCACTGCGTATGGTAACATGCTGTGCTGTGTTGTGGCGGAAAGTCGAGAGGGTTGAGGGTCATGCCTCCATGGTAACCCTAGATTTGTGAAAGTCTCTCACATGTGCGGCTGATTCTGCTTTAATTCATGCTGTGCTTGGCTTTCGAGTGGTTTCACACGGTTCCATGTATTGTTTTGTAGAGTGAATGGAGTCGAGCCAATTACTGTGGTGGCTGTGTCGCGATGATAAGAACTTAGATGATTTGCGTATAACGTCGTAGACTAACACTTACATGTAGGCTGGCCTATTTACTGCATACGTGTATATTCCTTACTGCAGTTCTCAAACGGTTTGCTTTGGCATTTTCTTAACCGGTAGACGCGGACACGATGCTTGTTACAGCTCGATGGCAGTGTTCTGTAGTGATGATTCACAGTGCAAATCTTGTGAGCATTTTGCAAATCTACGTTTACCATCTAGATATAATTGGGGGTCAGGACGGATCCTGACGTGTTTTTGTTTTATCCATGAACTCAGCTAGCTGATTTCATTTGCTAGTTCTGCTTCCTGTCTGAGGGACTGTGCATTCTTATTGGTGGTTGGAACAAAACATTGGAGCAGACTTCTGCTCTCTGAACCCAGATTTTCCCTCCTCTGGTGTCGTGTTCAGGCTGGACCTGGACACCTGGATTAATGACCCGCCGTCAGAAAGCGAATCGGAAGATGAGAAGCCGCGAGCCGTTTTCGCTGAGGAGGAGCCGCGACACACCCGGACACGCCACGCCGAGGTGGATGAGAAGGAGCTGGCCAAGGTACGATGCACACTTACACACACACAAACACACACCAAACACACACGGCCACACACATGCACTCATACTTGCACATACTACACACACCCACTGTGCACATGCATGTATACACACATATATATCGGAGAGTTGCATGCAAACGTTTCTACTGTGTAGTCTAGTGTTATATCACAAATGTTGACCACACTGCAGGGCTGCCCAGCCCAGTTTTTGGAAATCCACCATCTTGTGGGTTTTTACTAAAAACCTCACAAAGCCCAGCTCATTAAACCTCAGTGCAACCTATGCAGTAGTACACACTGCTAGCCCACCTCATGCTAATTTTAACTCTTTCTCACTCCATCCATCCTTCTCTCCCTCTCCCCTATTTCCCCCTCACCCTCCCCTTCTCTCCCTCTATCGTTCTCTGCTCCTTGTAGCGGAGGGAGGCCAGGAAGCAGGAACAGGCGAATAATCCCTTCTACATCAAGGCATCGCCCACCGCCCAGAAGGCGAGTCCCTGCGCTGCCCACAGACCTGCTCTTACGGCTCTTACTGTGCTCTCAATGTGTTTTATACAGTAAACTCTGAGATAAAGGCTGCTCTTACTGCGCTTTCACAATGTGTTTTATACAGTAAACACTGAGATAAAGGCTGCTCTTACTGCGCTCTCACGATGTGTTTTATACAGTAAACTCTGGGATAAAGGCTGCTCTTACTGCGCTCTCACGATGTGTTTTATACAGTAAACACTGAGATAAAGGCTGCTCTCACTGCGCTCTCACGATGTGTTTTATACAGTAAACACTGGGATAAAGGCTGCTCTTACTGCGCTCTCACGATGTGTTTTATACAGTAAACTCTGAGATAAAGGCTGCTCTTACTGCGCTCTCACGATGTGTTTTATACAGTAAACACTGAGATAAAGGCTGCTCTTACTGCGCTCTCACAATGTGTTTTATACAGTAAACTCTGGGATAAAGGCTGCGCTTACTGCGCTCTCACGATGTGTTTTATACAGTAAACACTGAGATAAAGGCTGCTCTTACTGCGCTCTCACAATGTGTTTTATACAGTAAACACTGAGATAAAGGCTGTTCTTACTGCGCTCTCACGATGTGTTTTATACAGTAAACACTGAGATAAAGGCTGCTCTTACTGCGCTCTCACGATGTGTTTTATACAGTAAACACTGAGATAAAGGCTGCTATTACTGCGCTCTCACATGTGTTTTATACAGTAAACACTGAGATAAAGGCTGCTCTTACTGCGCTCTCACAATGTGTTTTATACAGTAAACTCTGGGATAAAGGCTGCGCTTACTGCGCTCTCACGATGTGTTTTATACAGTAAACTCTGAGATAAAGGCTGCTCTTACTGCGCTCTCACGATGTGTTTTATACAGTAAACACTGAGATAAAGGCTGCTCTTACTGCGCTCTCACAATGTGTTTTATACAGTAAACACTGAGATAAAGGCTGTTCTTACTGCGCTCTCACGATGTGTTTTTATACAGTAAACACTGAGATAAAGGCTGCTCTTACTGCGCTCTCACGATGTGTTTTATACAGTAAACACTGAGATAAAGGCTGCTCTTACTGCGCTCTCACATGTGTTTTATACAGTAAACACTGAGATAAAGGCTGCTCTTACTGCGCTCTCACAATGTGTTTTATACAGTAAACACTGAGATAAAGGCTGCTCTTACTGCGCTCTCACGATGTGTTTTATACAGTAAACACTGAGATAAAGGCTGCTCTTACTGCGCTCTCTCACGATGTGTTTTATACAGTAAACACTGAGATAAAGGCTGCTCTTACTGCGCTCTCACGATGTGTTTTATACAGTAAACACTGAGATAAAGGCTGCTCTTACTGCGCTTTCACGATGTGTTTTATACAGTAAACTCTGAGATAAAGGCTGCTCTTACTGCGCTCTCACGATGTGTTTTATACAGTAAACACTGAGATAAAGGCTGCTCTTACTGCGCTCTCACGATGTGTTTTATACAGTAAACACTGAGATAAAGGCTGCTCTTACTGCGCTCTCACGATGTGTTTTATACAGTAAACACTGAGATAAAGGCTGCTCTTACTCCGCTCTCACGATGTGTTTTATACAGTAAACACTGAGATAAAGGCTGCTCTTACTGCGCTCTCACAATGTGTTTTATACAGTAAACTCTGAGATAAAGGCTGCTCTTACTGCGCTCTCAACGATGTGTTTTATACAGTAAACACTGAGATAAAGGCTGCTCTATTACTGCGCTCTCACAATGTGTTTTATACAGTAAACACTGAGATAAAGGCTGCTCTTACTGTGCTCTCACAATGTGTTTTATACAGTAAACACTGAGATAAAGGCTGCTCTTTGCGCTCTCACAATGTGTTTTATACAGTAAACACTGAGATAAAGGCTGCTCTTACTGCGCTCTCACGATGTGTTTTATACAGTAAACACTGAGATAAAGGCTGCTCTTACTGCGCTCTGCGCGCTCTCACGATGTGTTTTATACAGTAAACACTGAGATAAAGGCTGCTCTTACTGCGCTCTCACGATGTGTTTTATACAGTAAACACTGAGATAAAGGCTGCTATTACTGCGCTCTCACGATGTGTTTTATACAGTAAACACTGAGATAAAGGCTGCTCTTACTGCGCTCTCACAATGTGTTTTATACAGTAAACACTGAGATAAAGGCTGCTCTTACTGCGCTCTCACAATGTGTTTTATACAGTAAACACTGAGATAAAGGCTGCTCTTACTGCGCTCTCACGATGTGTTTTATACAGTAAACACTGAGATAAAGGCTGCTCTTACTGCGCTCTCACGATGTGTTTTATACAGTAAACACTGAGATAAAGGCTGCTCTTACTGCGCTCTCACGATGTGTTTTATACAGTAAACACTGAGATAAAGGCTGCTCTTACTGCGCTCTCACGATGTGTTTTATACAGTAAACACTGAGATAAAGGCTGCTCTTACTGCGCTCTCACGATGTGTTTTATACAGTAAACACTGAGATAAAGGCTGCTCTTACTGCGCTCTCACGATGTGTTTTATACAGTAAACACTGAGATAAAGGCTGCTCTTACTGCGCTCTCACGATGTGTTTTATACAGTAAACACTGAGATAAAGGCTGCTCTTACTGCTCTCACGATGTGTTTTATACAGTAAACACTGAGATAAAGGCTGCTCTTACTGCGCTCTCATGATGTGTTTTATACAGTAAACACTGAGATAAAGGCTGCTCTGACTGCGCTCTCACAATGTGTTTTATACAGTAAACACTGAGATAAAGGCTGCTCTTAGATAAAGGCGCTCTCTCTCATAATGTGTTTTATACAGTAAACACTGAGATAAAGGCTGCTCTTACTGCGCTTTCTCACGATGTGTTTTATACAGTAAACACTGAGATAAAGGCTGTTTTACTGCGCTCTCACGATGTGTTTTATACAGTAAACACTGAAATAAAGGCTGCTCTTACTGCGCTCTCATGATGTGTTTTATACAGTAAACACTGAGATAAAGGCTGCTCTTACTGCGCTCTCACGATGTGTTTTATACAGTAAACACTGAGATAAAGGCTGCTCTTACTGCGCTCTCACGATGTGTTTTATACAGTAAACACTGAGATAAAGGCTGCTCTTACTGCGCTCTCACGATGTGTTTTATACAGTAAACACTGAGATAAAGGCTGCTCTTACTGCGCTCTCACGATGTGTTTTATACAGTAAACACTGAGATAAAGGCTGCTCTTACTGCGCCTCCCGATGTGTTTTATACAGTAAACACTGAGATAAAGGCTGCTCTTACTGCGCTCTCACGATGTGTTTTATACAGTAAACACTGAGATAAAGGCTGCTCTTACTGCGCTCTCACGATGTGTTTTATACAGTAAACTCTGAGATAAAGGCTGCGCTTACTGCGCTCTCACGATGTGTTTTATACAGTAAACACTGAGATAAAGGCTGCTCTTACTGCGCTCTCACGATGTGTTTTATACAGTAAACACTGAGATAAAGGCTGCTCTTACTGCGCTCTCACGATGTGTTTTATACAGTAAACACTGAGATAAAGGCTGCTCTTACTGCGCTCTCACAATGTGTTTTATACAGTAAACACTGAGATAAAGGCTGCTCTTACTGCGCTCTCACGATGTGTTTTATACAGTAAACACTGAGATAAAGGCTGCTCTTACTGCGCTCTCACAATGTGTTTTATACAGTAAACACTGAGATAAAAGGCTGCTCTTACTGCGCTCTCACGATGTGTTTTATACAGTAAACACTGAGATAAAGGCTGCTCTACTGCGCTCTCACGATGTGTTTTATACAGTAAACACTGAGATAAAGGCTGCTCTTACTGCGCTCTCACAATGTGTTTTATACAGTAAACACTGAGATAAAGGCTGCTCTTACTGCGCTCTCACGATGTGTTTTATACAGTAAACACTGAGATAAAGGCTGCTCTTACTGCGCTCTCACAATGTGTTTTATACAGTAAACACTGAGATAAAGGCTGCTCTTACTGCGCTCTCACGATGTGTTTTATACAGTAAACACTGAGATAAAGGCTGCTCTTACTGCGCTCTCATGATGTGTTTTATACAGTAAACACTGAGATAAAGGCTGCTCTTACTGCGCTCTCACAATGTGTTTTATACAGTAAACACTGAGATAAAGGCTGCTCTTACTGTGCTCTCACGATGTGTTTTATACAGTAAACACTGAGATAAAGGCTGCTCTTACTGCGCTCTCACAATGTGTTTTATACAGTAAACACTGAGATAAAGGCTGCTCTTACTGCGCTCTCACAATGTGTTTTATACAGTAAACACTGAGATAAAGGCTGCTTTATACAGTAATGTGTTTTATACAGTAAACACTGAGATAAAGGCTGCTCTTACTGCGCTCTCATGTGTTTTATACAGTAAACACTGAGATAAAGGCTGTTCTTACGATGTGCGCTCTCACTTGAGATAACGATGTGTTTTATACAGTAAACACTGGGATAAAGGCTGCTCTTACTGCGCTCTCACGATGTGTTTCATACAGTAAACACTGAGATAAAGGCTGCTCTTACTGCGCTCTCACAATGTGTTTTATACAGTAAACACTGAGATAAAGGCTGCTCTTACTGCGCTCTCACAATGTGTTTTATACAGTAAACACTGAGATAAAGGCTGCTCTTACTGCGCTCTCACATGTGTTTTATACAGTAAACACTGAGATAAAGGCTGCTCTTACTGCGCCTCTCACAATGTGTTTTATACAGTAAACACTGAGATAAAGGCTGCTCTTACTGCGCTCTCACGATATGTGTTTCATACAGTAAACACTGAGATAAAGGCTGCTCTTACTGCGCTCTCACAATGTGTTTTATACAGTAAACACTGAGATAAAGGCTGCTATTACTGTGCTCTCACGATGTGTTTTATACAGTAAACACTGAGATAAAGGCTGCTCTTACTGCTGTGCTCTCTCACAATGTGTTTTATACAGTAAACACTGAGATAAAGGCTGCTCTTACTGCGCTCTCACGATGTGTTTTATACAGTAAACACTGAGATAAAGGCTGCTCTTACTGCGCTCTCACGATGTGTTTTATACAGTAAACACTGAGATAAAGGCTGCTCTTACTGCGCTCTCACGATATGTGTTTCATACAGTAAAACACTGAGATAAAGATGTGTTTTATACAGTAAACACTGAGATCACGATGTGTTTTGTTTTATACAGTAAACACTGAGATAAAGGCTGCTATTACTGCGCTCTCACGATGTGTTTTATACAGTAAACACTGAGATAAAGGCTGCTCTTACTGCGCTCTCACAATGTGTTTTATACAGTAAACACTGAGATAAAGGCTGCTCTTACTGTGCTCTCACGATGTGTTTTATACAGTAAACACTGAGATAAAGGCTGCTCTTACTGCGCTCTCACGATGTGTTTTATACAGTAAACACTGAGATGAGATGCGCTCTCACGATGTGTTTTATACAGTAAACACTGAGATAAAGGCTGCTCTTACTGCGCTCTCACGATGTGTTTTATACAGTCTGAGATAAAGGCTGCTCTTACTGCTCTCACGATGTGTTTTATACAGTAAACACTGAGATAAAGGCTGCTCTTACTGCGCTCTCACGATGTGTTTTATACAGTAAACTCTGGGATAAAGGCTGCTCTTACTGCGCTCTCACGATGTGTTTTATACAGTAAACACTGAGATAAAGGCTGCTCTTACTGCGCTCTCACGATGTGTTTTATACAGTAAACACTGAGATAAAGGCTGCTATTACTGCGCTCTCACATGTGTTTTATACAGTAAACACTGAGATAAAGGCTGCTCTTACTGCGCTCTCACGATGTGTTTTATACAGTAAACACTGAGATAAAGGCTGCTCTTACTGCGCTCTCACAATGTGTTTTATACAGTAAACACTGAGATAAAGGCTGCTCTTACTGCGCTCTCACAATGTGTTTTATACAGTAAACACTGAGATAAAGGCTGCTCTTACTGCGCTCTCACAATGTGTTTTTATACAGTAAACACTGAGATAAAGGCTGTGAGATCTTACTGCGCTCTCACGATGTGTTTTATACAGTAAACACTGAGATAAAGGCTGCTCTTACTGCGCTCTCACGATGTGTTTTATACAGTAAACACTGAGATAAAGGCTGCTCTTACTGCGCTCTCACAATGTGTTTTATACAGTAAACACTGAGATAAAGGCTGCTCTTACTGCGCTCTCACGATGTGTTTTATACAGTAAACACTGAGATAAAGGCTGCTCTTACTGTGCTCTCACAATGTGTTTTATACAGTAAACACTGAGATAAAGGCTGCTCTTACTGCGCTCTCACAATGTGTTTTATACAGTAAACACTGAGATAAAGGCTGCTCTTACTGCGCTCTCACGATGTGTTTATACAGTAAACACTGAGATAAAGGCTAACTGCGCTCTCACGATGTGTTTTATACAGTAAACACTGAGATAAAGGCTGCTCTACTGTGCTCTCACGATGTGTTTTATACAGTAAACACTGAGATAAAGGCTGCTCTTACTGCGGTCTCACAATGTGTTTTATACAGTAAACACTGAGATAAAGGCTGCTCTTACTGTTTCTCATGTTTTTTATACAGTAAACACTGAGATAAAAGGCTGCGTGTTACTACAGTAAACACTGAGATGTGTTTTATACAGTAAACACTGAGATAAAGGCTGCTCTTACTGCGCTCTCAATGATGTGTTTTATACAGTAAACACTGAGATAAAGGCTGCTCTTACTGCTCTCTCACGATGTGTTTTATACAGTAAACACTGAGATAAAGGCTGCTCTGAGATAAAGGCGCTCTCACACGATGTGTTTTATACAGTAAACACTGAGATAAAGGCTGTTTTGCGCTCTCACGATGTGTTTTATACAGTAAACACTGAGATAAAGGCTGCTCTTACTGCGCTCTCACAATGTGTTTTATACAGTAAACACTGAGATAAAGGCTGCTCTTACTGGCTCTCACGATGTGTTTTATACAGTAAAAATGCCTAGTAAAGGCTTTTACTGCGCTCTCACAATGTGTTTTATACAGTAAACACTGAGATAAAGGCTGCTCTTACTGCGCGATGTGTTTCTCACGATGTGTTTTATACAGTAAACACTGAGATAAAGGCTGCTCTTACTACGCTCTCACAATGTGTTTTATACAGTAAACACTGAGATAAAGGCTGCTCTTACTGCGCTCTCTCACGATGTGTTTTATACAGTAAACACTGAGATAAAGGCTGCTCTTACTGGCGCGCTCTCACAATGTGTTTTATACAGTAAACACTGAGATAAAGGCTGCTCTTACTGCGCTCTCACGATGTGTTTTATACAGTAAACACTGAGATAAAGGCTGCTCTTACTGCGCTCTCACGATGTGTTTTATACAGTAAACACTGAGATAAAGGCTGCTCTTACTGCGCTCTCACGATGTGTTTTATACAGTAAACACTGAGATAAAGGCTGCTCTTACTGCGCTCTCTCACGATGTGTTTATACAGTAAACACTGAGATAAAGGCTGCTCTGAGATAAAGGTGTTTTATACAGTAAACACTGAGATAAAGGCCTGCTCTTACTGTGCTCTCACGATGTGTTTTATACAGTAAACACTGAGATAAAGGCTCCTCTTACTGCGCTCTCACAATGTGTTTTATACAGTAAACACTGAGATAAAGGCTGCTCTTACTGCGCTCGATGTGTTTTATCACGATGTGTTTTATACAGTAAACACTGAGATAAAGGCTGCTCTTACTGCGCTCTCACGATGTGTTTTATACAGTAAACACTGAGATAAAGGCTGCTCTTACTGCGCTCTCACGATGTGTTTTATACAGTAAACACTGAGATAAAGGCTGCTCTTACTGCGCTCTCACGATGTGTTTTATACAGTAAACACTGAGATAAAGGCTGCTCTTACTGCGCTCTCACGATGTGTTTTATACAGTAAACACTGAGATAAAGGCTGCTCTTACTGCGCTCTCACACATATGTGTTTTATACAGTAAACACTGAGATAAAGGCTGCTCTTACTGCGCTCTCTCACATGTGTTTTATACAGTAAACACTGAGATAAAGGCTGCTCTTACTGCGCTCTCACGATGTGTTTTATACAGTAAACACTGAGATAAAGGCTGCTCTTACTGCGCTCTCACGATGTGTTTTATACAGTAAACACTGAGATAAAGGCTGCTCTTACTGCGCTCTCACGATGTGTTTTATACAGTAAACACTGAGATAAAGGCTGCTATTACTGCGCTCTCACGATGTGTTTTTATACAGTAAACACTGAGATAAAGGCTGCTCTTACTGTGCTCTCACGATGTGTTTTATACAGTAAACACTGAGATAAAGGCTGCTCTTACTGCGCTCTCACGATGTGTTTTATACAGTAAACACTGAGATAAAGGCTGCTCTTACTGCGCTCTCACATGTGTTTTATACAGTAAACACTGAGATAAAGGCTGCTCTTACTGCGCTCTCACGATGTGTTTTATACAGTAAACACTGAGATAAAGGCTGCTCTTACTGCACTCTCACAATGTGTTTTATACAGTAAACACTGAGATAAAGGCTGCTATTACTGCGCTCTCACATGTGTTTTATACAGTAAACACTGAGATAAAGGCTGTTCTTACTGCGCTCTCACAATGTGTTTTATACAGTAAACACTGAGATAAAGGCTGCTCTTACTGCGCTCTCACGATGTGTTTTATACAGTAAACACTGAGATAAAGGCTGCTCTTACTGCACTCTCTCACGATGTGTTTTATGTAAACACTGAGATATAGGCTGCTCTGACTGCGCTCTCACGATGTGTTTTATACAGTAAACACTGAGATAAAGGCTGCTCTTACTGCGCCTCACGATGTGTTTTATACAGTAAACACTGAGATAAAGGCTGCTATTACTGCGCTCTCACATGTGTTTTATACAGTAAACACTGAGATAAAGGCTGCTCTTACTGTGTTCTCACAATGTGTTTTATACAGTAAACACTGAGATAAAGGTTGTTCTTACTGCGCTCTCACAATGTGTTTTATACAGTAAACACTGAGATAAAGTCTGCTCTTACTGCGCTCTCACATGTGTTTTTTACAGTAAACACTGAGATAAAGGCTGCTTTTACTACTCTCACAATGTGTTTTATACAGTAAACACTGAGATAAAGGCTGCTATTATTGCACTCTCACGATGTGTTTTATACAGTAAACACTGAGATAAAGGCTGCTCTTACTGCGCTCTCACGATGTGTTTTATACAGTAAACACTGAGATAAAGGCTGCTCTTACTGCGCTCTCACGATGTGTTTTATACAGTAAACTCTGAGATAAAGGCTGCTCTTACTGCACTCTCACGATGTGTTTTATACAGTAAACACTGAGATAAAGGCTGCTCTTTACTGCGCCTCTCACGATGTGTTTTATACAGTAAACACTGAGATAAAGGCTGCTCTTACTGCACTCTCACGATGTGTTTTATACAGTAAACACTGAGATAAAGGCTGCTCTTACTGCGCTCTCACGATGTGTTTTATACAGTAAACACTGAGATAAAGGCTGCTATTACTGCAATCTCACGTGTTTTATACAGTAAACACTGAGATAAAGGCTGCTTTTTATTTACCTGTGTGTCTGTTTCTTTTTTTCTGTCTGCCTGTTTTCTGTTTGACTGCTTGTCTCTGTCCCTGTGTCTGCCTTTGTTTTTCTTTCTACCTTTCTGTCTCTGTCTTTCTTTGTTTCTCTCTGTCTCTCTCTCTGTCTACATATCTTTTCTGCATACTGTCTGTTTGCCTCTTACTGGCTGTCTACCTGTCCCCTCATCTCTCTGTGTCTTTCTGTGTTTGTTTTTCTCTTTTTTCTCTCACGTATATCTGTGTCTGCTGCTGTCTTGCTCTGTCTGTCTGTCTTTCTGTCTTCCTCCTACTGTCTATCTATATGTACCCCTATCTCTCTCTTTGTTTTCTTTTCTCACTCTCTTCTCTCTCTGCTTATGGGTCTACGTCTGCCTGGCACTGTCTGTCCTCCTGTCCCTGTGTGCCCTTTTGTCTGTCTGTCTGCGTGTCTGTCTGCCTGTCTGCAGGGCTACCAGGATGCTCCTGGTGTTGACCACATTCCTGTTGTGCAGATTGACCTCAGTGTACCTCTCAAAGTCCCAGGTGAGTGTGTGTGTGTGTGTGTGTGTGTGTGTGTGCGTGCGTGCCTGTGTTTGTGCGCACTCGTGTGTGTGCGTGTGTGTGTGCGTGCCTGTGTGTGTGCGTGCGTGTGTGTGTGCGCACTCGTGTGTGTGTGTGTGTGTGTGTGTGTGTGTGTGTTTGTGTCTGTGCCTGTGTGGGAGTCAGATGCATGTTTTACGTTTAAATTCTCTCCCCATCTGTTGTATTGGTGTATTGGAACCTTTTAAATAATCCCTGCAAAAAACCTGCCATCTGTTCCTGTGTCAGGGATGGAATATTAGAGCAGATCAGCTGAGCAGTAAAATGTACCTGAAAGATTCACTTCCTGTTATTCTCTCCTTCCCTTCCTGGCTTCTTCTCTCTGGCCTCTTCCTTCTCTCCCAGGCATGTCCACGTCAGACCAGTATGTGAAGATGGAGGAGGAGCGCTGGCAGAAGCACAAGGCAGAGAAGAAGAAGAAAGAGAAGAAGAAGAAGAGGGAGAAAAGGGGGCGGGGCCGGCGGGGAGACTCAGGCCCGGAGAGCGAGGAGGACATCGCCCCAGCTCACATGGTGGACATCGTCACTGAGGAGATGCCTGAGGTAACCACCAGGGGGTGCCAGCACTTGGGATTCTATCACAGACTGTATAAAAAGATGGACGCAGCACCCGGGTCTGAAAACTGAGGCTGATGCGGAAATCTGTAAAAATTGCATTCTATTTAATGGCCACCAGATGGCAACGTTGGTGGTTGCAGAAGGAAGTTCAATGCTATAGACATCTATGAGAAAATGACCCTACTTTCCTACCTGACTTTTATTATTTCAATAATGATTTTCCACTTGATTTTATGGTATCTATCGCAAGGTTCAAGTCTCCTTCGACATATCATGATGTTCATGTTTGTAAATTATGGTTGCAAATAGACTAGAATAAAGGATAAATCCAGAATGTGCTTTTGGGGCGTGGCTATCCTCTGGTCCTCGTCAGATTCGGTCAGATCCACTCGTTGATCCACCCCCTCTAGGTTCTAGAGTCATGGAATGGAAAGTTCCGGGGTCATGGATTGGAAGGTTCTGATGTTACCAGAACAAGGCGAAAGTCATTGTGACATCATTACTGACATCACTCTGGTATTAGGGGCGGGAGAAGGGAGTCTTTGAACTGAGCTCAGGTTGAGTTACTATCAAGCACAAAACCACTTTCCCCCTTGACCATTCTCTCCCTCCCTCTGTCTTTCATCATCTCCATCCCTCCCTTTTGACCTCTCACCCTCTTTACACCTTCCATCTCTTTCAGAACGCCTTACCCAGCGATGAGGAAGACAGGGACCCCAACGATCCATACAGAGCTCTGGATATCGACCTGGACAGGTGAGTTTCGCCCCTGAAACTATTGTTCCTGTAGTTTTTGTTCCGTTAGAACTGTAATCAGTTACTGAGGCCTTGTCCCTCACTCTGTGGTATACATGACAGTGTATGATTCCCTGTGCCCTGTGATGCACTTGCGTGACTGTGAATAAAGCAGTGGTGTTGTGATCAGTGTTGAAAGGGCCCTGCCGTTCTCTCTCTCTCATGCACTCACCCCTCTCTGCCACTGGGGGGCAGCATGGTATCGGGAGGGAAGCGCAGGTGAGTACAGTGGGGTGAGGGAAGCCTCTTCTGGGCAATATCCTTCACTGCTCCTACACTGGAGTTTTTCCCTTCTGCTCATATCGGTCTTGCTCTCTCCTCCTATTTCTGTCTGTCTGTCTCTCTCTCCTCCCCTCCGCCTCAAGCTTTATCTTTCTTTCCCTCTCTCTTTTCCTCCTCTCTCTCCTCGTTTTGCTCGGTCTTGCTCCTCCCATTTGCTCCTCCACTGTCTCTCTCTGCCCATCTTTGGGTTGCTTTAAGTTTTTGTTTTTTTGCAGACATTCAGCAGTAATGACATCCAAAATAAGCCCAACAAAACCGCCCTCTCTTTCGCTGTCAGTCTGATCCCATGGCAACACCCTACCCCTGTTTCTCCTGGATTTTTAGTTCCCAAACGGATCAAAGGGTTGATCATAATTTCAATTTAGCCTTGTAACGAATAAGTTGAACTCCAGTTTTACGCCCTTTTGGCTGCCCAAACACTTGCGGTGCACTCCCCTGCATGGGTATGATTTGGTCTTCTCCACAGCTACCCTGGCTGTGTTTGCGCAGCCAAGAAACGGTGCTTTGTCAGACGGAACTTTGGGAATTTTACATGTTCACTCGTGCTTTGTGTGCAATTAATTTCCAAATTCAGGTGGTGACATTTTGTAAAAACTTTTTGGAATCATTAAAAGACCACAATAGGGGACTCGAAGCCCGAATCCTGGCTTCTTCAAAGGAAACATGCAGGTTTTAATTGACAATATAAAATATGTCCTGTTTGCACTGTTATACATATGCAATATGGTTATATATTACAACACACATACATATATGCAACACCCGCTAGCGGCCAGCTATCTTTGGTGGGTTAAAGGAGCTGTGTCACGATTCTTGCAAATGCTCACAACTTTCAACAAAGTACATCTGCTCAACTGCAAGTCAAAATCTAGAAGTTATGTTTTTATTCTATGATTATTTGCAATGGCAACCAGCTTACATTCTTTGTATCCTTTGGCTAAAGCTTAAAATAGCGCTTTGAATCCTTGAATTTTTATAGAAAGCTCCTTGATATAGAAAGCATAATGCCAAGGTAACTATAATGTATAAATACAATGCAAAACAAAGACTAATTGGCAAAGATGGAATCGGATTATGACTTGCAGTCAAGCAGATTTGTTTTCTTAGGATGTAATTCTGAGCATGCGCAGTAATCATGACACAGCTCCTTTAAGACCCGGTCTGGCCTCTCGGGAAATCCTATATAGTGGTCTTTTAAGCTCTTGCATTGTCTCTGGTCCTGTTGGGTAAGACTGTAGCAGTGGCGTGTGCGTGTAGTTTGGAATATCATGGTGAATGCAGCTGTGATCGTTATTCGGAGACCGATGGCGAGTGCACGTGACGTGCCTCCGATGGCCCGCGACAGCTGCCACCGTTACTGCTAACTCGAGCGCTGGGTTAGAACACGGTGTCATGGCAACCTGAGTAAGTCAGGGAGGTTCAGTCAGTGCATTATGCGACGGTGCCTTGAAGCTGTGGTTCTCAGCGTCAGTCCTGGCATCCCGCTGTGTGTGCTGATTTTTCTTCTGATCACAATTGCAGTCCCAGTATTTTAATAAGGTGTTAGTTTTTCTTAATTGCTCTATTCATTTTTATATGGACTATTTATACTTATAAGCCACATTATGTCAGAAATAGCTGTCCATGCCCTTTAGAGCTTTATATTCGTAATGTGCTATATTATACTACATGTTCTGCTTATTGCTTGAAATAAGGGGAAAAAAATAAATTCAATACATTGAAGAATCTGTCGGCTTCTAACTGGTAAAAACGTTGACATGTGGTTAGTAAAAAATAGCCATTTGGGTGTTATGATGAATTAAAGGAGAGGGAGAATGGTAACTAGCCAAATCTACATTGCGTAAAAAGAGAAAGATTCACACTCAGCAACATAATAGGGACCCTTTTGATTCACCAGTCTTTAATTAGATCGGTAAGAAATGGATATCCTTGTTTACAAATGTTTTCAAAAGGAATTTTTTTCCAGACATGCTGCTATGGCATTTGGCTAAATAGGGAAAATAACCCTTGAAGACATGAATAAAGAAAAGTTTAAGAGCCATTTCCATGAGAAAATGGCACTTTCTGAAGAAGTTGAGGAGTAGACCCCCCTGGAATTGAATGAAACTTGGCACATAGGTACTATGGGTGTCTTATGGAAAAAGCCAAATTTTTAGGTCCATATATCACTTTGCCTGCCGGTGGCGCCACCTGGAAGCCACTGAAGCGGCTCAGTTTTGCTGTTGACGCCACATTTTACATCAACTATCATGACTTAAGGGTACACAGTATCCAATATCTTATACTTTTATCATGACCTGTGACACTTCAAGTCTGGATAGACATCAGCACCACATCAGTTCCAAGCTGGGTAACTACGTTATTGAGCTGGAATTATTTGAGAAATTACAGTAAAAATTGAAAATGGGAATGGAAATAAAATAATAGCCCAGACATATACCAATTTAAAATAGTTTATTATGTGTTTACTCACAACAAGGCAATCATTTTCAGTGAATAGTACCCTTGGTATCTTGCTGGGGTAGTGCAATGGACAGCCGGAAAGATGGTCGAAATTGATTTTTGGTGCGTGTTTGCGCTATATTTTCTCAGTAACCCAGATATGTACTGTGGTGGTAAATGGTGTTTGTTGTGCTTTAGGAACTCTATTTTCAGAAATACCAAGCATTTCTTTGGTAGTATCTACACTTTCAAGCTAGTCGGAGCCAAAGTTGGAGGAAAAGTCAGAACGGACCATTTCATAGCAGATTGTGCCTATGTTAATGTGGCATTATTGTGTTTACCCAGCAAGATGGACATCTGAAATTCTCTGGATACATAGTCCCTTTGGGGTATATGACAGCATTAGTAAAATCTTAATGGTAGTATTTTCAGTGTAAAAATTTGCCTTTTTCTGTGAGACACCCATATCTACCTATTTGCCAAGTTTTGCTCAATTCCAGGGGGGTCAACTGCACACCGAATGCCAATCTCTCGTGGAATGCCTCCTAAAATTGTTATTACTGTTGGAATGAAAACTGGCGTACCCTCTGAGTGCCCAGGAGTGAAGTGGAGAAGCACTGCTCTAAAGGATTGTTAGCTGGTCCTGTTCGGCTGTCTGAGAAAGCTTTTCAATCGAGCAAATGAAAAACTTCATTATGCAGGTGTTAGATCGAGGATGAAACACATAGAAGAGATCGCATCCTGTTTTTTTGTTAAAAAATCTTTTCTAGTTTCTCTCTCAGCTGCCTGAATAGTAATTTCAAACTCTGTTATCACTTATGCCTCAATCTGAGGTAAATGTTTGCTTTGTAGAATGTTGTGCAATGTGGTGTTTTAACACTGCAAGCAAACCCATTTAACTCCTCAAACCTGTTTCTGCTTGAGCACCGCAGTAGTGGTGCTGAAATATTTGCAGATAGATGTGATTTGATTGATTTCCACAAAGTGGAGTGGGTGTTATTTATTGTTGTAGGCATGTGCTCTTTGGAAAGTCCTGAGGCTTGTAGAGCAGTTTGTCTTAACCCTTTGAACCCTGTAGGCCGGTTTAGCGGCCACATAGAGAACGTGCCAGAACCTGAAATGCCAGAAAGCCGGCCTCCAACCGTGACTTTGATAAAAATGACTTTTGGTTGTCACGTGCCCTTGTTTATGATCTGGTTGTTTCCCCATCACAGTAAGCTGTGTTTCGGCATCGGTGGGGGTCCCGATCGCTTTATATAATACAGGATTCAAAGGGTTAATTAATCCCTCCTCCATAAACTCATTTAGTTTGCTCTGATCCGAACTTCTATGATATTTCTCATTTCAGAATAGTAGGTGGTGCTTGAATCTGTTTCCTGATGCACTGGCCCGGATAAACAGGATCTTTGTGTCATGGGTTTAACCATTTCGGTTGCACGTTTTCTGGATAGTGTTTTTCTTTTTGTATATATGTTTTATATAGTCGTCAGTGCGGTCGTCCGTCTGTCCGTGGACGTTTCTTTTCCGGGGCAGAACTTGAATACCATTCGGTGTTTTTTAACGAAACTTGCTGCGCGTTTAAATCAGTTCCTAGGCTGGTGCCTTATCATATTTTGGGATTTCTGAGATTAGATTGCAGGGGCTTCTGACTCTTGTTGTCCTTGTTATGAAACTACCGTCCATTTCAGGCTCTTGCCTGGATTGTTCCTTCTGAACATTTCATTTAAGTCTGTTTTGATCCCATTCAGTGCTGTTTTTTGGTATTCTCAGAGCAGCATTTTTTTTCCATTTTTGAGCTTTGCATTTGTAAACAATGAATGGATGATCGAAGTAAAGACCATCAGTTCCAAACGTGAATCTTGCAAAATAACTCTCAGAGTCAGAGATTCACTTCCTTAAAATGTCACTGTTCAAATTCTTGGACTGCAGCGTATTCGCCATGTCCCAGCTTTAAAAGGTTAAGACTCAGGTCATGTGACCAGCAGCTTCTCTCTCTTCCCACATCCAGGCCGCTGGCCGACAGCGAGAAGCTGCCTGTCAGGACCCACCGGCCTGCCAGCTCCCCGAAAAGCCCCGAGGACGAGGAAGAGAGGGAGCGCCTCCCAGAGGAACCTAAGAAGAAGAGCAAGAAAGAGAAGAGGGAGAAGGAGAAAGAGAGGAAGGTGAGAGAAGACAAGTGTATCCCTCATCAGCGCATTCACCGCTGGGGTCGCCAACCTGTATTTTTATATTTGTATCTCCACGAGGACGATAGTCGGGAGATACTATGGTTTAGTTCCGGGGCCGCTTCCGCGCCCGCCGCCGCCGCGCCCGCAGAGATTTTCTGTTCCGGGCTTTGGAAGCGACAATTATTACAGGAATTTTTTCTAATTTTGCACAGGCAAAGATATTTATTTGACAGTGCTCAAGACTGATTTTCGGCAATTTCGGATGTCCAACATGGCTGCCGGCGGCCATTTTGTCTGAAGTTTGGGGATCGGGGAGATACACGACTTGGTCCCTGTGGCGACCGAGTTATCGAGTTTGATTGATATTCTGCGTTCAGGAAAAGCTCCAAATGGATGCAATTTTTTAAAATCAGCCCCAACATGAACATTAGCCTGCTCTCCATCCAGGTGTATGGTGTAATAATGGAAACATTTCATGGAGTTAGGAGTTGTAAATTTGACTGGTCCTCAAGAAATCATAGCTATATACGCCATGGAATCTTTTTACACTATTATCTAGGACCAGTCTGTTGGTCATCTCAATTTCATTATCCTTTGTAATGTGGGCCCATTGGCAGTTAAAGTACAGGCACTGCTGACCAATTGGAGCCACAGGAGCAGGCCGTAATACTTATAGTGTATTTTATTTCAGTCATCAGAAAAATTCCCCCCTTGGTCTTCCAGCCCACTCTTTTGCTGAGTGAGTTATCACTCTGTCATACATTTTCAGATGGTACCGTCACAGTCAACTTGAGGGCTCAGTTCAGCTAGAATATGTAGTTGGATTTGCCATGAGTTTAAAATGTGCAAATGGTGGGCTGTTTTTTTTTTGGCGTGTAAGGGCTTCTCAGAAATGACTGCATCCTCAGTTGAGTCATTTTCGATCATTTAGTGCACATCGAAGGCAATGTATTTTTTTAGATGTCAAAATGGACAAAACTCTTTCTTATTAACACATAAACCGAGCTTAGCTTTTTGTAAATAACTTGGTGGGTGAAATAAGTGATGCTGCCCAGGAAATAGGATGCATTGCTCTGACTTTGGGAAGGATGGTACAAATGTTTGTCTGTGTTGTAGAAAAGCAAAGAGGAGAAGAAGAAGAAGAATAAACACAAACGGGAAAGGGAGGAGGAGACAGAAGTGGCCCTGCTTGGAGAGCCTGTCCAATCAGAGGAGCTCATTGCGGTGGAAGCCCCGCCCTCTCCCGCACCTGCTGAGGTAGTATGTAAATGTAGCCTCATAGCTGACTTCACATTGGTCTTTTTATAAATTACACTGAATTTTTAAATTGTTTTAGCCAAAGCTTATGTTGCAGCTGTCTTGCATACCAATAACTGCGCGGCCTTGTTGCCAGTCTTTAAAACGCGACAGACAATACCATGCTCTTTCGTTTTATGTACAACTTATAATAAAAATAATGGCGAGAAAAAAAAGTAGAAAAATGAGAATCAGAAGAGAGGAGCTGGAACAACTTAGGAAGATGGACTGATGAAAATGAGAGTAAGAAAGACCAAAAAAAGCGAAATGGAGATCATCTCTGCGCTCAAGCTCACCCCTCTCTCCTCATCTGCTGCTTCTAGGCCTCTGATATGGATTTCTGGCTATCCAATGCATCCGCCCCCCCTAAGACCCAGGTCCAGTCCTCCGTCCTGAACCCCTCCATCCTTCCATCATCCCACCATCTACTCCTACTCAAGCACTTCTGTCCTCCGCCAACCCTCTCTCCACTCCTCCTCCTGCCTCTCTCCTTTCTAACAATCTTTCCATTCACGTCTCCTGCTCCTCTCGTCTCTCTGCCGCCCCTACGTAGACTCCTTCGCCTCACGCCTCCTGCTGTTTATCCGCCAATCCATGTGACACTCGAGTCCCTTCTGTGTCCTGTGCTCGGGTTCGCTTCTGCGTGATGTTTTGTGTCCGCCACAAACTTCCTGTCCTCGGCGTCAGAGTTCAACTACATTTCCTTATTCTAGCAATAACATTACAAACTGTTTATTTGTGACGTATGAAATTATGAAGATTGTTATTGAAATAACACGAAATTATCATCTGGATTGTTATAAGGGTATGTTTTTAAGCTTTCGCCTGAGTTAACTTGTTTTAAATTTTACGCTGTTACTGTACATTTGAAAAGTTATAAATGTTCAAAACCTATGTATGTACATTATGCATTGACTGAAGCTCATCTTTGCCCTGTTGTGCCATACAAGTGTTGTTTTTACTTGCATTTTATGTACCAAATTGAGTTTTATTATGATAATTATGATTATTGTTTATTATTAGTTTATTGGCAAGGATCCCCATTAGCTAACGACAAGACGTCAGCTCGTATTCCTGGGGTCCAACAACATTAAAACATTGCAACAAAACAAGATTAAAACATATCAAGACACACAATCCAAGGAAACATAACATTACCACACAAACAACTGATAACAAAACACACCAAGGTAGAGAAAATTTTTCATAACTCTACATTTTCATTATCATTGGCTCACTATGATCATAATTGTTTTTTGAAGCTTGATTATCATGATTATTATTATTATTATTATTATTGGTAGTAGTTGTAGTTGTTGTAATAGTAGTAGTTGTTGTAGTTTGAGAAGGAGTAGTATTGCTGGTCTTGGAAGTTGGAATAATATTTGTTGTAGCAGAATTATTAGTGGTAAACGGTAACTCTGTGGAATGAGACTTTAATTGTGAACATTTTGTGACCATAAAAACTCTCCCAAATCGTTGCGGCATCTGTCTATCTCTGTCCTCTCTTTTATTCTTTTTTCCTTCATGCCACTTCAGCTTTGTAGCACACCATCTGTGCACTGTCATTTGTATTTCCATTTTGTAAATTTGTCATTTTTTTGATTACTTTTTTGCCGTCTTTGCCGTGCAATCAATTTTACAGCAGGTGGTACACCACCTGCCCATCCAGTCAAATGAGAAAGGGCTTTCTCAAAATGAGGGGTAGAAATGAGACTTCTTTAAAGTAGTAGAATTTTGTGCAACTGAATCGACTTGGTGATGCTCAATGTTGGTCCATTTTGTATATTTTGTATACATAACATGGCTAAAAGTTTGTGGACATTCCTTGATTTGGAGCCATTTTTTTCTTTCATTGTCCGGACATTTATTCCATGTTAAGGAAAATTTCAAGGACACAGCATACTTCCAGTAGTACAGGAAGGTCCTTTTTGGTTCCAGCATGACACAGACAAGTGGAAAAGCCTCTCCGCAGAGTAGAGCCTCTCTTGGCTGCAGCTCCACAGTAACGCCCGTGATCTTGGAGTGCCCATACCTTTGGCCATGTATTTTTTGGTTCCTGCGGGGTTGGTGAAAGCTTTGTGTTTTGACAGCAGGTAGAATCCGTAACAGCTGCCCCTGACTCTGCTCTGGAGACTGCTCCAATGTCCGAGCCAGAAGAGGGCAAAGACGTGGAAATGGAGGAGAGCGTGAGTCACCGGGACGATATGTGAAATGCACTGAAATCCCTTAAAATTCCCTGTAAAATACTGGGAGACATTTTGTAATGTGCTGGTGCACGCCGTCAGTTGCATTGAAATGCATTCAAATGCACTGAAACATCATTTCAAATGCATTGAAATATGTTATAATACACTGATGTACAACCGTAAAATGTGCTAGAACACATTAAGCCACTGAAGCGCAGTGCCAAATGCACTTTAATCATAAAATAAGCTGAAACGCATTAAGTGCATTTGAACTTAATGTCAGATGCTCTGAAACACGTTTCTTGAGTCTTGTTGGCATGTTTACCATGGTGGTGGTATAAACAGGGCTGCCCTCCCACTTTCACAGGGGTCTCGAATGAGGCGCGCTTCGTCTTCTCTGTACAGAGTATTCTCATGCCCCATAAAATGTATTGGAACTGCATAAAACATTCCAGAAAAGCAGGAAAATGCAATGATAAACACTTTGAAGCACCGTGTTTCCCTTCGTCTTGCTGCTGCAGAAATCCTCCAAGCACAAGAAGAAGAAACAGAAGAAGGAGAAAGAAGAGAAGGATAAGAAAAAGAAGAAGAAGCATCATCATCATCACCAACATCACCATCACCATGGCGACGGGGGCGTAGAGGAGTCTGTGCAAAACGGCACTGTCGAGGAAGAGGAACCACTGCCGGTTAGTTCACACAACACTGTTTGTGTGTGTGTGTGTGTGTGTGTGTGTGTGTGTGTGTTGTAATAAATATAATATTGATTTGTTAAATGTGAAGATTTTTTTTGTGCATTGTGAGTGAAGCTTTGACGACTCAACAAATGACCGGGAAAATGACACTACATGAAGTTATAGCCCCATTTCACCAACAAAGACTGTGTTCAAAATTTATGACTGAGCATTAGTTTTCAGTGTGCTGGTTGTTTGAGGCTTATCGGGAAAATATGCTTATTTGCATGCATATGTTAAATAAATATATTTATAAATCATGTACGATCTCTCTCCTTGTGTATGCAAACACTGAACTCGTCTGTGAGTCGTCAGTAAAGCCTTTACTAATGCGGGGGTTCTTGTTTCAGCCCATGTCCAACTATACCCTGCTGGCAGAAAACTCTTACATCAAGATGGTGAGTATGATAATTAAAATTGGGTGTGGATTAAAGCAGCCTGTGTTTGGGATTTGATGTTTGGGTTCTTTCCACCATCCAATGAAAAGCCTCCTGTGAGAGGACATGAACTGTGAAACCTATTCAGGCGGAATTGTAGGTGCATGCCTATTTGATATCCCCTCACCTGTTATCATTGTAACCCTCTACCTGTTTCCCGCCGTTAAGATGAAGGAGGATGTTGATGAGGCAAGTATCAAGGTGGGAGGTGGGAACTGTCTGTCTTGGCATGATGTTTTGAGGAACCATTTGCCCATCTGTTATTCCCTAATTTTGCCTTCTGTTCAGAGCGCTGAAAGCTGCCTTTCTGTCTATCAATCTGGTGAATTGACAGTGCTGGTGTGTTGTTTGGGTTGCCTATCTTTTTCACACACCTGGCCTCCTTGTTTATGATTGGTCCGGAGCTATGGTCCAAATCAGACATGTACTGCCCTCCCCCACTAGCCCTGGCCACTTTCACTTGGGAGGATGTGGTGCAGAACCAAAAATATGCTAGTGGGCTCTCAAACCGATGGCGAGGAATAAGAGAAGAAGTGATTACTATGCCGCATTTGTAGAGATTTCTTGTGAGCTCTCTGCAGGCCACATTTCTATATGGACTCATTTCATATTTGGTATGGACCTTATGTGTGGAATGGTCACAAAGTCTATCAATTTTGGGAGTGATTGCTTTATGGTGTCCAGGGATGCACGACGACCTTCGGGCGACTGACTGTCTAGCAGTTTGTGTGTGAAACCATGGAAACTGCAGTCACTGTTGCTTGGGTTTTGTGAGTTGTGGCGATTCATTTGGATTGCAGAAATGATTGCTGAACAAGTAAAAAAACTCAAGAGGCTAATAATCAATTTTGAATTAAAAAAACGAAAGATAACGTGCTCTATCAGACCCACACTGCTTGTTGGCTTGTTTGCAGCCTGTCCACTGAAATGCAACAGGCTGGTTATGTTGCTAATATCAACTTGCTTAAAGTAACAGTGAAACCACTGTTACATCCTTGTGTTAACATTTGCTTGCTTCATTGGAGCAGAATTCTTAAGCAGTTATATGGTACCACTATGTCAATAATATGGTTTAACTTATTTGATAATGCATGTTGCACTATAGACTTTAAATTTGCTTGTGGACTTAAAAATCGCCTTCTCCATTCTTCCTGTATTATCTTCTTAAATCTGTGCTTGTGACAGGAAAGACTACACGCAACTTCTTTGAACAGGAAGCTTTGGGGTTTATGTACTGCATTATGGGCTTCAAGTCCACAGTGTTATTGACTTGTTCCCTTGAGCAAAGTGTTGGGTCTAGGAGCTGATATTGTGCTCTACATTTGCATTTCCAATGGCTTGGATTGCCCTCCAAGTGGTCAATATACAACTTTTGGTTTCTGAAGAGATTTCCCCAAGTGCAAGTGGCGAAATGGCGTTTTATATTAACGGATTGGACTGGGGCTGAGGAGTATCACAAGGGTTGCTGGACCAGTCAGAATGGATTCCGGTGTGTTTTGGCTTATCTGTCACCTGAGAAGTTTTGGTGTGTGTGTCCGTTCTTGAAAGAATGTATCCTCCCTTCCTCCACTTGTTTACTTCTCCTATCTGGATGTTAGGGGGAGAGGATGAGTGGAGGAATGTGTTGATATGTTATTTGAGCATTGGGATGTACTCTTCTTTTGAAATTAAGCCAAATTGGTGTTATTTTCTGTGATGACTTGCTGGCGTGTGATTGGTTGAGATTAATTTCTTGTTTTTACAATTGGCTGACGGCCTCCTCCTCTTCCTCAGATGTGCGACATCCAGGGTAACCTGCAGGATGGCAGCCAGGTAGTGGTGTCGGTCATCTTCGAGAACAAGTGCGACAGCTTCCTCAAGTCCATGGAGTTCAACGTGCTGGACTCGCTCAATGCCAAGCTTCTGCGGGCCGAGGGGGCGGGGCCCCATGACGGCCTCACCGTCCCCTTCCAGCTGCCTCCAGGTGAGATAAATGTTAATTTACTAGCTTATTTGATGAGGTCATTGACCATAATCATAAGAATCCATTCTTATTGGGTGATGACTTGTCTCATGTTGTCCAGGTTAAGTTCAATCACCATTGTAAATGAATATGTTGTCTGCGGTTTGCTGCAACATCAAACTTTGAAGGTGTTCATCTTAAATAAAACTCTGGCCTGGGGGCAATGTGATTAGACTTCTGACTGCCCCCAGGAGTTGGAGGAATTAAGTTTCAATTCATTCATTTTATTAGCCAGGGAACCTAATCTTCATCTGTGGACATTTGGCAACACGTTTTTGGGTTGAGAGGAAACCCAGGCCCATATGAGGGGAACATACTAACTCCGCTATGGGAGAATGCGGGCTGGGACTTAACCCAGAACCTCTTACCTGCGTGTGCTTACCGCTGTACCATTGTGCAGCCTGTACCAATGCCATGAAATAATGAATTAGTGATTGAATTGAAAGGTCTGTTTTGACAGGAGCTGTGAGTGGCAACTGCCATCTCAGCAAGTAATTACATACGAAAAATTTAAAGCATGCCAGTTTCTCCACCACAAAAAATTGAATTGAACGTTGAATTAGTTTAGTCGAACTGAGCATGCACCACTTAAACCACTTGCTTGCATCCAGAAAGTGCTCGTCTATTAGAAAATGTTTCTTGAGTCTTGTTGGCATGTTTACCATGGTGGTGGTATAAACAGGGCTGCCCTCCCGCTTTCACAGGGGTCTCGAATGAGGCGCGCTTTGTCTTCTCCGTACAGAGTATCGTCATGCCCCAAAAACTGAAGGGAACCCTCACCTTCATCGTCAAGGTGAGATGACCGAACACCACCTACCTCAGCCACGCCACAGCTTCACCGGTGTTTTTTGCGGGAGTACCGAAGACTGGCACAGATTGTGTAGAGCTTGAGCTAGCTTATCTCTTTCTCAGACCTTGATGCACCCGCCTAGAGTAGGCTTTGTCCCTTGCTGATAGGCTGGCTAGCTGACTGTCTTTTTTGAAACATCCTTGTATGAGAAAGCCATGTCATTATCATTGACTGTGATGATTTAGCGGGGGGAGGGTGCAATGCCATGCTTTCACCATTAGGAAGCACTTGTAAATAGAGTGGAATAAGTGGCGATTAATCGGGGAAAAATACTGTAAAATTCTTTTTCTTTTACTCATTTAAAATTGATCAACTGGAGTTTTATGGAATAATTTTAATGTGGCAGCCAAATGTTTTTAATAATGTTTTTAATATATACAACTAGATAATTTTATAATTTCATGTAGTCAATGGCTGTGCAGATCTTTGCCTTCCAAAGAATATCTGGTGCTGCCCTGTGGACCGAAATGTGACATCAAAATGGCCAGTGACCATCTCTGTTAAGCTTCTGTTGTCTGAAGAAAAATTAGGTGACCATGTTTTTCGCCATTTGTTTTGACAGAAAAGCTTGCTAGCTGACATGTAATCCAAAGGTGCTCACTGGTATATGAAAATTCGCTAACATTGTATAAGGAGGATCAGGAAGAGATTTGCAAACATTAGCATCATTATTATTCTATAATGGGTAGCCAGACCACTTAAAATGATACTTTGCTGATTCTCTGCCGGCTTTGTATAATTACAGTGTGGTTAGTATATGCAAATGAACAATGTTTAATTTTGTCAGTGTTGCCAGGGCCGAGAATTTTCTGTTTATTCATCAGGAATTGTCCGCTGGATGATGCATTTCGCGTCCCTGGGGTTAGAGGTGGAGAGGGAGAGGACAATTTGCACAGCCAATTAGATCAGGGGATGATTTGGTGGCAGGTCGAAAGAGCCAGGTTGGGAATTTAGCCATGACATCGGGGAACCCCCTAAGCATCACAGGATCTTTGATGACCACAGTGAGTCAGGACCTCGGTTTAACGTCTCATCTGAAAGACAGCGTTTCCCTCAGTACAGTGTCCCCATCACTGCACTGGGGCATTGGGGATTATTCCATTAGAAGGAAGATCACGACCTACTGGGTCACCAACAGCTCTTCCAGCAGCAACTTAGTTTTCCCAGTACAAGTACTGGCTCTAGGGTGGTTGATCGAACTAAAGATTGTACTTCCGCTACATACTAAGCCAGCTAAGCGAAACTGACGCTTCTAGTAGAGTAAGTGCAATAGCAATATGTGTTTTGTTGCTGACATGGCTGTTACAATTTGAAATTGTGCAATACAAACTTTTATTCATGAGACCTGAACCATCTTGGTACTTTGCGTGATGTTATTAAAGTTTAGCCAATTGTTAGTAGCTCTGACCGGCTGTTTGTAGCAGCGGCTTTAGAAGCGCACCCAATGCATTCTGGTTTTTGTGGGTTTTCTAACTTTTTCCTTAAACGAAATGGCACAGCACCTTTTTCTGTCTTCTCGGTTCATGTTGCATTAATTTCAAAAATTTTTTTGCCTTTCTATCGCATATGCAGTGAAGTTTAGTAAAAAGACCATTCTTTCCCACAATGGGATACTGCTTTAAGGCACACGTAAATTTAGGTATTAGCCAAGTGGAAAATACAAGTTCTCTGGGAAGATGGTGGCATGCCTTAGACTACATCCACACAAATACGTTTCCATTTTAAAATGGTGTTTCAAAGCAAACACTATCTCCGTCTACACTAAAATGCAATCCTTGAGTTTTCAAACTAAAACGTGGTCTGCAGCATTTTCTATAGTCTCCGTTTCAGGAGCTTGAGAACGTCAGTGCTGTGTGGATGGTAGGCGAAATCGTAGCAAAAGCTATGCATTATAAAATGAAAATGTATTAGTGTGGATGTTGGCCTAATAGGTGGAGAATTTGACCCGTTTCAACAACTGGAAGGGGGTCAGTTCTGTGACATCACAATGGGTTTCTCTCCTCCCCAGTCCGAGGAAAGCTCCACCCACGAGAAGCTGGACTTCAAGCTGAACTTCACCTGCTCTTCCTACCTGATCACCACTCCCTGCTATAGGTGAACATATGTACACACAAGCACACACACACACACACCTGCCCCACAGCTGATGCACAGACACATGTGTGCACACACACACACACTCGCAAACACAATATCCTGCTCCAAAGGCAGGGTAAAGATACACACACGAGCACACATACACCCCCGTTCTACATTTGCAACTCGGATTCACACCTGCACACACTTGCAAGCACAGTATCCTGTTCCATGGCTGAATACAGATGTATGTGCATACACAAACATGCACACTCATGCTCCTCAGCTAGAGCACAGGGGCACGGGCACAAACATACACACACACATTTAGTAGAGATGAGCGCAACGGCAGGTTGTGTCTGTGTTCGGTAACGGCTCGTCTCTGCTCGCCCCTCAGCGACGCGTTTGCGAAGCTCCTGGAGTCGGGGGAGCTGAAGGGGAGCTCGGTTCGGCTGGAGGGGGTCAGCATGCCCTTCCACCACCTGCTGGCCCGAATCTGCTTCCACCACCACTTCTCTGGTACGGGACAGGAGGGGGGGTGAGGGAGGAATAGGTTGTCTCGCTGTTTTAATACCATTATAATATTGTTTAATCCTGTCTGGAGACTTGGTCCATTCTGTGCAAGATTGGAAGTATGCCATAGCTCTTTTGGGGGGGGGGCGCCTAGTGCCAGGTCTGTCTTGTGCGCACCAAAATTTGTCATGTCTGCTTTCCTCATATGACAACTTGTAGTCAAAATCTGTTTTTCAATGTGAAGGGTTTACATGTGTTTGCATCCCTGACCATAGGAGATTACTGTGCACAAAGTTTTAATTTAAGGGGATCCAATTAGTATGGCACTGTTTTAAGAGAGAAATATTCCTTTCTTGATAATTGATTTCTTTTTAAATTTCAGTAATCGTATTTCAATAAAATGTTGTTCTGTTTGTTTATATTTTCAGTTAGATGTAAAGAAGTAGAAGGAAAATGGCATTAATTCATAACTGCATTTGTTCGTGCTTACAAAGGATGCCAATATTGGTAGATAGCCCTGGAGTTCTATTTTTTTCAATGATCATCTCTCTCCTCCCTGCTCGTCCCAACCATTTTTGCCTCTCTTTCCCTCTCTCTTCATTCAAGAGAGCTTTATTTGCTCGACTGAATTTAAACGACATTGCCAATGCAATTAGCATATAAACAGTTTAGAGACGCAAAGGGAATGTGTCAGTAATGCAGTGGAATTAAACAAAATTCTGTGATAAATTACTGAACTTCATAACAATTACAGACAATACAGATAATGAGATGGTGTCTTACTAGATGTCGCAAGTTAAACCCCTCTCTCTCTCTCTCTCTCTCTCTCTCTCTCTCTCTCTCTCTCTCTCGTAGTTGTGGAGAGAATAGACTCCTGTGCGTCTATGTACAGTAGGTCCATCCAAGGTCACCATGTCTGTCTGCTGGTTAAGAGCGTAAGTTATGCCCAGTCCTGCTTCCCTAGTCTGTTGAGTTCTAGCCCACAACAGGGGTGTTCAAAGGCTCTTTTCCCACGCAACGATATCAGGGGCTAAGGATGTAAAAGCAAAATTGGCTACCTGTGTAGCTCGATGTTAGAACTCGCTAGCTACTCTTTCCTATGCACACCAAAACCCAATAGTTCTTATCTATCATGTGCTGTTCCTCTCATGCCCAGATTTATATTGGTTCTCGCCCTCTTAAATCTCATCACCTCACCTGTATAAAAACACAGAATATTGCTAAGGGACACAAAGATTGGTAGCCTCAAGATTGCTTTTCCTTGATGGTTAGCTGGTTCATGGCTAAAGACACTTTGATAGCTGTAGATACGAAGATGTTAAGAACTTTCCAATAACTTATTTGTGGCTTTACACCATAAAAGGGGGTCACCACCTTAAGATATTTGACAACAAAACTTAGTATTTCATTGAAACAGATCAGTATTTAACCAGACTTTGCCAACGAGAAGGATACTCGCTTTGCTTTCTGAGAAGTAATGCATGATTACTAATGTGTGATTTAAAAGTATGTTCCAATCTTTCCAACTGGAAACATTGTTTATTTCTTTTCTCTTTCTTTTCATCTCCTCCACTTTCTCTCTCTCTCTTCTGAATTTGCTCTTTCAGAGTGAGCAGACTGTGTCCATTGACGCGAAGTGCAATGAGTCCTCTCTTTTGGGAAACGTGTTGGACGAGATAAAGCAGACCTTCTCTCAGTGTTGAGTGTGTCTTCGGGGAAAATAAGATGCATACTCTGTCTCTCTCTCTCACACACACACACACACACACACACACACAGGCTGAGGCTGGTACTCCCCCCTTCCTACGCGTTTGTCTCGTCTTTTATACCTGTGCTTTTGCCAGCGTTTTGATCTCAAAACTGCTGTTTCTCTTCAACTCTCCTCTCTCCTCCTACCTCAGCTGATGTTGTTCCAGTGTTTGGCTTCAAACAGCCGCAATTGTTTTGCTGCTTTTTTTGTGCGTTTGGTGTTTCTGATTGGGGTTTTTTTTTTGTATTACTTTTCAAATTCTATGTCACTATTTTTCTTGATTTCTTAAGCCTGTTTGTGCCTTTTCCCTCTTGTGCGCTCAAACAAACCCCTGCCCCCCTTACCCCTGCTTGAACATCATACTCCCTCTCGCATTGGAATATCAAGCCTCTCCACCAAATGAGTTTCTAAAATTCATGGCGGAGAGCAGGTCAGTGTTTTCTTGTACTCCCTGTTTCCCTGTATCCCTGGTCCATTCCTGAACTCACTCAGGCATTGTAGCAAACCAGTGAGCTCCAGTTATCGCTTTCATGATAGTGTCTTCCACTCCTGGAAGGGTACACACTTTATCAGGCTCCCCCTGAGATTTTGGTGGGTTGCTATAAATGGCTCTTGTAAACAGTTAACCGCTGGACTCAGGACTTTCCCACAATGTTACTGCCATTTAGTGGCAGTGGCATAACATAGAAATAAAACTCTAGTATCTTACTTTGTGAGAATGTCTTGCAGATGCTCGCTGGTCAGTGCGAGGTGTGGTCTTCGGATACGTCCACACTAGTACGTTTTTGATTTAAAACGTTTTTGCCTAGCGTCCACACTACTCTGGCGTTTTTGAACACCTAAAATGGAGACTTTTGAAAATGCAGCAGACCCTGTTTTAGGTCTGAAACTCCGGGACAACATTCTAGTGTGGACGGGCAGAAACTGAGACTTTCAAAAACGATGATGGAACACTCGTTCGCAGCTGGATTGGGTCTTGTGAGTCACAGCATATCCTTCCCTGATTAGTCTCGGCTCTAACACATGATCATTTTCAGGAAGAAAAGAAACTAGCTACCGTAGCCTTGACTACCAGCTTTGACAACCAGCGGATAAATGGTCATATGATGTGCGTTTTCAGTTGCATTTGTAAGGACGGAGATAATTTCTGAAATGGTGCTTAAACGTACATATGGACGGAGATTGTTTTCATTTTAAAACACCGTTTCAAAATTAAAAAGTATTCATGTGGTCGCAGCATTAGTCTGCCATGCCTTAGGCAAATGAGCCATTGCGGATGGAACACTACGTCTGGGGGACCATTTTGATGTCACAATAGTCTCCGATCTGTCAGAACCCTGAGCACATTAGGAGTACGGATCATTAGGGGCCGTTCAAACCTGATTTTTTTTTTTTTTTTTTTTTTTTTTTTTTTGGAAAAGCAAGGCACACTGAAATTCTTGATTTTATTTTGCACGTGGTCAAGAGCAGTACATTTCCTGTTCAAGTATTATACTGTGTCACTATGCTGTATCTGCTCTGGTCCTTATATTTCATGATTATGGCAAGGAGCACTCAGTAGAATTGTTTAAAGCCTCCTCTCAAGTATTTTAAATCTTGCTTGAGGGTGGTGTTTCCCTCACTCTGTTCGGCTGTTGGCTTGTCCTCCAAGTATCACGGTTGCACTTCAAATTTTGCTGTGTTCAGGTGCGACATCAGATTTCAGCTGCATGTAGCGTGTGCGCATAGCGTGTGCACGCTTGCACTCATGTACACATGCACACGACATGTACACATGCACTCACAAGTACTGGACACTTGCACACACAAGCACAAATGCAGATGAACAAACATGCATACATGCACACACAGTCACATACACATGTATGTGGAAACACATGCAAGTACATAGCAGCCATGCAAATGCCAACACCGCAGAGCAACAGTCGGTGCACCAGTGCACACAAACTCGCTGTATTCCTGACCTTTCCCAACTGTCTTGTGATGGGCTTTGGGGGTCAATCTTTGGGTACTACTGCGTGCAAGTCCACTCTAGCTGTGCCTCAATCAATAAAGCCGTTTCACAATTAAATAATCAGAATATTTCTGCTGGGATGTGCTTTCAGTTTGATGCAACCGCTTTATTAGATGGATATTAACATTAAGATAAATATTCGTTTTGGTTTCCCATATAATATGTGGACATAATGTGCATATCTATTTAAAAAGACACAAAAAGATCTATTTAGCCATTCCTTCTCATTTTTCTTTTTATATGAGCATTTTTTAAGGAGTGAATGTATTTCTGAGCTCATGCATTCTATTTGATTACATATTTTCATCAGTTACAATCACTTCCAGAATGGAATGTTGTGTATCTTGGAATGTGCTGCTTTGTTCCTCGACTGATGTCATGTTTTGCGGTCAAGATTTCCTCTTTGAATGGAAGTTCTATTTTGTGTGACTGAGAGAGGTGTTCATATGTTAAATATATGTATACAGTATATAAATGAATATCTACCATTTTGTGCAGTTGAAGAGAACCCAACCTGGAAGGCCTTGTACTCCGTTTCCTTCTGGTAGATTTTAGAGTCTTTCCGTGGATTTGGACTATAATATGCTTCCATGTTTGTGAAAGTCAGAAGGTCAAAGGTGAATTTTTTTCTCCCTATTTTCCTGCTGTACTGTACAATGTATTATTATGAAGATTTTAAAGGAATACATGAATAAAGATTAAATTATACATTTATCTACATTCCTCAAAGGAAAAAGTTTGCCTTTCTAAGACGGGCATTATCCAGCTGCTGTATTCCTTTGTGTTAAGGTGAACCAATAAACTTCTATACTACGACATAAGCCTGCGGTGTTGTTTGTGTTCGTGGAAGAGGAAGAGATGGGGTTTGTGCTTGTGTGTATGTCTCTTTCTTTGCAGAAAGTGTGTGTGTCTTTGCGTGCGTGTGTGCGAGTGAGCCGGGGAGGTTACGGAAAGGCTTTAGACGGCGAGTGCAAGTCAATATAATGTCTTACAAGCATAGCTATACAAATTTGTGTGTGGTGTGTGTATGTGTGTGCATATTTATTTCACAGGGTTGTAATATTTGTGCATGTGTGTCTGTCTTGTAAGAAAATCTTGCAGATTTTTTTGTTAGGGATGAAACGATTGCACGCGAGTTTCTGCGAGTGTGAATGTTGTCTTATTTCAAAGAGTAGTACAGATAGGCTTTCTGTCCTTGTGTCACTGGCTACATACAGTCTTCTTGTTTTAACCAGCATTTGATAGTTTTAAACCTAGGGGACACGAGCAGTTGTTTGTGTTGGACAAGAAAGGTCACCTCTGGGTCCAGACTCTGCCAGTGCTGACTGGCTACAAGGCCTGCTAGGCTGGAGACGATCGGCTATCACATTGCACAAGAATGACTAGTTGTAGTGGGCTCAATCCAAGCATGTTTCCTTGACCATCTCTCCTGCTCCCTTTCCTGAAATGAAAATTGATCAAGGTTTGAAACTTTTTTGTTTGAATTTTCCCCCTTTTTTCCCCACCCTGAATACAGCTGAAATGTTTAGCCCACCACAAAGCGACTGGCTCCCATCGACTCCAGAGGAAGATGCCGTGGCATGCGATTCCTCCCGCTCACTTGACGACTAGCCCTTGCTTCTTTACACTATGCAATTTTCTCACCGATTACACACTGCCTTTGCCATCAGAGGACCACGTAGTCAGTGTTCAATTTGGTTAGTACAGCTAAATGTCCCTGGCTGACCAGAGGTGGTCGCAACAGATCTAACGAACTTTAACAGGCTTAACCCGTCATCCCAATCGAGGCTGTGTCAATTATTGCCCGGCCCATGCGGACCTCCAGACATAACTGGTAATGGTGCGGCTGGGATTCGAACACCTGACCAAAAAGGTCTGAGACCTTTTAAGGATGTTCCAGTCCATTACATTTGCATTGTGAAACGGTTAGAAGTTTCCCAAAGCAATCTGGACAAGGGAAGAAGAGTCAATTTGTTATGAAAATACTTCTCTCAAAATCTGCAACATATAATGATCAAAGTGCAGATTTGGCTCTCCCTGTGTGCTACGCGTCTGCCACACCTGTGATTTGCATTGCTTTGAACTGACGTTTGACGGAGCAAAGGTGTCACCATGCTTCTCCACTGTTTTCCTTCCCTCGATGAGCGGCATTAAGAGCAAAGGAAGGAGATGAATGGAGGAATCCCATGAGCTGCATCGTAATTCTCTAAAAACCAAGAAATGTTCCTTATTAATGGACATGAACCAGCAGTTGTCCGGTGCAAAGCCATGACGAGGAGCATTGGGATTGTCTATGTAAGGGATCATCCAATCGCGGTCCTTGAGTTTTGAGAACTGCTGGTTTTCTGCCCTCACTTTATCTGGGAGTCTGGCGTTAAGACAGTCGGGCTAATCAGAATCATTAATTGTTCCAATAACTCCTGAATGACTGGGGAAAAAAGAAAACCAGGGCTGGATTTGGATTTGAGGTCAATCAATAAAGCCGTTTCACAATTAAATAATCAGAATATTTCTGTTGGGATGTGCTTTCAGTTTGATGCAACCGCTTTATTAGATGGATATTAACATTAAGATAAATATTCGTTTTGGTTTCCCATATAATATGTGGACATAATGTGCATATCTATTTAAAAAGACACAAAAAGATCTATTTAGCCATTCCTTCTCATTTTTCTTTTTATATGAGCATTTTTTAAGGAGTGAATGTATTTCTGAGCTCATGCATTCTATTTGATTACATATTTTCATCAGTTACAATCACTTCCAGAATGGAATGTTGTGTATCTTGGAATGTGCTGCTTTGTTCCTCGACTGATGTCATGTTTTGCGGTCAAGATTTCCTCTTTGAATGGAAGTTTTATTTTGTGTGACTGAGAGAGGTGTTCATATGTTAAATATATGTATACAGTATATAAATGAATATCTACCATTTTGTGCAGTTGAAGAGAACCCAACCTGGAAGGCCTCGTACTCCGTTTTCTTCTGGTAGATTTTAGAGTCTTTCCGTGGATTTGGACTATAATAATATGTTTCCATGTTTGTCAAAAGTCAGAAGGTTAAAGGTGAATTTTTTTCTCCCTATTTTCCTGCTGTACTGTACAATGTATTATTATGAAGATTTTAAAGGAATACATGAATAAAGATTAACTTATACATTTATCTACATTCCTCAAAGGAAAAAGTTTGCCTTTCTAAGATGGGCACCAGATTTGGTGATCCCTGGTCTATTACATGAAGGAATGGAGGCAATTAGCTCCTCCTTTGCTTCCTTCTCGTAAGGAAACGCAGGACCAACCTTTGATGAAAGAAAAATCAAATATGGACCACAATTTTTGCAGCTGTAGTGCTTTTATACATAATTTATGTCCACATTTTTTTTTGATGAATTGTGAAGGCTATCTTTGCCATCAAACCTTTGACGTTTTGAAGGAAAGGACATCTGACTTTTCTCAAACATGCCAAAAATACCTTTAGAATCTCCCCACAATCCATCCTTGGCCCATGAGATGTTTTTTAGCGATGTCTAGGAAAAGTGGACAAGAACTGAAAAAGAGAATTTGGATGCAACTGAGCTTCATCCTCAATGATGACATGTATTTGCTGACAAGCTCCCCCTACAGGTCCATTGGCCTCCTGCAAGGCACAGGTAAGGTTTTCTCCTACATCACCCCTTCAGCTTGGGTTGCCAGCTACAATACAATAAAAAGCAGCACTTTAGTGGAGAGAATGTACTTCTCGTCATACTTCAAAACCATTGAGGTTTTAGCAATGAGGGCTGTATACTGCGTCGTATGGGGAAAAAATGGCTGCCATTAGCCTTTGCTGAGTGAAACTAACAGCTGTGGCAATCCCTTCTGAACAGAGTGCCATTTGTGAACCCCCACCCAACTGGGATCAACTTGGCTAATCCTACCCCATTCATAAGTAAAGTTTTTGTCTGTTGCAAGCCCCCCTTTTCCACCCACACATATATGTACAATGCTAACTGCTAACTTCTTGTCACTTTCATGCAGCATTTGAAGTCCTTTCTGAGCTTTGGATATTGCGTGCATGTATGGGGAAACTGTGAATTGTGTGTGTGTGTGTGTGTGTGTGTGTTGTGTTCACAGCTTCACAGTGTGGTGTTTGAGGGTAAAAACATGCATTGCATTTGTCTGATAGCCAGCTGCCTTTGTGAGCAATTCAAGAGGTCTGAGTCATGCCTATTTGGGCTGTGTGATTCACTAGGAGAGATGGGAACCCTTTTTAAGAAACTGTTTAAGCCTTCTACTAAGGGTCTTTTGTACTGATTGAAAAAAATGTCCCTTTTTTGGATTTCAATGTAGAAAGTCCCCAACCTCTTTGAAACTGTTTAAGAAAAAAAATACTGTTTTGAACAAACACCAAAGGAGAATGATGTGTTTCCCACAGAGCGACTTGGTAAATTAAAGTTTTTACTTTGATGGGATATGCGTGCTTACCTTTGTGCGACATTAATTGACAGTTTGATCAACATGGTTTAAACAAACGGTCCGGAGGTGATTATGACATCATGTCTTTGGTATCAGTAAATTGCTGAGCGGTCCTGAGTTCAGTGTCTCACTGACTGTAGCCATTAATTTGAATGATAATGGCAAACAAGTGAAAATGCCTGTGCATTGCTGTTGAAGACTGGTGAATATATTGTGCAGTGTAAATGAATCAAGTCCGTGAGTAGTTGCATCAGATGTGCTCTTAAATACCTGGATCTGGCTTTTGGCCTGTAAGGACAAATTGGGATTGTTTTTGGGAACTGTGTGCACCAAACTCAGCAAGAACTAAGAGCGAGAGCGACACTTTTTTGCAATGCACAGAGCCAATCTAATTTTAGACAGGTGATGTCCACAACTACAGTCCAGTTCTCACAGTAACACAGAGGTGTACACAACTGCTCTCAATCTTGCTAGAAGGGGGGGGGAGTAATGCCCAAGAAAATTTCACATGGCCGCGTATGATACTTGTGTTTATCAGAGGATGGGTACGGAAAAGAAACACATGACATGCATAAAAGCTCACTCATGTATTGAAGGGCAAATGAGTTTGCAGTGAGGGCACAGACTGCCTTTTACAAAAAAATTAAGATAAACATCTGGGCCGAGGTCCAACTCCTTGTGTTTACAAAAGGAGAAACTTCCGGAGTCAGATGCATCTTCGGCATGATTGGCATCCAGGCCCTTAAGCTATTGCTTCACATGTTTATCAGATTGGTCCTGTGACTGTCGCCAGAGAGTTTTAGAGTGGTTGTGATGTTCTCTGGTCTTTCATGAAGATCATGAACTGCAACCAATTTCCAAGCATATAACAATGCATAGCATGTGTTGGTTGTGGCTTTTTTTTTATGTGATCTGTGGTATTTCATTAACTCTTTCTTATGTTGTGTATTCAAATGAAAATGTGTGGTATCTAATATTTTAAGCCTTAAACTGATTTTCTACTCTAGAGCCACTTACAAAACATTATTTTTTAGCATTACTTTTGCTATTACTTTTTAGCATTGCACAAGTGTTGACATGTCTGACCTTTTTTGTTAAATAAATTGAGAAGTGGAAGTCGAGGGGCATAAAGTAGAAGTCTTGCCAAAAGTTTTTCTACCAGTGAACTCCATTTTATTCAAAAAAGTAATACTGCCGCCTATATGAAGAATCATGCGAATTGGCTCATTAAGGGTGATTGGAACATTGCTCTGGGGACTGCTTCACTATGAGAACCGGGATTTTCTACCTCTGTTGATAATGTGGCAGGAGAATCGCACCAAAATTACATTAAAAAAATCAAAGCAATTAACTTTTTTCAGGAAAGGTGTTGCGTGTGACATTACGGGAATGTGGACATAACTTCAAAAAAAAAAGGCATTTAAAATAGCCCGGAGGCCGGACGGAACAAATGGTAGGTCACTCGCCCCTTTTGATCAGAGCGCTTTACATTAAAACTACAATTCCCATAAAGCAGCGCAATTTTATGGACTTGTCTCTACGAATCATTTACCCAGCTGATGGTAATTGGCTACACAGCTAGCACGACTCCTTCATCTGTTCAATTGTTTTTGTACTTAAAAGCGTGTGACTTGCGTAGTCTGCGTTTCGGATATTTTAGCAATTACCATTAAAATCCATAGATCTATATAGTTCAGAGCTAATATCCCGGCTAATATCAAAGTGGATATTTCCCTTTTGAGCTCAGTGGGCAAACATTATCTTGTTGGCGGACAACAAACGGCAGACTAATCCGAGTTGTCAGATTTTCGCTCGGAAGTTCACTAGCTAGTTAGCTAGGTCGCTACACAGTTCCTCCAGGAAACGGTTAGCTCACAGTAACTTAGCTGTGGACGACTGCTAGTGTTGGAGAGGACACCTGGTCGGTGGAAGAATTTAACAAAGCCACTTTTTTCTAGCTTTATCTCTGGCTTGAACAGTCAGCTGAAAGCACGTTGGAGGTGGGATAGCTGGATATTTTGCGATAATTCGCTAGCTGGCTGGCTAGCTGGTGTGTTAACTAGCTAGCTGCTGGCAGGCGTTTCCATATAACATTAGCTGCGGACTTTGAAGTATTATTTTGACAGAAATCGTGCTAGAATATGGCTCAGCCTCAACATGGACAGAGCGTTAGTCATGTAGCGAGTTCCCAAAAGGCTCTGATGCTAGAAATGAAAAGTCTACAAGAAGAGCCAGTTGAAGGGTTTAGAATAACTTTAGTGGATGAAGCGGACTTGTATAACTGGGAAGTAGCCATTTTCGGACCCCCCAACACCCTTTACGAAGGGGGGTACTTTAAGGTGAGTGTTAGTGAACACACAACTTTACAAACTAATGACTGATTATGTTTAATAATCTTTACCAACATCTGTAAAGCCGCTTTCACGCTGCACTGGACGCGAAACGAATTTTTCGCACGACAGTTCACATTCAAAGTCAATGCAAAGACGCGAATACACGCGGGTGTATTCGCGTCTTTGCATTGACTTTGAATGTAATCTGTCATGCGAAAAATTCGTTTCGCGTCCGGTGTGAAAGCATCTTAAGCCCGCTGCTAACGTCAGAACTGTCTATCAAAGGTGGCTGTGTTAGCTTTCCGTGCTAGCATGTGGAAAGACCAGAGCGTGTTGTGGCAGCGACTCTCGTTAGACTAGCATTATTAAGTATTGAAGTGAACCTTTGCGATACTAAAGATAATATGTAGGCGATTTTAAGTTTACTAGAGTTTATTTTTTTCGGTAAAATTGTTGAAATCATGTTGTTGTGGAGCCTACGTTACAAGCCCTTGTCAACTTGGCTAGCAAAGCTAGCATAATTGCTAGCTGGATATTTTTTCCTTTGTCTTGTCATGTTGTTTTGTTGCCAGGAGAAGAGGGATCCTGTGTTTTTATAGACAAGTTAGTCTGCCAATAATATTAGTATCAACGATATGTCTAACCCACGTTTTTAATTTTCTTGCTCGGCTTTGCATTCGTATTTCTTTATTTTTACATTTTTGACGTGATCTGTGAAACTGGGTCAGAGCGCCACGTAACGTCAGTTGCCATTAACGTTGGTTTATGAACCATTGTTGGAAAAACAGGTGGTCAGTTTGTTCCATTTGCGACAGCAGTGTATTGAGGGCACGCAGGTTTGGCACATTTTTCGGAGGTATAACTTGACTCTCCCATTGCGTCTTCCCTGGATTTCCTGGTGTGAATGTACATAGCCAGATTTGTATTGTCTATGACAGAGGTGGGCAACGAGGGCCGTATCTGTCCCTGGTTTTCGCACCAACTTCTGGCCTTTAATTAGTTCATTATGTAAATTAGCCACACTATTTATGAAATTTGACATTTCAGGCGCATTTCTTTAAATGATCATGAGTTGACCAAAGACTGTTCTTGTCTCCCTACATAAAACATTTTTCTTTGATCGAATCTTTGCACAAATCTATATTTGCATTTGCAACCAATTAGCTCAACTAGTCTGGGTAATTGATAGAAATAAAAACCTGCATACACACTGACCCTGCAGGACCAGGATTGCCCACCCCTGGTCTATGAGATGAGATTCAGGAACACTGGGATGAGAGTTTTTGGCTCTTATTAAGTTGAGTGCGCATACGGATGATGTCATGTTTGTTTGTGTCGTTTGGGGTCTTTGACAGAATATTCGCCTGTCAGCGAGAATGTCGTGACTATTGTGGCGCATGGAAACAAGTGTGAAGCTCCTTGTTTTCAACTGTAGTTTGTTTACTTTTGTGAACTATTGAATGCCAGCTCGAAAGACTAGTGCTATAGCTTCGGACGATGTTTTTTAATCTATGTTGTCTTATAGGTTGAATATACTGTATGCTCTGATGTTTGATGTGTGGGTTCAAGATGCCTTTTGTTGCTCATTTGTATCAGGCAACATTTCCTTGATATGTGGAGACAACCAAATGGACTTTGGCCTCTGTTTCAAAACACAAACACTGCAGGGTCGGGAGAAAGCCTGGGTTGGTTCCTTGAGGGGGGTTGCATGAGAGATTGTATTGTTTGCCTGAGAGCACCCATTCGCTATTAAGCACAGAGCTGTGTTTTGACTTGTCTCCCTCCCCCACCCTCTCTCCCAGCCCTGTCCATAGCTAAACACATTTTAGGTCTCCGTTGAGAAATTCACTAGAGAAATGAGGGAATCTCTTAAGCTGCATTCAAAATATACACTCAACTACTATATGGGCTGTTTCACAATCAGGGACCAAAGTTTGTCTCACAGACCCCCAAAAATCAAACGTGGAATATAGCATCAAATTGATGCCTGTTTGTTTACATATGTTGTTGTGGACACATGCTGAAAATTTTGGAGCGTTGGGTTCACAGGTTCTCCTAAAATTCACACAAATGACAATTTGCCTATTTCCACCTTTTTAACCAGTTCCGGGGAAGACATGTTTTTGACGGACAAAGAACATTATACTCATAACACGATACACAGTGTAATGACCAGTGCATATACTGACACAGTATTCCTCATGCGCAATCATATGAACATGTGCAGTCAAAATCATACATCCAAACTTACCCCCCTCCTCTGTTGAAATATTAATGATGTAAAACACATTTCCGGAGAAAACATTTTTTGACGGACAGAATGTCTTGGTAGAAGTTTTCATGAATCAATGCGTTTCTGTCCCCCCAAATATTATTTGTAGCTTAAAATCCTTCCCATTTTTAAATGATGATTGCACAAGCTACAGGGTGCAGTGATATTTTATTGGTGACTTTGGTGAGGAATACAAACGTATCTAAAAGAAAATGAGACACCAAAATGTCAAAAAAATAGATATTGTACTGTCCAATTTTCGACATTTGACTTTTTTTTAATCAAATAAACGGCTTCTGTAGATTAGTCAATGATAACAGAACTTAAAATAATTGATATGTCACCTTGCTGCTAATAATTTTAGAAAAAAAGCTAAATTTATTCAGTATTTTAGAATTTAACCCTGATTGGGAAACAGCCCATATAGGGCACTATGTAGTGAACAATATAAAGAGAGTGAGTGAGCAAGTAGACAAGTGTTTGCGTTCGGAATGCACACTTGTCCTCTCGCCCCCTCACTCTCTTTATATTGTTTTCAATGTAGAACATTCACTACATAGTGCCCTATATAGTGGGTGAATGTACATTTTGAATGAAGCCTTTGTGTATGTGTTCCCCAAGACAAATGTAAATTCTTGTGTAATTTTTCATGTTGACATCTTAACATTAACCAAACTAGCCAGTCTCCAATTTTCCTCTTTCATCCTGACTTCTTTATCTCGGTCTTCCTTTAACCTGGCTTAGTGTGTTGCCTTTGGGCAAGGAAAGAAAATGGCACTAAAAATATCTGTAACGGCTGAGGCCCCATGCGTGACAGCTTTTGGACAGATGAGCATTTTTCTTGGGGTTCACTCACTCCCGTACGCTGTTAGCAGGGAGAAGTATGGCTGCCTTCGCTCTGGCTGACGGCCAGAAACGCGAGGGTCGGTGGGACTCCAGTCAGTCACGCGTCATGCGCACCCCGTATAAAGCCCATTAGAGAGGCCAAGCTTCTGCCTCTGTGGGCACTGGGATTGGCTGGTTTAAAAATACACAAACCCCAGCCCTGCCCTGCTGTGGCTGGCTTGGTTTCTCCTGCTGGTCTTTGCAGTGTCTGTTGGGCTCTGTGGCCTCCTGGCCCATCACTCCTGATGCATTTCTTCAGGTAGGGCAGTCAGGCAACCATGAACAGGACACTGCTTTACATTTATTTGTCAGGTGCATTTATTAAAGAACATTACATGCATTTAGCTGGCACCTTCATCCTGTGCTACATACCACCTGAGGTGCATAAGTAGATACTAAAGTGCTGAAAACCCCAGTGGGAAATGAAGTCACAAGTGCCTGAATTGGCCATGTAGAATACACTTGGAATGCGTAAAGTTCTTTGTTAAGGCGCAAGCATTGGTAAAACAATCTGGACAGGGTATTGGAGAGGTTGTTGGGGGCATAACGGAATGTTGGTCCGACAGGACACAGTTCTATAAAAATATCAGTTATTCCCTAACCACAAAAGCACATAAAATGTAGTTTATGAAGTCGATGTGTGCCAAATCAGTAAGAATGACTTGAATAAACAACGGTCACAATAAACATGTTAAACTGCAACAACTACAAGAAAGTGAAAGCTGGAGTGTGAGTGCTGTTAGGTACAATTATAGCAAGTGAGCTGGAGGAACAAGATATGGCTGACTCTAGTTTGAGAGGAACTCATTAAAGTGTATAATGGCAGGGGAATTGCTGCAGAGCAGTAGAACAAGAACTAGCCTGTGGTCATGTGACTCCTCTGAACCCAGTGATCTGCTGTACCAGGGCTCTGTTCTGGCCTGCCCCTGCCCCCCCACCAGCCACCTGTTTTATTTGCTGCCCTCTTTGCCTGTCGACCACCCCCCCGGCTCCCCACGTTTGGTGAAGGCTTTAATAATCACACAGATAATGATGTGGATCTACAGTACAGGCCGTTTCTGCGTAGGTGGACGTGGCCAATTTAACAAGAAGTTGAAGGAAACGCAGCTAAGGAAATGAAAGCCACATGTATGCCCTTAGCTGCGGGTGATTTCACCTGTAGCTGACTGTTAACACGTTCGCCGGTGAAGCCTTGGACTGTGTAGTCAAATTCAACCTCGCACTCGGGTAAAATCTGGAACTGAACAGACGTTGGCACAGTGGTTTTGGAATATGACAGCGGAGTCGAGTACCTGCTAATGTTTAGGGATGTCCCCAGGTTGTTGCGTACCATTCTGTCTTGCATGGGGTTGTGGCCTCTTTGCCACGGATCCTGGCCTTGGTGAGCTTTGGGGCACGTTTTGGGGCTTGTTGAGGTTTACCCCCCTGCTTCCTGCCCAGGAGTTCCAGCTACATTTGTGATAAGGAATTAACTGAATAATCTGAGGTCTCAGGCTCAATGTCAATTCTTCAAATCCCCCTGTCACTCACGGGTTTTTCACCAGGTTCATGGTGTTCCAGGGTAGAAGGTAACACTCTAATTGGTAAAGTCGACCTGTCAGTCAGAGGCTTGCCGATGGTCACAATTCCCTGAGATGAGGATGGTCTTGGGTGGGTCTATAGAGCATGTCTGCTGACTTTCTTTGCAAGATTCCTTGGATATTCCTCTTGCCATATTGAATGAAATTATTCATTCACTCTTAGTGGAAAAAAGGAATGTGGTTATATAAACCTAGCGCGCAAAATACTTGGTAATATATTGAACAGTGTAATTTATTGTGTTGCAGGACTATGAACTGACACGGATTAATCATAATCTTGGATTGTCGTAAAATTTTGTATGGAGAATCTCCATTAAGAAAATCGTCCGGACAAAGATCAATGGTTGACGGTGAATCTGGCTTTTTGAGCAGTAGATTGCTCTGTTCATAATTACAAAAAGAGTGAAAATTGGGTATATTGATAACTAGGTAAGATTAATCCTATGCTGTGGACCCTGACCGTGTTATGCTAAGTACATGACAGGATTGTGTCAGGTTTTTGCATGTCAGTGTTGAATGCGCTTCCAGGCTCTACATTCTGCCTCTCCGTAGCCTTGTGCTCTGAGGCAGCTACTGTACTTTTGCTTGTCTTGTCCTGTTATTGTGGAGAATCTGCTCCTTCTCAAATCTTCTCCCAAATTTGGGATCCCCTGAAGTGGTCCCTCAGCACCACCCATCGCCGCAGCACACCTCACCTCCTTTCTGGAGTGAGTGGAGTTGGGGGTCGTCTGTTTTGAAGGTCTTCTTTTGGATTCCTGTCCTTAGATGAAGTTGTTCAACTTCGTCCTTTTGCAGGGAACATGATTCTCTGGTAATTCTAGAAGAACCACACAAGGACCTGCGCTGCATGTGGCATTGAATGAAAAAAAGACGGGTATTTTTGTAGATGTGGTTTGCCCTTTATTTTTTTCATCCAACACACTTGTATTGGGTTACGTCCAATGGCAGAGAAGTTTGACCCACTGAAGGATATTGGTAGAGCAAAGTCCTCGTCAATGCTAGTAGCTGTATTTCACATCACTGCCTCGCAGGCTAACTGACCTAGCGTCTGTGGAGTATGTTTGGCGCAGTCCTGGTAGTGGGTGAGCTGAGTTGAATTCAGTCTGAGCGTGTAATAATACAAGCCGTTCTTGTTCTCGGCTGGCTTCGGGGGTTATTGAGCACAGTATTAGCAGACCGCTAGAGGTTTGCAGAGAATTGCAGATCCCGCCAGCTAAACTGTTAAAGGGTAGCTTCTCTGGCTACTTTATGGGCTGGAGTTAATTCGGCTTATAATGTCAGTGGATTGGAGCACGGAGCTGAGGTCAGTCTGAACCATGAGAAGCTCTTCCTGCCCCTCATCCTAAATACACTCCTCCTGTCTTCTTCAGAAGATACGCTAACCCTAACAATAGCATGGTAAGGAGCGTAGGAGCTTCAGTTACTGTCAAGTTTGTCAGATGTTCTCAAAACTGTAAAATGTAACTTATTTCATTAAACCTTAAAAGCGCTAATCAATGTTATAGTCTCACAAGGCGCTAAATGAATGAAGCAAAATTTATGCCTTCAAAAGGTCAACAATTTTGTCCATTTTTAGTTGGCAAATTAGTTGGCAGTGATCTTCAGAAGGGTTCACAGGCACCTGCTAGTCCCTCTGAAGGTCATTTGTCGACTACGTGATGAATGATTAACTTTTGGAGGGATAGGGTGAGTAAAAATTAGGCACATTAAGGGTTAAAGGGATTTTATCCATCAGTAGTGGAAAGAGAATAATATTCAGAATATCAACTGTTCTCCCTAACTTATTTGCTGGATGTTTTGGTGTTTAAAAACATTTGTATTCTAATCCAAAGGCTTACAAGTGCCCATAGAGCTGGTAACCGGCAGTTATACTGACCATAATGGTGATACATCACCCATTTCCTGTCCCCTGCAAACTATGGAGCGTCCAGCACTGTGTCACATCTACACTTGAATACCGATGTGGGTTTTCCCTCTGCATCCTTTGGCAAACTCTTGTTCATTGCACTGACCACCTGCGTATTACAAAAAAAGAATCCCAACTATTGCTGGACTCGCGAGAGTCCATACCTCCGCCAGCATAGCTGGATTTGAACTTTGGCCTATATCTCAGCTGTACTTTGGCCTAGATATGCCAAAATTTAATCACTTGTTCCTGTTGTGCTACTTTAACATCCTGCAAAGTTTGGTTAAAATCCATGCAACTGTTTTTGAGATATCCTGCTAACAGTTGGACAAACAAATAAATAAATAAACAAACAAGCGAAAATGGAACCTCGGCGGAGGTAACCATGAGGTGGAATTGACCATCCCATCGATGCCTCAACTCAACTCTTTAGCTGTGTGTAGATATTGGGGTAGGGGCACTGGTGATTTGGAGCGGGACGAGTTTTGGAACTAGGATCCGAGAAACTGGTTCACAGTCGGATTGGTGGGTGGGGAGAGGATGGAAGATTCCAGTATTTGATTTCCTGCGAGGGTTTTGGGTGCCAACGAGCATCATTTTCCCTTGGAGTATCTCTGCGCTCTTCAAAGCAGTGGTATCCAATCCTGTGCCTGGAGACTTGCAATCCTGCAAGTTTTAATTTCAACCCTAGTAATTTGCATTGTTCCTGAAGATCTAGCATCTTGCCAGATTGTCACCATAACTCTGGCACACCACACCTCATTCAATACCTGGAGATCTTGATGAGCAACTAAGGAGTGGAGTTGGGCTTGCTAAATTTGAAATTGCGTTTACTGCGTTAGTTGTCTTTACTAACTGCAGTGAGGTTTCTATCCAGATGCTTTCAAAGCTTCAGAGTTTGTGGCTCTCAAGGCATATAGTGGGGGGTCCACAGTGCATAGGCCGATCTGCTCTCTTCTTGATAAGGTTGGAGATTGATGCCAAAGCATTAACTTGTATTCTCAGGCATAAATGTGCTGTTTTACTGTCCTGGCTGCAGTGATGGTTCTCTCGGATACACTGTTGTTTGCAATTGCTGTAGGCCATTGAGGCTGAGACTAGGACAATATTATTGGGGCTTTTGAGTGATCATCCTAATTTGGTTGGTCTAGCTTATGGTGTCTCATGGTTTTCCCTGCATATGCTCTTTGGAACATGCAGAGATTGTTTTATGCAAGTTTATTGTTCTGGACTGAGAACACCATTGGTATGAAGTGTTGCTTACCCTATGCTTTTATAACGAGAAACCCCTTGACATCCTATGATATGCAGTACCAGTGAAAAGTTTGGACATAGCCACATTTTTTCTTACAAGACATGTTAAATAAAGAAATGGGCACCCTTTATTTTGCAAAAAAAAAAAAAAAAGATCTAATTCTTAAATCCACCAAAGTAACCAGCGTTTGCTGTCATATTTGCAGAGCGTACTCACTTTTTTTTAATAGAGCAGTTATATGGCTATAAGAGCCAGTTTTTATAAGAGTCAGGCATATTTCTATTAGAGGGTGATTCAGGACCCCTTCGGATTTGTCTGAAATTTTTTTTTGATATGTTAGAAATGAACAAAAATTAAATGTTCTATCCTTAATAGGGTCTGCTTTTTTTTTTTTTTTTTTTTTTTTTTCAGGGGGTCCTGGAATATCGGGGTCAAAATCAGCCAAAATGGCAAAATCACCAAAATTAGGTTTTTGAATGCTTGTATTTCTGTGCGCCCTTAGTGAGCCAAATTGATTTCCATTTGTTCAAGTCTATCGGGTATGGACTCTCCAAAAATGTGAAAATTTTGGCGGCTGACTTAGGGCGCAGCCCATAGGTGGCGCTGCAAATCACTGCTTTTTGTAATTATGCACACTTTCCCAGGGGTTGTGTGGCTTGCGCCCTAAGTCAGCCAAGGTATTTTATGCATGTCATGATAGATCAGCACCTCTTATTTGGATTTGTATGAAAATTACGGCGGCTGACTTAGGGCGTACAAGTATAGGGGGCGCTTTTTGCCGGCGAAAGGTGAAATTACCACATTTTTGCACAGCGATTTCTCCATGCGCCCTAAGTCAAAATGAATGAAATATGGCTCACGTTGTCACTCAGCATCTCTCGTGTCAGTGGTAAAGAGAGTTCCATGGCTGGTTTCGGTATAAACCCTTTTTGCACCATTTTTGTTAGGCCACTTCACGAAAAATCCAAATATGGTAAACTGGGAAACCGTCTAGCGCCAGTCAAAGGACACCTATTGGTGATCGCTTACACCAACATTGATTTCATCATACAAATCTTTTGACTTTTGATTTGATTGGAAAACCCCTTGAATACATAGCAAAAAAACCAAAGCCAGGTTTAGCTTCATGGGGTCTTGTGAAAAATGTACAACAAATTCGATGAAAATCAAATAAACGGTTTATGAGATATGAGGTTATTTGAAAGTGCTACTTTTTGCAGTTTAGTTCCAATTTTGCCACCAAGTGGCAGCCTATAAACAAAGTGGCTTGCCACACTGCACTCAAACTTACAGAACACCTTTCCCCCAGTTAAGGAAGCAAATCCTGCAAGTTTCATGAAAATCGGAGAAAGTTCCCAGTTTACCATATTCGGCTTTTTCGTGAAGTGGCCCTAGAAAAACAGTGCAAAAAGGGTTAATACCGAAACCAGCCACGAAACACTTTGCCACTGACACTAGAGATGCTGAGTGCCAACATGAGCCATATTTCATCACTTTTGACTTGTGTGCAAATGTGGCAATTTCACCTTTCGGCGGCAAAAAGCGCCCCCTATACTTGTGCGCCTTAAGTCAGCCGCCGTAATTTTCATCCAAATCAAAGTAAGAGCTCCTAACCTATAATGACATGCATAAAATACCTTGGCTGACTTAGGGCGCAAGCCACACAACCCCTGGGAAAGTGTGCATAATTACAAAAAGTAGTGATTTGCAGGGCCACCTATGGGCTGCGCCCTAAGTCAGCCGCCAAAATTTTCACATTTTTGGAGCGTCCATACCCGATTGACTTGCGCAAATGAAAATCAATTTGGCTCACTCAGGGCTCACAGAAATGCAAGCATTCAAAAACCTAATTTTGGTGATTTTGCCATTTTGGCTGATTTTGACCCCAATATTCCAGGACCCCTGGGAAAAAAAAAAAAAAAAAAACGGCCCCTATTAAGGATAGAAAATGTGATTTTTGTTCGTTTCTACCATACATCTATCAATAAAAAAAAATTTCGCACAAATCCGAAGGGGTCATGAATCACCGCCTGCCTGACTCTTATAAAAACTGGCTCATAATGGGTTTGCTGCTGAACAGCCGTCTAAGTTCCCAAAGATGTGCTGCACTTGTGATTTCCTTTTCATCAGCCTTTTTGCCCAATAAGTTCCAAAACAGCTTGTTTGGCTGTTGGAAAATAGAAGGAGCTTGTTTGTCTGTTTACTTTGCAAATTACGACTTCTTTGACAGCTCTAAAATTTTGGATACTATTCAAACAAGTGAATTATTCTCTTTTAACTTCTGACTGTTTACCTCTTACCAGATTCCACTTGAGATTATATAGAGAATTTAAGCCTTTTAAATTTCTCTAAAAATGGAATGCTGTGACATAGGCAAAGTGAGCCCAAACTTTTGACTGGTACTGTATGTGTGTTTTTTTTTTTTTTTTTTTTTAATACCCAGTGTCAATCAGTCAAAAGGTTTTGTCTGTTTGTCTCCCCCTGCAGGCTCGCATCAAGTTCCCCATCGACTACCCCTACTCCCCTCCATCCTTCAGGTTCCTCACCAAAATGTGGCACCCCAACATTTACGAGGTAACGTAACATCGCATTAACGTTATTTCAACATTCCACCAGTGTTTGTATTCCATTGTCTGCTCAAACGCTGCCTAGGGCAACGCAATCTCCGTGCATCAAGAGTGTGCATGGGGCATGCAATCAATATCGAAATGCATTTGTTCGGTGGATCTCCCCATGGACTGTCAGGGCACTGTACTAAAAACTTTGGTCTGTACCTCCTAAAGATTTTGCGTAGGGTATTCTGTGGCAAGAAAAACTCCCGTTTGCATGTCAAATCCATTTGCAGCTTGATTCTTTCCTGAAGAATTCAAGATAAAGTGCATTGCTCAAAGGTATAACCAGAGCATCATAAGCGGAAATCAAAAACACAACCTTTGAGTTGCAGTCCCTAATTCCTAACTATTGTACCACTCGCTCTTTCAGTTTATTTGGAAAGGTGGACTGTTGGCAGATTTTACCCCCAACCACTTTAGTTTAATCATCCTCGGTAATTTTTGGACTGTCTCCCGTCCTGTTTCAGAATGGGGACGTCTGCATCTCCATCCTGCACCCCCCTGTAGATGACCCCCAGAGCGGGGAGCTGCCCTCCGAGAGGTGGAACCCCACACAGAACGTCAGGTACGCCCCACTCACGCCCTAACGCCACCCCTCTCCCCCTCGCATCAGGGGTCAGGATTCTGCCTTACAGGGACACTTTATGCTACATGCTATCCTTGTGATGACAATGACTAGAAGTCAATGGCTGGAAAAGCTAATTTGCACCTTGTCCATTGACTCATCGTCATCGTCACCACAAGGTTAGCATGTAGCACGGGGTGTTCCTGTAGTCTACTGCCCTCAGTTCTACCTGCGCATGCTTACCACAACCTGCTTATATGTATTCATGAGAAGTGTCTTTGAATTAGGGCCAGTCCTCTGTCTGGGCTGAATTTTCTAGTGGTAAGTCTGGCGTACATTGTATTTTATTCATTAGCTGATCAGAATCCTCTAGTTAGCCAACCAGCTCCAAACATGCATGATAGCATGACGTTACAAAGCGACTAGAATGGGTCATTCAGACCAACAAGGCCCACTATTGTTCAATCTTTTGGTTTATCTTATACTTGGGGCAGTCAAGAACCAGATACCATCTAGCACTGTATTAAGCCTGATCTTTGAAACTCTAGAGTTTCTGCCTCTACGACATGACCTGACTAGCTATTCCTCACTATGAGGTCTTCCCTTATGAAAATTGTTGGCACGAAGGGCACGTGCTAACCTCAGACACCTGTTGGCACTCAGTGCCAATGAGTTAGACTCAGTTGACCCTCACTCTAACTGGGCGTTCGCCATTTGTGTCAGTTAGTTGCCTGCAGCTCTGCTACTGAAAATGGCTTCTTCCACGAGGCACTTGTTAGCACTGCAGTCTTTAAACCCCCCGTGTCCACATAGATCTCAAACTTTGCTGTTCAGTGTAGCTGCTGAACTTGGAGAAGTTTTCATTCTGACGGTATTTATCGAAATTTATGCTCCTTTGTCTTATTACCCTAACACTTCCGAGGTTCATCAAAGATTTAAGGCGATTCAGACTAAACGCCACAATTGTTAATCGTTAAAAAATTGTTAATATGGCCACAATTGTATTAACCATTTGCGTTGTGGTGCCGCATTTGCATAGAAAGTCGAGCTGAATTCAACCGAAGAATCCTTGGATCAAATATCAAAGCGTACATGCAAATGTATGCAAATGCGGCTCAGCTGCCGTCGGCTCGCAGACTCCTTTACCCTGTTGCTAACCGACCTCTCTGCCCCGGAGATAACCTGCTGAAATCGCATGAGGGTACAGCCCCAGGGAGGCCTTGTGTGGGCGAGCAGGTTCAGAGACTGTGGAAAACAGGGTGAGAAAGAGGAAGGAAGAAGTGGGACAGGGAGTTGGGGAGAGAGTGAGATGATGTGGAGTGAGAGATGGGGAGGGACAGAATGGGGGAGAGAGTCAGAGATGGAGGGAGACTGATGGACTAACAGACGAAGGGCAGGACGAAGATGGATTTGGAGGTAGAGAGGCGCCCTGTGGCAGGTGCCCTCGCATTATTGGGTGGAGGTTGCAGCTCATGTTCGTCCGGCCTCCTCTTTCCATGTCGATGGTCATCTGTACCATTTCCTGGGCTTTCAGCTGTCGAAACCGATGAGGGCGCCTTTTCGGGCACTCAGACTGGATGCCTGGCTGTGTCATTGGGACCCTCCCCCCCCACTTATTGCAGTGGTTTTCTGCCAAATGAGGCCCCCGGACTCTTAAAACTGAACCAGGGCTTCAAAAAATGGGATTTAAATGATGCCACAGCGTTTTGGTATGATGGCGAGATGCTTGCATTTTCCTTTGAACTCAGGAACTGTCAGTTAACCCTTTCACCCCCAGTAGTGCCATATGGCACTCTTGCGTGACTGGCATTTTTTCCCACTAGTGCCATATGGCACTCTTGCGTGACTGGCATTTTTTCCCAGTAGTGCCGTAGGGCACCCTTGTTGTTATTTTTCTTTTAATAATCAGGAAGAAGAACAGACAGCCAGAAATTTAGTTAGAATGGCCATAGCCATGGGGGGAAATGGCAGTGAGAACTGGGCACTGTCGGGGGTGAAAGGGTTAATGTTTGCTGTCCATCAGATTAACCAAGAACATCGTGCTTACAGTTGTTCGCTCCATGATGGAGACTGAGGAGCAAACTTTAGCCAGCATGCAGCTCTTAATAATTATTAATGCATGTTGATTATTACCTGCAGTGTTGGAATTTATATTTATACATGAAGCCATCAAAACTCAAGAAAACTTGATGTTGGTATGGCTTCATTTTTCCCACTACACTTCTGCCATAACCACGCCCCATAGTTATGACAGTGGTTCAGGATTAATTTCATTGGTTGCTACCAAAGCCATTGATGAAGACTCCTGAGCGCAAGCAAACCCAAACCCTTACCCTAAACCTAACCTTAACCAGTCCTGAATCAAATCACAAAATGGATGAACTTGTCAGAACCTAGGGGCTGCGGTTATGGCAGAAGTGCATTGGACAAAGTTATATCGCAGTCTCAGCGCTCAGTTCTCAGAGGACAGAACTGCAAAGTTGGCCATCGTGCTAGAATTCTTTGTCAAATGGACGCTGCTACATAATTTGAATTCTGTTTTGCTACACTGGACCAAGTTGGAATCTGGCCCAAAAATCAATTGTTTGCAATAACTCGGTCTTGGCCAATCATTGAAGTAGCCAAAGTTACCTTAGAGTAGAAGCACTTCAAGAAGTGGGTAAACATAGTATCCCCTCCTGGATTTAAGTTTGAAACTCCTGTCCTGGCCCTCTTCCTCCTGAGTGTGATCTCTCACCTTTTACGGGGGCTTTGTGTGATTGGCTGGCATCAGTTTGACCTCTAACCCTGGTTTGATCTATGACCCCCTGTGCATTTCCTGTAGGACAATCCTGCTGAGCGTCATCTCTCTGCTGAACGAGCCCAACACCTTCTCTCCCGCTAACGTGGACGCGTCCGTCATGTACCGCAAATGGCGGGACAGTAAGGGCAAGGAGAGGGAGTACGCCGAGATCATCAGGTGATTCCGACACTCGCGGCGCTTCCTTACACGTGAAAAATGAGTCCTCCACTCGTTCCCTGGAAGGGAGGACCCCCCAGTCCTCAATATTTTCTGCGCTTCTCTTCCATTCATTCTTCCGTAAGTAATGAACGAGTGTGTAAAAAGTGGATGGATATTTCTTTATTCGTACCTAAAAATGTACATAAGTGCAGTGAATATAACAAAATAATGTGAACAAACAAGAAGACAATTAACATAACATGGTGCTAAGATTAAAATAAGAGATTAAAACTGCAATAAAACCACAAGACCAATGACCTCCATGTCAGAGGCATTGGCAACACCCCATAATAGAACTTCCTAAATGGTACATAAAAGGTTAATAAAGTCATCCAGTTCATCTGATGTGAAGATAGCGTGGTCATGATCGTCTCTCATTATGACAAGATCTCTCATCGCCAATGCTACATCTTTGGTTTCTATATCCTTCTCCTCAGTTAATAAATCATCTACACCAACAGTTAGTCCTAATTTAGGCTTCTGCAGGGCGTATTTACGACATATAAAATTTAGATTCCTGCTAGCCGATTGCCGTCTTTAACTAGTTGGCATGCTTGCCGAACATACGGGTTGTCGCTATGTAGGGAACTGAGATAAAACTTAAGGAACTGACGTTCCAGCTGTACCTCTGAGGAACTATCATTACAAATATAAGGTTAACAACCGTCAATGCGTCTTACATGGAAGTCTAAACAATTTACGTATACATTTCCTCCATGCCGTGTGGAACCTTTGAATATGTTTGGAAGTCAGGTCCCAAAGAACAGAACCATACCAAGATGTATTAAACGTCTTAAACAGGCGGTAACGTATGCTGAAACTGCAGTGGCCGAATTGAGATAACCTCAGGTTAAATCTTGAATAGAAATCCCCCAGGGCTCTGTCTATCCGTGTTCCCTCCACATTGTTACCAATCAAATGACCTAAGTGTAAAACACACTGTGTAACCTGTAAGAGTTTTCCAAGCCATTTGAAGGGAAGTTCATTTACTGTACAGTCCCCAAAATATAAGAGTTCACTCTTCTCTGCGTTAAACTTGACAGTAATCTTTTGAAAAACCCTCACAAATCTTCAGCAGTTTTCTCAACCCAAGTCTGGTTGGTGAGAGAATGACAATATCATCCGCATAGGCAAAAGCCCCGCAGAATGCCACACCAATATAACATCCAAACCCGCTTACTTTCAACCGACATAAGTTTGTCTATGTAGACACAAAATAACAAGGGGGAAAGTACCCCTCCTTGTTTGATACCATTTTTAGCATAAAAGGTTTTGCTTTCCGTTTTATTTCATCTAACAATAACATATTGATGGGTATAGTGAAGAGCCAGAAATCTAGCTATTAGGGGACAACAACCCTTTTTAAGAAGAAATTTAAATAATTTGATATAATATACTCGATCAAAGGCTTTACTAGCATCAAGTAGCGAACAGTAAACACCTGATCCTCTGTTCCTGTAGCACTGAATCGTTTCGTTTAGAACAAGTGTGCACTGCCCTGTAGAGCTCCTCTTTTTAAAACCAAATTGAAGATCAGAAGACTTGAAAATGTCCCTATTTTTATCATTGAGAACGTAATCCAGCAGTTTACCCAAAATGCTACTTAACGCTATACCTCTATAGTTCTCAGAGTCGTTTAACGACTTGCGTTTATTTTTTGGGATGGGCAAAATTATTGACTTTTGAAATCCATTCGGGACATAAGCATGAGAAAGCATGGTGGAAAATGACATGGAGATAAGCTCATATAGCTTATTGGTACCATGTATGATGTGGTCTGAAAATAACAGATAGTGTCCCTCCTGTTTCCCTTTATTCAATAGTTTAGCAGCGACTTGAACCTCACCTGCTGATACCACATGTCCCCTTTTGCAAGAACATTTATTATGCTGGCATTGAGTCCGAACCTTGGACTCCATCTCGAGCAACAAACCTTACATCTCTGTCGTCATAGGGTACACTTGTATGTAACTTCTCATATTTATCAGCGAACTTGTTCGCGATTAGCCACTCATCATTTAAGCCATCGATGCTGTTAACTGGACTATTCCCGTTTTTCGAGGCGCAGCGTTTAACCTCTTTCCAGAACGATTTGTAATCGTTTTCTAAAAGGGACTCTGCCATTTTATTTCTCGAGATGGAATCCCTGTTTCGTTTTACCTGGCGAACTAAGTCATGATACCTGGCTCTCATAGCTCTTCTAAGGTCAGCCACATACCCCTTGTGAGGACAACCTATCCCACGCCATACATGATGCCAATACAGAGCGATCTCTCTTGACTCTTTAACTTCATCGTTCCAACCAGGAACTGGATTGGGACGACGAGAACCTGACTCGTTCCTAGGTATTGTATCTTGACTTGCTTTAATGCAAGCATTAACGATATCCTTGTGAAATGCCTCAATTTCCAGATTATGCTCTTGACACATAAAATCAATACAATTAAGAACTTCATTAGGTACGTGTATATATTCAAGGTAATGGTCAAGGGCAGTCTTGTAATTCTCGATATCTTCGGAACTTGCTCTTTGCCAATAACAACTGGCGATATTCTGCTTCACTTGAGGACAATCAACAGGGTAACTGGGATATTTAAAGCTACTACAATAGCAGAATGATCAGAGTGATTGTCTACATCATGCGAAGCATGAGAATACATATTACTAGACACAAGGAAGTGATCAACTGTTGCCCTTGCACCATTAATCTTGCTTTCATAGGTAAAGTCAACTTGTTTGTTGCTCAAGGCAAACTCCAAGGACTCTTCAAGGCAAAATGATTACAATGCTAGTAGATTTCTAGAATTTATTCTACTTAGGTCAACATTAAAGTCTCCTCCGGTTTCTATCCGGTCTACATCGACAGTTTGGCAGAGAGCACTAATTCTCCTTATCAAGTTTTCCAATCGCTGCAATAATATCTGTCACGTTAGCCTCCTCGGCTGTTCGAATCGGAGAAGTTTGTGTGAAGCACAGTTTGCCAATCACAGGATATGCTCTGAGGTGAAATGGCCTAGCGCTGCTTTTTTGATATTTGCTATAGTCCCTGTCTGCATTGAAAACACGATGTACGATAATAGGCCATCGCTGATGTTTTGAGCACTGGCATGCCACTCGCGTACTCAGCCTGTGGCTTGGTTCAGGGGCGCATCAAGATCCTCAAAAAATGAGTCTTCAGTCATGGTCGAATAGTCAAACAATTATATCCTATTGTCTACTTCCTAACCACTTTTCCTTGACCTCAATAAAACCATCAAAGTGTTAAGGAAACATGTAAAGGAGAATTCATAAGGACTTCGAAAAAGACACCTGTGGGGCTGAGAGAATCCGACAGCACATGCACAAGGCAACGTCGTGCCCTTTATCAGTCCTTTTTTTTAATTTTTAATTTTTTTGTTTCATGAACCGCAGGATGGATGGTGCATCACTTTACGAATAACTTCCACAAGGAATAGTGGGATGTCGCTATTGCCTTTCTTTTTGTAAAGGATGGCCTGGTGTGCCCTATGCTAAGGGACGCAAGTTAGGAAGCATGGAAGCACCTTTCCTGAAAATTTAGGGAATTCAAACAGCACATATCATGGCTGCCGCGTAAATACTGCCAGGTCATCTCCAAGGAGTTGGGTACTCTCCTAGCAATAAAGACCATTCAAAGGCTGCCTTTCTTCCCTCCATGTGTCTCCTACCCTCATTCCTTCAGATGACAAGTTCAAGAAATGTGGAGACACATTTTTAAGTATTGGGACGCACCCACGTAACTAAGCACTAGCTCTGTCCGCATGCGAATACGCCAACATTACCTTCCAGATATTTTGCTTACGCTAATATATGAAGTGACTTCCAGTTCATTTGACTGAGTGGGCCAATCTTTCGAGTCAAGAATATAAGTGGCTGGAGGGATTAGGCCTTAAATTATGATTCTTATGCTCTTGCTCAGAGATCTCCAGCCATCTACATGGAGATCTGCTATCCTATTAGTTTTCACTCCAACCCAAGGAAAACCCACCTCACTCAACAGCTGGAGTTCTGAATTGAACTGCTTATTACTAGAGTTAGATGTGATAAATTGAGGTTGAAAAGAAAGCCCAATGGTTGGTAGATCTCAAAGTACAGGGTTGGCAACCAGTAACCAAGAGCGTAAGAATTGTAAATTAAGATGGGCCAGTCGCTCTAGTTGCTTAAGAGGCAACCAGTGCTCTTGGTTAATGGTGAACTGTGTCATTGCTGTAATGAAAAACTGTAGGATTCTGCCACTGATTTCTACCCAAACCCCCTCCTATTTGCCCCCCAGGAAGCAGGTTCTTTCCACCAAAGCGGAGGCAGAGAGGGACGGGGTTCAGGTGCCCACCACACTGGCGGAATACTGTGTTCGAACCCGGGCCCCACCCGCAGACGAGGGCTCCGACCTCTTCTACGACGATTACTACGACGACGAGGACCTGGACGACGTGGATGGCGAGGACTGCTGCTACGACGAGGACGACTCCGGGACCGAGGAGTCCTGATGGCCGTTTTGTTGTGGCGCCACCCCTCCTTCCATCACTCCGCCCCATTATTAAGAGCCCTGCCCCTTTCATGCCAAGTTTCAACTCCCTTCATCACAACTGCACCTTTTAACACCAAAGCCCCACCCATTTCACCAAAGCCTCGCCCATTTTCTTCAAAGTCCCCACCCCTTTACATTAGAACTGCACCCCTTCAAAATTCTGCCCCTCATCTCCAAGGCCCCACCCTTTCTCATCCCAAGACCCACCCCTTACCTTGTATGTCCTTTCCCAGCCCTTCTCTCCCTGCTCCCCCTCCAACCAATCAGAGCAGTATTTATCTGCTCTGGTTCGCCAGCTCGCCCTGTTTTTTAACGTCATGTATTTTTACTGTCATTTTTTGAGAATTTGGTGGTTAACATGCAATTTACCAGGTTACTTTACCTACCTGCCCCACCTATACCACCACTCCTCCTCAAAGCGCCATTCCTTCCCCATATCTTAACTCTTTTCACTCAATGCACCCCCGAGGTTGGCGCAAATCCCTCAATTTTGGCAAATGCTTACTCTGGTGAGGTGTTGACTCCCTCGGCTACAGGAAGCTCCACCTAACTAACAGTTTTGGATCATGTGACCGGGGAAGGGGCCATGGCCACAGCTTTTGTCCCTTATTGGCTCTGGATGGTCACGTTTGCGATGTTTAATCCCTCTGTGAGAGCCAGTCAGCATCCCTGGCTATTGGTGTTCAAAGACTTCCATTTTATTGACCAGTTTAGCAATACATGATGTGTGTGTGTGTGTGTGGTGAGAGAGAGAATGCATGTGTGTGAGTGAGTATGCTGCAAGTATATGTGTGTGTGTGTGTGTGTGTGTGTGCGTGCGCCTGACAAAGGTATGTAATGGATCGGTCACACACTCAAAAGAGATTGCCCTCTTCGGCTGCTTCCTGATTGGAGACTGCCTCTTGAGAACCCAATTTTGCTCGGTAGTCGGTAAAGCGATTTAGCTTCGTTTCCCGGGCAACTGCTAGCTGGTTCATCAGGTGAGCCGCCCTGCGGCACTAGCGATACGACTCCGAGCCGTTAATTGGAGGGTGATTAGCTTTCAGATTACATGTATTCCTTGTGTGGCCTAGTGTGCGTGTGTGGGGGGTGTTGGTGGGGGACTTTAAAATTTGTGGTGAATTTTCGATCATTCTGTCATGAGAATAAGAATATAACGGTTTGTCAGGATGTCCAGTTGAGAGCGATTAGACCTCAGCCACACAGTTGTCCATTAATGTTGCTCTGATTGCTGTTCTTGTTGATGTCTCCTGATTGACAGGCTTGTACAGAAGGTGTTGGGAGGGACCAAAACCAAACTTGTGATTCGTCTTTTTCATCTTGGTGAATCTGGAAACTGTTCCTCTCTTCCATTTTCCAAAAATTTTTAAAACTGATTATTCACCCAAAAAAACTTTCCTTTTTGATTTTTATTGAACACGTATAACGTTTCCTTTATTTCTTTGGTTTGTGGGGATTTTTTTTTTTTTTTTTTTTGTGCTGATATTTTTTTTTTTTTTTGTTACTTTGCTACTCTTGAGTTTGTAGTGAAATTGTCAGTGTGGATTTTGTGTGTAAAAAGGTTGGGAGTAACTAACCCTCTCAGGAAAAAAAAAAAAAAAAATGGGAATGGAAATGTATATTTGTGTGGGGGAATGAGGGGAAAACATCTCTTTCTATCCCTCCCTCTCTCTCTCTCTCCTTTGAAGACTGTGCGGAGACTTCCCTTCCGGTTGATAAGCACATGCAGGAGTTTGCTGATCACGCATTGATGTACTTTTTCCTCTGTCCGTTTCTTATCGTTTGTAAATCTATTTAAAACCTGAAAAAGTAAATAAAAACTTTTATTAGAATGGTTTGCCATTTTATGATTTTTAGGCGCAAGACATTAATTTCACGGTGTAGTTGAAATGGTTTCCACATATAAAGGATTCGTTCATATTTATAAGCCTTTATTTAGCACAAAAATGAGCGTTTGTACTCATCATTTTGGGTGGGCTTGCATCCAGGGTTAAATCTGTGGTTCTCAACGTCAGTCCTAGAGGGGCCTGCGTATGCTGGTTTTTGTTCCCACCACGGTTGCAATGATAGGATTTTAAGAAGCTTCTAATTTGTCTAATTTAAGTGCATTTTATGTTTAGATCATTAATTGGCACATGAGTAATTAACTGAGCAATTGGTACATCTGGTTGGCTGGATGGTCTTTGCCCCTGATTCTCAGATAAAGGGAGGGTGGAAATCCTGCAGTTTTGATGATCCCGGGTATAAAATGTAAAAAGTTAAAGGTCCCCTATCATATCACCAGGTGCACAGCTAACTAGCCATTACAAGCCATTTCACATTTGTCCTTTTTGACATCGCCAGGGGGAGGGATCACCCATAATAATGAAGGAACTGATAAACTGGTTATCTGAAGTTGATTATTCCTTGTTACCTCTGGGCGGTCAGTCTACTTATGATGTCACAAACAAACGTCTGAAATCTGCTTGTAATGGCTAATTGCCGGTGCACTTGATGACGATGGCTGTGTTTTACTGCAGAGATTGGATACATGGTTCACCAGCTCATCACTCATCAGGCAAGTTGGCAAGTACGACTGTTGAACTGTAGCTGACATCACTTCCTCTGAATGGGAGCACATGCTTATCCATATTATCCAAAATGGTGGAAAAATAAAGAATCAAAGTGACACTATCGTTAACTCCTAAGCTGTTTGTGAATCTTACCGCCCATGGTCAAGCTAACGGCAGATTGATTGATTAGTGAGTAATGCTTGCGTCTCATCACAACATTTATTCCTAAGCTTCGCTTATCCAGGAGTAAAAACTGGATTTTGCTGATCCATGGACTTTGCTCAGTCCTTTGTGTGTTACTTTTTGGAGACCTCGCGGGTCATTCCACATGAACTCAACCAAAGTACAAGAATCTTCCATGGTCACCGACTCAGATTTGGCTCAAATTTATTTTGGGAGTACCTATATATTCATAATGAACACAAGCAAAATTTCAGGCTCCTATGCCAAGGGGTTTCTGAGATATGGCCCCCCAAAAATTTGGGGCCATGCCCCCCTTTTGCCCTCGTGAATCGCAAACGTTAATTTATAGGGATTTTGGAGGCCAATATCTTTGGAACAAATAAGTATGGGCTGAAAATAGCTACTCAGGGTAATTTGGGTCCAGGCTTTCAGAATCCCTTTTGAAAAAAGGGATCCCAAAATTTATCCCTTTTCATTTTCAAGATATTGGCCTCTCAATTATCAAACTTTTTATGGGCGGACATCAAAAATTCAGTTTTCAAGGGCCCCCTATGAGGCCAGGATCCCTTACAGAGGCTAAATTGTGCTTGATTCCTACTATTTGAGCACAGGTCTGTCTCAACAAGGAAGATTGACTGCACCCAAGGCATAAGAGTGGCGTTAGGAGACCCTGAAAAGTGTCCCAGTTGAAAAAGTCACTTTTTTGCCAATTTTGATTGGCAAGTTCACCATGTGGGCAGTTACCCATGGTAGTGAAACTACTTCTACATAAATGTATGTATATGTCTTGGCTTTATTTGTTGAGCCAAATCTGAGTCGTGACCTTGGGACTTCCGGTCAACTTCATATGGAATGACCCTTGCAGAATCTGGCAAGGACTGGAGATGTGCACTGGTAAGGCTTGGCTTACACCGATCATGCGGCTGTGACTTCGGCTCTCGTCTTCAGTTTTGTTGCACACACACACTGCATCCCACTGAATTCGGAGAGTGAGTGATGAGATCTGTACACTGCAGTCACCCAGCAAATCGGGGTGGTGGCGACGTAAAAAGGATTTCCTGACACTCTCCTAGATCTTTTTACCACACATAGTGCTTCTATATTGAAAACCAATCTCTCATTTAGACCTTGAACAATATTTAAAAAATGTTTTTTTTAATTCAATTTCTCTTGAACATAAATGCCCATTTGAAATGTGTTTTTTTCAGTTTGCCTGTATGCCTAACTTTTTCCAGCAGGGGGCAGTAGATTGCTTTTACTCTTTGCTGAGAAGATACTTGACTCAAGGACTTGTTCTTGAGTCGATAATATGTAGGCTTTAGAGATGCATCAGATATAGCTTATAGGCATACTGGTGTTTTAATTAAAACTCCCAAAAATAAATGTGATTGCTTCACTGGATTTGTATTGATTCCTCTGTGAGGGCTTTTATTTCATCTTGAAGCCTGTGGCTGGTGAGTCAAGAACCCCAATAACTCCCAGACCCTCCCCCCCACTAACTGCCGTGCAAATCTCTGGTAATTGTCCCACACACGATAAATGACACCACTTGTGAAAGCAGCCATGTTGAACGCAAACAATGATCATCTAGCTTGATTGCCACCGCAACAATTGTGGTCACCTCAGTTTTTAATGGGGACTCTGAATTTGACTCACCAGCAAGGTTAACTCTACTGACACAGGCTGATGGCTTACTGGGCAGTGTTTGGCAATAGGAGGCTAAGCTGGAAGTCAGAACAGGGTCTGCATGAGCACCTTTTGCATGGTGTAGTGCCAGTGGGACATATTGTGGGAGTTTGTGGTGAATTTTTACTCTGGCTGTGGACCTCAGCGCACACTACCACTTCTGTGAAGCATTATGTTTGTATGGCTCAGCTGAAGCCGCGATTTGTTAATTTTTCACTAATAAAGGGCTCATATTTGCATCTGTGTGCCCCATGTGTTATTCTTTCAGTAATGGCTTCCTTAACGTTGGTTCTATCCTGTTGTTAGCGCACTGATGGATGTTAACGTTAATGGTCTTATGGGATGGCACGATAACTGAGTGGGTAGCACTGCTGCTTCACAGCAAGATATACGTGGGCTTGAATCTGGCCTGGGCTCTTTGAAGAGTTTGCATGTTCTTGTGTTTATGTAGATTAACTCAAAGAAATCAAGGTTCCTCCACATGCCAGGCTAATTGGAGGCATTAATTTGCCCATTGGTATGATTGTCTGAATGAATGGTGCGTGGTTGGATCCCAATGCATTTAGCAGCTGTTACATAATGTGCAGAAACTGTTGTTAAACAAGAAACAAATAAAGAATCTTGCAGGTAAGGGGCTTGACTGGGACTCAGATGTTGGCGAGTCAAGCCATTGTGTAACCACTGCAAGATACTGTTCTTTCACCCTTAAAGGCCCCATGTTATGCGGCTTTTTTTTTTTTTTAATCTGTTTAGTCCTTTCCCAGATGAAATTGACATGAGACTTTGAAGTCAATTTCAAAAACTTGCTTCCACTTTTTAGATTCCCATTCTCTTCCTATGAGCCTCTACCTATGAGCTGATTGAATGAGCAGAGAAGCTATGTAAATAAGCTCTGTTGTGATTGGCTAGCCGTCTCCCACAAACAATTTGTATTTAAAGTGCTTGTTCATCCGAAAACAGGATTTGGACCACAGAATCTTTAATATATATACATCCTTTGTGAGCAGGTCATTTCAAATTATTATCAGTCGTTACAAATTTATTTGCATTTTAATCACTGCAAATCGCGGTCATCTCAGAATTTATCTTCGGCTATCTTTTTGCGATGGCGTCATGGGAGGTATCTAGCCAGCGGAAAAGAACACATCGTCAATGTCATTGGACTCAGTGATTTGCAATTGTGGATTATTCCCTTGGGAAAATGCCAAATACCTGCCTGGTTTACAGCTGCAACAATAAGGCTGATGCAAACAGAGGTATCATGATCCCTAAATTTCCTAAAAACTCCACAATCTGAAAGGCATGGGTGGATTTTGTGAAGAGGAATCAAGGATTTCACGGCACCTGAATCTGGATCAGTAATCTGCTCTAAACACTTCACTGATGACTGCTTTTATCAGCCAGACCCTGGGTATTACTGTGGGTTAGGAATTACTGAAATTGCTGCTCAATAGGCCATCAGTTAATAAGCCAAGCTCAAACTTCTCCGGTCCTGAATTTTCTCCACCTATTCTGTCCTCAAAAAAGCCAGTTGATAAGCCCAGGGTGCCGCCTAATAAGCCCATGCTAAAATGAGCGTAGAAACTATGCAAAAAATGACTCAAAATGAAACTAAATCCATCGTCCACCATGAGACCTTGGGTAAAATCGAAACTTGGGCCTTGATAATGAAACCAGCACGAGACCAGGAGTTACAACTGGAGAATGAAAAAAGTGCAACATTAAGCTTCTAGTCTATTCAAGTCAATAGGATGAATATTTCACTTGCTAGCATGCTAACGCTTTCCGCCAGTAAATCAATAAATTCAAGTTTCTACGACAACTGGACAACTTAATACTTATAATACTTAATAATAGCAAAAAGCTTTAGCATGCTAGCCAGCCAGCTGTGCAAACCAGGACCAGCATTGGCCATGTTGTTTGTCGAGTGTGCACTGTGGAATGAAGGCTGCGTGTTGTCATCATGTACATAGGCTACCTATTTTCAGACACCTTTCCTCATCATGGCTGAATAAAACTCTCAGTAGTTTCAGTGCACCATGGCTACAGGCCAACTATCATGTTTCTTTTCCCCTGTGATGTGAAAAATATCTGTTTTCATCAATTTATGGAAATAATATTCTGACAACATATTGTTTTTCAATTGTTTTCAGCTTGACTTCCGCATTGGGAACACCTCCAGTAATGTCACATCTGCCAGTTGGCAAATTTGGGTCAATCCTCCTCTTGCTTTTTGGAAATCTCCCCTCAGACCTCAAAAAAGGATCATTTTTGAGAATAAGTGGCAAATTTGGGGCATTTAATTGGCAGGATACTGTTCATGTATTGTTTGGTCACACAGATACCAGATTAGTTTTCATTTGAGAAAATTTGATGAATTTGCACTTAAACACTGTTCACACAGATCTGACCAGCGGACGGTGGAGAGCTGATGGAAGTCAGGGCTCCAGAGTAATGAGAAACCTGCAGATACCTTTTATCATCTAGAATTTGAATTCTTCATTGGATTAATTTTTTCCCCTTCGATGAGTAAACTGAAATTCTGAGGCTCTGTATGAACGAATAACTCCATTTTTGTCCATAAAAAGAAAAATAACTAAAATATGGATGATCGCTCTGTGCCTCACAGTCAAGGTCTCATAAAAGTTGTTTTTAACTGACTGTCTTTTGAAAGCAACTCCACAGGAGCGGTATGGATTGGGATGATGGGGGCGCCAGATTCTTGGAACTGCAGGCACCACTCTCACTGAACAATGTTGGATTTTGAAATGGATGGATTTTAAAACATTGCTTTCCGTGGGAAGAAAACACGGGAATTACGTCTCCCGCATTTTAGTGATTTTTTTGTGTTCTGCTGACGTATCTCTGGCTTTGTTAGATGCGCCTCCGCATTGCCCGAGTGAAAATTGCTGTCCCGGCATCACGTACAATTACCCTAATCAAGGGGAAAATCTGTTCGCTGATGGCCTCTAGCACGAGTCGAGATGAGACAAAGCGGGTTAGCTCGCTAGCTAATGCGATCTGGAGGACCGGGGAAGATTTAATTGGGCCTAATTTTTTGCTGGCGTCTGTGGTTTGGAATTGCGAGGAACGTTAGGGGTAATATTGGCTGAGCGGGTAGGGTGGCTCCGCGTCTGATTCTGAGTGGCGCACCTGGAAAACACAGGCGGACAATATGGATGCTAATTTAAAAGGAAAAAACAAAAACAGGAAATGGCAGAGCTCATTAGGTTAGCAGGGAGATTGGTCGTTAGTCAGCATGAAATGCCCTCTCCTAATGTGGAATGCTCAGCCTCTAATAGCTGGGCCGTTAGCTGCCTAACGAGGGAAAATTCATTGTTTTTGCTTATTGAACATTTGATTGAGGACCATGGACTGGTGCGGAAATTGCTCAGAAGATAGATCATAAGGTTTTATGCAGACCAGCAAATTATTTGTGTCTGTCCAACAGTGGTCAGAGATTATTCCAAGCTGTCAGTGTCACAGGTAGTCAAAAGCCCATGACATCAAGGGCCCGATTAACTGAGACCTTTAAATGAAATCCCTTTTAGCAACTGGTAATTGGTGCTAAACAAATACTGTGACCAATCATTGGCTACATTGTTACATAAATAGGGCCCTGTGTGTTATCGTAGTACAGAGTATGTTGAGCCACGATGTGATTTAAATGGGAAAGCGAATTCCATGGCCTGAAGGCCTTGGGCATGGATTGTCGGATCATTGTCCTCAGGGCCCAAACTGCTGGTTTTCCACACTCCCTTTACCTGGCAGTCGAGTGGACTTACAATCTGACCAATCAGAATTTTTCATTTTATCTGGGAGAGCCATACCGGTATTTAGATTAGAGGGTCAGATTTGGTGATCTGTGGCCAAGGAGAGTGGTATACTCTTTCAAAGTTTGTATTATGTGTTTTTGGCAGGGATGTGCAATTCTCTTCCTGGCCAAAGTGTGTGCAAGTTTTTTTTTTTCCTCCGCCAATTCACCTGATTAAATAAGCTAATAGGCTGTGCATGTAAACATGATCTTTCTCCTAGATTATGTCACAGTAAGGTGTTTCATTTTGGAATACAAATACAGTCAGGTTTATTCAAGAGTTTTTCAAGAAATGCAACTCAGCTGGAATGTGAGATTTCATAGATATTTTGGTTAATTTAGAAATTGAAGGTCAGAGGTTGTCCAGGGGGGGTGTACTACAAAGCAAGATAAGTGGGTTAGCGAGGTATGTTGAGCCTAAACCTAGGCTTTTTAATGTCACGAAGGTGCCTCTCTTTTAATGTGGCTAGATTACCATGGTAACTTACGCTGCAAACTTAACCTGGTCGGGAGCTGGTTATGTGCCGAGTTTCAGCTTAAATCGGCTATACATGTGCTGCCTTATCACTAAGCACCTCCTTTGAAGTTGGCATCACCTTTCTTGAATAATCCTGTGGATTTTGGTGCCCGAAACGTACACGCTTCTCTTCGGAGGGAGACTGGCATGACCTGTTCGCTTTTTCTGACGATATTCTCTATGAACGCTACAGATTCTCAGTTGAGGGAATTCGTTACTTATGCGATCTACTGGAGCCATATATTGGCAATGTAGCAAAGAGAGGCACTTACAGTTGCACGAACAGTATGCATAAAATTTCGTTTTTTTTTTTGCCACGGGAACCGACAACATTCAGGTGGCAATGCAGAAAATATGAGCAAGAATATTGTATGCAGCGCTATACATTTTACACAGCATACCATTAAAATAATTTAAACAATTATGAAAGCAGAGCAGCATAGGGTGTACTACTTTGAAAAATGTTCTCATGCTTTGTTTTAACTTGCTGCCATGTCCTCTTGACAGTGCTGGTACTGCAACTATTAAAGCGTACTCAACTATTAAATATTGTTTTATGTCACAGGACCACTGTAAATTTGCAATGGTGCAACTGGTTAGGGTTAGTGGTGGAATATGATTTTAATAAAATCATGCTGTATAAAAGAAAAGCAATGGAAAACATACTTTAAACTAAAAACGAAATTAGTAAAACGGAGTTTACTATTGGTATTTATCAGTCAGATAATATTCAATCTATAATTTAATTTCACTTTTTTTCATTTGGCCGAGAAACTAAAGTGATTTCCACTAGTCCTTCATCAGAGGACTTACGCATTTTCGCGGTCAGCAATTTTCCGCCAGAATTCCTCTCTGGCCTTATTACAACCAACAAGAATACATATATTAACACAAATCTCAATTACAATTTCCCAAGTGTCTATCCGAGTAAGCGCATGCATAATCATGCAGTCTTTCAAGTGTCCGATCAATAGTGTAAAACTGCATGTCTCCCATTAAGCCGCATTGGCGCCCCCTGGTGCCGCGGGGGGAGACATCCCGCAGTCTTCCTGATCCTGGATCAGGAATAGCTTCCTCGGAGAAACATTCAGCACGCGATCGGTCATTTTATGAAGGGAAATACGGTAAATTGACGCTTGGAACGCCCTTTAATTGAGAGCGCTCACGGCGCTAAAAGCACAAAGCCGAGGCTAACAAAGAAAGATTATAACCACCGTTGTGATACCAATTATCTCTGATTGTGACGTCAGGGTTTGTTGAACCAGCTTACTCAAATAAAGCCTGTCTCTGTTGAACTTGCTTCATAGTATACTCCCCAGGAGCAGACATGGCCCTTGTTGTCCACCTGCTTTTGGGTGTAAGATCACAAATGCGTTGGTATTATCCTTAACGCAGTAGTCACCACCCATGTTCCTAGAGATCAACCATCCTATAGGTTTTCATAGAGACCTTAATCTGGCACACCTGACACAGCCAATTAGCATCTGAACAGGATTTCTTGCTTTTGGTGAGGTGTGTTTTGTTTGGGTTGGCACAAAAGGCTGTACAGTAGCTCACCAGCAGCAGTGTTGGTGACCACTGCCTTAATCAAACATTCTCATGCCAATGTAAACAATCACTTCTAGTATGTGAATGCAGTCTAGCTCAAGACCAGTGACTCAACAAACCATTATACTGCACTGACGCCCCTGGATTTGACTGAGCATACAGTCAAGAGATGAAACAGCATGCTGTGTTAGAGGTGTAGAGCGTGACTAAGAACCACAGGCCTCTAAGGGTGCCTGCAAAGTCTCCAAAGAGCAAGGAACCTTCCCTAAGAACATGCACGACCCAGAAATGGTTTGGCCCGCAGTCATGACAAGGAGGAAGGGAATTGTTTATTTCATGAAGGAAATTGGACAATGGGCTCTTTCATTGCTTACTCCAAGCAAGGAAACACAAGACCAAGCTTGCAAGAAAGGAGTGATCGACAGTGCACCAACATACTATGCAGCAGTAGTGACTGGATATTTAATTTGTTAACTAGTTGGCCAGCTGAATTATTCACATGGTGTAGAATCTGTTGTCGTCCGTAAACAATTCAACCCTTAACCTCTAGCAGTCACAAATATTGCTCATATTTGACGAAACTTGGTATCTTACATCTTTAGCATATACATTACTTTCGGATTGCATTTCAACCTTACATACCCCCAAAGTAGGCACAGCAGAGTGGTCTTATTGAAAAACCTTTCTAATACAGATAAAGAGCTGAAACTTGGTAAGTGAGTAGCATACAACATGTCTTGGCGTATTAATGAGGGGTTTCGACGATTTCTGAAAGATGACCGTTTTGTGACCTTTGACATTTCTGCACCCATTTGAATGACCTCACAAATAATGATCATATTTGATGAAACTTTGCATGCAAGATCATGCATCTTTTGGACATCTCCAACATCTTTTGGACATAAAATTGTTTGGTATTTCATTTCAGCCTTGCACCCCTCTCCCAAATGGGCATTGCAGGCCTGCTGAGTTTCACGTTCACTTGAACCTCTAATTGTAGATTTCTCATCATGTCTATATCAATCGCTATATAGCTCTTGATGTATTGGGGGAAAGAACAACCAATTTTTCCCAAGCACATCTCAAGGTACCTTTTAAAATCCCTCTAACTTTCGCTTGATCCGCGTGACATTATCTTGCCAAGTATAGGAAAGGAATAGAGGAAAGGAAAATACCACCTGTTTTATACAATTTGGATGCATCATTTGGCTCTTTTCTATCCCACACTCTCCCACCCTCCCAACATGGCTCCTTTGCACCTCCTCGGTCCCGAGCTTCCTGATTCCCAGCCCTGAGCGTCATGATTTGCACCAGAATCATCTGAATTGTTGGAGCTCCAGCTCTTCACCTATATTCCAGGGGTATTCAGTGTTATCCAGAAAGGGCTGGTGTGGGCACAGGCTTTTGTTCCTGGCTCTATCTACCAACCACCTCATCATCCCCTAAGTTAACTAGACAGTCTGGTTGGCCGCGACCACACGGGAGTAGCCCCTGAAAGCCTGCTTCTTCCTTTGTAGCGCGTCATTCGGCAGATACTGTCGCCATGGCAACCAAAATCAATAGGAGTCGTAAGTGAAGCGTAACACGTCCATATCAAATATGAAAGTAATCGGTCAAAAATTACAGCCTGTACAGCGTCCACAAGAAAGTGTCTACAGACGTGGCGGTGGCAGAGACAACAAGCATGAATCCATAGTAGCCGCCCGACTTTGTCCAGGGGCTACAATTAGCTTCGCAAACTGTCCTCTCACTCTCCACCTGAACCTGATGTGCAGTGAGCGTTCTGGAGCAAAATGGCTGCTGTCATATCACCCAGGTGGATGCTTCGCACTGGTGATAAGATGAAATTACCCCATGTGACTGTAAAGTGGGTGGCACTGCCGCCTCACAGCAAAAAGGTCATGGGTTCGAATCCAGCCTTGGACCTTTCTGTGTTGAGTTTGCATGTTCTCTCCGTGTTTGCGTAGGTTTCCTTCGGGTACTCCGGTTTCCTCCCACAGTCCAAAGCATGTCAGGCTACTTAGAGACTCATTGCCCATAAGCATGAGAATGTGAGTGAATGTTGTGTGCGCCGTGCGATGGATTGGCGAGCTTACTAGGGTATGTCCCTACCTTTCATCCCTAGTCAGCTGGGATAGGCTCCAGCTCACCCGTGACCCTAGGGAGAGAGACGCCATATAAATAATGGATGGATTCATTCATTTAACCATGCAGCTACACGCCACCTTCTAATAACAACCCCCGGAGTTTCTACTAAAGGCCTTGATTTGCAGAGTCGAGGGTGCTACTAATTGGTTTAAATGAAAGCCTGCTCTCACACCGGCCCTTTCTTAGCGAAGTTGAATACCCCAGTTGTATGTACTTACTTACATCTATGCAGCTTTGTATCCTGTGCTGAAACATTGGTTTTACGGTAGACTCACCCTGTGCAGCCCCAAGTGAGCATGTCTGTTCTTTGAGCATCATGAATTTACCTTTAGGTTATCCAGTGTTTTTGCTTTGAGTCTGTTTCTTTGATGTATTGTATATGTTAGTCTTTCCATCTTTGGAAACTTCACAGGCTGTACTGAAACACCAGACTAGGCCTGTTTGGCCCCAGATGAACGTGCCCGATCTGTCAACATCACGACTTTACCTTTGAATTATACTGGACATTTCTTTGAGACACACTCCTCTTCCCTCCTTCAGGACTTTGTAGCCTGTAATATAACGCCAGTTTTATTACAGACTTGACTTGTTTCGCCCGCAGTGAAAATGCCAATCAAAACTGAGTTTTTTTCTTTACCTTTGAGTCACAGTCTGTGTTTTTACCAAGCGATTGTTTTCTTACCTTCATACGTTTCTGTTTTTTTTCTTTTTTTTTTAGCTCCCTTGCCGACGCCGTGGAGCCGATCCATGAAACAGCTGGGTCACCAGCAGCGCTCCTCTCTCTCTATTGTCTGCGGCACAATGCGAAATTCGGCAGCTGTTACAAGAAGATTGGGTTTTTCTTATTCTTTCGAGGGCATTATAGTCATTTTTCAGACAAATGTCAGCGTACCAGGTCGTCACGGTAACGCCGCTTTTCTTTTCCGCGGCATAAAAAAAGAAAAAAATTAGATTGCGAAACTCGGAATCGGGGGCGTTGAAGGCGTACGCGGAGAGAGCCTTCGGAGGGACATCCCCCGCTGGGGCGGCGGTAACCGGAGCACGGCGTGTTCCGGTTGTGCGCCAAGCTTTCTTCACGTGAAAGAGCCTTTTTATATTGTGCGCCCAGCGTGTTCCAAAGTGAAGTTCCAGGTGCTTTTCTCACTCGGGTTAAGTGCCCATTATCTGCCAACCTGTTTTTTTTTTTTTTTTTTTGTTAAAGTTTTATAGTTAGTTTTTTCGCTGACTGGTATTGGAACGGCCATTTTGGGACTTTTTTTGGCAGGGGAGGGTGCGTGGTGAGTAGGTTGCTCCTAAGCCCAGTGCGTTAGTAGGAGTGCGATGGGACCTCTTTGGTGGGAGGGAGAGAAGGTTGTGTACCCCCCTTAGGGAGCAGTGGGCGAATGCAGGAGGCTTGGATATTCGGTCCCAGTTGGGGGGTCACAGCAGGATATAAGTCTGGGCCCCCGTCCAGCCACGTGCCCCAACAATCTGTGCTGCCACCCCACGGCTACACAACGGCCCACGCTGACGGGAGTTGTGTGAATCTGTCGGAGTGTGTGTCTTTCTGAGTGTGAGTCTGTATGCAACAAAGCAAGTTCAACATTAGCCAGGCTTGCTTTGGTGAGCTGGTTCAACAAACCCCAAACTCAAAATCGAAAATACTGTGAGTGAATATCGATCATAATAACAGGTTAAAAGAGCCACATTCATGACACTGAAAACCCCGGCTTTAGGCTCAACATACCTCGCTAATTTATTAATCTCGCTTCATAGTATGCTCTTCTGGCCTGTCCGTGTGTGCGAGTGTGTCTGAGTGTGGGTTTGTGTGTCTGTGTTTGTGTCTGTGTATTTGAGTGTCCGTGTGCACGTCTAAGCATTCGTGTGTGTTTGAATATCTGCGTGTATCTACCCATCCTAGTGTGTATTTTGGTGCCTGTGTCTGTGTGTGTCCGAGAATCAGTGTGTGTATGTGCATGTGCGTGTACTGGTGTGTGTGAACGTGTGTGATTGCATCTGTGTGTGTGTGTGTGTGTGTGTGTGTGTACAGATGCAGCATGTGAACCTGCGTGTGACCATGTATATATGCGCCTCGAGGTCTGCGAATATGATTTTGAATGGGTTTGTGTGTCCGTCTCTGTCGGTCTGTAAGAGAACGAATGCGTTTGTGTTCGTATGCCTGTATGACTGAGTGGTATTTCTCTCTATAAGCGTGTGTATGATCGAGTGTATATGTATTACAGTGGGAGAACAAACCAAGTTTTTTGCCAAAGTTTGGAGAAAGTGTACTACCATCATCATGGAAACCAGCAGTGACTGACATCAACAGGTAAGAGAAATGGAAAATCGTTATGAAAGATGAGTGTTCCTGTCTTTTTGTTGCTCCCTTCTTTTATCGGACTCCCCGCTCGGTCTAAATGATCGCGGGTAAGAACAGATGGGCCCCAGCCAAGTGGCCAAAATTGAGGTTCATTTTCGAGGTCTATTTTCTGGATTTTTTTTTGAGAGGTGTTGGTCTGTCGTGTCTCAGTGGATGGATCCAGTAAACCCCCTCCATTTGCTTTCTCTCCGTCAGTCTTTGACCTTTCCCTTTAAGAGGAAAAAGATTTCTGAAATAGCAGGACATTGTTCTGCCTGAATTCCTGGTCTAGAGGGAAGATATTTAATTGGGCTGATTCTGATTGTGAACTCTCCACTGCGCTTGGCTACTTTTGCTTAAAGATTCGTGACTCCTTAAAGGTGAACTGAGGTTTTAATCAAATACATACGGTGCCTTCATAAAGTTTTTGCCCCTCCATTGATTATTAATGCTTTTTCTGAATGGCAAATACAAGATAAAATGTGCAGTGAAATCAGATTTCTGTCATTATGCTACAAATAAAAGTTTGAAAATGATTTGCTTTTCATTTGTCACAAGCCAAACTGAGCAGAAGGACGACAATCAGAGTTTTTCCGGTGGTCACATGACCAAGAGTGGGAGAGCGCAATGCCAGACGGAATAGCTGTCATTTTGCGGATTCTTCGGTTAAATGGAGGTCTCTCCCTAGAGATCAACATAATTAGGCCATGCCAGGGGTTCGCCAGAAGCACTGAGGCAAATCTAGGGAGCTTCAGTAAGATGATATTCTAGTCTAATGACACTACGGTTGAGCTATTTGGCACAAAACTAGACAACATGCTGTCCTCATTGTTGTGGCTGCTTCGTACTTTGGGGATACTTTCTGGCTAGAAAAACTAGGATGCAAGGGTATGATGGATGAAGCCACATTCTGGCTAATCTGTGAGGAGAGTCTGTTTTGTCCAAGAGATTAATGTTCAAGTCGGGCACTGACAGAAACGGCGTCACAAAAACTGCAGAGAATGACTGAAAAACAAGATGATGAAGACCAGACTGAAAAATTACATTTAATCCGAGGTTTGACCTGAAAGTTGCTGTCCTTGTCCTGTAGCTTGGCAGACTTGGAACAAGTTTGCATGGATGTTTTTGCAAAACTTTGCAAACCTCATTTGGGTATAGCCGACATGGCTCTGAGACTTAATTGCTGCCAAATGTCTGTCTGCGCACTCAGGAGTGCTTCTGTGGAGGCGGGTGAATGCTTCTGTCAGCGCAGTCTTTCTTTTTGGGGTAAAATGAAAAAATCTTTTTTCTTTTGGCTTATGCTTCAAATGCGGAATCTGAGTTGGCAATAGAGGGGAAAAAAACACCAGCTGGTATATAGGCGGGGGACCCAGTGATGCAGTGGGCAGCACCGTCGGTTCACGGCAAGAAGTTTGTGGGTGCCACTCGGCGCGGAGTTTACATGTTCCCTCCATGTAGGCAAAGTCATGTACGCCAGGCTAAGTGGAGACTAAATTTCTGTTAAGTACTTATGTGTGAACGAATGGCATGTGAACCCTGTGAAAGATTTGAAAGCTGTCAAGGACGTGTTCCTCGAGCGGTGTAATGGAGAGAGTAAGCAGGTGTACAGAATATACCCAGCTCTTTTTCTGCCAATTTACATTACTATGACATATCAGCCAAAAAGCCACTGAAACAGACAATACTCACTTTCCCCTCAGTGATCTCCTCATCTACCTTGTTGAATATATCTATATATATTTGCCACATTTCCTTGATGCATTTTCTTTGCCCTTGTGTATGAAGAAATTTGTCTGATTTTTCTATAACAAAAAAAATATCACGAAAGCTAGGAGTGCAGCTTTTCAGCAAATCTATTTGCCTGTATGTATGCACCGGCAAATAAAATGTGACCAAATGTTGCGCGCATCCGAGCCATGACGTCACGTCCTGTTTTGATTTCAGTTTTGATTGTGTGAAATGTTGTTGAATCCGTCGATGTTGAGTTCATCATGGCTTCATGCTGGTCAGATAGAGCGATTAGTACTTTATTCGATGAACTCCAGACAGGAATGCCTGTGGAACATTTTTGTTTCTCCTGAGTTTGCAGGTATAAATAGACATTTTGAATGTCCCTTTACAGGTTACAATTTATTTTGTAGAGATTGTATATTTCAGTGAGTTTTGATGACATCATTTCTAATCTTCTTGAAAATACAGTAGGCCTACATATGCAACGATAGTATGTGCAAGTATTAATGAGTTTGCTATTCAGTACTGCCTACCTGAGAAAATTTTGAACTTTTTTCCTACTGTCTACACAACTGTCAGCAAAGAAAATTTGATGGCATGTACACAAGAACAAACCAGCAAAGAAAACACATCAAAGAAAATGTGGCAAAGAAAATTTGTCCGTGTGTACGCAGCTTAGCCTTCCTTTCCAAGGACTACTACAGCACTGGTGTGTCTGCCTCTCGCGCACTTTGACTAGGAATAGCCAAAGTGCATTTGATAATGGATGGATGGATCAAATATGAGCAGGATCGCAAAACGCTGGACTTAATTGGTTGTTAGGTTTGCTGTTTTCTGCTTTAAGGGGCAGTCATGACTGAGCATGTGTAGTGGATGCTCATAGTTAATCGTAGAGACTGTTCAACTGTTTGCATCACTGGCCAGACACAGCAACGCAAAGTTCATGAATTCAAAATGGACATTTAAGCAAACTGCACCAAAATATACCGAGTCCTGTCCTGAGCAAATTTTTGGAAAGAGCAACTGCAATTAACCACGGTATAACGTTAAACATGCAATTTCCAGGAAATGAGGACCATGAAAAAAATTGGTTAATTTTTTCCTAGGTTACTGTGCATATTTGGCGGTGACCGTGCTCCTTTTATGAGTTTGAATAGAAATCAACCACTGATTCTTGCCCAAGAAATCAGCCAAAAATAACTATTTGTTGACATCTAATTTCATTATGCAGATCAATCAATTAACCATGATCAGGTATAACTATGATTTTTGCTTGGATTTCTCTTGACGTACAGGTTCATATTTCGAAAAAGCACGTCTCTTCATATTGTACCACAATGTCACATACATACTCTTTATCTTTTGGTCACAGCATTTCACTAAACCTACATCACACTGTCATAGAAGGAAATATTTAAGCCCGGGCAGGATGCCATATATTTATGGCCACAGCATTGCATCAAATAGAAAATATCTAGATCTTGTGCATCAATTTATGCACATTTCCCTGTAATTCAGCAGGACATACAGTATATTGGATCCTCAGAAACCACAGTAGATTCTAAAATAGTCCTAGAGGTTTGAATAAAACAGCAGCATCGAACCCACAAATGGAATTGCGGAATTCAAGAGGTTAAGTCACGATAACGAGCAATAATCCGCGTTTGAGGATTTGTTGTGCTGGATTCCAAACTCTACAAGAATCTGTTAATGCGGTTGAGACCCACAAAGCTTCCTCCTGTATTAGCAACCGCACCGGATTATCCAACAAGCTGAAGCAAATATTAGGCTACCTCCAGTTTTTATCAAGATTGACAACCTGGAGAAGAGCCAAGTTTTGCGCGCGCGTTGTCGGCAAGCCTTATGTTCGCATAAATGCGCACTCGGTGCTGGCGAGGATTACCTGGGCTCCTTGCTGTATGCCAGTAATGTATTAGATTAATCAAACAAGGATTAAGCACTTTTTTTTTTTTAGAAGAGCTTGTTCAACCAAAAATAAGAATTAGACCACTGAACCTTCAATATAAATACAACCTTCAAGCAATTGTAATTCCAAATTACGATCAGACATTACAAATTTTTTCGCATTTTAATCACTGTAAATTGCGATCATCTCAGAAAGAATGTATCTTGGGCCATCTTCGGCAATGATGTCACGGAAGGCATCTAGCCAGTGGCAGAGAACACATTGTCAATGGCATGGGCTCAGTGATTTGTAATTGTGGGTTATTCCCTTGGGAATTGACCAACATCTGTCTTGATTACGGCTGCGACAATAAGGCCGATGCAAGCAGAGGCATCACGGTTCATAAATTTCCAAAAAAAAAAAAAAAAAAAAAAAAAAAAAAAAAAACAAGCCACAATTCGAAAGGCATGAGTGGATTTTGTGATGAGGAAACGAGCAGATTTCACGGAGCCCGGTTTTGTGTCCAATTCTGCTCCTCCGTCAAGTTGTGTTCTCTCTTCGAGAAAGTTTTGTGACGCTGTTGCTTATTTAAGAAAATCATAAAAGGAATAATCTAACGGGCATTGATGAATCAGCTCGCTCATAGAAAGTTATCACAGATGGCGCCTCATAAAGCGATGAATTTTTACATTCTGCCCTCTCCTGCGATTTGTCCTTTTGCAATATTGAGCTCTTCCGCTCGGCAGTGATCATACAATAACCCCTGTTCCGCCGTCAAATTCTGAGTAAAAATGTACATTTGCCCTCCACACCATTGAGGGATGTCACTGCATTGCGTTGTTCTTGGAAACGCAATTTGACGGGGGAATTCAATCGGACACAACACCGGATCCGGATTTGTGATCTGCTGTGAACACCTCACCGATGACTGCTCTTATCAGCCAGATCCCGAGTCACAGCAAAAGTCTGGAAATCACCGCGGGTTAGAAATCACTGAAATCTCTGCTTAATAAGCAATCGGGTTATAAGCCCAGCCCAACCTGCTCTGATCCCGCTTTCCCATTCTGTACTCAGAACAGCCGGTTAATAAGCCCATCCTAAAATGCGTGCAGAAACTATTTTATGCAAAAAAAAAAAAAAAAAATCACTCGAAACAATCACAAAAAAATCACTCAAACATTTTCCTTGAGTAAAATCGAAACTTAGGCCATGATAGCGAAACCGGAACGAGATCAGGAGCTGCAATTAGAAACTGAAAAAAGCGTAAGCTTCTTGTCTGTTCAAGTAAATGGGATGTATAATCCGCTACCAAGCATGCTAACGCTTCGCCATTAAATTAATAAATTCAAGGTTCCGCGGCAACTGTTACTTGTGTGGCTTAATACAATTAAAAATTAAAAAATTAAAAGCTTTAGCAGGCTAGCAAACCAGCCAGCTGTGCAAACAGGGCCTCATTTGACATGCGGGGCCCATGTTGTTTGTCGTGTGTGCTCTGTGGAATGAGGTCGCCTGTTGTTACAATGCACATAGGCTACCTATTTTCCGAGTACCTTCCTCATCCTGACCCAATAAAACTCTCAATAAGTAGTGTCTAGTTTTGGTGCACCATGCCTTCAGGCTGATTGTCACATTGTTCCTTTTCCCCCTATAATGTGAAAAATCTTTGTTTTAATCAATTTAGGGAAATACTATTCTTTGACAACATGTAGTTTTCCTATTTTTTAGCTTGACTTCCACTTTTGGAACACCTTCCGTTACATCACACCCGCTAATTGGCAAATTTGGGCCAATCTTCATTTTGTGTTGGGAAATCTCAGCCGGGACTTCAATGAAAGGCTCATTTTTGAGAGAAAAAGAGGCAAATTTGGGGCACTTAAAGGGAAATTTCAACATTTTGGCAAATTGGCTTATTGCCATAATCCCTATAGTCATATGAGTAGGTAGGCTACATTACCTTTAGTTATCCGTGGCCGTTGTTTTGACATTCGGGGGAGGGAGACAAGAGCTGCTCAGCGAACATAACGAAAGTGAACGGTACAGGTCTCTCGCTACTTCAAAACTCATCAAATGCACAATCCAACAGCTCCAAAAACGCACTCGTGAACAATTTGTGACCTGCAAATTCACCACGCTATAAAATAATAATGCGTAATTACGAGACAGAGTTATTTTCAAGGCAAATGCATAACTGGAACTACATTCCAGACTTACCGGTTGGGCGGAGCGATTTCAAAAGCGTATGTTACTGCAGCTACTCCGGAACTCAAAACAATACTTTGTTCCAAATAAGAAAGTAGTTCTGAGTATTTGCTTCGTGTGTCGTAATGTTACATAATTACACATTATTATTTCATAGCGTGGTAAATGTGCAGGTCACAACTTGTCCACGAGAGCGTTTTGGAGCTGTTGGATTGTGTATTTGATAAGTTTTGAAGGAGCGAGGGACCTGTACCGTTCACTTTAGTTATGTTCGTTGAGCAGCTGGCGTCTCCCCTCTCCCCACCCCCTAACTCAAAACAACAGGCACGGATAACTAAAGGTAATGTACCTACTCATATGACTATAGGGATTATGGCAATGGGCCAATTTGCCAAAATGTTGAAATACCCCTTTAATTAGCAGGATACTGTTCATGAACTGTTTGGTCGAACAAATAACAGACTAGTTTTCATTTGAGAAAATTCAAAGAATTCGCACTTTAAATTCGGGACTGAAGATGTCCAATTTCCTGATTCCTCATTTACTGTTAATAAAACTTTCACATCCAATTGACCTCACAATCTGTTCACCATATTGGCAACGTATTCTGCTTCCTGTTGGAACTCTGAAATGCAGTTGTGTTATATGTTTGTCTATTTGGTCAATTTGTTGTTGCCTGTTTTCCTCGTTATGACCATTTCATATTCAAATATTATACCGCATTTAATGATTGGAGTTTGGAAGTTTTGGTCAAGAATAAATCTTGAAATGTTCTGGAATAAAATATTTTTCACACTTAATTATATCTTGGCCAAAGGCATCAGAAGCCATTCTTTTAAAATGTCCTGGTTTTATCTGACCTTGTATGAATCTCTGTCCCCTCTGGCCCAGCGGAGGTCAGCTTATGTTGGAGCTTGCTGCAGTACACAATTTAAACTCGTAGTGCAGAAGCAATGATTTACTGTGGAGTCATCATCTCCCGCTGTGGTGAGATTTTGCCTCCTCTATTATACTTGAACAACCATATGAATTTCTGCCTCATAGGTCCAAGTGAAGTTCAGCGAGAATGTACTTTTTCTTGTTCAGAGCGCTGAGCCCGAGGGGACAAGTGGCATGAAGTTGCATTACCACAGTTCTAACTGCCTTCACTCCCCTGCTGCAGCAAGAGACGATTCAATTGGCAAAAACTTTCACTTTGAAAGTGGCTTTCTCCCCCAAGTAATATTTGGATCCCCTCACTCCATTCAAGTACAAAAACCTGTATGCCTCCGAGGACAACATAGCACTTTCTTCAGCAGTTTAATAAACACATCAGTCAAATGAACACGCCGTTACTCGAATTGCATTTACGCCGCACAATGAACAAGCACCTAACTGTTCTTGAAAAGTCAGAATTGGATGTCTGAATATAGAAAAAAATCATCAATTTTTCTTGCCAGTTTCCCAACATGGTATCGCCAACAGTCATGTTGTGAACAGCTTGCTTCAAAATGTAAAACTGGCCTGCCCTAAAATTAGTCCAAGCATAGACCCGAATATTGGGGCAAAAATAATTACTTGAACATCATTCATCCATAATGGAAATGTATAAACACGTGTTTCAGTAGTCAACGTTGATTGAATTTTCTCACATACTTCATGGATAGGGAGATCTTTGCTCACTTTACGTTTAAGTTACTTCTGTCTTTACTGAAACAAAGCAGGACTGGAATTATAGGTAGATCCACAAAGAGGATTAAGTCCAGCAGTCTCGCGGTCAAAGCACTTCAGCATTGATGGCTGAGCTGCAGCATGGGCAGTGAGTTTCTCGTTATCCTTCATGCTGGGATTTTATTTAGGATTGCAATTTTTCTCACATGAACACATGGCAGGAACCGCTTCACTGGTGTGTCGCCCCTAACAACAGGGTAGGCGGTGTGTGTGTGTGTGTGTGTGAGTGTGTGTTTTGTGTGTGTGCGTGTGTGTGAGAGAGTGAGTAAGAGCAGGGGAGATAGGGAGAGGTGGAGATGAGTGAAACGTGCACGTGTTGTATGTGAATTTTGCGCTTGCCATTTTGACCCAAGAGTTTAATTAGATAGGATGACGGGGGAATGCAGTGTAGGCGCCAAAAGCCTGAGGCATATGGCTTTATCATTCTTATGGTCAGAAGGGAGGAAAATTGAAGCTCTGTACAAGTACACAAAATATGTTGTAAATACCCGCAAATTAAAGTTGACATTCTCTACGTTAGCCTCACATTCATTGTTCATCATTTGAAATCCAAATGATCTGGATTACGTAGCCAAAAAGTAGAAGTCAAGCCACTCGCCTAATATTTTGATCGTGCAAAGTATATACCGCACTAAGCCAAGCCTCGTCATCCCACATCCCTCTCTCAAACTGGGCAGTCATATAGAGTCATGTGCATCCCTTGCTGCACTTATTGCCTCCATTGGGGATTCGCTCTCAGGAGAGCATTAGGGAGGTCGTGCAACAATGGCTGATGATGACTGGCTTGAATTTGGCTTTCCCATTGCAGTGAATGGATTGGGGAAGGGCTACCTTGCCGCTGCTTTGTATAATCGCAAAGTCCTTGTTAATTGCCCTTGTGTATACACTGTGCTCTACCTTTGTATTTAGACTTTTAGCAGTCCTGTATTTAGTCGAGCAAAACTAATTGTATTTTGGGAATTATTGTTTTCCCATTGTTATCCTTTGCGTGTGTGTGTCTGAAGCCCTCCTTCAAGCATAATTAAGGACTCTTTATTTTCTTCAAACTTGAATCCTCTTGCCTCCGTTTCTATTCAGTGCTCAAGACATTACAACTCTATCATTTCTCAAAGCCGAACTATAACAGATATTGACCTAAAATTTTGCATAGTTCCTATATACCAATGTAGATTTGTCTTAATTTTTTTTTACAGCAATTCTGAGGATGTCAGGTGGAAGACTTTCTTAAATTTGTGAATGGGTAAGGAATGACCCATATGTAATGTCAGAACATTTATTTTCAGTCAGAGTTGCCTTAATTTTTGGCTTGAGATCTTGTCTTCATGACGAGATGGTTGAATCACTACATAGTCTTCTTGAGCATGTTCCAATAATTTCCAACCTAAGGTCAGGACTTTGTGGTGGCCAATTTGTGGGGGAGAATGATTCCTCATGCTTGTTTTCCTCATTCATTTTTTTTCTTTGCTTGATTCTTCAAGTAAGATTTTGACTAGCCATGCATGGAGCTCACTCCCTCTAGGGAAGAAACTCTCCCTGTGAAACAGAAAAGGGAGTTCATCAGACTGTTCAGAGGATAGGATCATCTTGATGGTCATAGTATGGAACAGCATCAAGATTTTCCGAAACACTCCCAGACCACGTGCTAATATTGGCTACTTTCGGCCTTGTTGGACTGGCCAACTTAGGAAGATCATTGAGCTGAAACTCGCCAAGTTCATGCTGTTTCCTTTCCGTGCATTTGATTCGCTGAAGCTGTTCAATATTAGTCGGCATTGTTAGCGAAAACACGCACACATCTGAACGGAATCTCGATCACAATTTTTCAAAATTGTATCCTACGTCCGCTGATTTGCAATCATCGGGCTGTTAAAAGGGATGAATGTAATGTTCAAAATGAAACTTTGCAGCCACTGACGGCCCATATGCTCAGTTTCTCTCTGTTAATATTTGCCTTGGGAGCTCTGGGATGCACGCATATTGGCCTTATCGACAAGCCAACTGCTTAATACTTCGGCAAAATATTTCTTGTTTTGCTCCCTAAATTTGCCGCGGACTATAAGGTGCGAAGACAGGAGTGGATCATCCTATATGTTCAGCGAATGACCTGGAAGAAAAAAATGGCTGGACTCAAATTTGAGGGTCAGATTTTATTATCACTGCTGAAGTGCCTGATTTTTTTTTTTACCCGGGGGAATGGCCGCAATGGCCATTAATTAGGGCCAAAGTTAATGCCATAAATGCCGGCTTCAATTTGCCAATACAGATTTCATTGAGTTTTAAATAGACATGCAGTACCTATAAGGTAAACTAATGCTGATTCATTTATTGGGTCCCACTCGCCGTGAATCCCTCCCCACCATCACAAGTAATTCTAAAGAGCCCTGTACTTTACATATAGGGCTTCTTCACTAGCGCCTACTCGGCCCTAATCAACTTGACTCTTCTAGGTTTTTAGGGTTTTCCATTTTTAGTATCTACTAGGCCGGGGTTCCAAGCGAGCTGAGTCGAGCCGAAAATGTGACGTCAACAGACTGCAGGCCACTAATTGGCCAGGAAGTGATGCTTGCTATGTTGAGGTGGCACTCAATTGTAATGGAAATTAAAGCTTAATGGCATTAAAGCTTAAAACTGAGTAGAGTCGAGGCGAGTAGTGCTAAAACTGTGTAAAGGAAAAGCGGCAATAGACTTTGTTGGTCTTTCAGAGTGGCCTTTTGCGTCCGCTTTGATTTGCAATTTTGAAAGTGGAGTCTTTGATTGGCAAGTCACAGAGGACTTACGATGCATTCGCTAAAACAACTTCTGTGAATAATTTTGTGAGTCTTTTACCCATCACTACAAGTTATAAAGGATCAAGTGGACCAACAAGGGTCGTTACGCCATTTCAGTCGGCAGGAAGCGCTATACGCCTTCTCTGAGCTGCCGGCGTGCAAAATGTATCCAACCAAAGCCAAATCCCCAGGGCGCGTTTTTGTTCTTTTTATCTAATTTGAGGAGCTCGCGAGGAACAGAGGCCGTTAACCTCGAGTGGCAGCGGTATCAGTCTGTGTGAGCGCTTCGTAATGCAGCTGAAAGCGCGCGCTGTGACTTCAATTTAGGTAGAGTGCCAATCCTTCGTCTCTCGGTGGCACCTTGGGAAATTCAAACGGATCAGGCCACCACATAACACAGCAATATGCAGTTCTTCTCTGGATGGTTAGCTAATTGCATTTTAATTTGTTGGCGAGCGGGAAGAGAGAACGGTCAGGCCTTCTCTGTTGGATTAAATTAACTGTGATCAGGGAGACAGGCGAAAGAAAAATAATAACAGCCTAATAAATGCATTGCCAGAGGAAGAAAAAAGATTAGGCATGAGGAAGATCAGGATGCTGCCGAACTCGGGGCATGTTGAAATCTGGAAATTGTCAGTGGCCTGGTCCCTGGAGGAGTGGGTAACCCTATACTCCATTACGTAGATGGGTGGTAACTAAGAGAAAAGTGGGTAGCTTATATTCTCCTATGTATTTCAATGGCTTTTAGGTTGGTAGGTGATAATACTGTAAAATAATTGAATAAGGGGAAAATATACAACTCCTTGAGAAATTTATGGATTCACTGCACTGAGAGGATGTTTATCCAGCTTTTTTACTTCATAGCAAATAAGAATATCGCAGATATGACACAAAACATTTTTTTGTTCAATAGCTGAACAATCTGACCCTATGAAATATACCTCAAACTAATGAAATGCTTTTCTTTACTTAATGGGATATTTGTTTCCAGATCAAGTAGAGTATAAAAGAATTATGGAATCACTCAGTGTTGAGGAAAAAAATTAGTACGTGTTGCTCCTCCTCGGGCTTTTATGACGGCCTGAATTCTTTGAGACATAGACTTCACTAATGAAAAACAATATTTTCTATCAAGCTGGTTCCAACTCTCATGAACCGTGGTTGACAGCTTTGCAGCATGGGGTCTTGTCATGGACCTTCTTTTCCAACCATAAATTTTCAATTGTATTGAGATACGAGCTGTTTGCTGGCCAAGTTATTGAGCTGATATGCCTTTCCTGAAGAAAGCTTTTAAACTCCTCGCAAAATGTACTGTTATCCTGAAAAATGACTTCATCATCACCATACCTATTTTCCATTGATGGAATCAGAAAATGGTCCAAAATTTCAATGCACACTTGTGCATTGCCAGTTGAAAGTAATGATTGCCATCTCCCTTGTGCTTTACCTGACATGCAACTCTGTGTCATAAATTAATGGGGAAATGTTCTTGTTTTCTCCAAGCAGTCATCTTTATAGTTCATTTTATTCAGTATAAAGGCCATAGGCCCAAAACACAGAAATGAAAAAATAACATTTTCCAGCGCATGTTTATTGCAAAAAGTTACATTTGGTTATTTCTGAGTTTTTGAACTTTACGGAGATAAATGCATGTATTATATAAAACTCAAACTTTTCAGAAACAATAATATCTATGACTGGGATTTAATATATCTGCATAGATATATTTTCTAAGAGCAGCATAATGTTCACAGATAAGTAGAACATGGAATTAATCTTCAAAGAAACTTATATACCTAAGCAATACTGACGAAGCCTTACAACATGAGGAACCCTTCCACACCTTCCTTCATCTACTGCTATATTGAACCTGCTACTCCTCAAAAATGTTCACAATACTAGTCATAAATATGATGGATTTGGAAGAATAAGATATCTTACCATGTTTAGAAGGTTTTTGAACTGCTTGTAGTAAAAGGTATCAGACATGTTCGATACAGAAGAGCACCGTATTTGCAGCAGGTTGTCAGATAAGTGCTGCCTAAATAAACTCTGAAACATGTTTAAATCTCAGACATCTTGAGCTATCCATGCATAACGAAACCCTAAACTAAAAAGAACATTTTTAATATTTTATGCCCACGTCATATGACCGGCATCATCTAACGATTTGAGCATTATATACTGTAACACTGTTGAGGTAGTCTCTTTTCATTCAAATGTAGTAACCTGCACCAGTATTCAATAGTTCTTAAAGTATAAAGGAGCTGGAGTGGACCTCTGCCACATTCTCTTGGAGCCGTACAATCGCCGACATTTTTACCCAGTTTCAAAAACCATTTACACATTTTAATCTATACACCTTCAATTATTTGAAAATAGGATGTCCCCCATATTTCAGAGGCAAAGCACAGTATTGTTGTAATCATTGCATCAAATATTCTAAATAAATCTTGAAAGGATATGGGTGATTCCACAGGTTTGGGCAGAATTCAGGAACTAAGTGACTGTAAAATCAAACTTCATGCAGAAAGTGTTTCTCTGCAGCAGTACAATGTTGAAGAAGCACTAAATCCGGCTGTGCAAAGGTGAAGATAAGTCAAGTGATGGTTGACCAGAAAAAAATTGGCTGAACGTGAGCTCAGATGAAATTAACGTACATAATATGGATAAAAAATTGGGTGTAAATATGTGCAGAAGGTGTCCTGAACCTGATTGTATTGAATAAAATCTTGTTAAATCTCAAATCATACTTAGTCTTGTTTATTATTAGGAGCAATAATCATTTATTTAATGGCAGTACTTAACTGAACTGGAAAATGGGCCCCTATGGATTCCGGATGACACACGGAATTTTTCTGATCTGAGGCTAATGACAGTATGTTTCTCCAAACATGCTCATTAACTGATAGGAAGCACAGCTAGCAACAAAACCACAGGTTATACTTCATTTAATTTATTCACAAACTTTAAAATTAGACCAACATCAACAGGTGTAACAAGGTGTAACGTACATAACATGGATGGAAAAAAAATGCAAAGGGGTTCAAAAATCCCACTGACACAAAATTCAGAGTATTTCATCAATTTGACAATACCAGAACAACGACTAGAAAACTATCAAACGACACTGCATTACTCAATACTAAAATTTAAGAATGTTACATGGTCAAAGATGATGTTTGTAACTTGGTTTAGGTGTCAGAGTCAAATTAATTTTGGGTACCGTTGTAAATGTTACAGGGACGGATATCAAGCACATAAAATGGATGGACAATCCGTGCAACTCGGACAATGTTAGTCACTCGGTATATTATCTGGGCGCATAGACGGTATAAAAAGATGGATGAAGCAACCGTGACATCACCCATTGGTTTCAACATACCATTTAGGAAGCCTCAATTTTGGCAATTTGAACAGTGCCATTTTGTCATTTTGAAACTGGTTGTGATTCCTATTGGACGAGAGCGTGAATTGAAGATCCAGGGAGGAGTGAGGGGTAGATCTATGGGTGGATTTGACCGTATCTGACAAGGACCAGAGGATAGCCACGCCCCCAAAAGCATATCTGGCTTTATCCTTTATTCTAATCTATTTGGGACCATAATTTATGAAAATGAACATCATGTATATCGAAGAGGACTTGAAACTTGCGAAAGATGCCATAAAATAATGAGGAAAAGGGCCATCCAGATTATTATCAGTGCAAAGTTCAAAAGCCAGTATGTGTGATGGTATGGGGATGTGTTAGTGCCCATGGCATGGGTAACTTGCACGTCTGTGAAGGAACCATTAATGTTGAAAGGTGCATACAGGTTTTGGAGCAAGATTATGCTGCCATCCAAGTGATGTATTTTTCAGGGATGTCCCTGCTTGTTTCTGCAAGACAATGCCAAGCCACATTCTGCACTTGTTACAACAGCGTGGCTTTGTAGTAAAAGAGCGCAGGTAATAGACTGGCCTGCCTGCAGTCCAGACCTGTCTCCCATTGAAAATATGCGGCGCATTAAAAAGTGCAAAATACGACAACGGAGGAACCGGACTGTTGAGCAACTGAAGTCATACATCAAGCTAGAATGGGAAAGAATTCCACCAACAAAGCTTCTACAATTAGTGTCCTCAGTTCTCAAACGCTTATTGAGTGTTGTTATAAGGAAAGTTGATGTAACACAGTGGTCCCTGCTTCTTTGGAACGTGCTGCAGGCATCAAATTCAAAATGAGTGAATATTTCCAAAAAAAAAGCAATCACGTTTATCAGTTTGAACATTAAATATCTTGTCTTTGTAGTTAACTCAATTGAATATAGGTTGATAAGGATTTGCAAATCGTTTTATTCTGTTTGTATTCAAGTTTTACACAACGGCCCAACTTCATTGGGATTGGGGTTAGTAAAAAAGATGGATTAACATACTCTGAGTGTGGTGATTTAATAATTTTTGCCAGGGGTTGTACTCCCTTTAACCGCGAATACTCTCCACCACACTGCTGATGGAATTTAATTTCACTTTGGCCAGTACATGGCTACAGCAATGCGCTTCTCGTGCGTACTTAGAAAATTTAATCGCGAGTGATTGTCAAAAGCGGGTTTAAGCACCATACAAGCACACCAGACTTTTTGCCCTCCGCGGTGGTCTTGGGTTATTTGATAATATGTGAACCCCACAGGCTCCTAACAGGCCTCCGGCATTTTCTGCATATGTGTTTCTAGACGGTATAGTTTTATGCCACAACACTGGCAAGCAATGTAGGTCAAGAGTAAAACTTGCACGGAAGAGGCTTCGGCGCGAAAATTCAAAGAGCGGGGCGGATTATAAAATGAAAACTTTTATTGGCCCAGCTGCGGGGCAAATAGTAGAAGTACTTCTCTTATCCGCCCCGCCGCGGCGCCAATCGGCCCCACTTACTGCTTCTCTTGTCGGCCCCACTGCGGAGCAGACAGCCGATCTCTTTCCCCCAATTCATCCCGCCGCGGGGCGAATAGCCACTTCCAACTTGGAATGTGCACCCGTATTTTCCCCGAATTTTATGAGCACATATGGCACAGCCATGTCTTGTAATGTTATATGTACAATGTATTTTCATGTGTTTATTCTGTCCTCTGGGCTACTGTATGATAATAAAGGGCACTCCAGTCAGTTAGACAATATAGATAATTTTTAGCCTACATGATAAGTGAAAATTAGCCTTGACGTTATGAAAAGTCAGATTGCCACAACTCTTACTTGCGCTGAAAAAAGCTGTTACCAGGTCACGTCCAATTCGGCCAACCAAGTAGCTATGACAATGTACCCCGGGGCCGTTACCATGCGCCACATTCCCAGAGCGAAGTTAAATCAATCAATCAATTTTGCAATTGCAGCTAAAATAGTTGCGCTATTTGGTTGAACTCTGAGTGCCAGGGAAGTTGTTGAACTACGCTAATAGTCTATAATTATGGGCTGGCAAGGACGAGTATCTCTTGCTTGCGGATTAATCATACTTAGCCCACCTGAAATATGCAGATGTTTTTTAATCAAGCGAGTGGCTGAATGTTAGATTGTTCCCTGGTGTCCCCTAAAATGTCATTATCAGAGCGATAAACACAACAAGCAGTGCATCGGCAATGAAAAGAAATTGAATTAACGCTATAATTAGCGAGTGTAGCATTCATGCTGTCACTATTTTTGTGCACTTCCACACCTAACGCGGTCATCTAAACTCAAAGTGATAAGCCATGACCCAAACTAGTTTTTTTTTTTTTTTTAAGATAACGCACTAATGGGCACTGCTGTCGGCTAAGCAATTGCGGCAGGCGGCAGCACTGTGCTTACAGCCTCTCCAGTCGTTTTCATCTGACTAAATGTGAACTGCGTTTAAGCAGTTTAACCAATTCCACATATTATGTACACTTACAGAATCTTTCATGTTGGCTCATGTTACCCCCTCTCACTCTCGTTTACAATCCGATTTCAAGTCTGATGCTGCAATCCTCTATATTTAAATTCGAAATAGATCAATTTTGTTTTCGTAGCGCTAAGAATGTTTCCAAGGAAACCGAGGAGATGCAGGAGCATACTCGATGACTGAGACGGGATAGAATCTGCTCACGTTCATACAGCTCAGATTCCGCGGAACTCACTTGCGAATTATTCTTCCCCGGTCTTGCGTCGCACATTGTAGCCGAAGTAATAAATCAAAAATGTAGTTTCGCTCATTTGTGCATTAGTGTTAATATTTTCCACTTATGAAAATGTAATTGGTATGAACTGTAATAAATAAGTAACAATTGACATAAGCACAGCGTCAGCTATAATTTTCTCAGCCTTAATAAAGTGGACAAAACTGGCAATTCATAAATAAAAGGACACCGAGGTGAAAGGGTACTGTTCAACGCTGTCTTGATGAAATATGAAACTAATGCTTTTCTTACAATGAATATTCATAAACTGTTTCGAATACGTTGAAGAATAGCGCTGAAGAGTTACAGTTTTTAACTCTCACGGTCATAGCCAACGAATCTGGTCATGCTGCTGCTTAGAAGAAAAGGTGGCACTCACCACGGGTAGAATGAGGCTTGTTTATTGGCTGCGCAAAGTACAACTGCGAGCGGGTTGCCGGAGCTGTGTATATAAAATGCCTGCAGGTGCGCGCAACCACTATTGTTGCGGTCCCGACTTCAGTTATGGGGAGGCGCAGCGCACGCGATGCGACGGCAGGCTGAAGACTCTTGTTACTGAAGAGTCTGTCCGGAACACCTTAAACCCTCGGTAAGTAGACTGTGTCAAATCCAACGAAGTCCTGTGAATGGAGATATTTCTGCGGCAAGAGAGACAGGATTCGCTTCTGGCAGGAAATAATACTGGCAAAAGTCATTTAGGCCAGTATTTCTAAAAGACGAGGTTGTCCTGGAACAATCGAGAATCAAATTCTAAGGCGCAGTGTGTATAACGTTGTGCAGTCAGATTTGCAAGAATTGCACTTAAAAGACTTTACTCCTAGTATAGGAAACTTCTTTTGCGCTTTCGGAAATGCAGTCCTTCACCATAACTATAGTTACTGAGAACACCAGTTTGGATGAGCAATTTCCCTGAGCTGGTTCAGCAGGTATTTCAGACAGTTTTTGTCGCCAGTCTTGCGCTTCAGTTGTTTATTTCTTTCATGTAATCGAGACAAAAGTTTGAGGAGTCTGCGATAGTTTAAAATAATAGAAACCCGAACGCAAAATGTCCATGATTTCGTGCATATATTAATCGATATCTATTTATTTATTCATAGCAGTGAGCCAACCGTAATTTCCAATTTGTGGATTTTTACTCCTTAATTGGAGTAAGGTTCTTTCAATTTGGACCACGAAATTTTATTGCGACAGTTGCCTGTAACTTATTCTAAAATTCTGGACGGGCAGATTATAATTATGTAAAAATGAATATAAACTAAACGGTATTTTTTCAACTTTGAATTAATTCAGTGATTTAACTGAATGCCCGCATCAATCTGCTCGGACATTTATTTCGTTTTAGTCCCTCGAGTGTTTTTATGAGCACTGAAAGTAGCTTATTGTTCTTGCAAGAATTTAATTCATTATTAATCAAGATAACAGAGAGCGCTGTTTTAGCCTTATAAATAGAAAAGCATTTGTTCATCGTAACGGGTAGTTTTATTAATATTGAAAGAGAATTATGTCCCGGGCACCTGTTTTTCACCTTAAGGTATTTTTTCCGCTCATTATCAAGACAAATTCGTCAGGACAGAGCTATCGTAAATTTCTCCCTCCGATTCGTAATTGTATAACTCTGGATTCAAACTTGAATCACTGAAGTTATAGTATACTTTTCACGGACTTTTAATTGTTTTTATTTCAGATCAGCCAATATGAAGAATTGTGAGGATCCATTACCCGCCGTGTAGGCTATAATATTTGCACTCGCAGTGACCCCCCCTATCTAATTAAATTACCCCATATTCAATAATGTTTGTGCAGACATGACCTTTCATTCAGATTGTCTTTTCTTCGGGATTTAAGAGTATGCCCGGAATACCGTGAATGTGTTTTTTTGTGTTTGGTGACTGAAGTGTACAGGCATACACACGGAATCATTTATCCATGGTGAATAAGTTCCGTTCCGTCTTCTTTAGATACCAGATGTCCAAATTGGTTGCCTTGCGACCAGGTTATGTTCTTTTATTTAAACTATATTTATAGACAGATAATTCATTGCTCCATTTTTCTCTAGTAAGGACTTCACTTTTTCACAAATTTATTCCAATTATTGAATACTGCATTTAAATATTCCACGTGGAATACCGAATCTAATGCATACAGCAGAAAACCGTGCCTTAGTTCAGTTGCTCTGTTTTCATTTTACATATTCATGAACATTAGCGATATAGAGTTGCTAGAGCTGTAGGTTGACAAGCTGACAACCTTGATGAAGGGGCTGTGAAAAAGCTGTTAGCAGATGGAAACTGCTTCCTTCGTATGACAAAACGCCCAATCCTTTATGGGCACCATACAACAATGGTGTTTTTTTTTTTTTTCCTATTATGCTCATGTTCGGTGGTGTTGCATCTCTCCCCACACTGTTTGTTCCCAGTACCAACCAAATGTTCCTTGTCTTTGTTTTTAGGGTGAATCGCTTCTTAGACCCCACCCCCAAATTGTCCCCAACCAGCCCCTTCCCCCACACACTCAAAGTGGACTATGTGGCTGCTGGGGAGGATCCGAGGATCTGCGGAGACCAACGCAGTCCGGCAGGCCGACGGAGGGGAAAAGCAGGTGCCAGCCTACAGCAATGTCCTCACCCCAGATAAGATCCCTGAGTTCTTCATCCCGCCAAAGCTGATGTGCTGCCCATCAGAGGGGGAGGAGCCAGAGGCTCCACCCCGAGCGGCACTCCGCCCCTCAACCTCGGAGCAGGCAATTACCAGCCGAAAGCCGCCGGGGAGCCCCCGCAGCCCCCGCCTCCTCGGGAAGCTGGCAGGTGATACTCGGAACCTTCTGAAGTCCGCCAACCGGCACATCATCCAGATTGAAAGTGCAGACGACGTGACGGCGGGCGGGAGCTACACGGGCAAGCTTGACCCCAACACCAATGCCGACCCACAGTCGCAAACAGCCATGTCCCTCCCGTACGTGCCCAAGGCCCAGACGTCCTACGGCTTTGCCACCCTCGCCGAGAGCCCCCACACCCGCCGGAAGGAGTCGCTATTCCACAGTGAGCACACTAGCCCCATCACCTCCCCGAATGCCCAGCGCAGGAAGGGGCAAGGTGAGGGGAACCACCTCCACCCGGCTGACCTGAACTCTGCTCATTCCAACCCATACCGCTACTTCAGCGGCGGGGAGAGCGATACCTGCTCGTCGGCCGAATCCTCGCCATTCGGCTCGCCCCTGCTCTCCCGATCTGCCTCGCTGCTCAAGATGTTTACCCAGGAGACGCAGGCCAAGGTATCCCGGGCCAAACGAAGTTTCGCCCGCCACAGCTCCCTATCGACGGATGAATGCAGCTCGGCCGACACCAGCCCCAGTATCCCTCGCCGAGCCCGTTACGCGCTCTTTGCCCGCGGCCTCGCGGGAGGCGGGGGAGCAGGTGGCGACAGCCAGTCGGCTCCGGACCGGTCCCGGCTCCAACGGGAGCACACCGTCAACCTTCACAAGGGCGGGACGCTGCGTCTGCGCACGGAGTACGACGCGGACGCCAAGCGCCTGCGGATCCGCGTGCTGGCAGCCGCAGATATCTATGACCGTCGATGCGAAGTCAAGAGCATCAACTGCTGTGTGTCACTTTATCTCAACCCGGGCAAGCTGCAGAAACAGCGAAGCAACATCATCAAGAACAGCCGCAACCCCGTCTTCAACGAGGACTTCTTCTTCGACTCCATTCCCGCCACCCAGGTCAAGAACCTGGCTGTCAAGATGAAGGTGGTCAACAAGGGGACCAGCCTTAAGAGGGACACTTTGCTAGGGGAGAGGGAGGTCCCCCTGCAGGACCTGCTATCTGGGGTCTAGGCCCAGCTCCAGGGCTCCCCCCAGTGAAGGTAGAGAGCAAGGCACTCGGGGAGTGGAATGAGTGGACCAATCTTCGACCGCCCAGTCCTTCTCAAACCACTTTGCTCTCTAGTGTGGCTTTTGGTGGAATGATTTGGGCAAGCATTTTCAGTGGCGACCATCTTCAAACTCTTTGAAGAGTACGAATGTTGGAATTCTTTTTTCTTTCCTAAAGTTCAGAGTTTGTGTTTCTGAACTTAACAGCTTTCAGTTACCAGTAGTGGCTGCTTACATCAGCATTAGAATGGTTTAGTTTAGAAAATTCTGTAAAACTTGTGCTCTTTTTGCTGAAGTCGTTAAAGCAGGCCTGTTGAGACTAACTCCAGATCATTAAAAACACCTGCTGTTACCTTGGGTTTCCTGGCAACTTTATATGTTCCAGTTTACATGTCAAAATATTTTCTTTTGGTCCCTTAGAATGAGGTGAGCAGAGGGCATAGTGACATTATTTTTGCTAAACTCTCAGTTGACTCGCAGTCATCTGGTTTTTCAATGGTTGGCCTGACACTTCATTGAGCATTGGGAGTTGGGCACTTTCAAGAGATATAATGGCCCCAAATCACATGCTGTCCACTGCTTCTGGCTGCCAGAAATCTGTCACAAAATATTCTAACAGTGATGCTGCAATGTTGTGGCGATGTAATACTGTACTGTTGCTTATGGGGGAATGTTGACGAAAGACAGGAGACTTCATGTGCTCAGCTGTACTCCTGCTGTCTTGCCCCCCCCACATCCCCTGATGTACTGTGGATGTGCTAGTATGGTGCAAAAACACACACTGCGTGGAAATTTGTATTTAATCCTATCGCTGCCTTTGTCTTCTCGTCAACTGACTTCCCTTCTGTTTCAGGAATGACACCCTCAAGCCTTATGAAGTGATGATTGTACTGTGATTTGCATGCTCAAAAACTCTTTTTTTTTAATTGAAAACGATGTGTATTTAAATACAAAAGTTTGGGCGCAAGCTGTCCAGTGACGACAGTACTAATATTCTGTGAATGATGTTCTTTATTGGTCTCAAACTATTTCTACAGCATGCTTGTTCAGTTATGGATGGTGTCGAGTTGTGCTGTTGAGCTTTGGGTGCATGGTGTACAGATGATTGTCCCTTTTCAAATATATTTGGGGTTTTTTTGCATTGTATTTTTAAAATTTTAAAACCAGTAATCAGAAGCGATAGAGTGTAACAGCGCGGCATGTTTTGCTCTGTTGTTTGCTCCTCCTGTGATGTTTGCTTTGACTTCAGCTCTGCAGAATGAAGACTGAAGTCCTTTTTATTTTCTCCTGAAGGAAAAGTATACGGCTCTCTCTGTTCAACCCTCTGTCGCAAATTCTGATTGTCGTTTTCTTTTAAAAACCCGTGTTCTCCTCTGAGCATGCCTGTCTTTTAATCTTTGGCATTCAGACTGATATAGCACCGATGCTTTGACTTCTGTGCCCTGCAGGGCCAAATGGTTGTAAAAATGTCTCTGCGGAAGAAATCAAAGTGGCAAATGGAGCATTAAATCTGCTTCACTTGGTTTGTCATCCAGGGTAGCAGGTTTTCTGATGATGTTTTGAAGATGACCTTCAGAGTCTATTTCTTCCAACTGTTGCATAATTTTTCCTGATGGGTTTTTAAGTGATCCCATGGTGGATTCTTTACGGCTGGTGTGTGGTTCTTCTTGATTTTTCATCAACCAAAAATAATCAGCCTCGGAATGATTGATGTGCATATAGAGCTGGCTAATTCTGAGGAATGGTTCACGTGGGACATGAACACAACTTTTATGTGGACTGAGCAGATAATTACTGGAGAAATTGAGACTTCTGAGGATAACCAATGAGAGTTAGCAGCCAAAACTGAATCCATCACAATAAATTATTCATATCTCAGTACAATTAAAAAAAAAACAGCTCTTTGGAGGACAAAATGACTGCCTAAAGGTCCAAGCAAAGACGATCCCCTGGCAAAAATTCCCAGATGGTTAATTGGCTGCGGCGGCTTTAGGCCAATTTGTTTCCCTGAGTGCACGGTTCGAAAGCATCATCAGCTGTTCGCAAAATGAGTCTACCAGCAAACCCCCCTCGATACGCACACACACGCACATACACACACACCTTACAGTGTAGCCTTTGGGTGTAGCATTTAGAATGGTTGTGTTTCGCTCGACTCTCCTTCCTGCATCCTGTTGAGTTGTTTTTCGAAGCATCGTTTTTCATATTGTGTGGCGAACTGGTTTCCTGCTGGTTGTAGATTTATATGAATGTTCTACGCACTGATGTGTTTTCCAATAACAGATTCAACATGCTGGCATATGTGGTATAGCTTATCTGGTTGTAAAGAGCTGGTGCATTGCAAACTGTACTTTGCGGTTATTAATTACTGTATTTTAACTCCTGACATGTATTCATTGTGGTAGCGATTCCTCAGACTTGTTGTGAGCAACAGCTCAGGCTTGATGCCAGTTCTTTATCTCTCCTCCTGACTGTACATAACCAGACAGTTGGTGAATTCACTGCCATGGTGATGAGTGAAGTTCAGTCTGCATTTGGACATCGACAAAATCTCAGTTTTCAGCTCCGCACTGGCTTAGAAAACAATTAATTTGACTTTAAAGAGCGTCCTGAGGGCTTTAATTTGTCAGTATTAGCATTCATGAGGTGTAAAGGATGCTGGAATTACAGTCCATTTTAGGAGGCATAACTGTGCAAATACTTATGCCCTGCACTTTAAATCAACCTGGCAGGCCAACCCTCTGCAAGACAGGCATTTAGAATTTTATGTGAAGTTTAATGCTCTGAATTAAGGGTGCCGGGACTTCTGTTCTGAGCATTCATTAAAGTGCTGTTAAATTGCTGGCATTAAATATCCCTTTTGCTGCATCCCGGGCCAAGAATTGAGAGGCATCACAGAGAGAGAGAGAGAGAGAGAGAGAGAGAGAGAGAGAGAGAGAGAGCTGTAATGATCCCACAAGGAATGGCTGCTCAATTACTCATGGAAGAGATGTTCTTGACTGGCCTGAATATTTCAAAGGAGAAATTGAAAGTCTTCTTCTATTGTATTAAAGGGGAGAGATACAGGGTGCGGTGATGAGGGTGGGGGGTGTGATTAAATGTGGGTGGGTTGAAAGTTTGGAGCGATCAAAATTCCTGTGATTATCATGTCTGCAGATGAGCGTAAACTAACTGCCAAAATATTTTCTGGTTTCTGACTTGCTGACTAAATGAACATCCCCTCATTTCTTTCGGTGGAAGATAACAGTCGAATGTCTTGTATTTTCTATTTCTCTATATCCATATATCGACCATAGCATGGCCGTATTTTTATACTGTGGATGATGTTTGTTGAAACATGAACTGTTACAAAAAAAAAGAAGAGGACTGATTTTATTCTTGTACTTCAAATCGTCATGTGACCGACTATGATGTTTGTATCTTTGTATCTTTTGATGCCTTCATTAAAAATGCAAATGCATTGTGGGTCTCGGTGTAAATCACTGCTGTGTGTATCCAACATCAGGAGCAGTGACTCACTGGCTCAGAAGAACAATGGATGTCTGTCTGGACCTGCCTCTGAGCTTGGCGCCGGAACATTCTAAGTGTGAAGACCACAGCTGATGGTTCTCAGTTGATTTCACCAAAAAATACAGTGCCCACCATAAAGTTTGGTGCAAAAACATGGCATTTTCCCCTTCCTTTGTTTTGCTTTTCACATTTGGATTCAAAGAATTTGCATGCAAAGCGCTATTTCTTCTGTACATTTTGGTTATCGCTATAATTACAGAACTCTTTTAATTCATATATCGTCACTCCAAACTGCGTACAGTCCAGAGCCCAATCAAGAGGTGTTTTTTGTCCAAAAAATTATCTAGGGTACTGAACATCCTGAGAAATCATGACTTCCACTGTTAACACTAAAAAAAAAAAAAATTCTGAGTGCTTTCCCAGAGTGAAGTGCAGTTAAAACGCAATACGAGGCAAGGGGAAAAAAGCAGTGTGCTTTAAGCCCGTTCCAGCATGAGTCCACTTGAGACACGTGATACACCGGGAGGCTTCTGCCTGGTGGGTCATTGGGTTAGTGCACCACATCAGGAAGCAATGGAGAGTCCCATAGTCTCTGATCGAATCGCCAACTGTGGCTACTCGCTCCATATGGCCAAAAAGAATGGCAAATTGTGTGGGTGCGGGAGAGTTAAGTGGGGTGGAGCAGGAGTTTCTTCGTTCTCCGTTGACCCCCGTAGCAACTAATTGATTGGACAGCCGTGGACGGCATGCTGGATATAAAAGCTCTTCCTCTGACTCCACTGGGCGAGCTTCCGTCCTAAACTGTGGAGTAAGAGCCGGGACTTAATTTAGGAACAATATAAATTACTGCGTATGCCTTTCTATTTGCCGATTTTGGATGAAAACTAATTTAACATTCAAAAACATGCAAAATTAATAAAATTATGCACATATACAAAATTCTATGTTCATCCCGATTAACCTGTTAACTGTCACTGGGCCCTAATTAGGGCCCTACGGAATTTTCAAACAAATTTTGAAGCCTTCATTTTAAACTATGACTTAAATCCTCAACCAATCCAGGCAAACGCATAGACATATATTTACAAATAAATCTGTAAAATATTCATTTTTCATTCGTTTGGGATCGACCTTTGACCACAGATGCATGAGGCCTGTAGCCATGGCCTGGTAGCCTCTGAAAATTCACCCCACACACCCAAATTAATAGGCAAAGTCCTGTTCAGAGGTGTATGATGCAAGCGGAAATATATCTCTTTATTCTAGTCTCAATTACTCTCTGACAGTAAATCACAACATTTTATGATGCATTTCACTGAAAACCTCTACGTCTTCCCAATGAGACCATGCATGTGTAATAGAACCATTGTATGTGGGAGCAGTGAGCATTTGAAATGTGCTATACCAATCCGGGTCAAATGTGAGAAAATGCAGGTGACAGTTAAGAGGTTATTAAATAGGTAAAAACTGAATGCAACAGTTTAGCTAACTCATGGTTCCATAAAATAGGATATTTTGTACCATACCCCACTTTTCTTTTACTGAGTGCGCACAATATTTAAGTATGAAATCCATGCAAAGTTTTTATATAAATAAGGCCCCAGTTTGGTGACCTCACCTGTTTGGGAGTCATGTAAAAGTTCTGTATGTGGACTGCTTCTGAGCAATAAAATGAATAATGTATAGTATTAGACTAAGGTACAGTCAGGCATTTAATGCTCTCAAGAGAAACGTTCATAAAGGTTACGACAAGGAGGGGTCTCCAATTTTATCCAAAAAGGCCCCAGCGGATTCAAGGCAGTGGCTCAATAACCTTTCCCTGATTCATCTGAATCTTTGTATTGACGTGCACAGCCTTAAGCACACGCCATGCAACTTAATTACACCCAAATCCATAAATCCCACTTGATGAGATGGAACATTACATATCTGGCTGAAGCTATACCTTAGATTACAAGAAGTTTGGGGACCAATGCTTAAATTCATTGGCAGCATAAAAGGTTAGGTTTCTTTGGTTATTTTCCTTCCCTTTCACGTGATAGTTACGCAACCGATCATATAGGTGAATTAAGAAGCCATTTTTGAAGACTTGAGGGATGTACTAGCTCCGATATTGACTCTTGACACTTTCAGTCGATGATCTGTTCATTAAATGAGCCTAAGGTTAATAAACATGTAAGCATATCAAATCTATAGGGAAACCAAAGTAATCTCATCGCTAATCTGTGGGAAACTCAGGCAAATACTTGCTTCCATCCTCAAACATTTTGAAGATGTGACACAGCTGTGTGACACAATAGCGAGGTTGCTCTATCCTGTGCGACGAATGAGCAGGAATATTCCTTGTTATTCGTGTGCTGCTTTCTACAACTGTAGGACAAAGCTTTGTTGAATTTAAACAACTGAGTTCATCTGTGGCAAGATGCGCTCAAATACGCTCAAATACGCTCAAATAAGCGGGGACCTACCGAACGCACAGGATTCCCGCTAATTGAGAAATTGATTTTTAGAAATAGAAAACCAGGAGATTTGCCTCGAGGTAATCAATATCTTGATGATCTCTGCCTGTCATTAACCGAAATTTGAACCCAGAGCAGAATATTTATTTTAATGACATACCTCAGTGATGAAAACAAGCCATACAGTTCAGCACCGCTCATCTTTTCCAACAACTGAAGGGTACTCCACCAGCGCCAACCGCTTAAATGCAAGATAATGTCAAGCCTGTTCTCATGAAATATTCATCGGGCAATATTACTCCCCGTCTTCACAAAATTTAAACAGTATTTTTTTCACATTTTAAAAATGCATTAAAAATGATCCAAACTTCCTCATTAATTCTTTACATAAAGAAAAAGGACTAGGCTATATTGCACTGTATTTACTTCGGTGAGGTTTGAAGTCTGGTGAATATGGAACACCTGAGACTCCTGAGTAGAACTTGGGGGAATTTCACGGAGCAAGATTACTGAGTTAACTGAATACCTGCACAGAATAAAGCAGGATTACTGAGTTAGCCAAATACCTGCACAGAGTAGAGCAGGATTACTGAGTTAGCTGGATAACTGCACAGACTAAAGCAGGATCACTGAGTTAGCCAAATACCTGCACAGAGTAGAGCAGGATTACTGAGTTAGCTGGATAACTGCACAGACTAAAGCAGGATCACTGAGTTAGCCAAATACCTGCACAGAGTAGAGCAGGATTACTGAGTTAGCTGGATAACTGCACAGAGTAAAGCTGGATCACTGAGTTGACTGGATAGCGGCACAGTGTACAGCACAGGGCAGCTGTTCAGTCCATGTTCCAGATTTTCCACTAATCAAAACCTTAAACACCCCAAAATCTGGATCATGGTATTAATATAAAAAGGGGCTATTCAATGTTTTACTCAATGCAGTTACTCAGCAAATTCAGTGATCATGTCTTGTGAAATACACCCACTAGTCTTATCTATTTCTGAGTGATCCATGCCATGTGCTCCTAACTGCCAGAATACTGTGCTCCCACGCAGAAAAGGTTCTGATCGCTGTTAAAAGTTTGGACACCCATAACTGTATCAGGCTGCCACAGAATAAAGCTCGATGGGCTGATAGATTATCCATCCACACATCTATTGTCTGATTAAAGGGGTCGTTCACCCAAACATGAAAATTCACTCATCATCTACTCACCCCAGAGCCAACTGAAGCAGTGGCAGCTAGTGAACTGGCTAAAGGGGAAGCTCAAACCCATCTGCACGCGAATCTCCTGCATTGATTGAATGTAAAACTGTGGAACATGTGACATGTTTATTATCTCAACACCAGTGTGTAAAAGCTAAATGCCCGGTGATTATTTTTGTAAATAAGTGTTCTCATTCAAACAACTGGTGTTTATTGGATGTTGCATTGGAGGTTTTCAGATTTGTTGAATATGCTGTTAAATGGAATCTAAACACCGTGACATGTTTAAAAAGTGTTACAGAAAAGTGTTTAGCATATGTTCAGAACTTAAACAATTGGTTTGACAATGTAATTGCTGACTACAGCAGGTGAACGTAAATATGCCGCTAAAACTCACACCGAATGCGTGAGAGTTGACAGGTATGCGTTACTAATGAAAACTGACCACACCTGATAATGTTAAGAGTTTTCAGAGTTTCTGTAATGGCAATTTAAATGAATGATTGAAAACAGGTCATGACCAATCATTATTTTTAAGGGACGGTTTGAGCTTCCCCTGTTGCCAGTTCACCAGCGGCCTCTTAAATGAAGGGTAGTGAATTTCTTTTGTCCTTAAAACCCGCTTGGAGTTTCAAAGCAAAATGGTGTTGAAGACAAATCCAAAGCAACTGAAGTTTATGGTGAACATTCTTTCAAGTGTAAAAAACAGCATTTAAAAAAACACTAAATGCCTCCATACTGCTTATCGACATTTTCCTGCGAAGAAGAACACAGCTTCTAGCTACATTGGACATTTAGGCTAAAAATATAATTAAAAAGACACCTTTTTTTGACTCACATTGTAATATCACTTGGATTACACCTTAAGAGCAGTATGGAGGCATTTCGCGTTTTTTTTCTAATGTTATTTTTTTACACTTGAAAGAGTGGTCACCATAAACTTCAGTTGCTTTGGATTTGTCCTCAGTGCTGTTTTTCTTTGAAACTCCAAAAGGATTTTGAGGACAAAAGAAATTCACCTATCCTTCAGTTAGCCCTGGGGCGAATAGATGATGAGTGAATTTGCATTTTTGGGTGAACTATCCCTTTAAGCAGTGCATTTCTTGAAAAGCAAAAAAGCTAACTTACACAGTTCGAACCATTGATTGTACATGGTCAAACTACGTAAGTTGCTGATTTAGCTAGCAACTATGCTTTTGAGAATTGTATCCCGGCTTATTCAGAGTTGTTGATTAAGGAAGTGCTGGAATTTATCCTGAAAGACGTCATGCTAGAGCAGTGGTCCCCAGCCCTGCTCCTGAAAAACGACCATTGTGTAGCTTTTTACTCCAAATCCAACTTGGCACACCTGATTTAGCTAATTAGCAGCTTTTTAAGATCTCTGGCCCAGTCCCAATCTCCACACTTACGCACTCACAGACTTTGGAGAACTTTCCTGCGAAGTCCGTGATGGTTCGAGGGCTACCCACAGTGAAATCGTCAAGTGCATGAGGGTCCTCTTGGAGACATTTTGAGCTCTTTATTGTAGCCCCCGGACGAAGTGGGGCAGCTACTATGGATTCACGTGTGTCATCTCCGCCGCCACTGCCGCCGCGTCCGCGTCCATAGACACTTTTTTGTGGACGCTCTACAGGCAGTCATTTTTGACCGATTCCTTTAATATTTGGTATGGACATGTGTCATATGTCATTAATGACACCTATCGATTCTGGTTGTCATGGCAACAGTATTGGCTGAATAATACGCACATTACCGGCGAAACATAGAGATTTCCTTGTGGACGCAGTACAGGATGAAATTTTATACCAATTACTTTCATATTTGGTATGGACATGTGATATGGAGTAACTTGCTTGGAGTAACTCCATGGCTTGGATTAACCCGAGGCATGCTGGGATGATGGCCGCGCCGCTGTGCTTGGCTGCTTGTCATCGCCTATTGCCGCTCCTGTTCGCTCTTACTCGGTTCGTGTGTCTATGTCTAAATGATGTGCAAGCCACAATCGTTTATGACCGTAAAACACTATTAACCATTCAAGCCTCTGTTGTCGCCTCATATTTTCAGGATCCCGAACACCGGAACTTTAACAACTTACAGCCTTTCGAAGTACCTGAAGGTATACGGGCTAGACCCTGCGGCTGCCACCGTAGGAAAGGAGCCCGGAGGCGGAGTAAACGTGCGGGAGCCTCAGTGAAACTGTGGAACCTTGCCCACTGTCACTCCACACCAGCCTACCTTCTTCACCTGGACAACGCTGGACCTGGTCGGCCTCGGAGCTTCATTCCTCGGCGCTCACATGAGACCAGGTATGTCTTTCTCCGACCGGTGATCCCCGACTCAGATTTGGATGCCAGACCTCTTCCTTGCGGGCTCCCCGCCAGACTCTCAATGAAGTGTGGCGGCGTAGTCCTCCACAATCTCCGCACTCTGGCATGGGTGCCACTACAGCTACGCCAGCCCGCACCCAGCAGCACCTACACTATTCAAACTGGCTCTGATGAACGTAAGATCAATATCCAACAAGAAGTTTGTCCTCCACGACTTTTTCATGGCTTTTTCATTTTCTGACGCTCTCATTGCTGACCCCAATGCCTGTACTGTTGAGGCTTCCCCTTCCAACCTCAGCACTGAGGACCTTATTTCCTTATTTAACGCCACCTGCACTTCTATTTTTAAATACTGTTGCTCCCCGTAAATTGAAAAAGCCCAAGCCGAAAGGTCAGCCATGGCTTACTGATACTACTAAAGCACTAAGGAAGGAGTGCAGGAAATCTGAACGGAAGTGGAAACGTGACAAACTGCGCATTGCCTTTGAAATCTGGAAGAGCAATCTTCTTAAATATCAGGAAGCAGTTAAGGCAGCCAGAGCAGAATAATTTTCTAACTTAATTTCTCTTAACTCCCATAATCCCAAGGTCTTATTCAGCGCCATTAATTCTGTCATCCGTCCTACCCCCTGTTCCAACTTGTCTCCTGATAAGTGCACTGAATTTTCAAGATTTTTTATTAGCAAAGTTGAGGACATTAGAACGAGCATTTCTCCCCCGACCCGTGATTTAGCGGTCTCACTGGTTTGTTCATCTAAATTGGACTGCTTTCAACCTGCCACACTACCTTTCCTTGTCAAAGTTGTTTCTTCTATGAAACTCACAACTTGCTCCCTCGACATAGTCCCTACTGCCCTATTAAAGCAGGTCTTTGATACAGCTAGTCCCAGCATCCTCTCTATTATCAATAGCTCCCTAGCTACTGGCACTGTCCCAATCTGTTTTAAGCATGCAGTGGTCCAACCTCTCCTGAAAAAACCCAATTTAGACCATACCTCGCTAAACAATTACAGGCCCATTTCTAAGCTTTCATTTCTATCAAAAGTTCTGGAAAAGGTCGTCCTCATTCAGTTGCTGCCATATTTACAACAAAACAACATCCTGGAAACATTTCAGTCTGGATTTAGAGCTAATCATAGTACAGAGTCAGCCTTGTTGAAAGTGTATAATGACCTGCTCCTCTCTACAGACTCTGGTGACAGTGCCATGCTGATTCTACTTGACCTCAGTGCGACGTTCGATACCGTAGACCATGACATTTTAATTCACCGCCTCCAGTACGGGGTTGGCATTGATGGTACCGCCTTGAATAAGTTTAAATCCTATCTCAAGAATAGGGACTTTTCTGTGAATATGGGCAATTTTTCTTCTCCCTCCGTCCATCTCTCCTGTGGGGTCCCGCAAGGTTCCATTTTGGGTCCCATCCTCTTTTCAATTTATATGCTTCCTCTGGGCCGAATAATTCAAAAGCACAATGCTTCGTTCCACTCTTATGCCGATGACACTCAGCTTTATCTCCCCCTGAAACGAAACAATCAGGCCAATCGCTGCAGCCTCATGAACTGCCTCGAGGATATAAAGTGCTGGATAGCACAGAACTCTCTTCAGCTAAATGAAGGAAAGTCTGAAATAGTCCTGTTTAGCCCCTCCGACCCCATCAAAACAGTTACTACCAGTCTTGGCAACCTCTGTACTCTTGTCAAACCCCCTGTCAAAAACTTTGGTGTTATATTTGATTCTGCCTTTAAGTTTGACAAGCAAGTCAATGCAGTAGTTAAAGCAAGTTTTCTCCAGTTGCGCACCTTTGCCAAAATCAACCCATTTCTCTCCTTTAAAAATCTTGAAAAAGTCATACACACCTTTATATCCTCTCGGCTGGACTACAGCAATTCAATATACACTGGGATTTGTAAGACATCCCTATCTCGCCTCCAACTGGTCCAGAACTCTGCGGCCAGGTTCTTAACAAGAACCAGGAAGAGGGACCATATTACTCCTGTTTTAGCTTCTCTCCACTGGCTGTCCGTTTGTTTTAGAATAGATTTTAAAATACTCCAGTTTGTTTATAAAGCCTTAACTGGGCTGGCCCCCACCTATATCGCTGACCTCTTAACCCCTTATTCAACCTCTTGGTCACTTAGGTCGGCTAACTTGGGGCTACTGGTTTACCTACGATCTAAACTCAAGCTCTGGGGTGACCCCAGAGGGCTGTTACAGCCCTCAGATTGTGGAATACCATTCCCCTCCATATAAGAACTTCCCCTTCCATAGACACATTTAAATCCAGGCTCAAAACATACTTGTTTTCTCAAGCATTTGAATCCTCTGGTTTTGGTTAATTATCATTATCATTTTATTCAATTTTTTATTTTTTTGTGTTTATGTGCTGTGTTACCTGTTGTCTATGTTGGTGTTTTCTTAATTGTACTTCTGATTTTAGCTATTTGCTTTGCTCTGTACAGCACTTTGGTCAACGTGAGTTGTTTTAAATGTGCTTTAGAAATAAATTTGATTTGATTTGATTTGATATACACTGAACAAAAATATAAACGCCCCATGTCAAATATTGATGCCACATGGAGTTAACAACTCCAAGTGAACATATGCTGACTTTTACTTGTACAATAGGGATATTTCTCTTGATTTGTGTACCATTTTTTAATCCATCTCTCTGTCAGTGAGCATTTGCTCAGTGATGCAGTGATTTCACTCAGTACATGGGTGTGGCATTTCCAGATGGTGATCAGACAGAATGAGCAGTACCCAGACACTCCTTATACTGGGGACAATAAAAGGCCACCCCAAAATGTCAAATTTTGTCAAAAGTCATCATGCCTCAGATGTCTCAGGTCATGCGAGAACGTGCCATTGGCATGCTGGATGCAGGGATGTCCACCAGAGCGGTCGCTGTGCAGCTGAATGTTAACTATCGGACGATAGGCCGTTTGAGAGTTTGTTTCCGACAGATGGGCAGTACTGCAAACCGACCTCATCCACGTCGGCCACGTATAACCACACCAGCACAAGATCGCTACATCCGGCTTGTCCACCTGCGGGATCGGCTCAGATCAGCGACACACACAGCGGATGAGACCGTTGGTCTGCACAACAGACGCATCACACCACAGACAGTCTGTAACCACCTGCGAGAAGCCAACTTGCACGCTCGGCGTCCTCACCGTGGTCTGGATCTCACTGCTGTCCGGTGTCGGAACTGACTCGCATGGGCAAACGCACACGTTCGATGGCCCTTGGCACGCTGGAGAAGAGTGTTATTCACAGACGAATCCCGGTTCCAGTTTTTTGTTAATAAAAACTCAAAAATTTGACATGGGGCGTTTATATTTTTGTTCAGCGTACTTCACTTATAACACCTATCGATTTCGGTTGCCATGGCGACAGTATTGGCCGAATAATGCACAAAAAAGGGGAAAAGCGGGCCTTTGGGGGCTACACCCATGTGGTCGCAGCTGACCGGACGGTCTAGTGAACTCTTTCCACGAGCCTGCATTTTAGCAGACTTTGCCAGGGGGAATTACTGGCAATTAATAGCACTGAGACATTTAAAATCATGATTACTGGGGGAAGCCTGGACGCGTAAAAAGGAAATGGTAAACAGAAGAGTGAACATGGATCATCAGAGGAGCCACGACAGTACTGCACAAAAGTCTTAGTCGCCCAACATTTATTAAGATTTAAATCTAGCTTTAGATGCTTACTTTCCATTTTTCTTATATGGGGTTGCTGAAGATGAAAAGTGTATTTGAAATTCTATATGATAATTAAAAAAATGGTTAAATCAATAAATGTTTCAATTTCATTAAAAACAGTTGATAGTCATAATCATGAAAGAGACCTGATGTCAACATCATCATGGCTGTCTGCAATTACAGCTTAGAGGGATAAACATATGTGTGACAGTCTGCAGAAGGATGGTGGCAGTTTTCCACTCTGCTTGGAACAAGCAAAAAGCCAATCATCTCAGTAAATTATAACACAACAGCGTCCCACATTTTTAGGCAAAGTGTAGTCTCACCAGACATTGGTTGATTTAGTTTTTAACAGTTTACAGCTCCGTAGTACATTTCTCAGTAATTAGAAACTTTTAATTTCATAATTTTTTGCAAGCGTATTTGCCCAACAAAATTGTTTTAAATATGCCTGAGACTTTTGCACAGTACTGTATGTAACAAGAAAAAACACACATAACACGCAAAACAAGCGAAATGCATGCACATATTACAAACCAAGTTTATTCACCAACAATTTTTACATTTTTTTGCTTGATGATGCCATCTCGACCAAAACGATTAATACGATGATTTGACAATAATGCTATCACTTGTCCACTCGGTACAGCAAGACGCTAGAGAATATGTGAATCATCAAATCGCTCCCATAAATGCCTACTTACCTATGAAGACGTTAAAAAAAAAGTAAAGAGGTCTCAAACCCACAAAGGTGCGTAACATGTTTTGATGTTGTCAAGGTAACGTTGTATGTTGCAAAGTGCTGCCTATTCCTATTTATACCATTTTAAGCCCTTGCAACCTCAGACACTCAAGCACTTACCAGTTGACGTCAGTAAGTCCCCGAGGGTTCATGGACTTCAGGGTGGAGATTGGGAAATGAGATGTGCTTTGCATTGGCTGGAGTGAAAGCCCTCAGGATGGTAGCTCTCCAGGAAGAGGGTTAAAGACAACTGTGCAGGAGGCAAGAAGGAATGCAACCTGGAAGAGGTCGCTAATCCAGGGCACATGGATGTATCAGATATCAATAATGGCAAATACTAAATTGTTAAGATGTAGGTTAGAACATAGCTTGCCAGACCATACAGTTGAGGCAGAAACCTTGGGAATTTTCAAGAGCAAGCTTGATTTAGGGCTTGATTTAGTCATTCAGCCATTTAGTCATTGAGTATCTGAAGTGTTAGATTCACTATAGTAATAAGAAAATGGCAAGCCTAGTTGGGCTGAGCGGCCTATTCTCACCACTCATGTTATGTTATGTTATGAACACGAGATGAGTAGATGAGTAGAACAGCCATTTCAGCCCAACCGGGTCTTGAATTTAGCCCATAAAACATCATGGGGGTTTTCAATCTTATACACAAAGAGCTAATGTAGCCCCAAGAGTTTTTGCTGAAGAACTCCATTAGCAGAATTAGGGGTGTAACTGATTGGTAAGAATAAAATCCTGAACCCACATCAGCCCTTCCAAGATAAGGTTGAAAACCCCTGGCTTATTGGCTTGTATGATAGCTAACACCACACCTAGCCTGGGTTTGAATAAGTCAAAAGAGGTTCTTACAAAGTCAATTTGATTCCAACTCTTCCAGTGCAGACATGAAATGCAGTTCATTAAATGAAAAATGCCCAAACGTCTTCTGCGACGTCTTCTCAAATAAATAATATGATTGTCACTTATTCCCGCTCTGGATTAATTGATTGGTTTTGGCCCAGAAGTGCGGTGAAAAAAAATGGCACATGCTAGCTGTAATGGCGGTAATACTGACTTCTTGGCAGATTCACTCAAATATAGAAGGGCTTACACCAGAGGCTGACAAGGGCTGTATCTGATCCTGGCTGTGATACTTCTGGCCTTTAATTACTTAATTACCTTAACTCGCACTAACCCTTTCAGAAATTACACATTTTTGCTGCAGTTCTAGAAAAGGTCTTGAATGACCACCAAAGACTCTTCTTTTGTCCTTAAATGAAACATTTTACTGTCATGGAATCTGTAAGCTCTTGTTTACTTGCGGAGCCAATTGGCTCACTAAGTTAAGATAATAGGGGGAATCAAAAATGTGCATACACACTGTCCTTCCAGGACTGGAATTTTCCAACCCTGGCTTAAGCTCAACAATGGAAAATCCAGATCTAAAGCGCAAGATAAGCTCCAGTATTTTGTTCTAATCACCTGCATTTGCTAATACTCGCTGCTAGGTCTTCTTGGAAGTCATAGTGCTATCAACTGACTGAGGCCCTGGCCTGGCTGTGGTCCAGTTTGGTGGGAAGAAGTGCAGTACAAGGGAGTTGGCAAGATCACACAGTAAGTTGTATAACTAGCTAAAATTCATTAAAAAAAACAATCAGACACGGAGAGCAATCCAAACGTGTAAGACCGTGAAACAAACAGAATCAAAACCGAGAATCAGACACAAGAAACACATGGTTTGTGAGTAACTGTTGTGGGTAAATGTTAGTTGTATAATTGATTGTTTTTACGGAATTGTATTTTATAAACGGAAAATAATAAAAATGCAAGTCAAAAAAAAATATAACAGTGGAAATACACAGGGAAACTATCACAGGCGAGACTCAGGGGAACAGCACATATGAGGGCGTGGCTACAAACAAGGAAATAACTGCCCTCCCCTGGCTGAAGTTCATGAGTCGAAAATCTACATCCAGAGAGAAAAATTCACTCCAGAATTTTGCTCTAATCACCAAAATTTCCTAATATTCGCCGCCAAATCTTCTAGAAGGTAGGACTAATCAGTGCTGTCAGCTGACTGAGGCCCTGTCTAGGCACTTCAGCACCCAATAAACTACAAACATGATTTTTTTCTTGACCAAAGAAAGTGCTCCCAGTGCTTCAAATATATGATCGTAAGGTATTTACAAGCTTGGTTGCAAAATCATTTCTGTATTGAAAGTTGTGACATTTACTGTGTTGGATTGTTTAGCTTTCTCTGGACCATTAATAAGTCACAGAAGTACTTTCAGTAAAATTCCAACCTTGGATATAGATCAAAAGAGCTCAACCAGTGGGTTTATTTCTCTGTTTAGAAGGTGTAAGGTGTAAGGTGGCTTGATTTTTCACCTCAAAAATGCCAAAAACTCAGAGCTTCCGGGGCCTTCTTCCCCCTTGTTACCTATGAGCACATATTGCTCCCAACATTCCCCCCAACAAATGACTTTGCCCGTGGCACTTTTACAGTCCTGGTGCAGCCACTGTTTACAAGTTCGTAGTTGAATTCAAACTGTAGGCTGAATTTGAAGGTGGGTGTGGCCCGAGCACGGGCACTGGAAGTGTGATGGAGGGCAGTGAGTGTGATCCCATTGAAAGATAGTGACTGTTTCCTTTTTGAAAATCTGTTCATGGTTGCGAATATCCGATTTGGCTTTAGAATCATTGACCCGTCTTTGCGAGTAGGCATGTAGCATAGTCATTTATTTTTAAAGCAAAATAGATGGCTAGAAGATATGTTTCACACCCTTGCTGATAGTTAATTGGGTTTTCAGATTTTTTTTTGCCCTTTGAACTTCACATTCAACTGCAGTTCCGTAGCTGCTACGCGCTTGTCCGTCTTCCCTCATTTACGTAAGTGCATTGGTCATCTAGTCAGACAAATTAGTTGGCCACCAACTGAGGACTGATCAAAGCACTTGTTGCCATGGTTTCAGGTGATGTGGTGCATACAACGATATGAATTTGTTCCTTACATCATCAAAACAGAAGCAGGTAATCTCCTGTGCCTTTCAGATTAACGTTTGATATTAATTATTTTTTCAACCAATATGATTAGGCCACCCCTAAAATATCTGCACATCTCTACATTGGATTGGAAAATACTTATTGAAATATAAAAAATAAGGGAACAAGGCAAGGCATATTCTGTCTACCCCACCCCCCTCTTTTCAGCTGTATGAATCACAACATACAACCTGATTGCTCTCTGAGCGTCAATGTGATCACTTTGCAGAAGTTTTAATGCGCAGGACAAAATTAATTGGCACTCATTAATAGTGTATTATGTGCTGCGGATCATTGGTTAAGTACAGGAAAACGCCACATAATCGTGCGTAAGGGAGCTTTTTATGACAGGCAGTCATTTCAAATATTTCAATAATAAAATGAATAATGTAGCAAATAGCAACCACCGAATGAAGCATTTTTATTTTTGGTCCAAAGTGCCTCAAGTAGTTTCTGCAATCAAATGACATTGCAAAGTCTATCGGCGCCAGTCTGCAATACATCACTCTCTGAATGATATTGATGGGATAAAGGCATGAGAGCAATATAAACGCCTAATATCACAGTGACTACAACAGTCATTTTCCCCCTCTTTCTGCAAAGCAAGAACCAAGAACAAATGAAACTGGAAATCTCCAAAATATGAGACTCTTCTTCTCCAAGTCTGAATATGAGAAAATTCGCTCTGACGCTCAAAACTTTTGATCGATGTCTCAACTTTAAAAATGATAAGTCTGGGAGATTAAATTTTTTTTATTACACCCCTTATTCCTTTTGAAATATTGTTAACAGTTTTTCTTTTATATCTGACTTTAATACAAAGCCAAGAAGTGAAAATATTCATAACACCGGAACTTTCCAGAAAGGCTCAGCCAGCGGTCTCTGTCAGTATAGATTCGGCTGGGGAGGAAAGGCCTGAAGTCTTCAATTAAATTAGCACTTATTGCTTTGTGAAAGGTCAGGGTTGAACAGGGAGTGGGGGGGGGTTTGTCTAAAATTGGTTTGGATGTGCCTTGCAGTGGGAGCCAGTAGAGGGTGAGAAGAGGCAGCATTCCCACTGCAGTACGCCAATGTGTCAGCAGTAAAGAGATTTTAAGAACCAATCGGGGCTGGACAAAGAGGATTACTTGACCTACCCATCTCCATGTGTCATTTAAAAATTTCTGGAATGCTGATTTTATAAAAACCGCTCCATAACTTCTTTGCATTAAGTGAACTATAGTGGTTATTACATGAGCATCAGTATTGATTGTTTTGATACATATTTGTGGATGTGGGTGGCGAGGGCCAAATCGGTTTCTTGTTTCAATCCTGACCTCTGCCCTGAGTTACTTTCTTACTACTACACTACCATTCAGGGTGTACTGTTCTTGACAAGTATGTGAGTGATTGTCCAAACATATGCCTCTACTTTTGGAGTTTTACTGAGATCTAATCTGTGATTGAAGCTGTTGGTGTGTACAGCCGGTTGGCTCATTTCACCAGGGTAATTGGTGAGATCAAAAACCAGCGAACATGCTGGCTCTCCAGGACTGGAATCATCCTCCTGTGCTTCAAAGGGGTAAAAACAAATGGAGCTTAGACGGAAATTCTGATAGGCCACGGAGTCAAGCTTGCTTAACGTAGGAGGTTCTACCTGCTGGAGAGTCACCTGAGTGCATTTGATTGGCATCTGACTGCTGTCACATGACTGCTTGGCCAGTAATATGTTGGGCTTATTTAAGTTTGCCTTCCTGAGTAGCTGTTCCTCGGGCGCTAGCTCAGCAACCCTCCTCCACCCCAGCTCCACCTGTCTTTTATAGCATGCATTATTTTCTCTTGTGACTAAATTACCGTTCAAAAAAACAATGTCTCTTCCTTTTACGGTCATTGTTGCTGTAGGCTCTGTCCTATGGAGGGGGGGTTAGTAGCAGCTCCCTGCCTTTGGTTCCACACTTGCACGGGCAGGGATCTCTCAGAACAGAGCCATGTCGCCAAACCCAATGTATGCTTGTGTGCTAATATGCCTGTGTGCTTTCAATATATTTTCTCTTTTTGACAAAGTGGTCCTATCAGAATTATACCTTGACAAGAGGATTATAGCGCCATAAAAAGAGTGTTGTGTTTGTGTGCTGAGAAGAGAAGGTGCTCATATGTTCGGTTTGAGAAGAGAGAAAGGGAGGGGGGGGGGGGCAATGCAGTAGACCAGACCAATAAAACCTGAGTGCAGCTCTTAAATTTTTCATTTTCTTTTATGAAACAAAGTTGAAATCAACAGCACATGCCCAGGTTTATTGTCTTAAATTGCAATGCGCACTTAAGAATCTACAGTAGACTCTAAAAGTGGTGCGCATGGAATAGAATGGGGAGGCGGGGGGATCACCATATTAACTTTAGACGCTGCTGCATTGCAGCCATTTTGCGGCTGAAAGATCCCCTGACATCTGCTGAGAGGGACTCATCGAGCCATATCTAGCAACAGGATTGTTCGGTTGTTTGGAGCCAGCTTAAGAGAGATGGCTGAGAAATTCATCCCGGATTGTGAGACCCCCAAAAAAAAAAAAAAAAAAATTAAAACCATGGACCCGCAGAGATTAATCAGTATTATTGTGGGCATTGGCATAATAGGTCATCAATGGGATGGCACCTCCTCCGGCGCAGTGTCCCCGAGAGTGAGTCTCAGCATCTCTAATGCACAATTATAATGTTCTTAACACGCTAAAAATGGAGGCACTGGGGTCCTTGAAGACCGATTCAGAACTTTGGAAATGAAAAAAGACCACTAGCCCACCCATCAGAAATGTAGAAAGGGTTAAATAAATGTTAACCAATCCCCATGCGATGCTCCACCTCTGCCATCAGACAGTAGGTTGCATTGAATTCCTTGTCTCTCGGGTACACTGGCGGTGCCCTCGACCCATTCCTCAAAGAAAAACATACTTATAATACTGCAAAGTACAGTAGGAGGTGTAAGAATAGAAATGCCATTTCCCCTTCTGCCTGAATTCTTGATTGCTTTTGATCATGTTCTGTGAAAGTACACCAATTTGAGAGGTAGTGCGTCTGGCTATTTATAAATCAGTAGGGAGCGAAGCCGGTAAGGAACGGAATGGCTGGAGAAATATTGAATTATTGAGAGATTAGCATGATTGTATGGTATTCATTATTTATTCTAGCGCTGCTATAATTCTGTCAGACGGTGTGACAACATTGCTGTGGGGATTAGCTTCCATGTCTGACAGAAAAGCATTAGCGTGCAGTGATGTCTTGTGATAAGGCGTGACTTGAAACCTGCTTTCCAGTGATAGGTGGTCCTAAAGTCATGGTTATGCGCTGGCCAGTCGAGTTCTTTTACACCGACTTTCGCAGAACGTGTATGGAATGCAATTTGAATTTGGACATTGTCGAGCTGAAACCAGGAAGAACCTTACTCAAACTTTTGGAGCCATAGAATCATCTGGAATGTAACTGTATGCTACATTATCAGAGTCCTAGCCCTAACCGTGGAAAAGGCCCTAGATCACGAATAATCTTGTAGTGTGCATGTTTTAGTCAACCTAATATTCATATATAAACAAATAACATACCAGCAATGACAACAAAAGAAGAGGCACAAATTTGAAACTGTTCCTAATGGTTGCTTCCCGCTGAAGAGAAATGCCACATTATTATGTTCTGAAAATAAAGTTTAGTCAAAAAATTCCTGTTTAGGTGCTCTCACCCAAGCTCATATTTAGTCTGAATGCAGGAGTGAAGATTTCATACTAGAAAGATGGCTTCCTGCAGCTTATTACTTCCCTTAAATACACCTTTAATTTTAATTCTATGTATGCTTGTGAACATTTCATTCTCATTTAGAACTAGCCTCTGAGTTCTTATGAGTCAATACACAGGGAACACTTGAGGCTTATGACGCAAGTGCTACATAATGTACTTTGTTACATTTTCAGTGGGATGTTTCTAGACATAGAAGCGGAAACAACAATTGCTTTGTGCTGTGCAAAATGGCCCCCCTGCAGCCCGCCTGTGCTCGTGCTGCCGAACAGCCAATTGCCATATTCATCTTGAATTTTGTTCATAAATTAACGGATTTACGGATTGTTGGATCGACACTGGCAGTCCCAAATGAGCCCAAGCACTTGTAATGGGAAAGGTTTTAAAGCAAAGTGCCACGCGTCATCATCGTGTAAATCATTGGCCAGTTATAGCCAATTTTGAAGAAGATGCTTCATTCATGGCTTGGCAGGCAGACCCACAGATGGCCACTCAATCAGCAAGGGGTGCCATAAATTGGCCTGATCCCTACCAACACTTAGCCCCGAGAGATGCAAATTATACTACCAACAATACATTTCCCTCCAGGGTCGACCACACTTCTGGGCAGAGGTGGGATTCATTCTCCGGCTGTGGACTCATCCCATCAACAATAACTTGATTTTGACTTTTGTTTTGATCATTTGACTCTGTGGCCACCTCTGGCACATTGATGCCCTTTCCTTCCGGGGATCTGCCCTACAAATCACTGCCCTCATGGATCGAGAACCGCTGCCTGTCCCAATTCCCCAGTACCTGAGAGTTACATATGAATGCAGTTCATCCAATCAGCAGCGCTAATTGTTTAGATAATTATCCGGAAGTAAAGACAGCCAAATTTGGATTTGAGGGCCAGATTTGAGGATCATTGCTGCAGGGCAGGGGTGAGTGCAGACTTTCATTCCAACCAAGCAGATTCTAATAATCTACTCCTAGATTCTTCACCAAGGTCCTCGATTCAAAGAATCAGGTATGTAACTGGTCGGTTGGAATGAAAGCCTGCACCCACACTGGGGTGCGTTTCCCAAAAGCTAAGCAACTTACAAAGTTCATCCATTCACAGTCAATGGTTCCAACTACACAAGTTAGCATCTGTGATTTCAGGAAACGCACCCTGGCCTTTTCGGGATAAGATTGAGGACCTCTGCTCCAAGATTTTCAGCATTTTTGGTCCCTCTAAATGCACTTTGTGTTGTAAGTCACTCCAGATAGGAGCATCTTCTAAATGCCTGTAATATAGTGTGATTTACTGCATACACTACGACTGCGTCATGAAATTTATCCCAACTGCTCTCACGCGTGCAAAACATACTACTAGGTCACTGAATGTTTTTTTTCCCCCGTGTGATATCACTCAGCAGTTAAAATGGCCAGCATTTTAGCATGTGACTTGGTGGGTAATTCCCCCAGTATATGCAGCTGTTTTTATTCGCTAGTTTTGACCAGAACACACCTAGCGCTGCAATATTGCGTACTTAGAACCGCCACGCACAAATCAAATTACTCAAATTGAGCTCCCTGCACTAGGGACTTTGGAAATGAAGATTTGTGTTTTTCCTTTGCCAAAATTTGGGGCAAAAAAAAAAAAGAAGAAACAGCATCCACATTTGATTGGAAGTCAGTAGCTCTGAAAAAGCTGAGTTGCCAATGATTCATCTAACTTAGCATTAGTACCACTGACCACTCACTATGTCAGTTATGAAGCAAAAAGAAATCTCGGTTTCCACAATTTCTAGCAGGGGTTCCTCTTATTTATTTATTTTTCACATTTCAGACATTCAATCTCAAGAGACTTTAAATCAGCACAAACAAATGAAACAACCTAGATTTATAAATCAACAATATTTAAAGAGGCAATTACGATTTTCTGGATCTGTGACAAAATACAATTTTATTTCTTCTTTGGGTTTTTTGTCTTGTAAATTAGGAGTAGAGAGCAGTTTAGTTTTGGAGTATATTTTGTTCATTATTCTAATTTACTGCTCTTTATTGAATTTAATCACTTTTAAGATCTGATGTATGTTCATTTAACTTGTTGGTTAATTTTGTCAGTTTACTGTTGACTGACCCATCAACCAATTTGGCCTTTTCAGTATCAATTATCTACTTTAATTACATAAAATTTAACCTCTAAATATCAGACGTAAGGGTTTTGGCCTGAAATACCACTTGAGTTCTGTATTCACAGAGACATTATAAATATAAGGAGATGACGCGCTCTGACTCCATCTTTGAAATGCTCTGGAGCAGCAGGATTGCGGCCAGCAAGACCTGAGCCCTATCTCTTTGAATGGGGAGATGCGTGTATCTGTGATGGTTCTGCCCTGCAGTCCCTCCCCCTCCTGCTGTCTGCACCTCCACCTCAATGAGCCACATCTGTTGCTCGTTGAGGCGGAGGTGCAGTGGAGAGTGTATAAGAGCTGCACTGCCAAACTGGCAGTGCAGCTGCATTCTGTGTGTAGGAGTCCTGTTGTTTTTGCCGCTGCTCCTCTCCTGTTTGTTTTAATCTTTTATTTAGGTAAAGATTTTTATACTTTTACTCAGCCTGTGTGTGTGGGTCCCTTCTTCTGGTTTTGGGTACATGGTCCCAGTGCCCGCCGGCTTCTTGCCTTCTGCCGGCGGGACCATACCATGACAGTGTCTAAGGTTCTCTCATATGCACCGCCATTTCATTTCCATATTTGTGGACACTATCAAACTGTTAATACCAGTGAGTCATAAAATTGTCCTGAAAGGCTTCAATGCCAGAGAAAAAGGACATTTTCTCACTAACTGAGGCTTGTGCGAATGCACTATTCGCAGCTCAGATCTAGACATTTTGGCGGACTTTGGGCGCTGACCAGACTCTTGACTGGTTCTCGCCGCTGCACATGTCGAGCAGTCAGTGTTGCTCGAACAGCTTCCCATTGACTCTAGCCATGCAATGATGGTTGACTTCAGTGATTTCAATCAAATGTCTGTAATACAAGAGAGTCACACTTACGCTTACGCACCCTTACAATTGATATTTCGAACTAAATTACCACTCATTGATTGGACATTTACGTTTCCACCTAATGCATGACTTCTGCTCACAACCTTAACAGCTGAGATTTTACAAAATTGTGTGTTGCTAAATAGAAAAGGCCATTCCTCCATTTTACAAACACCACTTACATTCACATGGCTGCCATCTTTGACCTGGACAAACCCTCAGAGCATTGAGGGTTGGATTTGAGTTAAACTGTGACGTCACTCGTCAGACCAGAGTGAATTGGGGCGATGTTCAGTTCGGCCAGATTAAACCTGGTTGGCGCCCGAAGTCGGCCTTTGCTTTGAGGCAACTATAAATGTTCTTGTGGCCATAGTGATCGTAAACTGTCATGTCAGAAAAACGAGCCGTTAATATCAGTTGTCGTCCGTTGAGTATGAATGAAACAACACCTCTCAGTTAGCTAAGTCTTCATGAGACGATATCATTAAACAAAAGTTTTTCGCCATGTTTAGTAAACATAGTCACGATTATCAGGAGTAGCGAGTGTAGACTATTGGAAATACCAGCGTGACGTCAATGTTTTTGTCACAAGGTACGTCCCACGCCCACTGGTAGGCAAAAGGAACACCAAAGGTGATGGACGCACAACAGTGCAAATGACGTGCCGCACTCATGATAGTAAGTTCGTTTGTCAGTGGTGATTATGTGTAGCTACGGAAGCAAGTAGCTTTTGAATCAGTGAATCTATTGCTAACTCACCCTTGACCAGCTGGACAGTGGAGATAAATATAATGGGTGTAAAAACAGACAACGATAATACAATCTGTTTCATTTTGACGCCTAGATTCGCCTTAGTCTTTTTCATTAAGCCAAAATACTCCAATCACAGAGACATGATGGAGCACAGTTGAACTACCAACCTGAAGAGTCGGTCATAAATATCAAAGTTGTGCGGTTGAGCAAAATCTGAAGTATGTGATTCTCCGGCGTGCTTTTTTTCCAAACCAAATTGTGGTACAGCTTCCACTCTGAGCTACACTTCAGTGAATCAGATTGTACCTTACTAAAATTGTAAGCCTATCAGATTGTATGCAACTGGAATTTTTCCCTCTCTTGGTTATGAAAAAAAAATCTGGCGACCAGCAGAGAGTTTTATGATGATGTGCCCCCAAATTTAGAGTTTCAAATTTTCCTTTTAAAGAACAATGTAGTGCAGTGTCCCATGGAGTTCTAAACGCAGGTTAGTGAACCAGACCACGCCTCAATACGTCAGTCTATTTATCCACGTCCAAACCAGCCAGCCTATTTATACTGCCTTCATCCTTCAATCCTTGTCTGTCTTGTTCAACATCCCTTCCTGTCATTCCCTTCTATTCCTCCCTCACCCTACCACCCTAGAGGAACCCCAGTGGACTTGACTCTCATCGCCTGGGGCTTCCCATTATCCTACACTGGTCTCCAACTCGACTCTATTCCGTCCTTGATCAGTATGAATTCCCATGCTTATTCCATTCAATAAATATAATTATCATATAATCGTAATAAATACAGGGAATCTGCACCTGTGATACAAGCGCGAGGCACGAGGCTGTATCAGCCCGTGGGCAAAAATCCCGTATCACTTTGTATAAAATGCATCGTTAGTTATGGTCAAAATGAGTAAATGATAAATAGAACATTATATGGGCATTTTCATATCACGCCCTGTATCAACCCTCGACCAGTATCAGCCCTCGGGCTAAAGCTCTTGGGCTGATACTTGGGTCTTGGGCTGATAAAGGGTGTGATATGAAAATGCCCATATGATATTCTCTATTTAATTGCTATTTTAGGTGTGGTCTGGAATTCATTAATTGATATTTAGACTGTCTTTGGTATTCAGAATGTTGAACATTTTGACAAGGACACTATTGTCAGAACTACCAGATTGAGAAAATGAATACACGTCATTTAATCCTCTCTATCTGTTTTTGCTCTTCTCCAGTGTGTGGATGGGGCCCACAAGTTTGAGTGATGTTCACGGCTGTATTTTCCCCATTGCTCTGCATTGAACCCCACGGATGCCCACAGTCTGCTCGGTGAAGTGACATGCAGTGGTTTCAATCCCTTCCTATGGGCCGCAGCGGGGGAAAATTGCTTTGCCGTCATCGCTCGTTTAGAAGCGGTTGCACATACTCGCCTGCTGTCCGCTGAATTAATGTAAGAGGTTTTGGCAGTAGAGCTAACTGCTGGAGGATGTGATTGGGAGTTCTTATTTATGAGAGCAAGAAGAATGGAGAGCAATAATAAAAAAGAAGCAATTGAAGCAAGCATGCAGGGCAAGCCGGTACGCAGGGGGACAAACTTGTTCCTATGTCAAGGTGCTTCAGTAATTTAAACCTACCCCCTTGGAATCTCACTTATGTCCAAAAAATGAAACTTTTTTTTTTTTTGGATTGACATGACATTGTTACCTTGGTCGCCAATAGAATGGGCAATTGGTCTATATTTTGAAACCTTGACTATCTAGGATCTCAAATATATACTTATGACTGCCGTAAACTTAACCCAGAAGAGTTCTGCTCATTTGTTGGCAACGGGGAACATTTCAGATTAAGAATCTCAGGAAACCTTGGGCAGGAAAGGGTTAACCGCCCTGGATTCCAGACGTGCTGCACTCAGCTGAAGCGGTGGGGCACACAATCAATAAACTCTGGACTGTACCCAGGCCAAACTAATGAACCGCAATTTGTTCACAAAACCAATTCAATTCTGATTGAATTTTTTTCTGTCCTGACATATGGCAACCCTAATAAAAACACACACGCTCTGTATCTGTATCTCTATCTCACACACATATGCACAGACACGCACACACACACACACACACACAAGCATAAAATGTTGGGTTGATTAGTGCCTTACATTATGTGTGCAGGATTCTGAGACAACTATCCTCTTTTAAAGAACCCCTCCCGTAACATGCATTGAGTGGTACATGCACCTGTTCGCTTTTTGCTGTTACAATGTGGCATGGCATGGGAGGGGATCACCGCTCCAAATTCATTGTTTTTGAAGGAGTTGTCGAAATCAAGGCATTGAATTGACTCTCAATGCAAATTATATAACATATGAAAACCACTTTCCTCAATACACCACCCCCCACAGGACAGTCTGAATGCCGACTATCCCACAATGCACTGCTATATTGAGCGCATAAACAAAAGCCTGAAGTCTTCAAAAGCCAAATAGCAATAAGTTAGCAATTCCCACATAAGAACCAAAAGTGCAAAATGTTCTTCGTCTACCATTTTATTGCTTCTCCTTCCCCAGTATTTATGCATTTATCCACTTGTAGCTTTAGCGGCTTATTGTTCCTGAGCGTACTGCTAATTGATTGAGCGACCAACAGGCTGATCTAAGGACTTAGGCTCAGACATTTATGACGATGCCTCTACCATATTTTGCAATCACTGCCGAGTTCAAAAGCCATTATGGATTTCAGATACTTGCTGAAATGCAATGTGAAAGTGCCTGGAGGGTTTTTGTCAGTGAGATCTCTAGTTTAACGCGTGAGAGGAGGCCATCTGCCTGGAGAGAGGGGAGAGGTAATTTTTTTTTTAAACCTTTCTTAGGGAACCAGTTGGACGGCAGAAAGCTCATTTTTTTGCATTTTCATTTCTAGCATTTTCCAAGGCTCCGTGGAACACAAGAAGAAGAATTGAAGCCATGAGATCGGTGGGCGGGAGGGGGGGGTTGTGGGGCTAGGCGAGGGTTCATCTCCATGGAAACGAAGAAACCGAAGCAGTGAGGGGTTTCAGTTGTTCACGAATATGAGCTTCAGTTTGTCGTTCGCAGGAATGGGTTTGAATCTGTAATGGTAGGCTGTGGTCCAGAACATTGGTGAGGTGACTAAGGGCAAGTTCAGATCAGACCAGCTCAAATGCAAAGATACATTCCATTATTGAAATATGCATATCTCAGGGAGGGAATGTAAATGCATCTCCACAGCATATGAAGTGAAATTCCACTGCTACCAATGCATAGCCAAGACCATACCAGGCTCCATCTATACATCAATCAATTCTAAGCCGTTTATTTTTTGCTCTGGGTGTGCGTGTTTATGGTTTATGGTTTATGTACGTGTGTGTAGGGAGGTGAGGGTGGTGGTGTCATGGTCTTTCCCAGCATGCATGAAGTTTAGAGGCAGGAAAACGCCAGAATCTGACAATCCACCACAAGAGACACTACCACTTTTTTTTTATTTTTTGACAAGTGAGAACCCTTCTGGAAATCTATTAGAGCTCGATATTGAAAATGAACTGCAGGTGCGAGAAACGTTTGACTTTTTCTGCACAGAATTTGTCGGTGACAGCATCTGATCAAATTAACTCCTAAATTAATCGCTAATGTCAGAGGATAGGAAGTCTGCTCGCGTTTCACGCTCCGACTCACTGCTCGAGGCGAACATTATAAGTTTCTTTCAGCCTAACTCAATGGGAAAATCTTAGGCACTCTTCATGATGTATATGATAAGAAGCCACAATACTCAAACCACTATACCCTCTCCTGCACACTTGACCCTATTTGGTAGCAGCTAAACAGGTTCTCTATGTGCAGAGTGAGTTGTGCTCTGTTTGGATTGAAGCAATGAAGTACACGGGCAGGGTTTGTTACCGCTGCTGTAGTGCCGTCAAACAGTTGGAGACTGAAAACCAAAGCAATGATGAAGCTGGGAAACCCAGCTCTCCTAATTTGTCATAATGCAAATCCTTTGGTAAATTAGTGCTAACGGCACTTCCAAAGGCAAGTCACTGTTCTTGTTGTTATAATTCCCCAAGTTCCAAATTGCCATGTTTGATCATTTTTGTGAAACATTTTGCTCACCAATGTAGAATGTCTTTCTTTGTTTTTGTTTTTTTTTTTTTGAAATTGTGTCCCCTCATTAGCTGCCTGTAATGTTCAAAGAAGGCCTCTACCTCCCAGTCAGTCCTCTACCCCCCCATTTGAGCACTGCAGTCGCTGATCAAAGTGCATCAAAACCTGGAGGCGCAAATTATGTAATCTGTCCGGCTCCGTCGCAAAAAAAAGTGGCAAGTGTTGCCATGGCAACCAGCAGGGCCATTGCCCCTTGGTGGAAGTCGGTGGGTGGAATGGGAGGGAGGGAGGGGGGGGGGTCTCGCCACCCAGCTCACTGCACCACCTGAGCTCACCTTCCCCTGCAGTCAGGTGGTAAACCATTAGTACTGTGTGTACACTGCTTCATGCCAAGGCAAATATCTTCGCAACTGATTCAATAAACTTGGTGATAATAGGATGCGAAATCCGTTTGGGTTGGCTGGGAGAGGGGGAAGGGGGGGCGGGCTAGTGTCGATCCAATTTCCGTCCGTTTAGACTCTCCCTCTCGACCACTTTACGATTTTTTTTTCTTGACAATGTATTACGGTTTTTCCCTTTTATTTGTGCCAATAGACCCATTTTACATTCGCCAAAGTTATCTCCTCTATGAGTAACCATGGGTACGGACCAGGAACAGACAAATTATCGAAATAGTGCAAGTCATTGAGCTCTGTGCATGCCCTCCCTGCTGATGCAAACATTACCAATGCATTATTGTACATAGCTGCTCTTTTGCTGATGCTTTTATCCAAGGGAAGTGATCATCGTTACACCAAGGAGGGGTCGATCCCTCTGGAGCAATGTAAGGCCTTGCTCAAGGGCTTGAAGGCCGCGCTATTATCATTATTATTATCGCGGCACTGCGGTTTGAACCACGGACCATCAGGGAAGCATTCATACAACATAATATATCTGTATCTCTGGATTATGGCTTGTCTGAGTATGCTCAGAGAGGTGTGGCAGCACTTCTGATGTCTTCTCTACACCAGGCGGGAGGGCTAATCCTTTTTGTTGGGTGTGATCAATGAAGTCGCCTTAGCTGTAAATTCAGGGAAGATTAGAGACACACTTACTCCACACAGAAAGAAAACTGCCTGATGTTTCCTCTCATTCAGCTGCGCACAAGCTGAGTTCACATGAACGAGTCATACTGGGAGCCCACTTGACCAGTCAGGGTTGCTGGCGAGCGATGAGACGCAGTCATCCCGCCTGGACAAATCTCTCCATCCACGGGTGATGCTGCAGCCTCTTGTGTGTCACGCTGCTCAGTTGTTGGTCAGAGGCAATGATGAATGCCTTCCTGCCTGGACTCCAGACCATGGGGCTCCCACCACACACTGGAGCAGTGACTCAACAGTATCTTCTAAAATCAATGGCAGTCATATCTGAGTGTATTCTTTGTCTGATACTGTTTACCACCCTTTTCATTGTTTGCTGTGAAATCAAGGCATGTCCCAGGGTTTGACTGAATGCCACTGAGTGTCACCTCCTGTAGATATCAGACTTCAGCAGCCCCTATATCAGAGGGAGACAAACAGCAGGCAAAACAGATGCTGCCATGCAATATTATTTATCTATTACTCCAACCAGCATGAATGCAACATCCCTGGGACGATGCTTCTCTGAATCTCTGTGAAAGACCGACCCAGGAGCTGACTGTCATTGTTTCGTGCATTAATTTGGAAGAGCTGAATCTGGAACATGAGGCGCTGCTTTTCGAACCGTGGACTACGGCTCGTAGCTTTTACGCGGCTCTTGCATTCCACTGGGGCTCAATTAAATGAACTAGCGGGAGAGCGATGGAAAACTGGCGGCAGTGCAATTGCTCATTTTTTCACATCCTTCTTTCCTTGCTGTATTTGCTGTAAGCTCTACCCATTCTGTAGCGCTTGAGGAAAAACCCTTTGTTACAGCAAGCCAGGCTGAGCATCGTCTGGTTCAAACACAGATCCACAGCAAAACCACTGAATAAGACATTTATTTGTTTGCAAACTGAGCAAAAGAATGGGAGAAGTTTTACCAGAAAACTCCAACTTTGAGATCTCATAAGGTGCTCTTTCATTGCCCTAATCAGTAGTGCCCTCCCTACCCACAAGACATCCAGCCCAAAATATCGTCACGTTAACATAACATAACATAACATAACATAACGAGGGGCGAGAGCAAATAGGCCGTTCAGCCCAACTAGGCTCGCCAGTTTCTTTTTATTATCGTGAATATATATATATATATATACTCAGCGCCATTAAAAACGCACAGGTGAGGTATGTACTGTATTTGGTGACAAATTGAAGAATCGATTGATTTTATTGCTTTTCAGTGAGGCTTGTCTACCGAATGGAAAAAAAAAGCGCTTGGTATTGTAATCACACGGCCCTACAGAAAACCCAGTTTTTGCAAACATTTAGCTGTTGGCTGCAGAAAAAACAGTGGACCTCAGCGACAGTCCTTCTTTTTCCATTCTCAGACAGAAACAGGGAAATAAAGTGCCAAAAAAAAAAGAGGCGGGTGCCCACAGTCAGAAGTAAAAAATGGCTTTACTCCTGTTGATGGGAAAAAATGGGTTTTCTGTAGGGGCCGTGTTGCACGCAAACCTTCGAGACTGCGTCAAACGGTGGTGTGTCACCCTCAATCGTCACGACCGTTCATCTCATGATCAGTTTTGTTCTGTCCGAATCTGTCACATACAGGCTGTAACCAGATGTGGCGCGCTTTGAGCTGCCATCGTCACTGATGGCTGCCCTAAGCGGGTCGGTCAGTGACAGTGCCTGTGTTCCATTCTCGGATAGACAGCCGACTGATTGTTGAACGGTGACAGTGCAAATGACGACCACCTCTCGGCAGCTGAGATCTGCCCGTAACATGCCAAAGGTCTCCTGTGTCACAAGCCGCTCCATTTTCTTGATGCAGTAGCATTTTTCGTTTTTTTTGTTGGCTTTATGTAGGCTATTGACCACACCAAAAGAACAAGTTTTCCATTCTGTACACATCACAAACAGCTCAATGTTTGTTATTACTGAAAATGCTTACGCAAGGAACGCGTGCGCCAGATTACAATACCAAAATGCTTTTTTTTATTTCCTCTAGTGCCTCACTGGAATAGCAATAAAAATCAATCGATTCTTCAATTTGCTGCGAATACAGTACATACCTCACCTGCGCGTTTTTAATGGCGCTGAGTAGTGTTATTGTTCTCAGTCTTGTTTTGGTGTGGAAATAAGTTTTTACTGAACACAGGGTTCTGCCAAGGCAAAGATCCTGGCTTATCTCTGAATTTAAAACAAGAGCATTCATCTTACAGACTATGTGTTTCTTATGAGAACACGAGAGAAGCCTAATTTGATTTTGAATCCATAAGTTACTAAGAGTATATTTGTGATGACTTCAAGTGGATTTAATGCTAATCGAAACTATAACACTATCAGTCAGAAAATTCCTCTGACAGAAGACCTTGAAAAGTCCTTTCCTTCAAACTGAAGTCTGATGCAAAGACTTACATTTGAGGCAGATACATAGAAAGTGGGATATGGTAGAGTCACAGGCCAGTCATTTACGCATCATGAATTCTGGGAAAAACTAGTTTTGAAAGGCCGTTTGTGCCTGGTTGCATGGTGACGCAGTGGGTAGTGCAATTGTCTCACAGCTAGAAGGTTGTGGGTTTAAATCTGGTCAGGGACCTTTCTGTGTGGAGAATGTTCTCCCTCGAGTTTGCATCGGTTTCTTTCAGGCACTCTGGTTTCCTCCCACAGCCCTAAAACATTCATGCTGGGTTAATTGCGGACTCTCAATTGCCGAGAGGTGTGAGCTAATGGTTTGTAAGCCATGATATAGATTGGAGAGGTATCCACAGTGTGTTCCTGCCTCGCGCTCATACTCGGCTGGGATAGGCAGAACCCTAATTAGTAAGAGATGCGATTTAGATGGATGGTCTCACCTTTGCTCAAGATATCTTTGAGAAACCTCTAATTCTTGTGACCAAATTTACTCATTTAACGCATTGTAATCTTAATGACGGCTGGCCTTGATCGATGTCAGAGTCCTATGTTGGAAGGAAGGCTGTGAAAAGTAAGTAATGAATGAGTCCACTGACTCATATCTGACTCAGTCAGTGATTGAACATTGCCCTGTGGAGCTTCTAGCCTCAGTGGAGACAATAATGGTCCATATTCAGTCCAAGGGGCTCGTCTGTCAGTCAAACCATGATACCAAACCGAATGAGCCTTACAGTAGCCCTTGGGTTGTATCTGCATTTAGTTCATGTTATCATCTACTTCTTCTTAGGTTTGTAGAGTTTACACTTCCGTGCTATTTTGTACAGAGGGGAATATTTGATAATAGCATTTTTAGTAAAAAAAAAAAAAAAAAAAAAAAAAGAGGCAATACAGGGATGTTAGACTGGAGCAGGCTAACCAAATTAAGGGAATACTGGTGCCCCGAAAGCCTTGAAGTCAATATGAAGACATCAGTCACAGTGGAATCTAAGCGCAGACATCTAATAAAGAGACTTGCAATGGCCAATGCCCTGGTGGTTGGCAAAAAGCAATTGACTGCACGCAATCTGTGCCATGTTTTTTCCCCCTCCCTCTTCATTAAAAGGACGCCGCGCCGTGTCTTTTGTTTGCTATATTTATACCGGCGTTGCTGATAAAAGGTGAAGTGACGGCGATTTGCTGACCGCGAGTAAATAAAAGAGACGCGAACGCCAGCCTTCCCCCTCGACCGAAGTAGCGGGTTCGCTGGGTGCAAACAATGCGACTAATGCGGCGGCGGCTGATTGAGAGTTCTTCTACCTTCCGGGGTCCGGCGTTTGAGAGCGCGAGATGAAAGAGGGTCGGTTACGGCTGTTTCCTATGATTGCGCGCCTTCGAATCAAAGAGGAGGAAGCAGGGGAAAGTGGGGCGCTGTACACCATACGCAAATTCTACAATCAACATTGATAAGGGTTTTTTTTTTAAATTATTAGCCCAGCTGTATAGATCAGCACCTGTTGGGGAGGGCAATTGAGAGAAACCATCATTGGCAGAAAAGTGGAGAACAAGAAAAGGAAACCCAAAATAGAGGGCAGAAATTGAACACAAATCTAGGTTTTGAATGTACATGGTGCAGGGAAAAAACAGACTGAATGACGAAATGTTGCATTCAGTCAATGCTTGGATTCAGCTTTACATGAACTTGAAATGAAACATTTCTGTGTTTGGTTGCGTTTGTAATACAAAAAACATTCACACACTTTTTGTGGTTTATCCAAGGATTTTTTTTTGTCTTCAATGAAAAGAACAGTCGTTATGTACACATTTAGATAAGCTGATATGGTCTTTCAACAAACTTAGGGGCCGCGCACACTGGAGACATGTTTGCATTTGAAAAATGCAAGATGCCACCTATACACACGCCATGTAATATCGAGGGGAAAAGGAGGTACGTTGAAATGTTGCATATTACGACAAGTGATGGTTATAATTATGTGACATTTTTACTATGACTGTTTACAAAAATGAACTACCAGAAATACAGTGCCGTCAAAAGGTATTTGCCCCCTTCCTGATTTCTTATTTTTTTGCATATCCGTCACACTTAAATGTTTCAGATCATCAAACAAATTTTAATATTAGACAAAGACAACCCGAGTAAATACAAAATGCAATTTTTAAATGATGATTTCATTTATTAAGGGGAAAAAGCTATCCAAACCAACCTGGCCCTATGTAAAAAAAGTAATTGCCCCCTAAATCCTAATAACTGATTGTGCCACCCTCGGCGACAACAACTGCAATCAAACGTTTGCGATAACTGGCAATGAGTCTTTCACATCGCCATGGAAAAATTTTAGCCCACTCTTCTTTGCAGAATTCTTTTAATTCAGCCACATTGGAGGGTTTTTTGAGCATGAACAGCCTATTTAAGGTCGTGCTACTGCATCTCAAGCGGATTTAAGTCCGGACTTTGACTAGACCACTCCAAAATCTTCATTTTGGTTTTTTTTTAAGCCATTCAGAGGTGGACTTGCTAGTGTGTTTCAGATCATTGTCCTGCTGCATAACCCAAGTGTGCTTGAGCTTTAGGTCACGAACTGATGGTTGGACATTCTACTTCAGGACTTTCCAGTAGAAAGCAGAATTCTTAGTTCCATCAATTACGACAAGTCGTCCAGGTCCAGTAGCAGCAAAGCAGCCCCAAACCATCACACTACCACCATCATGTTTCACTTTTGGTGTGATGTTCTTCTTATGAAATGTTATGTTAGTTTTATGCCTGATGTAATGGGACGCACACCTTGCAAAAAGTTCAACTTTAGTCTTTTCAGTCCACAGAATATTTTCCCAAAATTCTTGGGGATCATCAAGATGTATTTTGGCAAATGTGAGATGAGCCTTTGTGTTCTTTTTGGCCAGCAGTGGTTTTCACCTTGGAACTCTCCCATGGATGCCATTTTTGCCCAGTCTCTTTCTTATTGTTGAATTATGAACACTGACTTTAACTGAGGCAAGCGAGGCCTGCAGTTCTTCAGATGTTGTTCTGGGTTCTTTTGTGACCTCCTGGATGAGTCATAGATGCGCTCTTAGAGTAATTTTGGTAGGCCGGCCACTCCTGGGAAGGTTCATCACTGTTCCAAGTTTTTTCCATTTGTGGATAATGGCTCTCACCGTGGTTCGCTGGACTCCCAAAGCCTTAGAAATGGCTTTGCAACCTGTTCCAGACTGATAGATGTCAATTTCTTTGTTTCTCATCTGTTCTTGAATTTCTTTAGTTTGCGACATGACGTGTTGGTTTTTGAGATCTTTTAGCCTATTTCACTTTGTCAAACAGGTTCAATTGAAGTAATTTCTTGATTCAACAGGTCTGGCAGTAATCAAGCCTGGGTGTGGCTAGTAAAATTGAACTTAACAAATGTGGTTAATCACAGTCAATTCATGATTTAAGAAAGGGGGGGCGGGGGGGGGGGGTAATTACTGTTTCACATAGGGCCAGGTAGGTTTGGATAGCTTTTTTCCCTTAATAAATGAAATCATCATTTAAAAACTACATTTTGTATTTATTCGGGTTATCTTTTTCTTATATTAAAATTTGTTTAATGATCTGAAACATGAAATGTGAAAAATATACAAAAAAGTAAGAAATCAGGAAGGGGGCAAATGCTTCTTCACAGCACTGTATAATTCACACCCATTCTGTTTTTTGATTGGTTGCTTGCTCTGCAAATGTTGCTGATGTGCAGTGCATCTCCTAAAAAGTTGAAAAGATTTTAACTTTGGAAATCATCTAAAAGCAAATAAAAAACCACAAAAATGCTGTCGGTGGTCAACATCAAGGTATAAACCCAAAATGGTAGCATTTTCCCAGTGAGCAAATTTCATAGTTTGGCCTAGTGATGGCGCTACAAGAAGCAGTATTGGGTCCAGTAAAGCGACAGTGGAACTACCCTGGGCTCCAGGAATATTCACAACAAATTGCATCTGATACCAATTTGGACTTTCTGACTTGCTCCATTTTGAAAAAGTGAAGTTTCGCCTAAGGGTGGTGCTGCAGGAACATTCATACTGCCGCAGAATCAGTAGGATTGCTCCTTTATGCTCCAAGTCTTCTACTGCAAAGTTGATCTGATTCCCACTGGAACAGTTTGAATTATTGCTTTAGGAAATGTAGGCCCTTCTCATGGTGGGACAACAGTAAAAGACAGAGACTCATCAAAATCAATAGGCTTCCTCTATGCACTGGGAATGTTGACAGCAGATTTGACAGGATTCCCATTAAAACAGTCCAAGTTGTTGAATTTTTAAAAACGAAAAGTTTGGTCTGGTGGTGGTGCTGCTACATGGAAGATCCAGGGGTCACCAACAGGACATCTGTGCCCCTAGGAAGAATCACAGTTGGTTTAACATGATTCCAATTAAAACCGTTCAAGTTATTGCATTTGGAAATATTACATTTCGCTGAGTGGTGGTGCTGGAAACATTAGAAAGCCACCACCATCAATATTTTGCTCCTCTATCCACCAGTAATGTTGGAAGCAGATCTGACATCATTCCCATTATAACAGTTTATATTCTAATAGCTTTTAAAATCTAAAGGATTGGCTTGGTGGCGTTACAAAAGCAAAGGTCATAGGGTTACCAACATGTGACTTGATTCCTAGCAAAACTGGTAGTTATTGCTTTTGAACATGTAAAGGCTGACCTGTTGGTGGTGCAACAGGAAAGGTTGTACAGTCGCTCAAAACAATACGATTAGTCCTCTATTAACCAGGGACCATATTCACAAAAACAATTTAATGCTAAAAGTAGCTCCTAACTTCCCCATTTAGGAGAAACCCTGAAAAAATAATAGGCAGGTCAGTCCTAACTTTAGTCAATGAAGAGAAGGAAAGACCAGCACTCAAGTGTCCTTTTTATATTTATTGTGCCAAGCCAGCAGGCTCAAAAATACAACGACGTTTCAGCACAAAGCTTTCATCAGGTTGCGAATGCAGGCGGATATTCCGTCATATTTTATAGGCGTAATCCGGATATCCTGTGCCGGAAATCACTATTACATTTTTAATTAAACTCATTAAACAAAAAGAAAGAAGAAAAAGAAAAATAAATCCAATATAATTGTAAGTGCTTTCACAATTGTAATGTCACAGACATAGTGTCAATATATAATTAGATGAAAGTGAGATACATAAAGTTATGATCATGATATTGTGGAGGCCAATCTAAACAAAGTAAGGCAAATATCTAGGAATGATTTGCTGATTACCAAAACTTCTAAAAAGAAAAAAAATCGTTTGGTTTTTGTTAGCACTTTTTCCCCTGTATCTACTGAGATTAAGAATTGTATTCAGAAATATTGGCATATATTATCTAGCGACCCTCAGGTTGGACACGCATTTAAAGAACTACCAATGTTTGCGTACAAGAGAGCTTCGAATTTGAGAGACATACTGGTGAGAGCAGATTGTTATGGACGTCCTCAACATTTTTTAAGTGAAATACCAAAGGGCAATTTCCCTTGTTCTAAATGTTTACATTGCAATGCCATGATAAAAGGTAATTTTTTTCATCATCCACATTCTGGTAAGCCGATTGAGATTAAGAGTACAATCACATGCAAAACATGTGGTATACCTTGTGAAATGTCCTTGTGGGTATTATTATGTTGGTAAAACTAAAAGAGAACTGAAGATTCATATTGGTGAACATAAGAGTAACATCAGAAATAAGGATGAGAAATCATCGGTAGCAAGACATTTCAATCTGTTGGGGCATGATGTATGTACATTAAGGTTTCAAGGTATTGAGGTAGTTCCTCCACTGAGGAGGGGGGGGCAACAGGGATAGGGTTTTACTCCAGAGGGAGGCGTTTTGGATTCATTCTTTACAGACCGAATATCCACGGGGTCTAAATGAAGAATTATTTTTAAGTTGTTTCCTTTAACATGTTTATTGTGTTCGGTATACAACTGGATCAGTGATACATATTGATGATTGTGTGGGCTTGAACTTTATGTATTAATTAATTAATCTCTTCACTGGTATGGCTGCGCATCTTGCTATTGGTAGGTGGATTATAGATCAATACACCGTATTTGGTTTCTAAAGAAAATGTACTATGCAAAGGGCAGTTCCGGTGATTGTCATAAAAGAGATCTGTATGTATCTCACTTTCATCTAATTATATATTGACACTATGTCTGTGACATTACAATTGTGACAGCATTTACAATTATATTGGATTTATTTTTCTTTTTCTTCTTTCTTTTTGTTTAATGAGTTTAATTATAAATGTAATAGTGATTTCCGCCACAGGATATCCGGATTACGCCTATAAAATATGACGGAATATCCGCCTACATTCGCAACCATATGAAAGCTTTGTGCTGAAACGTCGTTGTATTTTTGGGCCTGCTGGCTTGGCACAATAAATATAAAAAGGACACTTGAGTGCTGGTCTTTCCTTCTCTTCATTGACTGTATTTGGGACCCTGCACCAGGAGAGTTTTGGTTTTTGCGGAGTGTGCACGCTGTTTGGATTTTTCAGTCCTAATTTTAGGCCACCTACATTTCCCTGCTAAGGGAATTTCAGAAAGCGTCTTAGCACTAAAAGCAGCTCCTAACTCAGTGACAAGTTAAGGGCAGTCAAGAGGACTCCTAAGTCACCAAAACCTAATCAGAAAGAATCCCAGCACGGCTCCTCGTGGTAATCTATGCCGTAATCGCATCAACATTTTTGAAGCATTTAATGATATTCAGCTTTCTAAAGGGTATTGCCTTAATCGTGAAGTTCTTATGACTGTAGTAGAGCAAGTCAACAAACAAAAACAACCCAATAACACCGGAGATAAACATTTTGACTACTCTTCGCTACTTGGCTACAGGGAAAATGCAGCCATGCAGCACAGACGAACTAGGTATATCTCAGTCATCCGTCAGTAGCATATTACATCAAACAATAAATGCCCTCCCCTGACCCCGCATCGTCGGACAAGTCATTCAGTTTCCTCTTGATATTCACCAACTACAAAGGAACAAAGCCAAATTCATGGACATAGCTGGACTACCCGGTGTAGTTGATGCTATAGATGGGACGCATGTCCGGATAATTGCACCATCACAAAATGAACATGCATTTGTAAACAGAGAAAAACACCACAACATCAAGACTCAGGTTGTTTTTCATGCGACCCACAATATCCTTGACATATGCGCCGAGTGGCCAGGCGCAACACATGACTCCCGAATTCTACAGGAGAGTGCACTGAGGCTGCTATTTGAGAGGCCTCATGTCCCGGCTGGATGTCACTTCATAGAGGACAACGGCTATCTCTGCAGGACATGGCTCCTTACACCATCCGTCAACCCGCAACCGGGACCTCAGCTCACTTACAATCGGGAAACTCACAATATGTTTTGGTTTCCTTTATAAATTTATATTGGTCCTACAAACGCCTTAATTATAAACCACATAAGATAAAAAATCAAAACTCCATGTATTGAACCTTTCAAATAGGTGTTCACAGTCTCATTCAAGATGTTATACATTGTAGAGCCCATAAGAAAACTCAGAGAGTTGTGGAAACGGGGAATTGGCCATCTGAAGCATCGCTATCATGTGCTACATGGAAAAATTCGTCTAACGCCAGACAAAGCACGCAGGGTCAACATCAGTGCCAGCAGCCAGAGCATGAAGCTTGTGGGCTTGAATCCAGCTGGGGGCTTTTCTGTGTGGAGTTTGCATATTCTCGCCTTGTTTGCGTGGGTTTCCTCCCAAAGTCCAAAGACATGCATGTCAGGCTACACGGAGATGCTAAATTGCTCATAGGCATGAGTGTGAGAGTGAATTGTGTGTGAATGGTGTGGGCGCCCTGCAAGGGATTGGGGAGCTGTCCAGGGTGGGTCCCTGCCTTTCGCTCAGAGTCTGCTGGGACAGGCTCCAGCTCCCCCACGACCCCCAGTGAGGAATAATCGGTATCGAGAATGGATGGATGTTTGTTTGAATATCACAAGAGCAACTTATTACCTCTTTCTACAGTATTTCTATGATGAAGTTTCTCACAAAGACCCATTCCCTATCAACCAGTCACTGCAGGCATAGTAAGTCAACTTGTTCCTGAAACATGACATGATCCACAGCAGCCGGGTCAACCCCGCCCCTTTCTTTTAGTTTATGACTTTTCCAAGTTCCTTTGTAGAAGTTGGTTTCAGCAGCTTTGCGAATGGCTTTCAAGAGGAAACTCTTACCTAGGAAGTTTTAATGTCATTGAAGAGAACTCTTAGTGGTAAGATAAAATGTTTTGTGAATACGGGCCCAGGTGTCTTCAGTCCTTCAACATTTGTTCAGTGTGGTGAAAAGGAATGGCAGCAGTACCAAGTGGTCAGTACTTTACTGTCCCAACTTTCACTGAAATATGTTGTTACGAGTTCGCATTGAAGTGTTTATTTTTAAGTTTCATTTTCAATAAAATTCAAGTGCAGAAACATCAAATAATGTGCTTTTGTATTGTTTAAAATGTACAAACCCCAATTCCAACGAAGTTGGGACGTGTAAAACATGAATAAAAACAAAATACAATGATTTGCAAATCCTTTTTTACTTATATTCAACTGAGTACACTACAAAAACAAGATATTTAATGTTCAAACTGATGAACTTTATTGTTTTTTTTGGAAATATTCACTCATTTTCAATTTGATTCCTGCAATACGTTCCAAAAAAGCTGGGACAGGAGCATGTTTAGCACTGTGTTACATCACCTCTCCTTTTAATAACACTCAATAAGCATTTAGGAACTGAGGACTCTAACTGCAGAAGCTGTGTAGGTGGAATACTTTCCCATTCTTGCTTGACGTAAGACTTCAGTCGCTCAACAGTCTGTTGTCGTATTTTGGTCTTCATAATGCACCACACATTTTCAATGGGAGACAGGTCTGGACTGCGGGCAGGCCAGTCTATTATCCGCATTCTTTTACGAAGCCTCGCTGTTGTAACACGTGCCGAATGTGGCTTGGCATTGTCTTGCTGAAATAAGCAGGGATGTCCCTGAAAAAGATGTCGCTTGGATGGCAGCATATGTTGCTCCAAAACCTGTATGTACCTCTCAGCATTAATGGTGCCTTCACAGGTGTGCAAGTTACCCATGCCATGGGCACTAACACATCCCCATACCATCACAGATGCTGGCTTTCAACTTTGCGCTGATAACAATCTGGATGGTCCTTTTCCTCTTTAGCCCGGAGGACACAACGTCCATGATTTCCAAAAACAATTTAAAATGTGGACTCATCAGACCACAGCACACTTTTCCACTTTGCATCAGTCCATCTCAGATGAGCTCAAGCCCAGAGAAGCTGGCGGCGTTTCTGGATGTTGTTGATATATGGCTTTCACTTTGCATGGTAGAATTTTAACTTGCACTTGTAGATGTAGCGACGAACTGTGTTAAATGACAATGGTTTTCTGAAGTGTTCCTGAGCCCACATGGTAATATCCTTTACTGATTGATATTAGTTTTTAATGCAGTGCAGCCTGCGGGACCGACGGTCACGAGCATTCAATGTTGGTTTTTGGCCTTGCCATTTACGTGTAGAGATTTCTCCAGATTCTCTGAATCCTTTGATGATATTATGGACTGTAGATGATAAAATCCCTGAATTCCTTGCAATTGCACGTTGAGAAACATTGTTCTTAAATTGTTGGACTATTTGCTCACGCAGTTGTTCACAAAGTGGTGAACCTCGCCCCATCCTTGCTTGTGAACAACTGAGCCTTTCGGCGATGCTCCTTTTATCCCAAATCATGACAAACACCTGTTTTCAATTAACCTGTTCACCAGTGGAACGTTCCAGACAGGTGTTTTTTGAGCATTCCTCAACTTTCCCAGTTTTTTGTTGCCCCATCCCAGCTTTTTTGGAACGTGTTGCAGGCATCAAATTCAAAATAAGTGAATATTTCCAAAAGAACAATAAAGTTTATCAGTTTGAACATGAAATATCTTTTCTTTGTAGTGTACTCAATTGAATATAGGTCAAAAAGGATTTGCAGATCATAGTATTCTGTTTTTATTCACATTTTACACAACATCCCAACTTCATTGGAATTGGGGTTTGTAATACAGGTCAAAGATTATTTATTAATCACTACTTTCAGTCTGAATTTTAACACATCATCCTGAGTTTTATCGTTTGGTGTTGTAGTCTAACAGTGTTCTTCCTCACCTCTAGTCCAGAGGTGGGCAATGAGGGCCGTATCTGTCGCTGGTTTTTGCACCAACCTCTGGCCTTAAATTAGTTCATTATCTAAATTAGCCAAACTATTTATGAAATCTGGCATTTCAGGCGCATTTCTTTAAATTATCATGAATGACCAAAGACTGTTCTTGTCTCCCTACATAAAACATTTTTCTTTGATCGAATCTTTGCACAAATCTAAATTTGTGTTTGCAACCAATTAGCTTAATTAGTCAGGGTAATTGATAGAAATAAAAACCCGCACAGACATTGGCCCCGCAGGACCAGGATTGCCCACCCCTGCTCTAGTCTATATGGAGTAAAAGGTGGTCATCATTCTACAGTTTATTTCAAAAGCTATTTCATTTTTGAGACAGGCTGAATTTGTTCAGAGCAGGAAGGCTTTTTCTTTTTTTGAAGATGCAAATATGACATCTCAAAGGGAAGGTGTGAATGTTGACATTTATGTGCGCCAGCCTGGCTTACCAGCTCACTCCGAATATTTATCAAAAAAATTTTTGGGCCAATTTCTGGGAAAGCACAGTGGTCTGCACTGATCAATGCGATTATCTGAATCTCACAAACGCACCGACCCACAGACACGCACACGCACAAGCACAAATTCACGCACTGAATACAGCACATGAAAGTGATGGACACAAGGTGACTATTACCCACTGTTCGCTGTTGATCTTGGTCGGATATTGTGCAGTGACATGCTGTCGGAGGTCAGTTAGGGTAGGCAGAATCCTCACCGTTAAACAAACGAGAAGTCTATTACTTTGCTTGATAAGCAATCTGAGGATTGATCAAATAATTTACAAGGCTAAACGGCAGAATGGCGTGCCGGTTCCATCCACGACATTATTGCTAAGTGCATCGAACTTCAAATGCTCACGAGACAGCAAGTTTGTTTATATTTGCCTAGAGGAAGCTCATGCAATGCCATTAACAAATTTTAAAACCTTTCTTATGCGGCGTTCAATGTGTGGTCAATATGTTTACGATAATATTTCCCCCCTTAAACATCTACTTTTTAATGCCATTTAAAAAAAATAGGCAGTTTATTTTCAGTCTTCTTCCATAATCCGATAAACAAAAAATCAAAACAATGTACGGAATTACCAAGAGAATTGAGATTTTTTCCCAATTAATTATTAAGATTTACTTCCTTGCAGTCTCGAATCAAAGCATAAAGGTAAATTAATCGTTTTGTCACTATCACCTCTTAATCATTACAGGCTTAATTGGCCAGAAAAAAGGTCAAATTGATTGATGGACAATCAGGCATAGTACGTGGAAACAGGTTGACAAAATCTAGCGATAAAAAAGGAGAAGTGACTGCCTACCCTGACCGCACGTCCCTGATATTGTGTAATACTGATTAACCGAGTTTAGACCTTGTTTGGCCAGTGCCGGTTCATTTCCTTTATTCCAGGTAATGCTAGGTTCCCACTATCATGATTCGCGGCACGATTGAAATCGTGGTCTTAATCGTGGGGTAATCGTGGTGATCCTCTCAGATCTTATCAGATCTTGAGGTCAGTCGTGGCAATCGTGTTGATCGTAGAAAAGTTTCAGACAGTTCAAAAATTTCCAACGCATCACCTCATATCCAAACCTGAAATTTTAAGCCGCTTTCACACTGGGCAAAAGCGAATTTTTTCAGACGACAGATTACATTCAAAGTCAATGCAAAGCGTCTGCATTGACTTTGAATGTAATCTGTCGGGCGAAAAAATTCGCTTTCAAGGCCCAGTGTGAAAGCAACTTCAGAGAAGTTCCACGATCATCTACGAATGGCCAATTGTGGCGTTCGTAAGAGAGAGCACGACAGTGGGAACTAAGCATAAACATTGGCATTATAAGGAGAGGGGCATATGGAAAAGCTTCTTGTTCTATCTTATGTACTGGCTTTTTCTTCGGCTATTGTTAAACAGATGGGTTAATAAAGTCTTCAGAGGTTTGATGCCGTTTGTTTTCACTTAGAACTACTTCAGAGATCACAGAGATAAAGTCATCAGAAGCTATTTGGCATGGCCTTGTCGTCAGCTAATAAAATTTGTCAGTTAACGCGCGGGAACATAAAAGGATTATCGCATAGTAAGTTTTTTCCCGTCTTACTACAGGTGTTTTAGCATGTGAAAAAATTGAATAAACGAGCCTGTCCCCCAACAAAATACGCCCGGAAAGGTCGTTTGTCAAGCAGCTTATTACGACCTAAATTTACGTTTACGAGTTAAGCGACCTCTAGCTGTCATTTAAAAAACGACAATCTGGTTTCCATCGTCAGCATCGCCGTCAGTAAATCCCTAACCTAAACCTAATCCTAACCCTAATCCTAATACTGACCCTTACCCTAACCCTAATCCTTACCCAAACCGTTATTTTAAGTGTAAATATGACTGAAACTGTTTCAGGAGCTGAAACTGTAACTCTAACAGTACCTTCCTGCTGCCAGTAGGGACACGATTTTTTAGGAAACGCTCCTATGGGTCGTAAATCAGAGTAAATGAGAATAATCGACCTGTTTGAGCGTATGGTTGGAGGACAGTTTGGAGCTGGTAAATAATGTAAGGGAGTGGGACTCCTCGGCGTAGCCATGGAGATGAGCAATCACCTGCCAAGTAGTGTTGGGGCTGCGCTTCATAACGGCTGCCAGCAGGAACGCATTTAATGAGACCTCGAGTGACGGCATTGGACCGAGCGCATTCTGTTGTATCAGACTGTAATTAACACGCCATTGCAATCGGTTCAGATTCATCATCCCGTTTGCTCGGTGGGTTTTTGTGCTGGGGTTGGGGGGAACAACAATTCTATGGGGAACATGCTTTCCAGAAAAAAAAAAACAGAAATGGAAAAATCCACTCTTTTGCTTCACGTTTTACCTCTTGAGATTTTTGTATAACTTTAATCGCGTGAAACGTCCTTCCTTGATCTTATGCCAGCTACACACTGGGCGATTTCAGCAATCTTCTACGTTTAATGCAAACCACACTGTGTGACATGGATCTAGTAAACTTGAGTACAACATCCAAGTTTGATGTATGTAGACTGAACGATGGTCACACCAACTAAATCGCAGGCAAAGACGCACGTCAATATACCAGGAAAACGTCATAACCTTGCGTCATCCAGACTACTTCTATACCACCGTTTTGGACCCAAGACCAAAGACACTGCCATAATTCTTTCACGACGGTCATCTTTGGTCTGGGACAGCCTAAAATCGCAAAGTGTATACCGGGCATTAAACAAGCTGTGTCATGATCACTGCAATTAGAGCACACATCCCAAGAAAGTGAATCTGCTTGACCGCAAGTCATAATCTGATTCCATCCTGGCCATCCCTACTTCGTTTTGCATTGTATTTATTTGTTTTAGTTACTCCGGCATTATGCTTTTTATACTAAGGAGCTTTCTATGGAAATTTGAGAATTCAAAGCACTATTTTAAGCTTTAGCCGAGGGATATGAAGAATGTAAACTGGTTCAGATTGCCAATAATCATAGAAGAAGAAAAATCCCTTGAAGATTTTGACTTGCAGTTGAGCAGATTTACATTTTTCAGAAGTGTGAGCATGCGCAGTATTCGCGGCACAGATCCTTTACTTACGGCGCAGGCATAGATTGGCAAAGTACGCTGTGTGATCAAAAAATTACGAGACTTCACTTTTATTCCAAAGCATAATATAAGCCTAGATCCATTAGTGTTATTTGTAGTCCCTTCCAAAGTAATCTACCCCAGATAGTGGACGTTTGTTCAAACGTTTCTCAAGGTTTCATCAAATCTCTTTTCTTTTAGTGTAATTTTAATTTTTTGGAACCGACAAAAAAAAAAAATCACATGATTGGGAGAGTAGAGCATGGGTAGGGACTATTGCTCCGGGACAGCCATAGCCCTGCATGTTTTAGACATTACTGTGCTCTAACACACCGGATTCTAATGTTAACCTCATTATCAAACCCCTTGATAAGCTGCAGTTATTTGAATCAGGTGCGTTAGAGCAGAGAGACTCTGAAAACATGAAAGGGAATGGCTCTCCAGGAGCTGGGCTTCCTACGCCTGGAACAGAGGGATGTGGCTCACAGATTTTTTTTTTTTCTACAAAATGTTCGAAAAAAATGTGTCCACATTCATTCCATCAGTGGTGAGAGAGATGTCTGCCTTTGAACATTTTTTTTTTTTGGAACACAGCTTAAAGGTCCAGAGAAATAGTGTGTTCGTTGGTGGTCGTAATTTACACACGCCTTTGTGAAACCTAATACCTCATTACTGGCACCTGAAGCAGAAGTCTCTGAGCTTCTTGATCAGATTTCATGTACTACTATAACAAGAACCAGGAAATGCCTGACTTAGCCAAACCCTGGGGTGCAGCTAAATCAGGGAGAACATGAAAATGAAAGTCATTAAATTATGTCGTCCATGGCCAAAATTTTCAGTCTTTGTTTGGATAAAGATGCACACTCCAAAAGCCGATTTCATTGTCTTAGCCTTTGATGGAAGACTGACAATGTCAGAAACTAGGGACCTGCATTGTGCAATGTATTAGCTTGCTATGGCCAAATTGGCATCTTGTGAACAACAAATAGCCCACATCAATGCGCGACCAAAATGCATTCTGTGTATGTCACACTCGCTGACTGGGTTTGACAAAGCAGACCTGATATTAAAGGGACATTTCATATGAAAATTGGGATTTCCACATTTTTCACAGTTTCCAAGGAGTGAACCTTCATTAAAATTAATTGTTGATAAAAGGAAGACTGATCTCTTCCTTTTCCCTTAAAGATGGAGACTTAAATTATCAGATGACCTGTAGGTTCTCTGTTAAGCATCGGTGCGGATGGAAAAAGTCGCAGCAGATTCATACTACTTTTACTTCATATGCACTGAAAAGATGACTACCAGCCATATAAAATGGGTATGGTGTATAATTTTTTTTGGGTCCTTTAGACTGTCAGATAGAAAACAAGCGAACTCATTTTTCTAAATTTTTTATATTCCACAAAGAGTGCACTTAATTGCAAACTGGCTCATTTAAAGCCAGCCTAGCCCCAGATGGCCAGACCTAAGGCTGGAATGATGACTTGTGGCTATGGAGAAGCAAAACTACGGTTTGCCAGGGGGCCTGAACATTCTGTCTCCTTAATGGGAATTCCACAGGCAATTGTAATACAAAATTGACATCTGGGCTCACTTTAACAAGGAATATATGGCACCATTAAATTATTTTAGTGGTGCACTGGCAGTCGAACAGCTATTTTACTGTCGGAGACAAAAATTTATTGCACTAATCCAACTCTGTTCAGAAGCTTTTCTCTCGGTAAGTAACGCTGCACCAAACTTAATGAGGCCATTATAAAGATTAAATCACACTAAAGGCATAAATACATATTTTACTATGAAAGTTGCTGAGCGACGTTTTACATATTAAACAGTTGTTGAGGAATGAAATTTCCATCTATTTAGGTGACCTCAAAACAATACAGCTGCTATGGCCATTTCTGGATTGAAATGGCACACAAAAAAAATTGGGCGTTTGCAACGTTTCAAAATAATCCTGGAGGAGATTTTGTCTTTGAGTAATGAAGTTTTTAACAAACTGTAGACAGTTCCTTTGGATTGTTTAAAGTTATGCCAACTTGAAAGGCCCACTAATGTTTTCTGGTATGGCTAGATAGGAAAACCAACTTTGAATAAGGACATTTTAACATGCCAATCTTCCAAAAAAATCTTCCATGCACTAGTATATATCATTTTAGGTTTTGGAATGGGTGTTTTTTAAATACTATTTTCTGAGGGGGAAATAATCAAAAATATTAACTGAGCAACATTTTTATTTGTAGATCTCACCCAAGATAATATTTGGCATCAAAGTATAAATCATTTAGGCTTGAGGAATTTTTAAAAAATTCTGGTTAAACAGGACTTGAGCCCTGTCAAATCAGTTGGAATTTTGAGACCAATGGACAATTGGTCCATTGAGGTCTTTAAATATGTTAAAGGGATTAACAAAGTGAATTATGTAGGATTCCTTCAACCAAGTGTTGTTAGTAGAACTCGGGGTCACAAATAGAGGCTGACCAAAGGTAAATTTAGCACTGATATTCGGAAATATTTCCTCACCCAAAGAGTAATTTTGGTGTGGAACAGCTTGCCTGACCATATTGTTGAGGCAGAGACCTTGGGAGTTTTCAAGAGCAGGCTTGACTTAAAGTTAGATAACACTGAGTCATTGAGTATCTGAAGTGATATATTCACGATAGTACAAAGAAACTGGCGAGCCTAGTTGGGCTGAACGGCCTGTTCTCGCCATTCATGTTATGTTATGTTATGTTATGTTAATTAGGTTTGAAACTGAGACATTTGACATGTAGCATTGTAAGAGGAAATGCAGCATCTCGTAACTATGAAGATATACGAGTTCATTCTTGCCATGAGGTATTTTTACTGAGCGAATGTCGCAAAATATTGGGTCAAGTTATTGAAGATTAAGGGTAACCTCAACGTCAAAGTTGCACTGATGGAGTTCCCCTCCACCGGGTGCGATTACGTGGACAGTGAGGGGGGCTCCTTTTATAAATCACTTTGAAGCAAACAAATGTTATTTTCTGTCAAACTAGTGACTTGCATGTTTTTTTAATTATACTGTCCATTTGATGGCATTAAATGTGAAATAAAAGCCATGAAAGCGATTTCTAAAAAGGCTTTGATCTGCCCATTGTAGCTGCTTGCCATCACTCTGGCTAGTTTAAACTAGCCTACCGTTGACTTTAAAACGTTCAAGCGGACCTGAGCGCAACCACCAATACCCAACTGTATATTTTGTCAAATGATGCAGTGTCTGAAAAATGTGTTCCCATACTTTATCGATTGCTAGTTGTACATACCTCTCTTCTGAACTGTAGAGATAGCGGAGTCCTAATCCACGGCAATAGTTATACAATTAACTTTGACTTGGCTACATGTAAAACTATAAATAAAACTACAAAAGCAAAAGCTAACTGCATTTTTCTGCTGGAAATGTGCAATTATGCAAATGTGCATCAATGCATTTGACTATTGATGTTTTCTTTTTTTTTTTTTTTTTGTTTATTTTCAGCTCAGCTCAGACATTTTACAGCTAAGCTAGCTCAACCAAGCAAAAGATAGGAGGCAGCTGGCTACAGGCAGCCTGTGCACTGTTCCACAGCTCTAAGTCACTCCCCTAGCCTGGGGTTTGGCATTGTAAAGCTAGGCTTGATCTAAATTAACCTGTCAGGCGTGAACTCAAATTCTAAAGCCATTTTTCACCTCATCTAACCAGGTACACTATAGGCCAAAAGTTTGGGGCCACCCTCAGATTTTTAATGGTGCACCAAGTGCAATGTGACCCCTTGGTTTTGGGGAAGGCATTTATACAGCATGCCTTCTTGTTGCATAAAATTCTTCACGTCCTAGTGACATAAAATCATGTAACACAAAAGCATTGGAACTCAATTATAAAACATTTTGCTCAGTGATCAATCAGTCAAGACAGCTTTAAAATGTGGTCTGAGGTCTGGAATTCACCCAAAACCTATTGGCTTCCTATATTTTATGCACTGAAGTCATTTCATGTGCAAAAAATAAGAAAAGAACAGTTGTGTGATTTTTTTAAAAATCTGAGGGTGGCCCCAAACTTTTGGCCTGTGGTGTATATAGATGTACATATGCCATGGTATTAAAGCCAAAGAGATTTTGATGCAAAATTACTTTAGCTTCATTTTTGTGATTCTGCACCGATCCACTGGCATAATATGTACTCAACACTAGCGGTGTGTGGAAGCAAAGCACCACACATCTGACTTAGACAGCTCCGCAGTACACAAATTCTGTGCTGCCCTCCCCTTCTGCAGGTGCAAGCTGGTATTGCACCACATATGCGCATTCAGCAAGGCATTTCAGTCATTCACTCAGTTAGAAAGGGACATTGTCAAGCATAGGCCGGTCCACCTGGGTTTAGAAAATGGGAGAGCTGCAGAAGCACACAACAAATAAAAATATCTTGCGTAACACTGTCTGCATTATGGTAATGTCAGTTTGTGAGAGGCAGTCAAGCAATGAAGTATTCCTGTGTGTTCACTCCACCACTTCCGATTGGTCCCTTCGTAGGACTTTTTTATTTCTGCTTTATTACTGGGAAATAAATTAAATCTAAGCTCTGTGCAGTTGCTGGAAGCACCACAGTGCTTCTTCGAGAGTGGCTTTCAGGCTGGCAGTTTGCGGTCTCTGTTATATCTTATTCTAATCAAATGGTGCAACACCAGTCCCCCTCCCCCCACCTCTTACACAATATTGAGGTTGAAGAAGCAAGTGAAGCCAGGAGAATTTTATATTATTGCTTTGCCGTAATCGTTTTTTTCTTCCCCCGCACCCTCTTGTCCTGCCATCCTTTGCAATGAGCTCCCATAATTCATCATATATAATTTCAATAGAGTTTGGCTTCTCCAGTTCCACCTAAATTTCATACATTCTGTGCAAACATGCCCCTTATTGCCAGCACAGGAGAGTGGAGACCACTTGCAGTTCTCCTCCTAAAATGTGTTCCTGTTAAGCTAATTAATTTCATCACACCACAGCCTCAAGGCATATAAGGCCAGAGTGGGGGCGGAGGTCACGCAATCATACAGATGTACGGGGAGCTCACTGAGCTGTCTCCAGTGATTGTAACCCGCCCATGCGTATCTCTGAGTTAACTATGCCCTACCAAAGTAGAACTTCCTCCCACAGTTGCCACTGGTGTGGGCTGGATTCAAATGGAATGGAAAAAGCCCAGTGATTGGAGAGCTACCCCTCTTTCCCTCCTGCGAAGGCAATATCAGCTTCAACCTGTACCTGATTCCTGTGCAGACCTGGCCCTCAGGGGCAGCTCTGAGCTGCACGCTTACATGGGCTCAGTGTTCCGTGATGAACCATGGTATTGCGAGTAATGTGATTTGCTATTTCTGCACAAGGAACCATTGACCATTGAATGCTAAAACAGTGAGAACAATGTGTTTTTAATGTGCTGCCACAGCATTAAAAAATTATGCATTTTTACCCGCTTGGCTTTCCATAACGCTACATCCGTTGAAGCGCTACGCAATGACTGGCGTGCCTGAACGCGGCATTGGTCTTTCAGTCCTCATAAGCGCACATAGATGGTCAACTAGCCACACCCATTACATAATCCATTATCTAAATCGCAAGAAAGATGAGCTGTAGCCTATCCCAGCTGATTTTGGGTGAAAGGAAGTGACTCACCCAAGACGGCTCGTCCATCCATTGCAGGGCGCACTCATCATTCACACACACTCATACCTATGGGCGATTCAGAGTCTCTAATTAGCCTGACCTGCATGTGTTTGGTAGTGCTAGCCACTGCGCCACCTTGCCGCCCCCCATAACTTGCGCAGATTCCTTTCTTGCTTCCAGGTAATAATTTCTACAGGAAAAGCATGTGGCAAAAGTTCCAGTGCAACATGGGAGCTGGTATACTACTTTTTTTATTTGGTAGGCCTGTAGTATCCGGTTACCGTACAACTTTAGCGGGCAGCCAGCCAAAACATAGGACTACTCTACGCCAATGATCTCATGGCAGGGAGGGCAAAATGTGTGATTTTGGTTTCAGACTTAGAATTAGTTACACCTCCAAAAGAAGAAAGAAAATGGGGACATTAACTGCTGAGCATGTTTTGTCCTCTTAAAATTGCCACCCCCTCCTCTCTGTCAACCCTCTTTCCCATTTTTCCACAGTACTTAACATTTTCTCCTTACCTACGAACACCACCCCCGGCTTCTAAAACCACTGTAATTACCCCAGATTCTCTTTTTTAATCTCTCTGTCTTTTTCTCACTCCCCATCTCTCTAGATGGGGGTCCAAATTGCTGACAGCACTTGTTAATGGTTGCGAGTGCATTAGCTCTTGCTTGGCTGATTGTCCAGTTTGCTCTTTGGGTTCCATGGAAACACCATACTTGTCACGGACTGCTAGAGACCACCACAGCTTGACCATAACTGGCATATTGTAAGGTTTCAATGTCTCTTGAAAGACCGGGTTTGATCCCCAAAAATCACGGGGTTGGGGTAAATGTTTGAGGAGAAAGGAGACCCACTTTCAGAAAACTGCTTTTATATTCCTGAAAGATCAAAAAGAATCAAATGGTGTCTTTATCAGCGTGAGATAAATTGGCAATTTTGCGCTGTCGATAATTTTTATGTTTTCCGGTCGTCTCGGCGCAGTTGGCTCATAAATGAGCCAGATGAAAAGCAGCGGGTTTGAAATTTAAACGATTACCCCCCACCCCCTCCCCTCACCATTACCTTACACCCCCCAGTTTAACTGAGGATGATGAGCGATCCTTTGCTAAACTAAATTATTAAGTCAACAGGAAATAATTATGGCAGGAGTCATTTCTATTCATCAATGTAAAGGGAATGGTTATTTGTTCCACGTAATGTTCCCGCCGTGGCCCTCCTGCACGGCAATTTCCCCGGCACGAGAGACTTCGGCGTGCAATAGAGAGCGAATAAGCCAGAGCCATTCCGCTCAAAAGATGACAAATATCATTCATTTAAAAAGCGCAAATGTAATAGTCGTGCTATCGATCTTAATCATACCTGCTGACAACGATGTCTATGGCTTAAATGCAGAGCTGGAGCTGCAGCATTTGGGTGTCACAGGTGTGATCAGGTCGCGGGTTGGATTAATTTCCTTGGAGGACCATAAGGATCATGATATCATGCTGAATTAGATCACGTTAGCCTACTGTAACGAGTGTTGGTTAAATGCCATGGGTATTCACTAATGGTCGGCATTGATGTATGTATATTCCTAAATTAGCAATGTATTAGCAATGTACTTTGATATTTGCATGCCATAAAATTCATTGTTTTTCAGTCAAATGCCATGCCATCAGTTTACAGAAACTTGCAAAAACTGAAAGCTTGCTAAGGTTAGAAAAATAAAGCCATGGAAAGAACGCATTTTTTTTTTCTTTAAATGACAAGACTGTCCATGATTATTATGAAATCCTATTGTGAAATTGAGTGTGATGCGGGCCCCAGTCTGTTATCCATTCTGGATTTAACCATTATTGACTGATCAACTACCAAGCAGGGTGATGCATAATGGCCTGTAGTGTTACCCATTGTAAAACCCACAAAACAATAACCAACGGCGGAAATTGTAGGGCGAAGGTTCAACGTGTTCTTTTGGCTGGTATTAGCACGCGCGACGTCCTGGCTGGTGCGAATCACAATAAAATGGATATATTTTCTCCGTTCGAAGGACAGGGCACAAAAGCACAACGGTTACAATTAATCTGACTCCATAATAAATTTAGAATACCAAATTTATAGTTTAGGGACACATGCGTGAATCTCGGGGCAGCTACGTCGCCAGACTCTTCTGTAAAAACCCAGTTACTCAACTGACGCCCCCGGGTAATAGCGCAGTTGCCGGATCTTAGTTCGGTGAGAGCTCTAGAGGATGGAAGAAATTACCATGATAGTAGCAACTTTGGCATAAACATATCATGAACCCAGATTTATGCACACCACAGGGCCCCTTAAGGGGATCGGCCAGGCACCGGCTTATAAACTCAAGAAAACCCTTAAGGTCAATCCCCAGGACCGATACTACATAATGCGCACCACAGGGCCCCTTAAGGGGATCGGCCAGGCACCGGTTTATAAGCTCAAGAAAGCCCTTAAGGTCAATCCCCAGGACCGATACTACATAAACCCTTCATATAAGTAGACCGTAACTTGCAATCCAACTTAAAACCCATCACTACCTTTAAAACATCAGCTAGCTAGTCTGGAATGATAAGGACTTACCCCCTAAGTACCGGTCGTAACGTGGCTAGAAAGGATTGGATTAGGAGTCACGGAGACCACGCAAGCTTAAAGGAATAACAATAATTTATTCACCAGGTAGGCAAAAGCTTAAATCAAACAAATCAACGTTAAGCCAATTACAAGTTACACATAATTTAGAAGAGGAGAATAAAGTCATACCTGGAGGAAAGGATACACGCACTAATGTGCGGCGGGAAGTTCAAATACGATGTTACATCATTGAAAAGGCTACTCACGCACTAACGTGCTTGGCTGGGAAAGATCGGATCGATCTTCCCGAAAGGATTGTTTCTCTTTGCTTTAAGCCAAACCACGTCTTTGATCCAGGCGGCATGGCCATAAACACCTGGAGGGGGGTCGAATCCGGTTTTGGGTTTCCACCATTGGGAGGATGTAATAAAACACTTCAGCAGAGAGAGGAGAATAGGGTGATTACCAGAGAGGATTCTGACCGAATTCTCAGGAGTTTCCAAAGGGAATGAACCATAATTTCAATGGGAATGAAACATACTCCATTCAACTCCTTGGATTCCCCCGAGAATAACAAGACCAAACATGATATGAATATGTACTAATATGATGCAGTTGTCATGAAAAAGTCTTAAGATGAATTAATATATAGTTTAATTGGGTTATAAGTATATAAGTGATTTCTTAACAGGATATTGAACATATAAACATATTATGCTCTTCTCAGAGGTTTAGATTATTTGAAACAGATTAATATAACTGGACTTTAACGTAAGACTTAGGCCAGTAATATGACTCGCACAGGGGCATTGTGTCAGCCAGAGCCCTGCAACAACCCCCCCCCCCCGTGGTGGTGAGACCATTGTCACCTCCTGGAAGTCCACAAAAGTTTTATTGCTATCTGGCATGGCTCTGGACTAAGCTTATCAGCCATTTGTCGCATACAGTCGCTGGGCTCCCCCACGCATCAGCGTTTGCAGATCTTACAGAGGTGCCGCTCAGAACCTAACCCAAAGGCACAGACGAATTTTACTGGTTTAGAAATGAAACAATCTTTTGCAGAATGAAATATGCAATGTCTACACCCATGATGGGTCAAAGTCTGCCAATTGGAGTAGCGACAGTTGCTCATTGCTCACCTGCAACCCCTACTAGGTGAGTGGGCGCTCAATCTGGCTCATCTTGACACAACCTCAGTTTGGAGAAATGTTTTTCAAAGTAGCGCGGATGTTTGTCCACTCTTTCCTAAATTGAAGGCTGTGGTCACAGCATTCATTATGGCATCATGACTGCGATCTCACTCATTTAAACTGTGCACACAGTTCGGCAACTATCTTCTCTAAAAACCCTGAAATAGTGCAAAATAAATAGACAGAAGTTTAAAAAGAATATTCTATTGTACTGGATAATGTCTACTGTCTGAACTGTCTGTTATTATGAAAACCCTCAAAAAACTGGTACGTGTGGAAATTTTGAAAAACACAGTATGTGCACTTGATCAACTGCAGTTTGCTTATAGGCCTAAAAGAGGTGTGGAGGATGCTACACTCACTTTGCTTAACTTGCTGTTCAAACATCTGGAAGGGAGTGGGTGCCGTGCCCAGCTCTTATTCATTGATTTCTCTCCTGGTTTTAATATGATCCAACCGCACATTTTAACTAAGAGACTTTTAGAACGTTTTAGCCTGAGTAATAGTCTTGTGGGCTGGATTTTAAATTTCCTAACAGACAGGACACAGAGGCCGTGTTCGAAACCGCGCACTAACGTACTACTCGCACTACCGATGACATCAGATTTAGGGGGTAGGGTGTTCACTTATGCATGGGGAGTGAGTTTGTGTCGGCGAAAAGTTCCCGGATGTATACTAGATCGGGCAGATATTTTGTGGGTGCATCGTAAGCTCACTATTCATACATAAATTGCCCAAGATGCAACGTGACGTAAACCACCAGAAAAACTTGCTGCAGAATAACAAGAAGAAGAAGCAACAGGAAGAGTTCGTTCGTAGTGAGTAGCGTGTAGTGCGACTAGTGTGTAGCGAGAATAGTGGACCATAGAGCGCGGTTTCGAACACGGCCAGAGTGTCAGGGTCAATGGGTCCTTGTCTGACAGAGTGTGTTCCTCCACTGACTCACCATAGGGGTGTGTGTTCTCACCTCTGTTATTTATTCTATATACCAATATGTGCCAGAGCACTTTCAAAAATCGCTTTATCTTAAAGTACGCTGATGACTCTGTGATTGTAAGTCTGCTCCAGGGACATGAGACCAGCCATGGCCCTGTCATTGACTACTTTGTCAAGTGGTGTGAGGATTCACATCTTCAGCTTAACACATCTAAAATAAAAGACATGGTCATTGACTGTAGAAGAAATGCCAACACAGCTGAGCCCACTATCATCAAGGGACAAACCATCGAACAGGTACAATCCTATAAGAATCTCTGGACTATCATTGACTCCACGCTGAACTTTAAAGATAACTGTGAAGCTGTGTGTAAGAGGGGACACCAGCGTCTGTTCTGCTTGCGGAAGTTGTCCCGCTTTCATATTAACAGAACCACGATGACACTTTTCTACCGTGCTTTTATTGAGTCAGTTTTAGCCTTTTCTCTTATGTCATGGTTTGGAAACTTGTCCTTGAAAGAAAAAAAAATCACTGAATCTGTCTGTTAAATGGCCCAGTCGGCTGATTGGGGAGCCACAGGTGTGCCCAGACTCGCTGTATACCACACAGTTGCAGCAGATAGCCAGCTCCACGATGACTCACATCCCTTATTCAGTGAATTCCAGCACCTCCCATCTGGCAGGAGATTTAAAGTCCCCAAGTGTAAAACCAAGCGCTACAGGTATAGTTTTGTTCCTGGTGCTATAGCCCTCCTGAATAAGTCTCAGAGATTCATTTTCTCCCCTCTTTTATACCGAGGTCTATTTTACTTTTACTTATTTATTCATCATATTCATTGGAGGTTTGACTTGGTTTTAATTATTTATTGTCTCTTGTATTATCAAGTCTTTTTATTGTCATGACGTGGTTTTAATTATTTATTTTGCCTTGCACTATCAGGTATTTATATTATATTTTATCCATGAATAGTTGACACTTGTGAGTGCTTGTCCATGTCCATGTAGCGTACATTCTGGTGTGCTGTCTACTGTTTCAAATATCTGTGATGGCCTGTAGTGGATGCTTCTCCTTTTTACTGCAAAACAAATCTACCTCCAGGTATAAATAAAGTCAACTGAAATGAACTGAGAAATTGATTTAAAAGCTGTAATTTGGAATTACTTCAAAAACTGTTCTTGGCAGGGTAAACGAACAAATTCTTTCCATTTCTAAGCTATTTCCAGTTCTAAGTTAGTTATAACTAAAGTAGGTTGGCAATTATCGGTTAGAAGGATGAAAGAGAAGCGAACCAGTGGTGCTGCGCATCTATGGAAACGTTTAAGCTGTGCTCTCAGAAACATGACTGCTCCTCTCGGGAAAATATTAAGTATTATGACAAATTATTTTTTTGTGACGTAGGGTTATTTTGATTTAATTTAAGGTGTAGATTTTCCCAGTAAAACAAGGTTTTTTTTCTTTATAAATCTCTGATTGCTTGAAAAATGTTGGTGATTCCAAATTTTGGCCTGCTGCTGTATATCTCGAGGCCTGTTGGTATGGCATCAGACAAGTATGTCTGGGTTCATTTTTAATCCTGTGGCATCAATTTCATCATCATCGTGTTTAAATATGGGGTATTGGGACCAGAGAATTCACACTAGATACCTAAATATAGAATATCATATTAATGGTATAGAATGAGTACGAATGAAATTGGAATGAGCATTTTTTTGTGCAGATGAGGGGACAAAATCTTTCCCTGGAGAGTTATTTGTTTGGAGCAAAGACGTTTTTAGATTTTAAAAATAACGCCAAAATTATTTTAATTTTACCATAGTGAAGTAATAGATTTGAATTAATTTCAGAGTGAATTTTTTATTTATTTTTTTGTTTATCTAAGGCTTAGTAAGCTGCAATACCTCCGATGACCACTAGAGTAGTTTGTCTTCAGAATGTCAGTCCTTGATCCCCTGGAGCGTGCCAGTGCAAACGAGGCATGCTGACGTGAGAATAATTAGCGCACATGAAGAGGACATGGACTGAGGACCCTACACCGATAAGAGGGTACTTTAGGCTTGTTTGCGTCTTCCTTTCATAACGGTTTATTGAAATTGATTTAGACGTAGATAACAAAAACTGGGCTTCCTATGCAACCCATGGAATGGCTTTGATAAAAGGTGGGGTGAACCACTGGGTGAACCACAACAAGGAATTAATAGTGATTTATGAGTGAACAAGAGGGATAAATTTAGCGTACCACTATAATTAATCGTTGAAAATACAAATGTCGTATTTCAGTTTAATTCAACACCCTTCCTGTTTGTATAAGAGTCCACTCTGTGGAGTGTAGCATCCATTAGTAATCCATTATTTATCATAATCTACACTGTCATACAGTCACCAGAATTTAGCAAAATCACTGGCCTCCAAATATAATCCCGCATGTGCAGTTTTTCTACTACACACAAGCCATTTCGGTATCCAGATTCGAAAGACCAACTGAGTTTAATGTAGATTTTTTTCCAGGCTGTGTGGCCTCTAGTGTCTGTGCAAATAAAACCATGAGAACAGGATGTCTTATTGATGGGAACAAATAAGTGAGCCCATCTTGGCCTTTAATTTTCTAATCTGCAATGTGCTGTACTACATTTCCAATCTTCTCTGAGAGCAAACTCGGGTGAAAGCTTTTGTCCTTGCTCGGCGCTGAAATCACCTGACTCAGCTGAAGGTCTTGACGGAGTACCATAAGTGGTTCCCGTGAGGTAGTCATCACTGATTGTGATGCCCTAGAATGAAAACCTGCATGCATGCTGGCCCTATTTCAGATCGTACCGGACTCCCTTGAACTGAGTTTTCAACACTTTTTCAGAAGTATTTTTTTTTTTTGCCTTTATTTGGCCAAGAAAGTTCCTCTGAGAACCGGTTTCTGTTGCTGCCCAGGATGCGGCTGGGTAAATGTAAGAGAAGAGTTGCCAATTCGGCGAAATGGAGAGCAAGACGGGTATTTGGGTTAAGGTGCCAGTGGCAAAGTTCTCCCAACTTCATCTCTCCAGATGGAAGTAGGAATCCCACGCCCCACGATGAGCTTAAACCAGCAAGTCTTCAGTGGCCAGTCTAGCAACACACCACAGGGCTGCCCCGCCCAACTCTCAGCCAGGATATACATTCCTCACTGGGGTTGTTTGTAACCCTTAAAGCGCTAAATGCAGCAATTGTTGCTCAATGATGTAAGATATCAAAAGCAAAGCTGTTGAAAACCTATCATGAGGCGACTTGTTTAAAACCCCTTTAGATACCGGTATCCATAAATTCTGAAATTTAATTTCTAAGCAATTCTGAAATTGAGTTTCCAAATGTCTTGCTTCACTAGAATAATTTTCCATAGTCTCAGTCACACAATGAGTTATAAAGCCTTAAATAGGCTCATGCGTAACAGGAAAAAATTGGCAATATTTGTATTCTGTGCAAAGGGGTTAACAAGTTGCCACATGATTGGTTTTCAACAGCACAAGATAATTACATTTATATTTTTAAAAAATTTATTTCAGCATTCCCAGGGTTCATTTACATTATGCAGCACCATGTTCAGCCGTACTATCAGGGAATTTAATTGTTCACCGTAAATAGTTTATATGTAATTTCCTCAGGATGGACCTTTTTGGCACACACAAAGTATTATATGGCTATTGTTCGCTGTGTTAGTTTGACTTTTTAAGTCATTGTTCATTGAAGTTGACTCCAAATTTGGAAACATTTAACGTAATTGATTGCAGATATTTTTTGGGGAGGTTGGCATTTTTGATCAACAAAATGGAGGACCATTGCTTTGCCTCTGCGGACCTGGAAGTGGTGGGGGGGCTGCAATAGCAAATGGAGGGTGGTGCAATGAAGACTTGCTGTCCACCTGTTTTTGAGGAGGGCAAGAAACCATAAATCATTCTCAGTAAGGATGTCTGCAAAATGAACGCCAATTTAAATGGAGTGTTTCAGCTCAGCATATCAGAAAAATTAGAAGCAGCTGCCTCCCTATCTCTCTCTTCCAGACCCCCTCCCTCTATCCGAGAACCCCCACCCCCTTCTCCCTCCTGACATCACACTGTCAGGGTGTTTGCTTCCCCCCCCCGATGGCAGTTAGTCAGAGTACCCAGCGGTGTTGAATGATCTGAACGCTGACACACCAACAGAAGCCTAACAGAGGAACTGTCAGCCGCTGATGCCGAGGTTGGCTGTTGGCCCCCCCCCCTTCCCCACACCCGTCACAATCATTATTTCTCTGCGGACCTCATTTAGTCTCGGAAACATGCCAGCAAACATGGAATTAATAAAAATAGCTTTAATATCCTGTTTGTTCACGAGCTGTGTAGCTGCCGTGTTCTGATGTTACTTTTCGAGGAGAAACTAACGTGGATTACGGTTCGTCATCCCGCTTTGTACGGGCTTTAGCTGGGGTTGATGCTGAACATCTATCACATCTTTGTTATTGTATTGTTATGGCTTTATTCAGATTTGCATTTGCTTATTTAAGATTTATAAAGACATCATTTTGTCATATTGATACAGGTAGTAAACAGCTCAGAGAAACCAATGTGAAGTGAACTCGTCGGTGACATATCAGATGTGACATTCTCACTTACAGTCAGAATTTTATTGGTCTGTTTTGAAACCCAAATGATGATGTCATAATGTAGTTTGGAATTTTTGTGGTGATACAAAGTTCATGAACAATAACTGATGTTTTCAAAAATATTTTTTTTGTTAGGAGTGTCCAGCCATTTTCAGGTCGCTGGTATGGCAAGATTTCTATTTGAACTAGCAATAATTTCATTACTTTTAAAAAAAAAAAAATACTCAAATTTATTAAGACACCTTCAACTGTTGATCTCTATTCAAAATGAACAACTTCACCTGCCAGTATGCCTTTGACTGTGTGATTATGCTGGCAGCAGAAGTAGGGAAAGGTGATGTTTACTGATGAATGTGAGGCTGGTGCATATGAGTGAGTGCATGTGAGTGTGTGTGTGTGTGTGTGTATGCGCGTGTCTGAGTGTGTGCGTGCGTGTGTGTTTCACTGCCCGCACTCGCGGAGATGGTCACGCATGCCTGTGTTCCTTCCCTCCATTTTAATCTCTGTCTGCTTAACTCATCCACACTCTGCCCAAATGCCTCCGCTTCCTATTCATTTACTACGCTTCATTTGATTCTCAACTCCTTTCTTCTCACTCTCCCTCTCTCATCCTCTCTCTTACCTTATCCTGCTGGTTTATAGATCCAATCTGCAAAGTGTGAAAGGCTGTGCGAGAATTTGTTTGATTGAAATCTTGATTTTCATTTCTTTTTCATCCGCTCTGTCACTCACTTTGAATTTTTGTCAAGCTTTCGTTACTCTCCTTTTGTCTCTCCCTTTTGCGCACGTCGAACAATGAGCGCAACTCAAATCATGACTCAGATTCCCTCTCGACATTTCTCAAAGGTTCGTCCTTTGATTGACAAGCACAACAAACATATGAGGCAGAGATTATTCATCGCAGCCTGACATGAAAACAAAACAGAATGATTCTTAGAGATGTACGTAGTATTTATGCTTCCCGTGGATTTTGCATCTCAAGCAGTGTTTTTGTTTTCGAGGTAACAACTTTACAACTACAACTGCAATATTTATCTCTCATTTTCCCACCTGTATCTCATTTCAGGCAGTGTTTATACTTCTATGTGTGTTTTACAAGCTGTAACCCACAGAAAAATTTAGACTCCGGGCTTTTGTTTTTTCTGGTCAGTGAGTGACTCACTGGTAATGCCTTTTTGTTTTTCTTTTTACAATAGCTGAATGAGTACTACTGTACTGTTCTGGCCAGACCACTACTGTTTGTTTTCTTTCAATTATATTTGTTTTCTTTGGTTCTTTGAGGAGGTGTTTTGCAATGTTATGGAGTTTTTATATACAAAGGGTTCTAAAAATCCATTGTTTTCAGTATCTGATTCTTATATCAGCATTGGAATGACCAGTAATGGTAAATGGATTAACCTCATTGAACTTATGGACCCCTATATCGGTTGGAAAAATTCAGCTGCTGTATTTAAACATGTGGAACTTGAGGCTGATTTTAAATTCTAGTAGAGATCCGGCGACTCCTAATATGTCCGCCTGAATTACAGGGAAATGCGGATAAAATGATGAACAAGACCTTGATATGTCCCATTTGATGTTATGCTGTGGCCATGAAAACAAAGCATCCTGGGTTTGAATATTTCTCTCAATATCAGTGTGATGTTGCTTCATTGAAGTGCTTTAACCATCACATACGGAACATAAATGTGACATTGTCCTACAATACGAACAAAAAAATGCTTTTTCTTACTTTTAACCTACTTAAGGGGAAACTTAAGTGAAAAGTTAGAGTTTAAGAGCTTAATAGAACATATGCGTTAGTATTTATAGATGTGAGTTGGCCAACTGCGTGTCCTCGAGCACGACAGCAGTGTGTCAGCATGAGTTTTCTCTCCACGGCCTGGCCCTGTCCTCACCTTTTCTCCTCTTTTAATACCCTATGGCATCTATCGCTTTTTGACGGCCAACACTCTTTCTGTCCATGGCGAAAACCACTAATTAGCTTGAATGGGTTTGTTGATTTTCAGTGTGTGAGTGTTTGTGCATGTATGTGAGACAGAGAGCGCATTATAAGTGGAGAGAGCAGAACTTGATCACTCAGGAAATGTAATGGAGCAGATATGATCCAATCTGAGCGGGGTGAGTGAATTGGGCACATTTTCCGGGGTCAATGGAGTGTAATAACCTCGCTCCTTTCCTGCTGTTGTGACCTCTTATGAGCCCACCAGCCAAACCCACAGGAACCGCGTTGAAATGAAAATGCTTTGCAGCTGGCTTTTGTGGGATGTAGTTCAAGCGACTGGTGTTATAGTCAGAAGGTCAATAATGTCTCAGGAACTGGGCTGGCTGTAGCTCAGGAGTTGCTGTCAATGATCCCAGGTGAAAAGCTGCTGCTGTTCCCTCGACTAACAAACTTTGCCAGAATTGCTTCAGCTTATATCTGCTTATAGTGTATTTTTATAACAAAAGTTTGGAAAGTGCATACTTTTCATACAAGTGGCTTAAGATGGTAATATTGCTACCGATCATCAGATTTGTTTAAAAAACTGGTTTCTTATCTCTTGGAGAAGGCACTGACCAATAACACAATCCTCCTCCCACCCGTTTGCAAAAAAAAAAAACAATCAGCGGCTAATTATAGTTAAGAGGCGTTGAGAAGGCAGCCATTTACAATTAAGGACCATCGGCGTAATCGGCAGGATTTGTGAGATGGAAAAACAGAAGAGGGCCTGAGGAGAAAAGAGAGCAAGAGGGAGCGCGGCTGTTTATCAAAGAAACGTAATCATGCCGAGACCTCCTCAGACTCGGCAACAACAGCCCGAGCCACTCAGCTCATTCATCACCTGAGAAGAACGCTCGGGGATCTATTATCTGGGAGGCGAAGTGTGAGTCACGTTCAGGTGCTCAAAGAGAGGACTGTTTGTGGGCAATTCGGCTGTATTTATAGCAGTTACGATGGGGTCTGGTATGCTCCACGCTCTGTCCTGGAAAAGATGCGAGCAGCCACTTCGTGTTTCTCTGACCCCCAGCCTTAGAGGGATCACTGTGGCCTGCGCTATTGTCGCATGTGCCAGGTTATTAAATTTGTATTTCTTTTTTGCATGACGCTTTTTTGTTCATTCCTCTTTTTTATCATCTGTTTTCCTATTCATTGCTTTTTGCACATGCGAGCCGTTATTATTTTCCCCTCTCCTTCTAGTTCTTTTTTGGTTTCATTTTCCATTTTTAAATAGCTTCCTCCCACCCATCCCTCCACAAAGCCATCTGCGCCTTCTCTGTCTCTCTCTTTGTCCCTTCCCTCTCTCTCTGCCTCTTCTGACCATCCTCCCATTCAATGCATTTTCTCTTGTTTCACACTTCAAAGATCTTATTTTTTTCTATGCATTTAATGAATTTCTCCAGAAATTTTTGACTAAAGACAAGGAAAGCAATCCTAGTCCTCCTGTGGGAAGGCAAAGACTTTGTCCCGGAGTGCAGCTTTATTTAAACACAGGGCCATTTTTAGCGGGGCAAAAGATTATGATGATTCTCCTGCCCCACACTTTGGGGTGTGCTGGGGTGTGGGGGAGGGATGTTTGGTTGGGAAAAATTCCTTGCCCATAATTCCTAGCTATATCTCGGAACTGACTTGACTGGCTTTCCACACAGGCTCCTCCAGATTGAAAGTTGATTGACAGCTGGATGCCCTGTTCTTCCCCAACCTCCCATACCCCCCTCTGATATCTGAGCGTTGGGATAAATGGTGCCATTCATTATAATGGAGTTAATGGCCCCTTGATAATGAGAGTGAACACGCGCGGGGGGGCTCCGTCAGTCCGTCAGCCGTGTTTAACGAGGGGAACCGGGGTGCTCGTGGCAGGATGCCACGCGCCCACAGCTCCTTTGTGCAAGCTGTCAGGGATGAGGGTTACATGACTAATGTCTGTCTAACCAGCTCGTTACGCGCTCCTGCGTACACGTGGACTGCAATGAGAGAGCTGGTGAGCGGGTCTACGATACACGGAGGGGAGAGGAACTGAGAGCAGATCATTATTTGTGAGCTGGCAAACACACACACACACACACACATACACGGACTCACACACTGACATACATACACTACAGGCCAAAAGTTTGGGGCCACTCTCAGATTTAAAAAAAAAATCACACATCAATTGTTCTTTCCGTATTTTTTGCACATGAAATGATTTTAGTGCATAAAATATAGGAAGCAAATAGGTTTTGGGTGAATTCCAGACCTCAGCCCACATTTCAATGCTGTCTTGACTGATTGATCATGGACCACAATTTTTTTATAATTGAGTTCCAATGCCTTTGTGTTAAAATTGTTCACGTCCTAGCAACATAAAATCATGTTATGTAACAAGAAGGCATGCTGTATAAATGCCTTCCCCAAAACCAAAAGGTCACATTGCACTTTTTTTTTTGCACCATTAAAAATCACGAAACTTTTTGCCTGTAGTGTACATAGACATATACACACAGAAACACACACACATTCATACACGCACAGACACACCCACACATGCACACATATATACACAGACACAATCATATACATCATATACAAACACACGCACAGACACATACATACAAACACGCATATATATATATATATATATACACACACAAATACACACACACATACAGACGCAAGTACATACAAATACACGCACACGCACGCAGATGCACACACATGCACTTGTACTCGTATAGACCTCTGTTGCAGGGACCTGTTGCTTTTCCGAGGTAGGATGGAAAAGCTAAATCAGATATATTTTTAAAATATGCTTAGGTTAATTTACTTCTACGTCTCAGTCGCCTTATGCTTTCTCATCCTTAGACACAGTTAAAAGTTTAAGTGATAAATGCTTTTCTCTAAGCACTCAAAACCACGGTGATACTAAGACACAACATATTTTGAAAATTTGAAAGTTCAGTCTAAAACCAATAATGTAATCTCATTAACACTACAGAAATAAAGAAGGACTCGACTAATAAATTTATTATGTTTTAAAGGAATTTTGGTCACAAGAATACTGCTTGGATTATGGCCAAATCAGTGCCAGATCAGTCAACTGTTCCATCTTGAGTCAATTTTACAGGAGTATGCCTTGATTTCTCTCTCGCCTCTTACCTGACATCTGTCAACATGTACAGTGCTGTACAATTTAACCTCTTTCACTTGGGACTTGCTATAGGAGTGATTATTGCCCAGCTCTCACCTCGCCTTAAAGCGCATTTCATCTCCATAAGCATTCCCATTTACGCTTCCTAATGAGCAACTAAGTGTTAACTCATTCAGTTGCAAGGAATTTCCCCTAAGCTTGCATTATTGTTAATTGCAATAGTAATCATGCATTTTCCTGTCCACAGTAGTGGTGACATAAAACGTCAATGTCTTTCGAAGCTACTGAATTCCCGTGGCTCACAAAAAGTATATATTTTTTTCTGCGTCAGTATCCGATCGATTTGTTACGCCTAAGAAAATGTTTTAAAAACCGTGGTTTAGCTGACTCAGGTCTACGTGTGAGGTTTGCTTATGTAAAAATAAAATTGTTTACAACCAGCGACATTACCATAAAGCAGGTTAACTCTCAACCTGTTTCCAGGTAAGAATAAGACAATTAATTGACTTAATTTACTGGGCGAATAGGCTACCAATAAGCTGCATAGCCATTAATTGTTAAGACAGACAGCTTTGCGTCAAAGCAGAAGGCTACAATATGAAATTGCATGGTCGGCAATACCTGGAAATCTCTTGAAATTCCATCTTGAAGTAGAACGTTATGTGGTAAATGCTGCTGAAGATAGAAATTTGAGGTTTAGATTTACTTTCTTATCAATTATTTAGATAATACTAATTTTTACAATCTCGTATTGTAGCTTTCTGGACAATAAAGACCTCATCAATGACTTTGCAACCGTAGGAGTTTGACAAAGGCACACTGCACGCCATTGAAAAGCCCGTAATGCCAGCGTTACTACTAGGGACATGTTTGGCTTTTGAGAGTTAAATTGGTTGAGATAGCATGCACACTATAGCCCATAAAGGTTGGTATAATGTCTCTAATGTTTTTTTGTAGCTTCCAGTTGAATTGGTTTGCTGCAAGTTGGCATTCTCATAATATCTGCCAAATTTGAGTTATAAGTCATCTGGTGACACCCTGTCTGTGCAAGTATCCCTCAAAAAATGAAATCCTTTTTTTTACTTTTTAGTGACTTAAAAAAAATGAAAGCGTATTCAAAGATTTACAGGAAATATAACTTAAAACTTTTGATCAAAAGCATGTATTTTTGGCTTGACAATCTCCAGAAAAATTTCCTTTATTTTGTCTAAACTTCAAAGAGCACACTGCAATGTTATTACGCGTGAATCAGCCGGAATGGTGGATTCTGGGGTGTTACGGATGGGGAGGATGTGCTTGGGGCTGTTGGGGGGGAGGTGGAGGTGGTATATCTTAACCTTTCTGCCCTCTTTCTTGCTTCATGGTTTGCCGTGATTAAAGTGATCCTTTCTTTCTCATCTTCTCTCGGTCATTAGAAAAAGGAGAGTTTGCAGCGAGAGCATCGGCATAATTGGCCAGCATTCTGAAATTCTTCCACATTTTTTACCTCCTTTCGGTTCTGGTTTATTAGGGCCCTCTTGATGAGAGGGAAATGACCAACTAAATGCAAAAATAAAACTCTCTTCTCTTGTGCTCTAGGGCCCCCTAACAACCTGTTGTAATAAGAGGTGTCTATAAGATATTTCCTTGACGGAAAGTTGGCAGGCTGTCCAATTAGCTGCAGACAAATAAAAATGAGGTGTCAGAACGTGGAGCTGGGATGGTGCGCTTGGAACTTGAAATGCAAGGATTGAACAAGTTTTCAAGAAATAAGATTACTTTTTGTGATTTGTGATCCTTTCGTAGCATCAATTTATACAATATCAGGAGTGGTGCCCCAGACAGTATAAAGGCCAGCATGAAATTATATGAACTCAGAAAATCAAATTAAATGTTCTCACCCAAAATATATGCTCAGGGTTCTTAACAATAACCGATGACAGTCTGAACCTGGGGGATCATAAATACCCTAAAATGCTCCCTAATTGGAGTTTGTCTAAACCCGGGCATTTTTTTTTCTGTGCATTCTTTATACAGGTGTGCACTAGGGGTCAATGCTTGATCCCCTCTTTTCCATCATTTCCATCAATTGATGTCTCTTTTTATTTGGATTGATGCTATTAAGTATTGGTTAGCAAATAATTCCCTCAAATTAATCAAAACAAGACTGTTGTTCTCATTTTTGGACTTACCTCCACCTCTGTGATTGCTAATCAGTAAGGCCCTCTATCGACCAACTTGTATGACCATGTAAAAAATCTTGGCAATATCTTTGAGTCCTCACTGAAATTTGACAAACACATTAGCGCTGTCATGAAAGGTAGTTTCTTTCAACACTATACGATATCAAAGCTTAAACTGCCTTTATAATCCAAAGACTAGGAGACAGTCATTCATGCCCTAATTACATCTTGGATACTGCAATGCCCCTATATATGGTGGTAGCACAAACCTCCCCGTCTCGGCTCCAGGCTGTGCAGAATGCGGCAGCTGGGTTTTTAAATGGTACGAAGAGAAAGGATACATAATTCTTGTTCTGGCTTCACTCCTCTGGCTGCCGGTAAAATTCCAAATCGATTTTAAGGTTTTACTTTTTGCTTTTAAGGCACTTCACGGTCTTGCTCCTCAATACATTTGTGAACTCTTCAAACAATATTCCGCCCTGAGATTCCCTTAGGTCATCCAATCAGCCAGCATTTTCTGTCCCGCAATGATGAGTGAAGATTCTGAGTAACTGGTTTGTTTAGCCACTTTTGTTTTTCTTATTTCTTATTACTTTTATGTATTGTATGTGTATTGTATTATTTTGCACTTTGTATCAACTTCTCTTATCCTGAAATGAGCTACAGAAATAAAGTTGACTTGACATGATTTGACACTCTTCCATTCCTCTCGGCCCCTGTATCAGACTGTTCCGTATCGGCACATCAGTGCATCAATGTCTAGAAACCTCAATGAAAGTGGGTTTATCTGGTGGGGTCTTAATGCACAACATTTGAAGAAGTCTGAAGGAACATTTCCTTTTTCCCCACTCCTGCACCTTTTCCCTTTGCAGGTTGTGTCTGGCATACACTACAGGGTTTGTAGTCAGGATTTACAGGATCTTAAGACAAATCCTGTGAGAATCCCCAGGATTTGCATGAGGAATGTAAACTCTCGTCTCTGACGGTTGTTTAACGAGATGATATGGTCAGAGCCTCAGTTTCAACTGCTCTCTATCTCTGTGAAGTAATAAGCAAGTAGAAGAATCTTGTGGGAATACCGAATTTATTAGTTTTTAAGTCTTTTAGTGTGGCTCATGAGTGACTACATGAGTAGCATGGGTGTTCCCTGGATTGAAATGCCAGCAATTTTTAAAGAAGACACGCATTAAATGTTTGATGTTGTATGCTTGAGGTTTTTGTCAGATTGTATGAATAAGGCCGAAGTTAACCTAAAAGTAGAGACAAGAGTCAGCTTGGTCGAGTTGGACGTAATTTCAGATTGGACTACTTAATTTACTTATTTAGTCATTTACCTTATCTTCGCGGAGGCACTTTGTGTTATTCTTATAACTGAAAATCTGTGATGTAACATGGTCAGTTCTTTTTTTTCTGATTTCTCCTCTTTGAGGGCAGGTTGGCATTTTGAAAAGTTGAGCGTGGGATTGGGTGGGATGTGTGAGAGAGAAAGAAAAACCTTAGCAATAGAAACAAAAAAAAAAAAAAAATCACCATCCTATAATTTGAGCAATTAAGAGTTCACACTCCTACAGTACTTGCAATTCCCCCCGGATTCAAGACCAGAGAGCACAGGAGGGGTGTGGGGGAGAGAGAGAAGGCTGGGGGAAGGAGGGTATGGATGAGGGTGGGGGGGGCATGAGGTCCTTAGGGGCAGGAGAACGCAGCTATATAACTCCAAAAAGGCAAGGCGTGCACACCTTACTTGACTAACTTGATATGAGACTTGCCCTGCAGTTAGTCCACCGGTGTTGATGCAGCTGATGTCATCCTTAACGCTTTGTTGCATGTTGTCAAATATATTGGACACACTTTAAGTGTGGTTTATGTTGACTAGGCTCACAGATACCCTGAAAACACAAAATGTAAATTTTTTTTGGACATTTTGAGTTCAGAATTTCCCCAACAGGTGACATGATTTACCATGAACAATCACAATGGCAGCGTCAAAGAGTCGGCGGTAAGTCGGTAAAAGTCGGAAACATTTTTGCATTGTTCAAGTTTTGATTGAACTTTTTCCAGTTGGAGGAATGAAATACATTATATAGCACAAACTGAAAAACATTAAGCTTTGTAATGCATGTGTATTTGTTGGAATGCACCTGATTTTATGCTCTGTCAAAAATATAGGATATTTTACATACCAGGCAAATAGCTCAAATAAACCATATCCAATATACTGGACATCATGCATATCAATGACCAGGTTTCTTCGACTTCACATTATTTCTGTCACCCCTCGTGTGTGATGTCTAAAGTACTGGACAGCAGTACGCATCCCACAGGCATAATGTCCAAACTAAGCACAGACTAACCACCCTCTAGTACCCCTCCCCAGAACAAAATTGCACTTAAAGTCCATAAAATAGTCCCAAAAAAACATTGGATATCCAATTTGAACATATTGGAGGCATTTGTTCATACTCTATGCTTCAAAGGGTTAAACTGAAGACAAGCTTACAAGCAAGACAAGAATCACAGGGACACTCCTGCCAAAAACATTTTATCCTGTTCAAAATTTATATTATTACTTAGATCCTCACACTCGTAGATCCAATTTCAAAAATGCCAAATATAATACTTTACTCAGCACATTTACTGCACACTGTTTTGAAATAAGACTTCAAAATGAATACAGAATATGAATATTATCCATCCGCCCCTCTTTGAGAATGACTTTGTCTTTGAAAATGAAGCATTCAGATTTGATGCATAATACATATATTTATTTATTTTCTAAAATCATTATTCTTGGCATTCTGAGGGTGAGGCAGCATATCAAATTATGATTTTTCGTTCGAGGGGGTTTGTAATAATTGCTTTGCCATTGTTTTTTCAGGGTTTTTTTTTCTGGATAACATCCCTAGTGTTGCATAATTGGCACACCATGTTTTCATAATGTTACTGGAGGGTTTTGACAGTGTTGTAACTTTGCCAATGCAAGGAAGCACGGCGAGAACGTTTTATGTGAGCTAGGATAGGCTGCTAGAAAGCAATGAGGACCTATGCAATTTGCTTAGACACCATACACTGCTGGACGTAAGCTACTAGCAGCCAAATTACCTCTGCATACCAAATTCCGGGGCCAAACCAGGAGAAAGGCACTGTGGTCATGACTATTACATGGTAAAAAGCACTTTAAAACAAATATAGCATTTGAAGGTTACCTCACTCTTTGTTGTTGCATAGTTTGTTGAGCTAAAATGTAGTTGTGTACTTACAGCTTGAAATCAAGCTCACTGTCCGAAGAATAAGGATCATTTGACGGTGAGGTGTTCATGCTCGAGCACACGCGTGGAAAACCACACACGCGATGTAAGTATACTTCCACGCACACAGCAGGCTGAAGGTCCCTCACAAGGCTGAATAAACATGTCAGGTATGCCTCGTCAAACCTTTTTCTTTGTGTATTCTGTTCGTAATATAAAATTTGAAAACAGGAACTCTGAAAAGGCGTCCAGGTGATGGGCTAAAATAATCTGAAGAAATTGGCAGGAGTTAAGGCACAAAGAAAACCCGGACTTTTTCAACTGGTACGGTGTGTTCTGAGTCCAAAATGGGTAATGCTGATGCCACCATGTGGAGAGGAACAGGGGCACAAGTGGGTTTAAAAAAAAAAAAAGATCTTCAGTCCAGTAAAATGTGTAGCACTGCTATGGTACATAACACGTAACACATAACACATAGGGGAATTTGGAATGTCAAATGCTTCTTTCCAAATTCAAAATGGTCTCTGTATATTACCTTTGTTGACGAGGGAATGATTGGGATGGGAGGTTGATTGAGTCTTGGGTATTTGTTCTTGTTTCACCCACATCTGACCACCTGGAAGGTTGACTGAGCGGTTCCTTGAAGACCGTTGACAGTGCAGTTCCTTGAAGACCGTTGACAGAGCGGTTCCTTGAAGACCGTTGACAGTGCAGCGTTGACAGTGCAGTTCCTCGAAGAGTCTCTTTGCAAGGTAATTTTGCGCCTGCCAGCTTCTAGGCAGAGATGGTGGCAATATGGGAGGAAGTGTAACATTCATGCATGTCAACTATTACGGATTTACCTCCATTTGCACAGCTTACGGACATACAAAAAAAGTTCTACAGATTTTTTATTACAACCCCAACTCTGAAATAGTTGGGACAAAGTGTAAATTGTGAATAAAATCAAAATGCAATGATTTTCAGATCACATGAGCCAATATGTTATTTACAATAGAACTTGGATAACATTTCAAATGTTGAAACCGAGACATTTTACATTTTTATCCACAAAATGAGCTTTTTTCAAATTTTCTGGCTGCAACAGGTCTCAAAAAAGTTGGGACACAGGCAAAAAGGGCTGAAAAAGCAGTTAACAAATAAGAGAATCAGCTGAAAGAACATTTAGCAAGTAATTAAGTTAACTGGCATCAGGTGTGTAACATGATTGGCTATAAAAGGGATGTCTTAGAGAGGCTGAGTCTCTCAGAAGTAAAGATGGCCAGAGGCTCTCCAACCTGTGAAGGCTCGCGTAAAAAAATTGTGGAATACTTTAAAAACAATGTTCCTCAATGTCAAATTGCAAAGGCTTAGAAGGTCTCATCGTCGACAGTGCATAACATTATCAAAAGACTCAGAGAAACTGGAAAAATCTCTTTCCGTAAGGGACAAGGCTGAAGACCTTTACTGGATGCCCGTGATCTTCGGGCCCTCAGACGCCACTGTATCACTCACCGGTATGATTCTGTCATTGACATTACTAAATGGGCCCAGGAATACTTAAAGAAACCACTGTCTCTAAACACAGTCCGCTGTGCCACCCACAGATGCCACCTAAAACTCTATCATGCAAAAAGGAAGCCATTGTTGAGCATGATCCAGAAGCGCCGCCATGTTCTGTGGGCCAAGACTCATTTAAATTGGACTGTAGCAAAGTGGCAAAGTGTCTGTGGTCAGACGAGTCCAAATATGACATTCTTGTTGGAAATCATGGGCGTCATGTCCTCCGGGCTAAAGAGGAGAAAGACCACCCCTCCTGTTATCAGCGTTCAGTTCAAAAGCCAGCATCTCTGATGGTATGGGGATACATTAGTGCATATGGTGTGAGACACTTGCATGTTTTAAAAAGCACCATGAATGCTGAAAGGTATAGGTTTTAGAGCAACATATGCCCCCCTCCAGATGACATCTATTCCAGGGAAGGCCTTGTGTATTTCAGCAGGACAATGCAAAACCACATACTGCAGCTATTACAACAGCATGGCTTCGTAGTGGAAGAGTCCATGTGCTGAACTGGCCTGCCTGCAGTCCTGATCTTTCATCGATTGAGAACATTTGGCGCATAATCAAACGAAAAGTCCGTCAAAGGAGACCCAAAACTCTCCGGCAGCTGGAAGCCTGTATTAAACAAGAGTGGGATCAAATTCTAATGGCTAAACTCAAGAAACTTGTCTCCTCAATGCCCAGACGCCTCCACTCTGTGCTAAAAAGAAGAGGGGATGCTACACCATGGTAAACAGGCCCCTGTCCCAACTTTTTTGAGACCTGTAGCAGCCATCCAATTTGGAATGAGCTCATTATGTGGATAAAATTGTAAAATTTCTCAATTTCAACATTTGCCATGTTATCTCTGTTCTATCGCGAATAAAATACTGGCGGGTGTGATTTGAAAGTCATTGCGTTTTGATTTTATTCACAATTAACACTTTGTCCCAACTATTTCGGAATTGGGGTTGTAGAAAAAAATTTTGTTCGAAATATTAATTATCGAAACATATTTATTCCGACAATGATGAGAGAGCACATGAACACGCACTGTAGTCAACAAACAACAACCTGATGCCTGTTTTCGTAACTCAACACAATTTGCCGTTGGTCATAGTGGATCGTTTTTCAGAGCTTCTGCTAAACATGCATACAAACCTCAGACTGTATAAAACAAGCTACGGTCTGCACAATCGCCAAGTATCAGCTGCAAATGTACAAACACAATAGGAATTATCTAGAAAACCTGAGTTCCAGAGGCTGCACAGTATTGGCTGGAACAGGACGTTGCCCTTCCTCCTCGTGATTGACGAGTGAAATGATAAAAATATATATAAGAGATTGGCGATTTTGTTCAAGATTTTCACCGAGAGGAGCGAACTTAGGGATTGACATGCCCGTATGTGACATTGGCACGAGTGTGACAATTTTCACTGTCCTGGATGAGGCTTTGAGGTATTTTTATTTACATACTAAAATCAAAAGCTTTTTTTAAGCTTTTAAAAATATTATATAAAATTTTTACGCTGCATTTATAATTTAATAAATAAAAAATGTTTATATAAAAAAACAACATTAAAAAATCTCACAGATTTAAAAAAAAAAAAAAGATTTTACAGGTATTTACTGAAGGTAATACAGGTGCGAACCCAAAGGGGTCGACATGTATGAAACAGAGGATTTTATGGTATCCATCGCAAGTTCCAAGTCTCTTTCGATATATCACGGGGGTCGACATGTATGAAACAGAGGATTTTATGGTATCCATCGCAAGTCCCAAGTCTCTTTCGATATATCACGGGGGTCGACATGTATGAAACAGAGGATTTTATGGTATACATCGCAAGTTCCAAGTCTCTTTCGATATATCACGGGGGTCGACATGTATGAAACAGAGGATTTTATGGTATCCATCGAAAGTTCCAAGTCTCTTTCGATATATCACGGGGGTCGACATGTATGAAACAGAGGATTTTATGGTATACATCGCAAGTTCCAAGTCTCTTTCGATATATCACGGGGGTCGACATGTATGAAACAGAGGATTTTATGGTATCCATTGCAAGTTCCAAGTCTCTTTCGATATATCAAGGGGGTCGACATGTATGAAACAGAGGATTTTATGGTTTCCATGGCAAGTTCCATGTCTCTTTCGATATATCACGATGTTCATTTTTGTAAATTTTGGTCCCAAATAGACTAGAATAAAGGATAAAGCTGGATATGCTTTTTGGGGCGTGGCTATCCTTTAGTGCTTGTCAGATACGGTCAGATCCACACGTAGATCCACCCCTCGCTCCTCCTTGGATCTTCAATTCACGCTCTCGTCCAATTGAAATCAAATTCGGTTTCAAAATGACAAAATGGCACTGTTCAAATTGCCAAAATCGAGGCTTCCTAAATGGTACACTCAAACCAATGGGTGATGTCACGGTTGCTTCGTCCATCATTTTACACAGCCTGTGATTAGCACAGGAAGACAGGGAATTGTAGAAGAGGAATAGTGAGGATGGTATTAGATTTTCTGTGCCAGTGAGCTCATGAAAAGCTCCTTCACGTCCATTTTGACCAGAAAATGTGCCTTGCCTGCATCTTCTGCGGAACACTCATATTATACTTTTAAGACCTTTCAGGGACCCATCATATAAATGCTAGCAAAGCCTAGTGACCTGTCATACACATGCTAGCATAGCTTAATGACTCATCATACACATGGTAGCATAGCTCAGTGACTCATTATCCAGGTGCTAGCATAGCTTAGTGACCCATCATACACATGATGGCATAGCTTAATGACTCATCATAGACATGCTAGCATAGCTCAGTGACTCATTATCCGGATGCCAGCATTACTTAGTGACCCGTCATACACATACTAGCATAGGTCAGTGACTCATCATCCGGATGCTAGCATAGCTTAGTGACTCATCATCCGGATACTAGCATAGCTTAGTGACCCCTCGTACACATGCTAGCATAGCTTAGTGATCCATCATACACATTCTAGCATAGCTTAGTGACCCATCATACACATGCTAGCATAGCTTCATGACCCATCATACACATGCTAGCATAGCCTAGTGACCCATCATTCACATGCTAGCATAGCCTAGTGACCCATCATTCACATGCTAGCATAGCTTAGTGACCCATCGTACACATGCTAGCATAGCTTAGTGGTCCATCATACACATTCTAGCATAGCTTAGTGACTCATCATACACATGCTAGCATAGCTTAGTGACCCGTCGTACACATACTAGCATAGCCTAGTGACCCTCATACACATGCTAGCATGGCTAAGTGACCCGTCGTACACATGTTAGCATAGCTTAGTGATCCATCATACACATTTTAGCATAGCTTAGTGACTCATCATACACATGCTAGCATAGCTTCCTGACCCATCATACACATGGTAGCATAGCCTAGTGACCCATCATTCACATGCTAGCATAGTTTAGTGACCCGTCATACATATGCTAGCATAGCCTCATGACCCATCATACACATGCTATCATAGCCTAGTGACCCATCATTCACATGCTAGCATAGCTTAGTGACCCGTCATACACATGCTAGCATAGCTTAGTGATCCATCATACACATTCTAGCATAGCTTAGTGACTCATCATCTGGATGCTAGCCTAGCTTACTGACCCATCATACACATGCTAGCATAGCTTCATGACCCATCATACACATGCTAGCATAGCCTAGTGACCCATCATTCACATGCTAGCATAGCTTAGTGATCCATCATATACATTCTAGCATAGTCTCGTCATAGTCTCATCATACTCATCATCCGGATGCTAGCATAGCTTAGTGACCCATCATACACATGCTTGTATAGCTTACTGACCCATCATACTCATGGTAGCATAGCTTAGTGACCCATCATACACATGCTTGTATAGCTTACTGACCCATCATACTCATGGTAGCATAGCTTAGTGACTCATCATACACATGCTAGCATAGCTTCCTGACCCATCATACACATGGTAGCATAGCCTAGTGACCCATCATTCACATGCTAGCATAGTTTAGTGACCCGTCATACATATGCTAGCATAGCCTCATGACCCATCATACACATGCTATCATAGCCTAGTGACCCATCATTCACATGCTAGCATAGCTTAGTGACCCGTCGTACACATGCTAGCATAGCTTAGTGATCCATCATACACATTCTAGCATAGCTTAGTGACTCATCATCTGGATGCTAGCCTAGCTTACTGACCCATCATACACATGCTAGCATAGCTTCATGACCCATCATACACATGCTAGCATAGCCTAGTGACCCATCATTCACATGCTAGCATAGCTTAGTGATCCATCATATACATTCTAGCATAGTCTCGTCATAGTCTCATCATACTCATCATCCGGATGCTAGCATAGCTTAGTGACCCATCATACACATGCTTGTATAGCTTACTGACCCATCATACTCATGGTAGCATAGCTTAGTGACCCATCATACACATGCTTGTATAGCTTACTGACCCATCATACTCATGGTAGCATAGCTTAGTGACTCATCACACATACACATGCTAGCATAGCTTCCTGACCCATCATACACATGGTAGCATAGCCTAGTGACCCATCATTCACATGCTAGCATAGTTTAGTGACCCGTCATACATATGCTAGCATAGCCTCATGACCCATCATACACATGCTATCATAGCCTAGTGACCCATCATTCACATGCTAGCATAGCTTAGTGACCCGTCGTACACATGCTAGCATAGCTTAGTGATCCATCATACACATTCTAGCATAGCTTAGTGACTCATCATCTGGATGCTAGCCTAGCTTACTGACCCATCATACACATGCTAGCATAGCTTCATGACCCATCATACACATGCTAGCATAGCCTAGTGACCCATCATTCACATGCTAGCATAGCTTAGTGATCCATCATATACATTCTAGCATAGTCTCGTCATAGTCTCATCATACTCATCATCCGGATGCTAGCATAGCTTAGTGACCCATCATACACATGCTTGTATAGCTTACTGACCCATCATACTCATGGTAGCATAGCTTAGTGACCCATCATACACATGCTTGTATAGCTTACTGACCCATCATACTCATGGTAGCATAGCTTAGTGACTCATCATACACATGCTAGCACAGCTTAGTGACCATCACATACGTCCTAGCGATGCCAGTTGAAAAAAAAGACCAGGCATGGGACCTGCCTTATACTGTATACTCTTGCGGCCCATTTTGGGTCCACACCATAGTTTAAGAAATGTCAATGTCAGATTCCTTCAGGTGATCTGTACAGAGCTGGCTTCTACAGGCAGTTCCGCGAGCAGGAAATGCAGAAACAGGGACTGGTGTCACCTCACTGGAAGTTCTGTTTTGTGCTTTTATTAACCCAGCCAGAGCAGACATACAGACGGGAGCTGCCATGCGTTCTGCTGCAGAAGTGTCTGTTTTGTTTATGTGCATACTCGCGGTGGACTTGGGCCACAAAGAAAATCTAGGAAATGGAAGAAAAACACTTGACAGTTTTCCGCCTACTTGTCACGCTTCTGTCACGCAAACATGCAGGGCGTAGATGTTACATAAACACGCGCACGTGTATGTATAGCGTAGACGTGAATGTCTGAACCTATGCGTGTGCCTGCACAAATGCGTGTGTGCATCTGCACAATTACGTGCCTTTTGCGGATATCTTTGTGCGATTCTCTAAATGTTTTTTGTGTTTGAGTTTACATGTGTGTGTGCAACTGCTTCTGTACTTTTGTTCATGTATGCGCGTGTGGGTACGTATGTGTGCTTTTTTTTTGTCTGTTAGTGCATGTTTGTTCATCTGTGTATTGTGCTGAAGTGTGTGTTTATGTGTGTTTGAGTGTGTGTGTGTGTGTGTGTGTGTGTGTGTGTGTCTGTCTGTATGTATGTAAACTGTGTGTGTACCTGTATTACATGCTGGTGTGAACCCAAAGACCTCATGAGTATATTAAAGTCTGAAAAAAACTGTGCTTTGTGTGTGTGAGCGTGTGTGTGGCTGAGAGACAGAACCAGCTCTAATAACCTAATGAGCCCTGATAATTTTGCATAGTTTTGTAACGCCTTTGTTCAGTGTTCCTAAAACAGGTAATAAATCTGAGGCCTGGCCTTCAATACCCATGGTGATGAGACTAATTAATTTAATCACCCTTTCCCGAAATCGCCGAGCCCGGGCAAAGGCACCATTATCTCAGACGAGTTTTAAGAGGCAGGTTCATTTCAGGAAGCCTATTGGGACCTGCTCTGGTGTTTCTCTAAAAAGATTCCCCCTCCCTCTTCATTTTCGGAAAAGGACTAGGCGAAGAGGGTGATTTGGGGAGACATTTGCTTGCCCGACAGACACACCGTCCCACTGGCGGCCATTTGAAAATAATACAGAATGCACTGTGCTTAATCCACCCACTCCAGCATTGCGTGTAAGTTGATAGTCATTTACTGTATGTGTGTGGGAGGGAATGGCGGAAAAATCCTAATTTGTTGACCGAGCTGCCCCTATGACTCCCTCGCCGCCCCCTGAGTTGCCACATTGTGGGGGGGTGGCGAAGCATTCGAGCATTTTGATACACCGCCTCATTTCTGGGAAGTCACGACAGGTCGACGCTGCTGTCTCGTCTGTCAGCTTCGACTGAAATTACTGGCTTCACAAAGTGTAGCTGGGGATTTTGGGAGACATGACACTTGGCCCCCCTGTCCTTACACCGCCTTAACCACGGCTCTCGGCTTCAAATGAAATTATTGGCTTCCCAGGATCTAACCAGGAATTTCGGGCCAATGGGTGGCGGGGGGACAAGTGTCTAACATCAGGTTTTTTGCCCCTGGCCATCCTGTCCATACTGATTCTGAACAACTCCAAGCTCTTTTTTTGAGGGCTCCTATGAAGTTGACGCCCTTGGAATTGGTTCATAGTCGCAGGGGAACTCAACTGGCCTAACAATTTAAAAAAAAGTGAATGCATACACTAAAAAGGTGTAAACAAGTAAACAGTAAACAATTTCACATATGGGAAAATAAGAATAGGCTGTCAGAGTAAACAACTGTCACCAGCTTGTTGGGATAAAGATAATGAATGAAAGCCTGCCGCACTCTCTATTTAAAGGACAAGTGTGAAGGATTTAGTGGCATCTAGTGGTGAGGTTGCAGATTGTAACCAACTGATAATCCCTCTCCTTCCCATAGACAAGTGGTGTTCAACGTCGTTCCTGGGGACCCACAGTGTATGCTGGTTTTTGTTTCAACCATAACTGTAATCGCAGGATTTTAACTAGCTGTTAATGTCTTAATTAGGTATTTTTCATGTTTAGAGTTGTTAATTACTCTCTTTAGCCAAATGTTACATAGAAACATCCATGTGTGCTATGAAGAAGACAATACCCTAGTGCGTTTATTTCTAAACTGCAAGAAATTTCAGGGAATATAACATTTCAAACAGATCAAATTAGAGACTGGGGAAATCAGTAAAACCCAAATTAGGCTGCTGGACACCCTGTTTCAAGTTTTTTCAAAAAACCTCAGGTGAACTTAATTAGATTAACATAACACAAAACTGGTTTGACTCTACCATTTGCTTGTCGAATAAATTTCTCATGATGTGCCAATTAGTTTTCACCAATTAGGAGCCAACGACAACTTTAATTTGATTGGTTACATTGTTTTCTCGTTTTACGCTTTAATTTCCAATACATCGCAATGTGGTCATGGTTTTTTTTTTATTCTTGATGGCAAACATAAATATTTCTGTTAACTTGTGAGTTAGAGGGCAAATAACCGCTCTAAACATTAAATGCACGTAAGACAAATTAACAACTTGTTAAAATCCTGCGATTACAATTGTGGTTGGAACAAAAACCAGTATAGACAGTGGGTCCCCAAGAACAACGTTGAAGACCCCTGCCATAGACTGCATGAAAAGATGGACGAAGCAACCGTGACGCCACCCATTGGTTTCAGCATACCATTTAGGAAGCCTCGATTTTGGCAATTGGAATGGCGCCATTTTGTCATTTTGAAACTGAATGTGATTCCTATTGGATGAAAGCGTGAATGAATAGGAGGAGGGAGGAGCAAGGGGTGGATCTACGGGTGAATCTGACCGTATGCGATGAGGACCAGACGATAGCCATGCCTCTAAAGCATATTCTGGCTTTATCCTTTATTATAGTTTATTTGGGACCATAATTTACAAAAATGAACATCGTGATATATCAATGGAGACCTGGAACTTGCGATAGATACCATAAAGTAATGTGGAAAATCATTATTGAATTTTAGTCAACCAACCCATGAACCCAGACACCTCACTTTTCAGCGATTTATTATTGCACCTCCTAATACTGCTCTGTTAGTGACATCATCTCCAACACATCCCCCCCACCCCCACCAAAATTAAACCTTATGGAATTCATGACAGTTATGTAGCCCTCTCATAAGCGCTACATGGACATTCATAAATGCTTGTGCCATTAAGAGTGAATGGACATATGTCGTGTCATTAGGTGCTTTGTGGTAACACTGTGGTGCATTAGTGGTGACAGAACACACCCTATGCCTGTCTGTTAGCTATTGATGTGTGCAGTTATGAGTTTGGTAATAACAAGATGCTACTGACTGCATATAAATGTCAAGTTATGAAAAGTGACACTGAAACTCCTTCACCAAGCGACTTATCCAGTGGCCCAGTGAAGCTCAGGAAAAAAAATTCTGCAGTGGCCTGCCAAGATTTTAATAGAGGACCAGGGAAGTGTCGGATTGTTATTTGGATGGTGCTGCAATATGAAAAGTCATGACACGCATGAATACATTTCCATACTCACAGTTCCAAACAGATGAAAGACATGACTGTATAATAAATTTTACTCACTCAAACACCAGCTCAGGGATGCACTCTTTCACTCTCATTTTCTCTCTCACTCTATTTATGAGGCCATACATCCTATCTGCTTTTATTATGCCCCTGCCATATATGGCTGGGGGAATACTGGGTTACCCTAGTCTGTCAGTTTGTCCGTACATAGGTACACCCGTACGGGGTTCATCATGTTGATAGGGGGTATCATTTATCCATTTCATCTCAAAAACTACCAAACAGAATTCATGGAACTTCTACATATCCTTTGTAAAGACACTATAGGTGTGTATCTTGTACCTTATTTCTGAGTTTGTAAAATTTTGATGATTTTTTTTAGGTGATTGAAAATAAATTTGTGAAGTTTCCCCATCCGTTTGCTGTAATTGTTAAGAAGAGGTTGGGGGACACCAGATGCAGGACCCAAAAGTGTTTATTTAAAACACCAAACACTAAAGGAGAAAGTTGGCAAACAGGCCAGAAACAAAACACCGTGCACATGCACTGGACGAATGGGAGAAACTAAGGTACACTGCCCAAGGCAGGGGGAAACAGAAGTACGCACTCCAAGAGTGGCTAAACTTGAAAAACAAAAACCGGACCTAACTAAACTGACGGAAATACTGGGAGACTTAAACAAAGGGCAGACAAGACGTGGGCGCAGCAAAACACAAGGCTTGGGAATCGTACAAAGGAAATACTCAGGAAGGCACTGGAGCGGAAATTTCACAATGCAGAGCAAAGCCAATACAAAGATCCGTCTGCCGATTGCTTCCCTCCTGCCCACTGAAATACCCACGGGAGGAGGCGGGGACTCGGAACGCAATCTCAAATGGAAACAGAAACACATGGGATTAATAAAACGATTACACGAGAACCGGGTTAACAATAATGACTCGAGACAAGACGCTGAGACAATCAATCAAACTAGACGGTTTAGATTGAGGTAATCTAAACGTGACAAGTATAAAAGCACCACGAGAGAAGCAAAGAAGAGCATAGCTTCAAACGTAGTTAATCAGGGAAAGCTTAGGAAGGAATTACAAAAGCTAGAAACGCTCGCACTCGCTAAGGAGTTAATTAAGGTTAATACTATGTGACAAATACACCCTCAAATAAGTGCTAGTTAGTACGGGTTAGTGATTATCCTACCAGAGAACGCATTCACTCAGAGTTTAGCGAGACCCAGAGTTAAGCACAGGTGGAAGTAATGAATGAAATACCACAGCCGATTCCGAATGAGGAAATGTGATTGGACAACGAGATGCAGGCATGCTGAAGGCTGTCACACAACATCACAGGAGTTTGGGCAAGAGAGAATCAATCGTCAGACGGCGGAATAAAAGCTGAAAAATAAAAGTGAGAGTAAGGCACGGGAGAAAAAGGCACAAGCACAAAAATAAAAATAAGCAGGATGACAGAACAGCACACATGAGGCAGAACCATAACATTAATAGGGGGTGTAGTATATCTACTTCTTCTCAAACAGTGCTCCACTGAGCTCACTAAGCTTATGTACATGTGCTTTGTAGAGACCCAAAAGGTGTGTGTCTTTGAACTCAGGGAAATTTTGCCGAGTTTCCCTGATGCAAAGGCATCAGTGTTCCATGGTCTCAGAATTTCTAGTTTCTCTTTATCTCCATCTGTGTCAAACCTAAGCCTTACTAGGGTTCCACTGCAGTTCCTGCATTTGCTACATATCTTGTTTTCAGTCTCCTTCTCTCTCCCTCTATCCACTCACTCGCATGTTAATTATTTATACAAGAGCGCAGTTAAGGGTCTTGGACCTTGTAACTACTCATTAAACATCGTCTACATTAATGATGATGTTGGCGTGCTACAGCAGAAGGAGTGTTAACCAATACCTGGCCATTAGATTCAAAAAGGTCCCTGGGGGTGAAAATAAATACGGTGCCCCCCACATACAATTTTTTATTGCTCTGTTTGTTTTGATTAACTCCCAACTGCCAACTACACAGCAGGAGTGTGAAAGGGAGCGGATGAGAGAAAGCGAGACAGAGGGAGAGAAACAGAGAGAGAGTGAATAAAATGCCACAGCAATATTATTTTGCTTCAGTATAAAAAATTGCAATGTTTATTCATTTAATTTGCCTTTGTGCTGGTTTTTCATATAATTCAGTATTTTGCATATAGAATCTCTGCCCTCTTTATTGTCATGCACAATCATATCAATAGACTAATTCGGCATCTCGCTGCACGCAAAGCATGCTGGTCCGCAAAGTTCAGGACTACCCAGGTTGTGTCCACAACAGTAAATATGGCTCAATGTGACACAGATTTTGAATACTTTGAGCGTTGTAAAGTCGATGTTTTGAAAGATTTTTGTAAGAAACGGGGCTACGCTGTTACCAGGAAGAGAAAAAAAAAAGAACTCGTGGCCCTCGCTTGGGCATTGTCATTGCAAAAGGCCCCCATAGTGTTAACGAAACACTAGGAACGAGAGGTTGTCAACAGAGAGGCGGGAGGGCGGAACGCATGCCTTTAAACATGATGAGATCTCATCTGTTTTAATCACTTTCCTTGATTAAAGATTTGGTAACTCTTCGAACATTCAGCTATTTCACATGTAGCTAACTCGCTTCTTTGAGGTAGCTGAATTAAAGAAACAAAACACTTCATTGGGATGTGAAGTACCTGTATATGCTAAATTGATCATGAAGCGCAGGTTTGATAAACTGCTTTGCAGGACATGCCAAATTAACGTGCATAATTCATAGTAGTTTAGGCTATTACATTTCGTATAGAGCAACCTATTTCAACAAATGAATGAAACTTTTTTTTTTTTTGCATTCATCATTCACTTGCCTTAACATTGCATTTGGAGGGAAGCTGTGCGTTTGACTGTCAATGGATTATTGATATCATTGGGACAATGTGTTAAAGCCAATGATTGGAAACGGGTCATTAATTGAATGCTTCAAGGGATATTTTCCGCTTCCTCTGTTTTCTGTTCATTAGCCGCCACTGATATTTTATATATAATACAGATGTCATAAGTAAATGTGCCAAACTGTGATTTATTTACATCAAGCATGTTTTCATACAGCTGTACAGGCTAGGGATTTATATATGGGTCACTGACAATTACAGCACTACCGAATGGCACATGTAATACATGTGGACTTATTAATATTCATTACAAAGTGCATTAATTATTAGCAAAATAATATATTTTAAGTCTAACTTACTGATTTAATCCATTCTACACATCTCTATGAATCTTTTCTTTCGGTAGGAAAAGGTATGAGTACATATGGTGGGTCGCATATACAGCGTTCCTTTATTGTAGGTACGGCAAATAAAAATTTCAAATTCACCCAACAACATTGAAATTATGATAGCTGAATAGCTGGATGAACACAGAACTCAGAACAGTTTGAATTATCTCAATATCTCATCTAGAACCAGAGTTATAGCAATTTTAAGATTCGTTTTCGGGGCTTTAAATTTAAATGGAATAGTGAAGTAATTAAGATACCCTTTCCTCCTGGAATTTATGAAAAATCGCCATAACTTTTTTATTCTTGGAGATATTAAGATGAAATTTGGAACCTAAGGGTATTTTTGGGTGCTCTTTAACATGCTGCAATCAAAATCACTGTAAGACAAATAGTTTTCAAGCTATCCTGACCATGTTGACTTCCTTAGTTGCCTGAAAAATATTCAAGGTGCCAGTGTCGCTGAAAGAAAATATTTTCAAACTCAAATGTGTTCTTTTTTGCCATTTTTCAAAAAGGATTACAAATGATAAGTTGATAATAAAATAAAAAGGAATTCACAACAGCCCACTACTATTTTTGATATGATAATGATATAATATAATAGACTCCTTGTTCTTTATTCCAAACTAAATTGTACCAATATCCAACAATAAATGAAAAAAGTCAAGGATGCCACCCCCGCCATTACCCACAAACCCCGCCCACCCCCGTCCACACATGTGTGGCCCAGCCTGGCTCCACTACCTTTTTTTGGAAGTCAATTCGAAATTCCTGCGAGGAGCCAGCTGGAAGACGTCATCAATCTTACATGAATAGAGGCCCAAAAAGTCGATTTATCGCATCAAAAAGTGAATTTAAGGACTCCTTACCTGCTTATCCCTCGTTTGAAATGTTCATTTGGTGTGTAATGAGGGTTACATCCGTAAAATTTCGGCAAAAGTTGCATTAAAAGTTCGTCACATATATAAGTTTTCAAAACCGAAATTTGTGTAACGGAAAATTCTACTATACATGCGCAACGCGCAATCAGGTAAAACCGTGCCTGGGTTGAGTGTACTTCATAAACACTGCCGAAAACGCCCGTGGTGCAGTGGTGGCGCCCCTAGCGACAATTGCCGTACCTATTTATTGCACTCATGAATAGAGCAAAATTCCTCCATCCACTTCTTTAGCCTGCGTGTACTGTTAGGACAATCACAGACTGAACAATGTGAACCTGGCATATTGCCTTAGAACAACCTCAGGCAATGTAAATTATTTAAATAATTACGATAAGTAGCCGGCTGTACTACTGGGATGGCTAGGCTTTATTGGCTTTGTTGACATCGTGGGTAGTCTTGAACTCCGACCGGAAAATATTCGCGCATGCCTAATGATAATGCCGATTTAGTCTATTCAGCATTACTGACCTCTAGGGATCACAATCAAATTTCCAAACTTTGCCGCCAGTGACGCTGCTGCTTTCTCGCCAAATCCTTGGGTGTATGATTGTCTGACATGGTGGAGATTGAGGGAGGTCAACTCCGAGTCGGAATGTGCATTTCCAGTTAACGCAGAAACTGATAGTCTTCCCTTGTAACACAACGCCAGGTCAGTGTATGATATACAGCTTCGATATTTGCTTCGCAAGAACGTATGGGCGATTTTCAGCCAAGTGTGCAATTTAGGGGTAAAAAATGTCTTATCGCATTTAACCTATTGAATACAAAATAAACACCCAGGAAGCAATTTAGTATGTTACAGAACACTTTTTTCTAGTTTAAAAAAATTGTTTGGTCATGTTTGAGGGGAAAAAAAACAAAAATAAGCAGGATTTTTTTGGTCAAAATGTCCATTTTGTTACCTGTCTCAAGTGGGGTCACTTTTACTCAAGTTGATTTTTTTCTTTTTTCCCTTGAGAAATCTTATCACTTACAAAACTTCACAGTTTTTTTTGTTTTTTTGGTCTCTAGAACAGATTTGTCTCCCCATTTCTTAGTTTTCCTCTGAAGATATTAGTCAATAAAGCAATATCGCAAACTTGGTTCAGTCACTGTCTTTCATGTTACCACCATCACATCTGAGGACAATAATTAACGTTGTCTCCAATAGGTGTCACTACCATGGTTTTTTTTTAAATACCAGGGTGTAAGGAATTTATTTTGGCTGTATTTTAGAATTTGAAGAGCTGTGGGAGGAATACACAGCTCTGCAAGTTTTTCCAAATTGTGTGTCTCACAAATTGCACGTCTTTCTTGTTACCACAAAATAATGCATGATTCCAGGTAGAAACTGAAAGAGTGACCTGTAATAGTGTAACTGCTTCAGTTTGCCATAATTAAGGCATGTTTGTGTGTGGACAAGTGCCCACAGTACCCTGAAAAACTTTTGGATGTGTCTTTCATGTTACCATAGTTTGTCTTTCATGTTACCATTATTGAGTAACAAAAATGACAAATTGGTAACACAAAAGACAGGTATGATGCCACAATAAAAAAATAAATAAATAAATAAAATCCAGTTCACAGACGTATAATTTTGATGAAATCTTGATGAAACAAGGCCTAGGCCTACTACAGTGGGGTGCAAAAATCTGTTACAATTAATCTCTAAGTGACTGAAAGCAAACCTGAACACTAAATGCTACACAGTTAAACATGGCACATTTCATCACATTTTAAAGCAAGAAATATTTTTATTTTGAACATTTTACACTTTCAAAATAATAAAACAAGGAAAAAGGCCTTGTGCAAAAGTTTGGGAACCCTGTCAGCTAGTACTTCGTAACTCCTCCTCGGGCAGCTATAACAGCTTGCAAGCCCATGTTACTGCGGTAACATGAAAGACAACATGAAAAAATTAAAAATGCATTTCTCATAATTAAAGATAGTTCTTGCATTGCAGCTTTGTAGAATCCTTAGAAATTCACTGAGAAAACAAAATCAGGCCAAATTATGGGGAAAAAATGGGTTTGATTTTTCAAAAGTGTCTTTCATGTTACTTGCACACTTGGCTGAAAATCGCCCGTATACGATTATGTTCCAAAATACTAACTCGACTGTGTTGCTTGTAGCATGAACATGCAGAGGGAAAACCAAAATTGCGAGCTAAAACACATTCTCCATTCAGTCCATGGTTGAAACCGGAAGAATGTATCACAACGAAAATATTCTAGCTCCACAAGGCTTGGAAATTCAATTGTGATCCCTCGAATTTAATTGATTTCTATGAGTGCATGCAAAAGGGAACATGGAGCAGGATGCCAGGCGATTGGGAGGAATATAGGACAAGACCAAGGGAGCTGTTTATAACCGAATCCTTGCATAGGCTTGGGGTGTGTTTTGCATATCAGGATAAAATTAGCTGGATAAGATTCTCCAATTTAAACCCGGAGTGGCTCTCTTTTTCCTTCAGCCCATGCCCCTGTCATGGCTTCACTGATACAGTGTGTGAATTAAAGAGCAAGACTAGTGCCCCCCCTTCTTTGTCCTTCAGTATAAGGAGTGTGGAAAAATATTTTAGACTTACAAGAGAAAGAGTCCTGGACCAGACAATATCTGCGGTCATGTTCTTGCTACCTGTGCTGAACAGTTGAGCAGTAACTTTCATTTTATTTTTACCTTATCTCTTCAACAACAGAGGGTCCCCAAGTTATGGAAACATTCCACAATTGTCCCAGTTGCTAAAACTAAAAACCCGGCAACACTAAATGACTTCAGGCCAGTAGCGTTAACTTCTTTAATCATGAAGACTCTTGAGAAGCTTATTAAAAGTTTTATTGCAGGTGGAGGAGCTTTTGGATCCCCTGCAATTTGCATATAGGTCGGGCAGAGGTGTGGAGGATGCTACTGCCACATTGTCACATTTTCTGTATCACCACCTTGAGGGGACAAAAGCACATGCCTGGCTATTGTTTATAGATTTTTCCTCAGCTTTTAATACCATCCAGCCACATCTTTTCGCAGATAAGCTGATTGGCCTTTTTAAACTAGATTTAAATCTTGTTGGCTGGATTCTGGACTGTTTGACTGTTAGGTCCCAGTGTGTGAGAGTAAACGGCACTTTCTCCAAACAGCAGCACTCTTCCACTGGTTCTCCCCAAGGATGCTGTCTCTCTCCACTTCTCTACATCTTATACACGAATGATTGTCGCAGCAACTATGCTAGTAGGCACATTATCAAATTTGCTGATGACTCCGTGATTGTGAGTCTCCTTGAAGGGGATGAGAGACTTCCTGGGCCTGTGGTAGATGATTTTGTAGCTTGGTGTGATGAGTCTTTTCTCCAACTGAATGTGTAACACAAAAGACATGGTAATCAGCTTTAGAAAGTCTTTTCATTGCCCACCACTGACCAGCATTAAAGGTGCAGACATTGAGCTGGTAGACAGCTATAAATATTTGGGCGTTTTAACTGATAATAAGCTGTGCTTTGATGCTCATGTTGCTTTTACAATGAAGAAAGTCCAGCAGCGACTTTTTTTCCAGAGGAAAATGTCTTCTTTTAATGTTTCCTCTGAGATGATGAGTCTCTTTTACAGAAGTTTTACTGAATCTGTTTTAATGTTCTGTATCATAGCTTGGTTTGGAAATTTGACTCTGACCAATAAAAACAGGCTTGGTAGCCTTATCAGTGGCTAGTAAGGTTTGCGGTAGGGGTCATGCTCAGCTCACTGACCTGTATGGTAGGCAGGTATTGAGAAAGGCTGTCTCTACTGTGGAGTGCCGGGATCACCCCCTTCACTCAGAGCTTTTATTGTTACCATCAGGACGTCGGTGGAAGATGCCTGCCATTAGGACCAAAAGATTTAAGGTCTCTTTCATCCCTGCTGCCATTGGGTTGTTGAATGGCACATAGCATTGTTTCTGCTGTTGTCTGTAGCTGCTTGTGCTTATTCAGCACAGACTCTTTAGGCTTCTGATGATTGCACTTTGCACTTGTATCTGTACTTTGCCCAGTGATGCAAATGTGAACTCCTTTTAAATCCTCATTTTTATTTATTATTTATCTCATTTTACTTTTAATCTGCCTCTCTGTAATCTGTCCAATATGTGTGTTGATTGTCTCCCATCAGCGTTTGGTTGTCTGGTGTGTTTGTATGTTTTTTTGTGTATCCTGGCTGCAAACCAATTTCCCAGCAAGGGACAATAAAGATACTTTGACCTGATTCGGAGGGATTTGGTCGGGTTCAGGATCTTGCTCTGTGTGGTTATCCATACATTTGACTTACTCAGCATTCCCTGCTTTGTCAACCTCAGCTCTGTGTTTTAGAATATCCACATTTTACAGAAGAAATCAAATGGATGGAGGACATAAACAGACCAATTTTCACCACTCTAGAAAACAACCATTAAATTCTGAGAGGATCTAAAACTTAGAGACCCCCCCCCCCCTCCCACACCAACACACACAACTATTCCTTAAATGGCCGCCGCTGTATGACTCTGAAATACCGATATCTGAACACGGAGTCTCGGTCTCTTTCCTTGTCCAGAAGCTAAGGTCACCTACCCCCTGCTATCAGCATACAGCATCATAGCAACATGACCTCCAGCTATGAGCCAGTTGGAGTCCAACAAAATTATAGCGAGAGACAACAGATAGGAGTCTTTGGGGAAACTCAGACCTCGAGTTCATAGAACACTGTCAGGCTACTCGAAAACTCTGCCAAAAAAAAGTTAAATATGGCAGACTGAGAATAATGTAGATTTGAGAGAGCTTGGGTGATGAGGTAACCTGATATCAGAAGACCTGGCTGCCCACTGAACATGGGCTGCGCTGACATTGCCGCCAACAACATTTACAGACGGAGCTGCACTTTCTCAGCAAATGTAACCAACGCAAACAAATTACGGACAGTTTCCTCCTGAAATCCAAACCGTTACTCTACCCCGCTTTTCTCAAACAGGCTGAATCTGAACAAATGGAAACATTCTTGGAACGGAAGGGTTTGTTGTAAAATTGGCGACAGAAATGTGTCACTACCTGCTACAAACAGAGAAAAAAACAGCCTCAATTCCTGTTCCTCTTGCCATCCCCTTCTTTTCTCTGCTTCCAGAGTTGGTCACAATCATTCAGTTTGTTGTTGTGCTGATATGCTGTACATTGGAATACCATTGTAAGTAGTAATCATATATCGGTCACACTTTAGATGAAGTGTTGCATGTATAATGCCTTCATAAATGAGACATAATGTCTTCATAAATCATACATAAGCAAATGTCATGCTTTGTAAAGGGTGAAATAACACATCCTTATTCAGCATGTGATGCCAGATGAGATGTAACTGACAATGTAACTTTGATGGCCTATAAAAAAGTTTCTCATTAACAAGGTGCCACACAAGAAGCAACTCATGATGGGTAAAAGCAAAGAGCTCTCTCAAGACCTTTGCAACCACATTGTTGCAAAAAATGCGGATGGCATTGGTTACAGATGTATTTGTAAACTTCTGAATGTTCCAGTGAGCACCGTTGGGGCCATATTCTGGAAGTGGAAAGAACATAATTTCACCATAAACCGGCCATGACCAGGTGCTCCTAGCAAGTTTCTGACAGAGGAGTCAAAAGAATAATCAGAGGAGTTGTCCAAGAACCAAGGACAACTCACGGAGAGCTTCAAAAAGACCTGGAATTAGACTTAGCAGGTACAGTTGTTTCAAAGAAAACAATAGGTAATGCACTAAACCGCCGTAGCCTCTATGCAGGCTCACTGCGCAAGACTCTATTGCTGAAGAAAAAGCATGTTGAAGCTTGTTTAAAGTTTGCAGCACAACATTTGGACAAGCTTATGAAATACTGGGAGAATATAGTCTGGTCAGATGAGACCAAAATTGAACTCTTTGGATGTCATAGCACACACCATGTTTGGATGACAAACGGCACTGCCCATCACCCCCAAAACTCCATACCAATAGTGAAGTTTGGAGGTGGGAACATCATGGTGTGGGGCTGTTTTTCAGCATATGGTACTGGAAGACTTCATATAATTGAAGGAAGGATGAATGGAGAAATGTACCAGGACATTCTTGATGAGAATCTGCTGTCATCTACCAGGATGCTGAAGATGAAACGAGGGTGGACATTTCAGCAAGACAATGATCCCAAACACATAGCCAAGGAAACTCAACTGGTTTCAGAGAAAGAAAATAAAGCTGCTAGAATGGTCCAGTCAATCACCGGACTTGAATCCAATTGAAAATCCATGTAAAGAAGATCAGAGTTCATAGAAGAGGCCCCTGGAACATTCTAGATTTGAAGACGGTTTGTGTAGAAGAATGGGCCAAAATCACACATGAGCAATGCATGCGACTAGTTTCTCCATACAGGAGGCGTCTAGAAGTTGTCATTATCAACAAAGTATTACATAAATTTCAGTAAGCGCGTTCAATACTTTATCCCTGTTTCATGCCACTTTATTACACATAACTTAATTTATGGACTTATGTTCTAATTTCTTTGAATGTGTGGATTACCTGGGTTGTCACCGACATCTGGTGAAAATTTCACGTCAATAGCCCCATTAGAAATATATTTACTGAGAAAAATGTTGACGCGTTAAATACTTATTTTTTCAGCGGTATGAATGTAGTGCAGGGCTTCTCAACCTTATCCAGAAAGGGCCGGTGTGGGTGCAGGCTTTCATTCCAGCTGAGCAGTTACACACCAGATCAATCTCTTGAGTTCTTCGATGCCATTCAATTTCATTGATAGCACTTTCCACAGTAAGACTGTCATGAAGATGCTTTACAGAGTAATAACCATGCAACACCCAGCCTGAGTTCCCAAAATGCTTAAGACTTTGATTAATTGTATCAGGCGTGTAGTGGACTGGTTGGAATGAAAGTCTGCACCCACATTGGCCCCTTTCTGGATAAGGTTGAGAACCTCTGATATAGAGGCATTTAATAGAATGTGCTGAGCAGCTGTTTAAGTTCTTTTAAGTTGAAACGCATGGCTGAGCGATGGAGAAAAGCAGAGTAAAAGAGTGAGAAAAACAGAAAGATAAAAAGATTTAGCTGGGGCTGCTGGAGGGAGGGAGAGCCCCCAGTACCCCTTTAATGGAATCATCATCAGAGCCATATTTGGGGTGCTGAAATGGACCACAGAAAAACAAGGTGCCCGGCTTGTCTTTTACCCAAACTCATTAGTAGAGAAAACTGAAAATTTTATTTTTACAGTATTTTTATCTTCATCTGTGAACTCTGTTTACTGTGCCTTGGTTTCTACAGTCTGCAGTTGACATTTTTGCTCATTAGGCAAGTTGTGTACCCATTTGAGTCTGACTTCGATAGTCCTTGTGTACACGAACAAGTAGACTATTTGCTTAATGTGAAAAACTGAAGCAGGACTGAGAACAGCGGCACAAATTGTGAATAATAACATGCGCTGTAGTTATTATTGTTAGTGTCTCTGTGTATTTCTACACCCCAACATGACTTATCTTAATCAGGGGCCTTTTCTGCAGAACAGGATTACGGAGCTGCCTGAAGAACTGTAATGGGGAAACCCAGGACCCCACTCAGATCTGGGCTGCAGTATGGCTGTTCTGAGCTTCAGTCAGACAAGTGATCTGGCTAACTAAGTCCTCTGGCTTTCTGAAGCAGGCTCAAAATGTTAACTTGAGTGAGACTTCGGAGACCGATTGAAGAGTGAAATCTACAGTACACTGGCAGTGTCGTCAGAGATTGTTAGAATTTTTGACAAAGAACCAGACTTTTAATAATATTTCTCCGCTTAATTAAAAACAATTTCTGTAATTTTTCATAATCTCTGCTCCTTTTGAGTTTAATTGTTAATGACTACTGCAATTAGAGAGCTAAGCGCTGGCAGTGTGGGTGTTTGAGTACCAGTCCTATTAATTAACACTGATTTACAGCTCCACCTCAAATTCAACTCCATGCAAAAGTTTTGAAGCCAATTACACATTCATAACACGTCTGCAAGTTGATACTACAAACAAATACTGTAATTTTGCACTGTATTGCCCCTGAGAGAAGGATTTTTAACAAATATTTCCTCCTTTTCACAAAGGAATTCATCATTGCTCTCAAATCACTGTTTTCAAATCTCTGGTTTCTTCCAAGACCTTTTGTCTGAGAATCTGCCAGTCGAGCGCACGCGCAACGTCACTGAGCGATTATATGAGCAGAGTAGGTGGAGGGTGGAGGTCGTATCATCAAAAGCAGACGTCAAATAAAAGACCGCAAACAAGGCAGATAAATCGAAAAGGGTAAAATAATCAAACACAGAACTGTGTAAACGAGTCTTCCAGAAATGATTTGGCAATGATTTTGTTTCTCCAAAGATTTTGAAGGAGAGGGAGATGTGTTTTTTGTGCAAAGTTTTCAGGCAATTATTGGGCTGGTCTGAAGTGCCATTGCTCAGTGTCCTATCCACCCCCACCCCCAGTCTCTCAGAGCCTGTAGAATTGGTCCGCTAATCAAATACATGATAGCTTTGTTCTATGCCAGCATGGCCGAGATGGTAGAGGCCAATTTGCGGTCTGTGGTGGGCCAATTACAGAGCAGTTACTGCAATGATCTGTCTGTTCTCAGCCAGTTCACTCATTTTTTTTATGTGGGCTCTCCTGTCCTTATAATGACCCCGACCCTGTGCGATAGCGATGCACCATCTTCGTGTGCATGCGTGTGCACGTTTGTCTTTCCGCATTTTTACGTTTATGCCTCTGTTGTGCACGGCTGTATGCAAACAGAGCCGTTTTCCTTTGTTTGTTGCTTACACCTTATAGCTCGTACCGGTAATTTGCACACACACGGCGAGATGCGCACATTCCAATGCATTTAAAAACATATTTGCACGCGCCGTCACGTAAACATGCACAGAAATGTGTGTACAGTCACATAAACAGGCTCAGGCATAAAGATATCTCCGCATTTGCATGTCTACAGTCACGTAAGCGTGGGCACGGACAGATACATATTTACAAGCACAGTCACTTTCAGCTAAACAAAAAATACCAGTTCGTACACCCACATGCAAACACAGAAGCAAACACACATACGGTCTCGTGCACAACGGACACATAGCTTGGCGCATCATTCGGTGCAGAAATAGAGCCGCAGACCCTCAGCACAGCCTCACTGTATTATTATTACATTGCTTCTGCAATGCCAAGAGAGCGGAGCCAGTTTTTCTACTGCTGTCAATGACTAAACGTGAAGGTTAAGCGTATTTAATTGGTGCAAAGCTGCCAACTGGTGTTTTTAGGTTTTAATTGTGCAGTGAGACATACAAGACCGCGCGGAGGGAATCTATTTCAAGGTATGTGTGTCAATATGTGTTGTCAGAACAGCAGTCAGCAAATCCTTAGTGTATGTGTGGATGGAGTTGCAAGCCAAACTTATAAATCATTTTTTTCACCTACACGCCCTGGGAGAACTGATGACTTCAAATGTCACATAATAACTGGAGAAATCTTGCCTGCCGGAGTACTTCGAAACAGAACGGAGGGGGAGACACCAGACACATCAATAGGGCATTGAAAAGCACCTCATAGGGGAATGAAAAAAATGCTTTAGTTCAAGATGGCCCCAAAAAGGGACAAATTACAAGTCTTTAAAAATCATAAATATAATACAGAGAGAGGTAAAGTGTTCAAAAATAAAACAATATGTTGTGTGACTCTGCAGATAAACTGCATTGATTATCTTGCATAGTTTTGGGCACAATGTCCTGTAGTTTTTACAATAATTTGGCTGGTGGGTTGTTGCAAGCATCTCGGGGATCTTGCTGCATATGTCCTGCAAAGTGGCTGTCTCACTTGTCATTAACTCCCTGGGGAACACACACATACACTCGCGCGCACACACGTACACACACGCACAAATGTTGTATTTTCATGTTTTGCGTGGTCATCCCATAGACTTGCGTATGCACCCTAACCCCTTATCCTGACCTTAGCCATAAACATGACATGCTTAACCTTATCCCAGCCCCGATCTTACAATTCCTGTTACACCGTGGGGACAAGTAAACGTCCCTATAAAGATTAAAAAAAAAACTTGTACTCTATCACTTGACGGGACATATGGTCTCCACAATGATTTGAATTACCCCCCCACACACACACACACACACAAAAACCCACAATTTCACTTGAAACAATAGCACACATACATACACATTCTCACTAGAAGCACACACACTCACATTTAATCAGTCCATCTGGACAATCTAGTCCAAAACAATTAAGTCCTAAAGGAATCAAAACAATTTATTTTGTATTTTTTTAATCTTGTGTGCACTTCTCTGAAGTCAAGTTCAAAGGAACCCAGTTGGCAATCAGGTCTGCAAAACTGTGCTTTGAAGGTACAACAGGCTTATGATCATTGTCAAAGATATAAAAGTATTATTTGACTGAAGCCACTCTCAAATAAGTGAAATGAAATTTGATGTTTTACTGAAAGCAAATAGCAAATTATATACTTTGTACGTTTGGGCCAGGAATTTGGGAAGAAATTGTAAGGTCTGAAAAAGTCCACGCAGAAGAAGTTTAACCCTTGTGCCTGGTTCGGTTCAGACTGACCGCCTGTGTCCCTAATAGAGAAAGACCTGATCTTCTTCTGTGGTACTCAGAAAAGAAATGTTCCCAGGAGAGTAATTAGTTTGATGCAAATACATTTTTTACTTTCAAAGTGCTGTAAAAACAGTATTATTTTGGCAGGGTAAATTCATAGTTCTGAGAGGACTTACTGAGAAACTGAGAGCAGTACTGAGCAGAAGTTTTATGCAAATATGACACCATTCTGTGAGGCAATATACTTCTAAAAGTTATAAAACAAAAGGCTTGTTAATACTGCGAAATGTACCATGAAGTGCCATGAATTAAATAAGTTAATAATTGATGTGACTACCAGTAACGGAGCTGTTAGCCCGTTACTGAGACCGTTATGATTATTGAACTCTGTCCGGAAAATGTACGCCTCCCTGTCGGTTACGCGCCTGTGACTGCTGTTGTAAGTCGGCGAAAGCTGGGACAAGCGTCTTTTTAATACACTGAACAAAAATATAAACGCCCCATGTCAAATTTTTGAGTTTTTATTTACAAAAAACTGGAACCGGGATTCATCTGTGAATAGCACTCTTCTCCAGCGTGCCAAGGGCCATCGAACATGTGCGTTTGCCCATGCGAGTCGGTTCCGACGCCGGACAGCGTTGAGGATGCCGAGCGTGCAAGTTGGCTTCTCGCAAGCGGTTACCGACTGTCTGTGGTGTGATGCGTCTGTTGTGCAGACCAACGGTCTCATCCGCTGTGCGTGTCGCTGATCTGAGCCAATCCCGCAGGTGGATGAGCCGGATATAGCGATCTTGTGCTGGTGTGGTCACACGTGGCCGATGTGGATGAGGTCGATTTGCAGTAATGCCTGTCTGTCGGAAATGAACACTCAAACGGCCTATCGTCCGATAGTTAACATTCAGCTGCACAGCGACCGCTCTGGTGGACATCCCTGCATCCAGCATGCCAATGGCACAATCTCGCATGACCTGAGACATCTGAGGCATGATGACTTTTGACAAAATTTGACATTTTGGGGTGGCCCTTTATTGTCCCCAGTATAAGGAGTGTCTGGTTACTGCTCATTCTGTCTGATCACTGTTTGGAAATGCCACACCCATGTACTGAGTGAAATCACTGCATCACTGAGCAAATGCTCACAGACAGAGAGATGGATTAAAAAATGGTACACAAATCAAGAGAAATATCCCTATTGTACAAGTAAAAGTCAGCATATGTTCACTTGGAGTTGTTAACTCCATGTGGCATCAATATTTGACATGGGGCGCTTATATTTTTGTTCAGTGCATAATGGCATGCATGTGAACATGTAGAGCTAAGTTTTCATAAACTGTTTTAACTTTGCGCTCACCATTAGCTTGGCCAACTAATGGGGGGCGCTGCGGTCAAATTAACATCTAGCCAAACAGTTTTACTTGGTTTCAAATGTTTTCTAAAAGCAGAGGAAAAATAAGCGCTCGCTACCTGTTTGTTTAGTCAGTCAGCGGGATGGTGGTTTCCGGGGTGGAAACCGAGCGCTCGTACACAAGTGCATATGTAAGCAGTAAACTGTGGGGTGGAATATTCCAGCTCAGGGAATGAGCAGAAAATGCTGTAAATTACCTGGTCTGCTGCAATAATAATTGTTATGTTTTTAGTTTGAAATATTATTGTTTGTATGTATGACCGAATGAATACTTATAATTTAAGTACTGTGCTTTATGGTGGATGGGAAATGTCTTGGTTTCTCCCATCAAGGGAAAAAGTATTTAAAGGGCTGCTAAGCTTTCAGTTGGGGTTGGTTGGGCTGAGGGTTGGTTCTGCAGTGCTTTTGTAAGGTGGGAATTATCAGACCCATTGCAAAAATGTACTGTTATTTGTTTTTTTTTCTCTTAAAAGTCTTAGTTTTTTTCTTTTTTGATGGCTTGCACTGTAAATAGCCCTCACCTTCACCTGCACCTCTGGGGAAAATAAATACAATTTTTTGCACATATTTTGGTTTGGTTGCCTCCATTTTTGGATTTGGACCTTGGCTGCTTCGGGTTCCCCCAACACTACCCTTTACCTAAAAATTAGGTACGCTGTCCTGTAGTTCTATACTCTTAGGAGACAATTTTTCTTTTGCATGTTCCAAGCATATTAGACAACATTCCATGGTTCTACAGACTCTTGCCTGCTTCTGTCTCTACAGGTGATCCCAGACAGTCTTGATGATGTTGAGATCAGGGCTCAGTCAAGGCAATAATATCTGTATCGACTGTCTTTAATGAAATACAAACATTTATTTGAAGGGTTCATTTGCAAAAACAGTTATGTGCCTTTTGATTTATTTTCCTAAATCATGTTTTTTAATTGTGCACTCCAGGGAATATCAATATAATTAGTGCTGGGTTATTTCAGTAAGATATCCCAAAATGTTTCACTTTTCCTAAATGGTGTTTTTTGATTGAGGAGTCAAAGGAATATTCATCAAACTCCTGTTGGTTTATCCATTTTAAGAATGGCCTGTTTTTTTTTTTCCCAATGAACTCCTCATTTGTAAACCGATTTTTAACATTTGGTATCGCAAGTCTGCTCTTTATCCTCAGCAAGACTAATGTGGAAAACAAAGCATAAACATTTTTAAGAACAAATTTAATAAAACAACTTAGGATGGCTAACATTTTTGCACGGTGCTGTATTTCCCCAAATTTACCGGTAGGAACCAGATGCTTACTAAACTGTAACACATTAACTGTAACACTGTTGCAGGTTTTGAAAGTGAGTGCTAGTCCGTGGCCTTCTGGGTTATAGCCTAAGCAGAGCTGTAACCAGGACCAAAAAACTACTCAGGTCAAGAGACTCTGCCAGGCGTAGCCTGTATCTCAAGCTAAGACTGAAATTTGGGAAAATATTTCAGAACATTATGCAAATTTTCAATTGGGCATTAAAGAACAGGTCTTGACCTAATGTCCTCTATGGCACACTATATGGCCAAAAGTACGGCTTGTGGACACTTTACTGAAGCCGCATTAACGTACAGAGAAAATTGATGTTTTTAAATTGTAAATATCTGCCATTTTAATTGAATTTGGAATGCATTAGTCAGCATGGCCTGGCAGACTTTAAGCTTCCATTTGAAAGTATTGCCGTAAGGATTTTCCATTAGGATTTTGCAGCTCTTGATATGCCCCTTCACCCCAACCCTCACTGAAGGCTCCACTACTGAAATGATTTGGAGCTGTAAGGGGGGGAAAGGCGTTCAAAAAGGGAATTCAACTCCAAATCGAGGAGCAGAATTGTATAAAAAATGCCCTCAAATGAAAGCTGAAAGTGTGTCCCATCAGCCCAGACCGACCAACTGATTCCTACTTCAATGAAAATGACCGATACCTACAATCTTAAGTCTGAGTCCTATGCTTGTCAATGAGATTTCAGCAAAGTGTTGACATGCTCTTAACAACAGAGGGTAATTTACAACCCCGGTTGTCATACGTAAGCTACAGTTACAGCCTGAATATAAGCCAGAATGGCTCGTCCGCCTTGGAAAAATAAAGGGGGGGACACAGGATGTTCGACCGCTGGTGTGTTTGCGCTACGCCTAACGCAAACACTCGCGATGCCCAAACTCGTGGTGCGCGCAACACGGTGTTTGATCTCCGTAGCATCCGTTAATTAAAAGTCATGGAAAAGTCAATATAACTGGGCCGGGAGCAGGGAGTCATCCTCATGTTCGAAGCAACACTTTATTGAGGCCCATGGCACTGGTCCACATCAGAAAAATCCCAGTGAATTAACCAATCGCCCCTCTTACCGGACCTCCGGAGGTGACAGATCCATTTGGCTACATTGTGCAAATAAGCACAGTACTGCAGAGGAGACTCTGGAACTGATTACTGAGTGGTGTGGTTTTTTTTTTTTTTTTAACAGTAAATGCTCATCTTAACTGGCAGACAGCTGTGGTGCCCTGAGGAGATTACGCCATAACCCCAGATGGTCAGGCTGGTGGATGCTGTGTTTTTACACGCGCTAGCTGGTCGATCAAGTCAACCAGCTGTTCACCAGCCGCTAGTTGGCAAATCCACCTATTTAGAACCATCTTACTCAACCCTGAGCACATTTTACGAGCCATGGATCAACTTAAACCATCTAAGACCAGTTTCAACCAGCGTAGATTGCTGCTATTTTCAGCTGAGCTCAGCTGATGGTGATGGTGGGTGAGACTAATGAGAATAATTCTCATTACACCCACACACTGCATTCCCCAACTCTATATCTTAGCATTTCACCTCAAAAATAAAACTGGTGGGCTGTTTGCACTTCTTCTACTTATGAAATGTTGCTTCCCTCCAGGGAATTCTAAACTTTATTTCCTACCAATACAGTTGGTGTTGCATCGTTGCTCGGGATAATAGCGTCCGCTCTGCGTCAGTAATGTAATGTTGTGCATAACTGGGTGGCTCAGTCATGTGAAGCACCAAGCAACGGTTGACATGTGGGCTGCAAGGTCTGGCATTAAATTCAGTCCCCTAATCCAGCCAGGAGCTTCAGTAGGGGACACGCAATGCTAAATGTAATTCAGACAATGATTTTGTAATCTACTTGCGTTTATGATTCTATTCGTAGTCCCGGTCTTTCCCAGGTCAGCAAAACCATCAACCCTCCTGTGCTCCACAGTTCCCGTGGGGAAAAAAAAGGACTGCAGTCCGCAAAATAAGAACCGGCAATAATTGTCTTTTTACCGTGAAGCCGATGGTTATGACTTATGACCGTCCCTGGCTGCTTTTTACAGACCCGCTCCTCCCATTAGCTTCTCCATGCGCTCAGTTTCTGGCCAATATTCAGCAACCGAGATGAGCAATGCTCCAATAACACTTGGAATTTCTCGGCAGATTCCGCTGCTCTTCATCAAGCCTCGGATGAGTGACAGAATGTTGATACGCTGCTCCCCCTGACATTTTCTTTGCCGGAAGACCCTATTTACGCAGTTGTCTAAATCTGCGCACTACATCGCCACCTAAAAATGGAGGCAAAACTGACCTTCGCAAAATCTTATGCGTGGTGACGCTTCTTTGTGTCTTCACACAACAGGCAACACGATGTTTTCACCAATTTGACATCGAACCCAGCGCTGCTGCCACTGGACGCCACCATGTTTATCCAGAAAAAAAAAAAAAGTTCCGGCTAATGGCTTCCACAGTCACATATCCTAGGTTTCATGAGGAACGAATCGGCCGAGGTTTGCCGAGTGGCTCCAATAAGCGAGCTACGTGTTTCTTAATTATGTGTTATTCTAATGTTTATAGGTAGCGGTGAAGTGTTACGGAAAATAATGGTTTTATATCCAAGTCGGAAAATGTACTTGGATAATCAGACTTAACGCTAGCTGTGTCCTAATTACGGGAGAAGACAAAAACAACTGCAAAAGAGGGATCTGAAGAGCAGCAGTGGTGGTGGTGTTGTGTCTTCCTGAGTCAAACGTTTTCATACCTCCAAGGTCCCCTAGTCCATACATCATTGGAGAGTCACAAAATCTCAGAAGCCATCAAATTTTATTCCAGCCTTGAACTGGACAATAATCCAAATCCGGTGAGTAGTCCTTGCACAAGGAGTACTACCTCAGTGTTCCCACATAGCCATATTTATGGAAAAACCCCATCAAACTTTGTTCCAATCACAATATATGGGTCGTACACTGATTATCTCAAGTTCTTTCTTTCCCCTATTGGTTGGCAAGCTCTCCATGGGATTCTCTGGAAAATATTGGTGGCGCACAGAAGTATTGGTCTCATAAAAAAAGAAAGAAAATACATTAAAAAGGACAGGAAAATGCAGTCAGAGGAATAGGATACAAATAGATACATAAATGATTGATCTGATTGTGTTTTCAGTAACAACTAATGATTTTACTGAACAAATATTGATCATAGCTACAAAAATCAAATACATTTAAATGTCTCACTTGATTATGTTTTCAAATCAACTGAACAGAAGATACTAATCAAATCTACAGAAGCCCGCTGCTTATGTGTGTGTGTGTGTGTGTATTACTGCTGCTCACATAATATGGTTACTGATTATTGATTATGGTTATTAATTATGGTTATTGATTTACTGATGAATATGATGAGAAATATTGAAATATAATCCTCAACAACTTGGTAACATCTGATTCGCAAAAGGTTATGAGGAACCTGATCATAAAATTATTTTTCTAGCCTCCTATAAAAATACCGACGCTGAAATTAGTGGTGAGCATCACAATTAGTACTTGAAGTAGGACTATATTTTTAAGCACTGAATTTCTTAAAACTGCTCTGTACAATATTTATCTGTTGAAGCCTGTGAAAACACGATGTTATTAACTGTATAATGATGCATGAATTGCCTGCCAGTAGGTCAGAGGAATCGTTGTCAGTGCAGCATACACTACAGGCCAAAAGTTTGGGGCCACCCTCAAGAATGGTTAAACATTTCAAGTAAGAGAGGGGCTAATTTGGATGAAAATGTTTTGTAAAATTCGACTGCGTATCCGTCTGGTCCAGGGGCCTTGCCACTTTGCATTGCTGTAATTGAGCTGATGATTTTGTTAAGTGCAATGGGCCTATCCATATCTGTCCTCTTATCAGGGTTTATAGAGGGAATGTCTAAGTTATCTAAAAATTTAAACATGTCCGAGTTGTCCTCTGGGAATTCAGATAAGTACGAATTTGAATAAAATGTCTTAAGGTGTTATTTATTTCAAAGGGATCGACTTAATTCATCAAATGAATTCTGGATCTGTGGTATGAGTTGAGCTGCTGATCTGCATTTCAGCTGGTGGGCCAAGAGACTGCCTGCCTTTTCACCGTGTTCGTGTATAAGACCTCGAGACCTAAGCAGGTACTGTTCAGTTTTCTGTGTTGATATTAAGTTATATTGCATTTGTAAGTCCAGTCTCTCTTTGTATAGTTCAGGGGATATGGAGTATCTGCGGTCTAATTCATGTATTGAGTCTATGAGTTGATCCTGCCTTAATTTCCTGGCTTTATTGCATGCTGCAGTGTAGGATATTATTTCTCCTCTAATTACCACCCTAAGTGTCTCCCATAAGAGAGATGGCGATATTGAGTCTGATTTATTTGTCCGTAAAAAATTATCTATGGCAGTGGATATCACTTTGTGAAAGTCTCTATCTGCCAATAAGGTCGAGTCTAATCTCCAAATGTGGGGCGCAGCTTGGTTAAGGGTAAAACTTAAATCCAGCAATACTGGTGAGTGGTCTGACTCCACAATGGCCAAATATTCAGTTTTCTTAACTAAGGGTAACAGGGTTTTATCGATGAAGAAATAATCAATTCTTGACTACGAGTGGTGTACATGTGAAAAATATGAACATTCTTTATTGCGTGGGAAAAGAAAACGCCAGGGATCTATGCAGCCCGCCTCATACATAAATGTTGACAGAGCATGAGCCATTTTGGATGGAGACGTTGACTTGGAGCTAGACCAATCTAAGGTCGGGTCTATAACACAATTCAAGTCACCGCCAAAGATCAAACGATGGGAGTCCATATTAAGTAAAACAGAGATTAACTTAGTAATAAAACTGGCATCGTCCCAGTTAGGTGCATATATACAAGCTAGTATAACTTGAGTATTAAAAAGGGAGCCAATCACTATGGTGAAACGGCCCTGTGGATCCAATATGGACTCCTTGAGAGTTAATTGTACATTTTTGTGGATTGGTATCACTGTTCCTCTTGCCTTTGTATTGAACTGTGAATGGTAAAGCTGACCTATCCATGGTTATTTAAGTTTCATATGATCTGCGGTTACCAAATGCGTTTCTTGTAAGAATGCTATCTCCGTTTTTAATTTTTTAAGGTGGGCAAAATTTTTTGCTCGTTTCACCGGACCTCTCATACCTTTTACGTTCCAACTGGTAAAGCGGACTGTAGAACCTCCCATTCTTACTTTGCTATTTAATGATACAGACATTGTTGTTCAGTCTGTGGCTGACCTGACCCAGTGACCTCATCTGAGAGCCAATCACATGAAGGCATGCTATTTTATCCATAAAATTAAATGCTGTAAAATAAAAATACTAAAAAAACAAACATAAATGAAGTATATAATCTGATATGACAGTACTAAACCTAAATCCCACTAAAACCCACCCTATCTGTGCATTTGCTTCCCCAACTGAAGCTAACTGCAATTCCCTACATAACTCACGGGTCTCCCGATCGACCATCCACTCTTTAACCATCTTGGGAGGGCTCCCAATCAACTTGTATGCAAGGATTACACAATCAATCTATACATTGAACCAGATTAAGTTAGTTGTAGACAGATGAGTGGCACGTGAACACAAAGATGTTGTTCAGGACTGCATCATAACCATACAACATCATTATCATCCTTGCAAATAAGTTTTCTTACAAAAAAAAGGGTAAAACCTTGCAACAAAGTGCCCAATGACCCAGATTCAAGTTTACAAAACGGTGCCATTACCTCACCTAACACAATACAACTAAATATATGATCTTTTAACCTGAAAGTTATTTCTTTGTATCAGGTTTTAAAATAAAGTAGATATAAAACGAAATTAAATACAGCGATAATGATCTAAACAGGATAATATACCATATAACTTCTCACATGGGTGTGTGGGCAGGCACATATCATATATAAATAAACCATTTGCACACGGACTTTTGAAACAAAGCATTCATCTTACCCACTGTGTCCCAAGGGCGTAGAAAAACCATAACCAAAAGCGGTCCATGTCGAGGGAAACAAAAAGAGACTTAAATGTTCAGTTGTCCTTGTTTAAACTGCCACAAAATAAACAGTAAGTCACCATCATTATGGCGGTTTTGACCGACGTTACTCCTCCAGTTTAAATTAACCTGCGGGCTTAAGTTTATTTTGCAACATGGTGATCATAAAAAGCTTGGGCCTCCTCAGGGGACTCAAAGAGGAGGCTTTCTCCATCAAACGTAACTCTGAGTCCGGCTGGGAAAAGCAGGCGGAACGACACTCCACTTTGTTAAAGAGCCTGTTTAAAGGGGACCCATTATGCTGATCCTTCTTTTAATACATATTAGTAATGTTATAATGTTGGTTGTCCATACTCAACCTCTGTAAAGTTTCTAAACATAAGGGTCTTCGCGAGATCTGGGCGAAACCTGACGTCAGGTTGTGCTGTCCAAGTAGTACAGACCTAGCCAAAGCCAATCACGGCATTGGACCTGCCCACACTGGAAACTATTCGAGCAGACATGAACAACCGCGGATCATATGATGCCTAAAGCTGGGGACACACGACAAGATTTTCACAGTCTTTGCAGATTTTGGAAAGACTTGGAGCACACATTACACGACTGGCTTCCGCAGATTCTTGTAAAGACTGGGGATCACACATTTAAGGACTGCAGCAGATGAGGGAGCACACACTACACAACAGCATCCAGAGTCGGCTCAAAAAATTCAAACATGTTTGAATTTTGGCGACTGAAGTCAGGCAGAGTCTGTTCACCTCACACACTTGCTGATTCCAGTCTGTACCACATCACTCACTAACAGATTCTGCGCTGACTTGTCATGACGACTGTCCTCAACTAGAGCTGACTGGCGCAGACTAGCCCCAACTGCAAATCGTGGGTAAAATCTGACCAAAAATCTTGTAGTGTGTCCCCAGCTTTAGTAGCATCTACACTTCCAGAAATATAAAAGAAGAACCGCAGATCATTTGAGGTGCAGTTTTGTCAGTATCTCTCTCAAAGCTGCATGTCCGTTTACATTTGGACGCGAAGAAAAGCACCTATTTCTCTTCCAAAAGACGATGCCTCCAGAAATCAGTGGGTAGCTTTTTTGTTTACTGGTGGCGAATAGGCACGGCCAAAGGGAACGTTAGCTGTTTGTGCTCAGCATTTCACCAAAGACAGCTTTGTCAATAAAGGATAATTCGACACAGGATAAGTGTTTCAGCTGCTTCTCAAACCTGAAGTAGTTGCATCGATCAAGCGCTCGGAGCCACAAGCTGTAAGTAACTATATAACAGCAAATAATGTAAGTGAAGCTAACGAGTTGCGGGAGGCTAGCGGGACCGCTAACGATAGTTAGCACTAACAACTGTCCTCAAACGCAGGCTTTGTAAAATATCTGAAGATAAAGCCTGTATCGGTCGCGACTGTCCACGACTCACAAGCTATGTTTCCATCCACTTGTCAATCGAATTATCTGAAGTTCGCCAAAAATATTCATGCGAATAAAGCTGGTGAAAATACGTTTCCATCTAACGGCATTAAAGCGAATAAAAAGTAGTGCATAATGACACCACATGCTGTTATGCGATCAAATTGGTGTATCGAATACATTTCTGATATTTTAAGCTGTTTCCATTCATTTTCGCACTGAATCGCAGAACCTTCAAGTGAACAAAAGTAGTTTGTTAGCCAAGTAATTTAGCTGGTTAGCCAAAATGGATCGCGTTTACCAACAAATGATGATAATTGCACAAGTTGTAGTAGTGCTTAGGTGCCAGCTATTAGCAGCATAGCAGACCATTATCAAAAGGAAACGACGGCATCAAAACACCGTCAAGATGCAGTAGCAGATTTATTCGGCGAATAACGTTTACCGATCAAGAGAAAATCTGATGAGATGGACCGTACAAACTATGAGTTGATAGTCTTGAAATCAAGTCTAATTTCACCGTCTCCGTGAGGCATTTTTAATTCGATATTACTTAATTCGTATAAGAACGTGTGGATGGAAACATGGCTACAGATGCGGAAGCAGTTGCTTCACAGCATAAGCCTACCCAACTGATGGCCTGTTGAATGTGGCCGTAGCACTGCGGCTAACGTAGCTGTTGCTAATGTTTGTGTCCTAAATATCCAAGAGTAATATCAGGGGAAATTCAACAGAAGGTGTTTGTCCAAGAGCCAGGAGCGATTTATTTCCCCGAAATGACCAGATGTTTAATGCATATCTCTGTTACCTTGGGACATTTGAAACTGCACTGCTGGCCAATCTCCAGTGGTGGGTGTGGCTGGTATTAACCCTTTTCCACCTATATAGGGCGGCACGGTGGCACAGTGGTTAGCACTGCTGCCTCACAGCAAGAAGGTCGTGGGTTCGAATCCGGTCTGGGGCCTTTCTGTGTGGAGTTTGCATGTTCTCCCCGTGTTCGCGTGGGTTTCGTCCGGGTACTCCGGTTTCCCCCACCCACAAAAACATGCATTATAGGAACACTCTAACCAGTACCCCTGACCAAGGAGTTGGTCCCCGGGCGCTGCTCTGTGGCTGCCCACTGCTCATATCCTAACGAAAGTGTGGCCTTCCTTAAGGACGAATGGACGTCAGAGGTGTACGTCCCAATTCTGCGGGGCCATGTCCTGTACTTTGCTACAGAACAAGACAGGTACACAGTTGAGGATGGTATGGTCAAGAGGAGCAAAATCCCCACACTTTCGTGCAGTCACGAGGTAGCGGACACGCGGATCATTTTCCATGCCAACTTTGAAGCAACTGCTTCACTGGGACCTCTAGCATGTCAAAAGGTGATTGTGTGCCGCACTATTGATGCTGATGTGTTCGTTCTCCTGTTGTATCATGCTCAGTACATCAAGGCCGACCTGTGGATGGATGCAGTTGTAGGTTCCAAGAACACCAGACGTTTCATACACATAACAGACTTGATGAAAACAATTACACCAGAGATTTGTGAAGCTTTGCCAAGTTTCCACGCACTCAGCGGATGCGACTACACAGCATCCTTCATGAGGAAAGCCAAATGGAAGCCATTTGAACTAATGCGGAAGAGCGAACGGGTGGTAACAGAAATGTGCCAACAAGGCTCTGCTGACGTGATAGATGCTGATACAATACAAGTGATAGAAGGATTCGTTTGTACGATGTACGGGATGAAGACCACAAAGAGTGTAAATGAAGTGCGGGAACTGCTGTTCAAAAAGTTGTATTCTGCAAAGAAACAAGGTGGACCCTTGGATAAGATCAAGTCAGCAGACCCCTGTTGTTTGCCGTCATGTACGGCAGTTCTTGAACAAAAGTTGAAAAGAACAAATTATGTAGCATCTGTATGGAAGAATGCACGTGAGGCACACCCAAGTCAGTTCGGGCCAGTAGGACATGAATGGAGGAAAGGAGAGACAAACAGGCTTGAGTTAGTGTGGTTTGAAGGCCCAGAAACCCCAACCACCCTGAATGTATCCGAGTTAGATGGGAACGAGGAGAATGATAGCGAGGGTGGTTCTGATGCTGATGATGAAAGCGTTGAGCACTACACCCCATCCACCGATGAAGAGACCACGACTGATGATGAAGAGTGGTAGACTAGTAGAACTACATGTATAGCCCCTGATAACAATCTTACGCAGACTCTTCACCATTCTACAAAGGGTAGAACTTCTTGGCCAATCTTGTCTAGCTTGAACGATCCACTGAGATCTAGCGAAACTTAATATCAAACGTTCTTGGTAAAGTTTTTTAACTTGTGGATTTCTCAAAATGCTGTTTTTCAATCATGAAGGTAGGCCTATAGCAGTTTGGATGGTGTCAAATCCAGACGCCAAACAGTAAATATGTTTGACTTTGTGGTTTAGTGGAATTATAATAATAAAACGATGCAATGTGCATACAAGTATTCATCATTGTTCCATATTCCCTTGTGCCATAAAAAAATACAGCCACCTGGTGGCGTTTTGCAGTACTATTATAGTTGGGTCTGTGGGGAGGTCAATATTCAGGGCCGCGCCGGATGCACAGTATGGGATTTTCACGCCAGCTACCAACCTAAAAAACTGCCGTAGGGTCTTAGCTTTGGAATAAAATGCATTTTGAGTGTTTCTGATAACTTTTTCATATTGAAATTTGTGATTCAATTTGAAAACCCGTGTTTTCGAAGCTGTTTTCAGTTGTGTGTACTCTGTGACCTCTGGTGACCCCAAACCAAAACAAAAATGCAAAGTTTTGGTATCAACTTGTTCAGGACATCCAAAGCAACATTTTGGTATATAGATATTGATAATATCTTAAGGGGTTGTGGAAATATTGCCTTTAGAATCGAGCCTACCCCCTATTTTCCGACAAATGGTGATTGTGGTGAATAGGTGGAAAAGGGTTAATACCAGCCACACCCACCACTGGAGACTGGCCAGCAGTGCAGTTTCAAATATCCCAAGGTATAACCTTTTCAGAAATATGCATTAAACGTCTGGTCATTTTGGGGAAATAAATCGCTCCAGGCTCTTGGACTATGTGTGTGAACATAAACCTCATTTGAAGCGAACTTTTTATACTTGTTTGTAATTCGGATGCTTGGTACAACTGCCCCCCCGGTAACGGAATTTACTGTCTGTAAAACCTGTATTGCAGGGTAACGTTCGTCTCTGTAGTTGTTATGACCGCTCGGTTATCAGCTACTGCATGTTAGTAAAATGCTCCTGGTAACTTATAGGCAGTAATTATGATCGGTATGCTTGTGTTACTTTGGTAAGCATCAAAGTGGCAGTTCCATCATAACGTTGCCTGATTGTAGCCACTTCAGTTGAAGCTAACCGGAGAGGTGCAGTATGTGTCTGCAGAGTTGGGCTGCGAAGGCTGCAGTTAGACCAGACATAGGTTTTGCAGAGCTTGGGGCGCGTTTTTGGGTGCTTGTGAAACGATCGCTTTACTTATCCATGACCGGGGTCAGCCTGATACTTCTCCAATATCTGGGCAAGCTCTCTGATGCTACCGGTGAAAACAATAGGGAAGCGCACAGGCTATAATGTGTCCGGTATAACAAACGATTTCTCTGCATTGCCGTCGATTGAATATTAAATCGGCGATTGAATATTAAATTCTTTCCTGTAAAAGTTATCGATTCGCTAGCTCCACATAAGCAACGATTCACGCAAACGGAACTTACGGTCTGTAAAACCTGTATTATGCTCATAACATAACCGGAGCTCTAGCTTGCTCTCGCGCACTATCCATAATGCGCCCATTTTCCGCGAGGAAACGCTGGTCATTCCGACACAATAAGTAAACCATTACCACGGGCAATTTCCGAAAATGCCGTTTAGCCTGGAGGTTTCGCCACTCCGTCATATACCAGCGCAGAAGCTGTTCGTTACTCAACACTAACGACACACCACAGTTATGCACACGAACCAGCAGGTCCTAATACACACCGAAGCAGTCCATAAGCTGTTGGTCCACTTTTAGCTGCTCCTCACTGTCCATGTTTCCCATGGATTTCTACGGTCTCCGGTGTACACTTGGGTATGTCGACCCGTTCTACAAATGTGTCTGTATGTGGTGGATTCTAGCTTTCCCTGCATCCTAGCTATAGAGTAGAAAAACCACTGTACTCACCACTGTTGCCGTAGCAAACTGTAGCCGATAGCAAATTCAAGCTTGAGCTGCCAGACTTTCGCACTACGTCCTCCACTTTCGCCGCAGCGTTTATTAGAACAAGTTCATTTCATTAGATCTATATTCAAGTATAGCATTAGATTTCGGAATTTCCCCGCCGATTCCTTATCAGATGGCAGACATGTCTCACGTTTCACTCTGGGGAGGCAGACCCAGAAAACTGCATTCTGCAGCCTCGTCCCGCCCAACTCGGCCCTCCACAGAGCTGGCCAGTCAGAAGAAAGTGGGCACACGGGGAGTGGGGGCCATAGCGGAAGAGCCACCCCAATGAGGCGTTTCAGGCAGAGACTACAATGGACTACAAATGGGGTTTTTTGAGGATGGCAGTATGAGCTAAATAAGGACCCTGTTTTGGACTTTGAACAATCAGGAGTGCTCTAGGGGAGTCCAAGATCAAAATCTAACCTTGGAAATATAGCAAAATAGGTCCCTTTTAACACCGTTGAAAGCCAACCTTTTTTTCGCGAGGGTGGTGCTAAGGTCCGGGTATATTCTCAAAGCAGCTCCCTTGTACTTAACTTTGTGCTGCCTGGCCCATCTCAAAGCAATGTCCTTCTCCCGGTACCAATGAAAACACAGGATGAAGGGTCGTGGGGGTCGTCCTTCTGCGGGCTTTGGACCTGCTGCGCGATGTGCTCGGTCAAGTTCTGGGGCGGTCAGAAACACGCTTGTTCCCATAGCTTCTTTTAGCAGCTCCGAAATAAAGGTGGTCGGGTCATGGCTGTCTTCGCTCCCTTCAGGTATATTCAGGATGCGCAGATTGGATCTGCGAGACCTGTTTTCCAAGTTCTCAAGACGATCCAGTAGGGTCGCGTTTTGAGCCTGAAGGGATTTGACGGTAGCTTCAGCTGCACATATCCGTCCAAAGTTGTCGCCTGCCAGGTTTTCTGCTGCTGTGAGTCGGCCCTGAAAAGAGTTGACTACGTCCCGTAGCCCATCCACTGAAGCTTGTAAGGGCTGGATAGACTTGTGGATTAATGCGGCCATATCTTCCTTAAAATTGGTACGCTGTTTAGACATTTCTGCAACCAGTTGAGTCATGGTGATAGAGTCCCCGGGTTTACTGTCGTCAGGATTTTCCGTATCGCCAGACGCAGCTGCCATGGATGCTAGCTTGCTGGCTAGGCTAGTTGCTCGTGTGGCTGGAGTTGTATGCTTTTGCAATTTAGGATTAATGTTGGCCATTTCGCCGTCGTGTGGGTTAAAAAAAAAAAAAAAAAAAACTCCACTTACTTAAACGCGACGCTTACTCTGTGTGTAAGATTCAACTATTTGAGAAATTAAGAGAGTTAATTGGGAGCCCCTTAACCCTGCATCTGCCTCCTACATCGCCAAACCGAAAGGACCTTTACTTAGACCACATTTTAAAGCTGTCTTGACTGATTGATCACTGTCCACAATGTTTTATATTTGAGTTCCAATGCCTATGTGTTAAAATTGTTCACGTCCTAGGGACATAAAATCATGTTATGTAACAGGAAGGCATGCTTTATAAATGCCTTCCCCAAAACCAAGGGGTCACATTGCACTTTTTTTTTTTGCACCATTAAAAATCTGAGGGTGGCCCCAAACTTTTGGCCTGTAGTGTATTGTGTATTTTTTTTTTTAGTGGTTTTTCTAAAAAAAATTCCTCAAATGGGTCAGCTGGATGACACATACACACCCACGAAATGGATACCTTTGCCCCTATCAGAAAAAGCCAAAGTGATTGCGTGCAGAAATAACAAACAAGTCTACAGTCAAAATTTGAGGCAATTTGGTTGAAAAATAAAAAAGTTATCACCACTACAAGAATGTTTTGATTTTCTTAACGTACGCATCTTAGTGAACCTTAAAGGGAAAAAAAGAGAAAAGTTGAAAAAAAAAAGAAAAAAAAAAATCATTTTGAACCTGGGAAGGTCCCTTAAAACGGGGCTTAGGGCTGCTTAAGAATTAAGGAATACAATGAAGATTTTTCTTTTTTTAAGAATTATTGATAAATGTAGCCAGAGCAGTATCGGACTTTTGGAGGTCAGCTTACCAATTTGCATAATGAGCTTGATTATCTTTTCTGCACCATGGTGTCATCTAATAGGGGTGGCCGACAAGGAGCCTAAAAGGTACCCCAAATGTGACCACAAAAAGGTCAGTGCAGCAGTTGGGCCCTTGAGCTAGGCCCTTGAGCTCCACATGGCTTCTGGGCAATTGGCCCCTGCCTATAGATATCAACGGTCATTGTCTTTGGATTTGAAAAAAACCTAAGCTAACCCAGACAGCAAGCACCACCACACCGGATTTGTGCTGGCTCTGTGCTGACTCCACCTGATCTAGCTAGAGTCTGGCCTGGAGTCGCCTGCTATCTGGGAAATGCGTGGAAAGTAATGGGAATTGGGCTTCATTAGCTGCAGGTTGATCATAGCTGCATAAAAATGTGTGAGCTCCTGGTAACTCTTAAAGACTTAAGGCATAAAGAGTTTATTTGTACAGCACATTTCATACATGAGAGTAATTCAATGTACTTTACATGGGTATAAAAGATACAAGCATATAGAAATGCGCAGAAGGATATGGCATACATAAAAAATGTATTTAAAAGTTAAAAAGCAAATGTACCCAAATACACAAAACAGTGAAATTAAAGAAGTAATACAAGTATAATCAGTGCACAAGTTGTGCACTCAAGGTGCGCAATACTGTCTTAATAATGTGCCCTTAAAATAGCAGTTAAAAAGTGACAATTGACTTAAGACCAGGTTTTTCTGGCGAGCCTAGTTGGGCTGAACGGCCTGTTCTCGCCATTCATGTTGTGTTATGTTATGTTTTGTTGGTCCATTCCACAAGAGCTTTGTGCTACCTCAAGACAGCAACAGGCCAGCATTGTGCCTGATCAAGGCTCATTTTCAGACCAACACGCCCACAAGCGCTAAATTTGGCACAAGTGCATTCCCCATTAATGCATCGTGGACGCTAGACAGGAAACTGGTGTCTACGTTGGTTGTAAAGTAGCAAAGACACTTGCATTGCGCTTTGCGCCCCTCTGCGCTGGGTGTAAAATAGAGGCCTTTATGTCTGCAACACGTTCCAGAGAAGTTGGGACAGGTGTGCATTCACCTGTCAAAGTTCAGTGGTCATTGCAATAACAAGTTATTATTTGATAATACACTTGGCGAGGACATTGTCCTTGACATCGATGAATGCCTGGCGGATGTCCTCCGCATCGATTGCACAGGTGATGCGGACGTACACAGGCCGCATCGCTCCTTCCGCCACAGTCAGGTATAGCCCCCGGATAAATTCCATGGCTGCTTCCGCGTCACCTTTCTTACCTTTGTGGAGGGGTGGGGTGGGGGGAAATGGACAAATGACTTGCTGCGATTAAGACACATGAAGCACATGATGGCTTGCACAGCCCCTCCCCCACCCCACCCTTTCAAACGTTTCCAGGTAGGACTGCACCAAAAATCTGGGGGTGTATGGTTACCAGGGGTAACATAGGCAGACAGCCTTTGTAGCCATATAGTGAAGAAGAGGCTTGCAGGTAATTCTCAACCCCCACCTCTCCTGCCATCTAGAGTGAGCTTTCAGCATCTAAATACAGTCTTAATTTTCCTGTGCAGGATGCAGTGTGACAAAATAGCATTTTCTAGCCTTGGGTAAGATTAAGTTGGGCTATCACTTTAAATCTATTTTTGGTCATGGGCAGCGCAGTCAAATTAAATATTAGCGCAGTCTGTAAATGTTTGGAAAGCGAGTTTATTAAAAAGCACCTGTGATTCCGGCCTGTTTGGCACAGTGCAGATGTAAATACCTGCATATTCAGCTGAAAGTCTTAAAGTTTGTTTTCCTCAAATTCGACAGGCTGTACTGCGGAACCAAACAACTAAATAAGTTCCGTCTCTGTCCAAATACTTAAGAACTGTTCTGTAACTACCTGTTACGTGAGGGATTAACTTTTTTCCCCAACATAGTAGACTCGGACCTGTATACAGGTGTCAGTTTGCTCTATGTTAGATTAGTGAACTTAAGAGACAAAGTATGGACATTCTGTCCCAACCTTGGCTGCGTCCCAATTTTCAAAAAAATAATAAATTTCTCAAAAAGGGACTATAATTATTCTTGGGAATAAAAATATCAGATTTTTTGCATCTCTCAGACAAAGATTAAGATTAATACTGGACTAAAATCGGGTAGGTTTGGTATGGAGATTTCTCAATTCAAAATTGAATTTATTCTATGCGCACCTATTTCAATCAAAGCTGGCCCCTGACCTTCTCCAGGCACCACCCCCCAGCAACACTTTTTAAAATGCACTTACTTGAATTTGGGGGCTCCACGGTCGCCGTTTGAAATGGGAGCCCCAAGATCATCAGTTTTGCCACCCTTACATGACCCCCCCCACTGTGTCGCCTACCTGTGTATTCAGGGAAGTAGGTCTGCAGGTCTGACGTCTGGATCTTCTCAGCCAAGACGTCCACCTTGTTGAGGAAGAGGATGACGTTCATGCAGCGTAACCAGCGGTTGTGCAATACCATGCGAAATGTACCTAAATTCTCCCTCATGCAGTTCATCTCAGGGTCACGGGCGCAGCTGAACAGAGGCATGGAAATCAGTTCAGCAACACTGTAATCTCCAGCAGAACTCAAAATTCAATCCAGACTCTGGCATTGGCCAAAACTTTGATAAGGATTGCGGTGACGATGTTATCGGAAGCAGCTTGTGGCCAACTGCAGTGGCTCTCGACTTCGGTCCTGGGACCCCCTGTGTATGCTGGTTTTTGTTCAAATTAAATCATCTGCAGGTTCCCAACTGGCCAAAGCACTGACACTTGTTTGTGGAAAGCAACCATTCATTAGGCAAGTGAACGCTCAGGTCAAACCTGTTTTGTGTCTAGGTCATGCAAAGTTAAAGCATGAACGTAAAACGTTTCTGTTCAGAGGGCCAATTTGGAGCTCAATGATTTTAGTGTCTAATTTCATAAGTAAAAAATGTTATCCCCAGCAAACTACTCGCAACATGAAAAATAAACGCAAAATGTGGCTAAAGGGGGTAACTAACTGCTCTAATTACAACCCCAATTCCGAAATAGTTGGGACGAAGTGTAAACTGTGAATAAAATCAAAACGCAATGACTTTCAAATCACACCAGCCAGTATTTTATTCACAATAGAATAGAGATAACATAGCAAATGTTGAAACTGAGAAATCTTACAATTTTATCCATAAAATGAGCTCATTTCAAATTTGATGGCTGCTACAGGTCTCAAAAAAGTTGGGACAGGGGCCTGTTTACCATGGTGTAGCATCCCCTCTTCTTTTTAACACAGAGTGGAGGTGTCTGGGCATTGAGGAGACTAGTTTCTTGAGTTTAGCCATTAGAATTTGATCCCACTCTTGTATACTACAGGCTTCCAACTGCTGGAGAGTTTTGGGTCTCCTTTGACAGACTTCTCGTTTAATTATGCACCAAATGTGCTCAATCGGAGAAAGCTCAGGACTGCAGGCAGGCCAGTTCAGCACACGGACTCTTCTACTACGAAGCCGTGCTGTTGTAATAGCTGCAGTATGTGGTTTTGCATTGTCCTGCTGAAATACACAAGGCCTTCCTTGGAATAGATATCGTCTGGAGGGGAGCATATGTTGCTCTAAAACCTTTATATACCTTTCAGCATTCATGGTGCTTTTTAAAACATGCAAGTAGGGCTGGGCAATAAATGTATCGCGATAATTTTTAAGCGCAATAAAATTAACTGCCTCTATGGGGCAGACAGACGAGCTTGATTATTACCTTTTCTATGCCACATACCTTTAATTTAGTGTTGAACTAACATCAGAGGCCATTTGAAATTCTTCTGGGAAGAAAAGTGCGATTTGAAGTCTGATGATTACCAGCGTGGTTGCACAGCCTCCATCGCCTTGGCATAATTAGCTTGCCTTAAATCAATTCCCGTGTACTTTGCCTACCTTGCAATCAAGCCATTTATTCAGCCAACTGACCAATCAAAACCAAAATCTGGCCAATAATGATTAATAGATAATGAGAAGCAGATGGACCTAACCAGGCTGCTGTGTTAGATTGAAAAAATGTCAGTAATCTGAATAAATAGCAGACCTATGAATTCCACCTCTCATCGTGAAACTTTAACGTATTATTCAAAAGAATTTCTTAAAAATAAAATCATGTTAAGATGGCCTGCTTTTTAAGCGTTTAAAAATATATGCGAAGTAGAAAAAAATTGTGCGAAGCATATCGAACGTGAATGCGAGAGAGAAATTATTTTCGCGTTGCAAGCAATGGACAAATGCACCGAAGACTTGGCAAGCACGTTCTGGAAAATCTGTGCCGCAAATTTTTTTTAGCATTTTTATTTAATAATTGAACAAGATTAATATGAAGTAAAGTATTTCATAGCTCTTGATTTGATTTACTTTTGAGCGTCTAAATAGCCTACAGTGAAGGTGGAAGACATTTTGTTTAACCGTATCGAACGTGACGTGCAAATTTGTAATCACATTCGCACACAATGGCCAAATACAGTAATTCAGCAAACACATTCAGGCAAATTGCGTGCCGAACCAAGCAACGTTAAGGTCTTCAAAATCATCATCCTCTACTCGACAATTGCTTTCACCCCCTTCCCATTTACTTCGTTCAATTTGCAGTTAAACAGTTGATTCGCTCAATGAGCAATTTAAATTGGTTAACAGTCTAATTTATTTCGATATAATTCTTGTTTGTCGCATTTTGAAATTAAAATGGCCAAGAAAAATGACAGAGTTGCCTGAATGCGTTTGGTACATTATTTCTAGTTTCACAGTTGGCCTCTGTGTTCGAATGCGTTAACAATTTACATGTCACGTTCGATACGCTTAAAAACAAAATGTTTTCTACCTTCACTGTAGGCTATTTAGATGCTCAAAAGTAACCAAAGTCAAGAGCTATGAATTACTTTATTTCAAATTAGTCCTGTTCAATTATTAATTCGGTGCTTTTGTCTATTGCGTGCAATGCGAAAATAATTTCTCACATTCACGTTTGATATGCTTCACAAAATGTTTTCCACTTTGCATATATTTTTAAACGCTTTAAAACCAGGGCCATCTTAAAATTATTTTTTTTTTTAGAAATCTTTTTAATAATACGTAAAAATGCAACGATGAGAGGTGAATTCAGAAGTCTGCCATTTATTCAGATTATTGACATTCTTTCAGTCCAACACCATGGCCTGGTTAGGTTGGTCTGCTTCTCATAATATCTTCTATGTCGTTATAGGCCACATCTTGGTTTTGATTAGTCAGTTGGCTGAATAAATGGCTTGACTGGAAGTTAGGCAAAGTACACGGGAATTGATTTAAGGTAAGCCAATTATGCCAAGGTAAAGCAAGCTGTCCAACCTCGCTGGTAATTAGCAGACTTCAAATCACACTTTTCTTCCCGGAAACATTTCAAATGACCTCTGATGTTCGCTCCACACGGCATTAGGTATAGAAAAGGTAATAAGCAGGCTCGCCTGTCTGCCCCATAGTGGAAGTTACTTTTATTGTGCTTAAAATTATTGCGATACATTTATCGCCCAGCCCTACATGCAAGTGTCCCACACCATATGCATTAATGCATCCCCATACCATCAGAGATGCTGGCTTTTGAACTGAACACTGATAACAGGAGGGGTGGTCTTTCTCCTCTTTAGCTCGGAGGACACGACGCCCATGATTTCCAACAAGAATGTCAAATTTGGACTTGTCTGACCACAGGACACTTTGCCACTTTGTTACAGTCCATTTTAAATGAGCCTTGGCCCACAGAACACGGCGGCGCTTCTGGATCATGCTCAACAATGGCTTCCTTTTTGCATGATAGAGTTTTAGGTGGCATCTGTGGACGGCACGGCGGACTGTGTTTACAGGCAGTGGTTTCTTGAAGTATTCCTGGGCCCATTTAGTAATGTCAATGACAGAATCATGCCGGTGAGTGATGCAGTGGCGTCTGAGGGCCCGAAGATCACGGGCATCCAGTAAAGGTCTTTGGCCTTGTCCCTTACGCACAGACATTTTTCCAGTTTCTGAATCTTTTGATGATGTTATGCCCTGTCGATGATGAGACCTTCAAAGCCTTTGCAATTTGACGTTGAGGAACATTGTTTTTAAAGTTTTAAAGTTTTTGCCAGCAGCCTTACCACTATTGCCAGCAGCCTTACCACTATTCGATCTGCTCCAGCCGCGTGGCTGAAGCTAAGCAGGTGTGGGCTTGATCAGTACTTGGATGGGAGACCACCAAGGAAAAACCAAGTTGCTGCTGGAAGAGGTGTTGGTGGGCCAGTAGGTGGCGATCTTCCCTCTGGCGGAATAATCCCCAATGCCCCAGTGCAGTGACGGGGACACTGTACTGAAGGAGACGCCGTCTTTCGGATGAGACGTTAAACCGAGGTCTTGACTCACTGTGGTCATTAAAGAACCTATGACACTCTTCGATAAGAGTAGGGGGTGCCCCGGTGTCATGGCTAAAGTCCCAACCTGGCTCTTTCGACCTGCCGCCTAATCATCCCCTGATCCAATTGGCTGTGCAAATTGCCCTCCCTCCCCCACCTCAACCCCCAGGGCTCCCTTGAAAAAGAGATTTCAATCTCAACGGGACTTCCCTGGTTAAATAAGGGTTAAATAAAAAAAATAAAAGTATTCCACAATTTATTTATTTATTTTTTTTTTACACAAGCCTTCACAGGTTGGAGAGCCTCTGGCTATCTTTACTTCTGAGAGACTCAGCCTCTCTAAGACATCCCTTTAATAGCAAATCATGTTACACACCTGATGCCAGTTAACTTAACTACTTGCTAAATGTTCTTTCTTATATATTAATTGCTTTTTCAGCCCTTTATTTTGCCTGTGTCCCAAATTTTTTGAGACTTGTTGCAGCCAGAAAATTTGCAATGAGCTCATTTTGTGGATAAAAATGTAAAATGTCCCAGTTTCAACATTTGAAATGTTATCTATGTTCTATTGTAAATAACATATTGGCTCATGTGATCTGAAGGTCATTGCATTTTGATTTTATTCACAATTTACACTTCATCCCAACTATTTTGGAATTAGGGTTGTATGAACTGCACCCAACATGGATTAATTTAAAGTTTATTAAAGTCCGATACGAATACAACTGTGGTCAGAACAAAACCAAGCGTTGTTGTGTCTCCGAACCAACAATGATGGAACATGGAGTCAGGAGATATGGTCACAGTCCTTTGATGAAGTTTTCGTGCATCCATTGCAGGGGCGGCCGGTGAACTGGCAATAGAGAAAGCTCAAAACCATCCCTTAAAAACAATGATTGGTCATGATCTGTTTTCAATCATTCATTTAAATTACTATTACAGAAACTCCGAAAACTCTCAACATTATCAGGTGTGGCCAGTTTTCATTAATAAAGCATATCTGCCAACTCTCATGCATTCAGAGTGAGTTTTAGTGGCATATTTATGTTTATAGTCAGTAATTATTCATTATTACTCAGCCAACCAATCGTTGAAGTACTTGCCCGCCGGCCGACCAATCGCTGAAGTCAGTCGTTGGCTAACCAGTCGTTGAAGTTCTTCCCCGCCGGCCGAGAAATCGCGGAACTTCTTCCCTGCCGGCCAGCCAATCATTACACTTGATCACTCACTCAGTCAGTCACTCAGGTATTCAGTGACATTCGCGTTTATAGGGGCTTGGCCGCTATTTGCGGCCCAGCCCAAAAAGAGGTTTTGGGTACACCCTCTGTTACAAAGTAGGGACAGAGAAGAAAGTTTCACCTCCTAAAAGAGGCGTTTTCTTTCGCAGATAAATGACGACGTAAAATATCAATATATCTTTGTAATTTCTGCGTTCCTGAAACTGCACTGATTTGCGTAAATTGGTTTGCGAGGCTCATTAAGCAATAAGCCACGAGAATCTGTTCTATGCTACTCTGAATGTTGTTATGGCTGAAGGGCGTTGTTAAGCACGTTGCACAGCTGAGTTGTAAGGAAGACGAAAATAAATGCTGCGATGTCAGCGAAAGTTTTGGATTTTTCGCTTCTATTGTATTGCCATCATTACATTGCCATATCAATTTTATAAATGTAGGCAATAGGCATTCACTTTTTCTTTATCAATTCTTATTATAGGTCATGCTTTGGTCTTGGTCGTTCGGGCAATAAATTGTTTGTCAATAATGTCACGGCCTCCCTGGGCAGAGATACTGCAAGCTTCGTCTTACCGAGGTTTTTTGTTTTACACAGTGAGCGTTTGCTCGGAATTTGTCTAGGGTAGTAAGTTCTCTGTATCCCCACGAACTCCCCAGGGTGGCGTGCAGCTAATGCACTCGGTTTGCTTGCATACAATACAAGAGAAAGGTTGACGTTACCTGGTTCGTCGTCGAAACTTCTTGCACGGCCAGCCCGATCCAGTCGCCCGACGACGAACAGCCCAGTCTCCGTGCTGATGCGGGGTGCAGACGCTTCCCTTCAGCGATCAGTTCATTTTATTTTATTTTTCTAAAAGATTCCCGTTCGGTTGGTTGCACTACTTAGTTGGTTGGAGGTTGCTTTTCCCCACTGGGAACACGTGGACGCCGTGTCTGTAATCTTCAGAGACTTTTCAAGCCCCGCTTCCACTGCTGCCACTTGCCAACACGCACACCAAAACTACGCGCTAACCCGGATATCATCATCACAGTCGCGTCACTCGGTCACGGGATCAAACCATTCTCATTAAGCAACGTCAACCCCAATTGTATGCAAGCAAACCGAAATGTTCTAGGGGAATCCACCAAATATAAAAATCTAATTAATAATAATATCTCATCAGGCCACCTAGCCTATCATTCTGGCACTCTTACCGGGTTATGCTTTTACGAGGAAATGGCCTGTCTGTAACAATAAGGCGAACTTAAACACGAACAGCCTGAGAGCAATCGAGCGGTAAAGCGTGAGGTTACAGAAAGCCCTCCTGAACACCTGACGGCACGCCGCTGACCGAGAGGCTATTGAGCCGGTGGAAAGTCTTGCAGTCTGTCTGAGGTAGGCAAGTTGTTAAAACATGATTGGTTGATGGCAGTGCGAATGTTCGCAAAAATCGAACTCGATCCGAAAAATAAATGGTTCGCTTTTTCGCAGCGTGATAATTGCATTCTGTGTGTAAAACAATGCCCAATCAGCAGTTCGAAATATTTTTTTTCCGTGCGAATTATTCGCACATAATAAAAAAACGCATCCGGTGTGTCATGGCCTTTATTGTAATAATCCATTGGCAATTGCAGACACGGCTTCACTCCATATGTGATCTAACAGCGATGAAATAACGGGCTGAATTCAGTACAGAAACAAAATTTACGTAGTAATTGGCCTATGCTTTACGGAAGACGAACAGCTCTGAAACTTCCGCGCTACCTTTTCCGCGCATCAGGCGATTGAACTTGCGCTTCATGATCGTTTAAATTCTTCGTTTAAGAACTGAAAAACTTCCATGCATAGAGATTTCAATTCCGCGTGAGAATCTCTAAAATACGCATGATTGAATAATGAGTGACCCGCGTTCCAATGAAATATCGCCTCTCACTCTCGGTACAGCGAGGGTTGATATAAAAAGTGGGACTCAGCAATTAAATATAAAAAGCGTGAGACTCAAGCCATATGCGTGCAAGGTGACAGGTAGGCCTATGCAATTTTGAATAAAGCCAATTTAAATGCAGCAAATAAGCGTCCAGATAAATGATTGTCTTCTTACCTAAACGGGGAGAACTAGCAGCACCTGATAGTGTGGAGTGTTCTGGGAGTGAATCTTTTGTTAATTATGAAAATGACTGAGAACAGGTCAGGACGATTAATTGTTTTAAACGGATGTTCTATGCACCCACGAATCCCAGGTCTGGCTCCGTCACTGCCATATAATGATTGTAATAGTCGTTAATGATACAACATATCATGCAATTAACTAACTTATGAATTGTTAAAAGTTTTATGAATTGGTCAGATTTGTTAAGTTTCATCAGAAATATTTGAAACATAAATTACAGTTGCTAAGTCGTAATCGGAAATTTACTCAAAAGTATTTGGATACAAAATAGAAAAAAAGTTTATCTATCTATAAAAAAATTAGAGGCATCTCGCGTATGCTCCATGAATAGCATCAAAGACATTCATTGCCTCTCCGTCTCTGGTGACGGAGAGGCAATATTTGCGTTCAAATTGTGGCAAGAATTTTCCCAACTGGCGCGCACAGTGCGCGCGCATTACATATGACCACCAACTCTCAGATTAAACCTATGCCCCTAACTGACAAGATCATTTGTGAATAATGTGCATTTTGCTTCGTAGCTCGTGGAAGGCGGATTGTCAGGTTAGGAGGCGGCAAAAAATTTCCGTCCAGCACTCCTAGCGTCCTGGGCAGAACCGTGGTAGCCTGCCAAGCTCAAAATATACAAACGTAAACAAGGGAGCCCCAGAACTGCCATTGAGAAACAGTGGCCTAGTGGCTTGGATGCTCAACTGGGATTCTAGTTCTAGTCCTAGTGTAGCCTCAATGAGACCAGTTCAGCCTTTGGGTCACTGAGCAAGGCCCTTGTCCTAATATTGCTTGGTCCAATCAAATGCAAATTCGTTTTGAATAACGTCGGCGAAATAACTAATTTAATGATAATGGGCCACTCATGGGAACGATCTGATATTCCCACCCATTCAATTAGCTTTTTTTTCATCTTAATGCCTCACTCTAAAATGTTAAGAAGTAGAATCACAGTCCTTACGCTGACTTCACAGCATTCATTTTCGCCATCCTTACAATTGTCACTAAGCTGTGTATCGTGCCTAAACAATGCCTTTTAGCAGTGACTACATTCAGAATATAGAATGGACTCTCGTGGCTTATTGCTTAATGAGCCTCACAAGCCGATTTACAAAAATCTGTGCTGTTTCACGAGCTACACGGGCGCAGAACTTATAAAGACATTGATATTTTACCACGTCATTTATGTGAGGAGGAAAACACTTCACAGTTTAGTGGCGCAGTGTATAACAGTGCTATTGAAAATGAATTGGACTGTCGTCCGCTCTACCAATTAGTCTAAGCAACTGTGGCTAATCGGGAAAATTGAACTGCGACAGGTTTCCGTTTATTTATTAATTAGCACTGAAAGGTGAGGTTTGCGAAGGCCTTTGTTGCTGTGGACGGACCGCCTCTGATTACAAGATGAAACTGGTTATGTCCACATTTGGATGACTGATGATATGTAGCCTATTTGCTGTAGTAGTGTGTATACTTATAATCTGCTAATAAAGAGAATATGCCCTAATAGGACACATACAACTGTATAATTAGTCACCATCCAGTAAATTTTCTGCAGCCAAAATATCCAGCCATTCCTCCCCACCCTTTAGTTTATTTTTATTTTTTTAAAGAGTTCTAGAACTCTGTTACATTCAAGTTAATCAATGCAACAGCAATAGAATGTTCTAGACATGAGCATTCCATATCACATGCCTTACAGAATTGAGTGGACACGGCACATTCTTTGTTTGTGTTCCCATCTACCCAAGTTTGTCCCAGGCCAGCAGCCTACACCCTCTTCTCTAATGGTATTCTCACATCCATCAGAGCCTTTTTCGGCACTCAAAAGTTAATAATAAATAATAAATTTATTTATATAGCACCTTTCAAGCAATACAGCACAAAGTGCTTCACAAACAGGTAAAAATGCTTGTACATAAAAGCAATAAAACAAAATGGGGGAAGTAGGGAATTAAACACCAAAATAGGAAAAATTAAGATTGTAAAAGGAGACTTACATGAAAACACACCCATACAATATAGGCATGGGCAATACAAATGAATAAAATGACAACATTTCTTGAGTTGCTGAGAACAAAGTGTTTATTATTTTCTAATGATTTTTTGCAGGTAAGTACAGAAGACACAGACGAAAAGTTTGCCACAAGTCCAACGCCTTTACAGGAAAGGGTCTCAGAGCCACAGGGTCCCAAAAATGGCTGATTTCGGCATTTTTTCAACAAAACCCATTGTGAAAATTGGGGGTGAAGCCTGAGGGCATTTTCTAAAAATACAGTCTATTCGAAATAAACCAGGCCAAATTATCCATTAGGGTACCCTAACAGAAACAATTGATGCTAAAGTCATCTACCCCTTTTCTGAAGTACAGCAGCGCCCCTAGGCCTTTTTTAATGGAAAATGCATTGAATTTCACCCAATTATGTTCAACATTAGGTTTTGCATTGATATTAAAAAATGGTATGAATGGGTTGCCTGTGAAGTTTTTTTTGGATCAATGGCCTGCAAAAATGTCAAAATTATCGGTGGGAGGGCAAACATTAACGCTACTCGCCCATTACTATATAAAATGCAGTGAAGTCGCTGATGCCGGCAGTTGTTTGTCCTCCCACTGCTACGAAACGTTCCCCCTTCAATAACCCATGGTGATTAAAAAAAAAAAAAAAAAACTTTGCACTGTTTTTACTATGTCCATATACCCTCCTCCCATGATAGTTTCAATGAGCTACTGTGAATAATTCATAGTAAAACACAGTGACGCAGTCGGAGGTTAGTTTGGCGAGGCAGAAACCTCCCTTTGCTTTTGATTAGCAATCAGACGATTAACTAGTTTAGTAAGACTATTCGGCAGAATGACGGGCCAGTTTAAGTTTCCGTGGCGTTATTACTCAGTACATCGAACTTGAAATGCTCACTTAAACTGCAGATTTGCGAGTACTTCCTTAAAGGAAGCTAGAGACGTGCCGTGAGGTGATGCAGTGACCCAAACTTTTATCTCAGGATTTTGTGAACCTGTTCCTCGTACTATTCCTTATTGACAATCAAAACAATTAAGGCCAAGCCTATAGGAAGCCCGTATACTGATAGAGGAGATAATAACAAAAATATTCATTCACGCTTCAATTCGAGACTGCAAGGATGGAAATCTGAATAATTAATTAGGAAAAAATTCTCGGCTGTCGGTAATTCTGTATATCGTTTAAACATTGTTAATCGGATTATGAAAGAAGACTGAAAATAAGCGCCCGCTTTTTTTCCTTTTATTAATAAAAGCGCGTATTTAAAAGGAGAATACATTGTATATTGATTAAGCATTGAACTCTGCATAAGTCGAACTGTTTTCATATTTGTTGATGACATTGATTCGGCTTCCTGGAAGCAAGTACGCCGCAAATCTGCTGTCTAGCGAGCATTTCAGGTTCGATGTACTGAGTAATAACGCCCATGAAATTTAAACTGGCCCGTCATTCTGCCGAATAGTCTTACTAAACTAGTTAATCGTTTGATTGCTAATCAAGCAAAGGGAAGGATTCTGCCTTACCAAACTAACCTCCAACCGCACGGCACTGGTAGGACAATTCGTTTCACACACTGATGAAATCTGGTCGAGCATCACAGCGCTGGCGTGCAGCCAGTTGAAATGGAGATGGCACGAATTGTGACCAGGGGGCTTTAAACGCCTGGCGCCGGTTTATTCCTTGGTATATTTTACTGATACTTCACAAATAGGGTCACAAGATATTCTGTCAACAAACTATGTTAGGGGACAGTAAAAAATACACCCACCTTTCTTGCCATTGTTGAGAGGAAATCACGGCGGACTCAGCTAACTTCACCAACTTCTGTCGAATTTATCTCACATCCCTCGAGGTCTAGTCTGGACGAACAGACTCGTAATTTCTCAAATTAAATGGCTTTACAGCAAATCAGGGCCGTAGCTGGGATAAGACGTCGACGGGGCTGTTTGAAATCTACCTCCAAAATGGATATTTTTGCCACGCTGTGCCCTTGAAAATTTGTAAACACGGCGCCAAATTGAGGTCACGATTCATCCAACGGGCGAACAATAGCTCTGTTCAAATCGCGTTTTTTGGCTGTAATACGCAGAGTTCATGCATGAAAATGGGTATCCTATTGAAAAGGTTGCTTTTAATCAAACCATGGTGTTCTTTTTGTATGAAAGTGGTATTTACGTCATTTTTTTTAATAAGTTTTCTGAGGCTTGTTTACCGCCCCAGTTCAGCTGTTACGCATTCCATTAGAGTTTATGCAGAGCGTTGCCCATGCCTATACAATAAAAGAATTTAACCCTCAAGCGCCGAGTGGGGTCATTTATGACCCCAGACATACATTTCTATGTGCTGTTTTAATATTTTAAATGAGAAAAATGTTTCCTTCAATGAGTTTGTCAAGCTGTTCCTCCAAGGAATTTTCATAGATTTTCAGAGGAATAGGCCTATTGCTGTGTCAAGGACAGCTGAAAGATGTGTGGGGTCATTTATGACCCCAGAGACAGTTTTTTTGAGTCGACAAAAAAGAACTCCAAGGCGCCATACCTCATCCAAATCAAATTATTATGATTATTTTTTTTATTATGACATTTTCTAGAGATAGAAAATGTGTCCTCTGAGGGGCCACATACCATCCATCGAATGACAAAAAACACTCAATCCGATAATCTGGCGAATACGTCAATTTTTAATTCAAAAATATGTTTAGTTTTATATTGCTCAGCTCAGATGAGATAAAATTTTAGCAATTTTGTCCTTGGACCAATAATGACCCCTATGTAAATTTTGATGCAGATTGCACCATTAGTTTTTGGGGTAAAGTTGGTGACTGACAGATAGACACACACACAAAAACAAATGAAAACATAACTTCCTTGGCAAGGGTACATACAGCTGCAAACCATGTTATTCTGGTTCTGATAGGCAAGGTTAGTGAATAAAAATTGACCATTGCCAAAAATCAAATGCCCATAAACTCAAAAAACATGTACATTTTTTAGGGTCATAAACGACCCCACACAACTTTCCATTATTCTTGGCATTCATAAAATTTAATCAAAATGCTTAACTTTTTGCATTTGATCATTTACTTATATCAGCCATACATAAATGAAGCTGTGTGTATGTGATGAACTTAAAAATAGTCATTAAAAATAAAAATTTTTGCATAAAACACAGCGGGGTCATTTATGACCCCACTCGGTCAGTTTAGTCGCTGAAAACACTTGGTCGCTTGAGGGTTAAACCGTAAAATCAGCAAAAGCAAGCCTAAAGAAAATGAGTCTTTAAAAGGATTTAAAAGACAATAAAGACTCAGCATTTCTAATATTGTTTGGGAGGCTGTTCCACAGTCTTGGAGCCTTAACCGAAAGGGCTCGAGTTCAGGGCTCTTTCCACAAACAAGCTCCAAGCTTACTTTTGCTAAAGAGCAATGCCACATGGTGCTAAATAGTCCACTGAGCCAACTTTTTTGGACTCTTTTGCAGTCATCACACTGGATATTTCCGATAAACAATCAAATTCTCAAGCAAGAACATCAAACAACCTGTTGCGCTGTTTTCAATATTGCAGAAGGAGAATGCAGTTTTCATATCAGTTCTCAGATTTTACTTGCATTTTCAATGATGTGCTAACTTTTTCAAAACTGGGGTTGTAGGAATATGGAAAGAATACTTTCATGCGTAAAAAAAAAAATAAAAGTACTCTGTCGCTCAGAATTGTGCGAGCAACACACGTTACCACAGAACTTCCCCAATAAAACCAAGCATAAGCCAGCCACAATGTCACATTAAGGTTATCAACGGAGTGGACAGTAGAGACAGCGAAATCGTGCTTTCCATTACCTCGAATCCCAGGACTCATCATAAGCGCTTAGAGAAGCAACGATGAGCAGGAAGTTTGCATCATAAAAGCGAGCCCTGATTTGTGAAGGGTATCCATTAAGGCAAAGCTCCCATATCCTGCAAAAGTGGCGGGGAGGGAGGTAGGGAGAGAGACAGTTCTGTCACCGATCAAAAAGCTTGCATCTGTCAATGATTTAAAAAGCTTCATTTACACAGCATAGGGTGACTGAGCTCACATGTTCTTTTGCAGCATCGGGATTTCTCATCAGTGGCAAGTACACTACAGTACCCATAATTCCATTGTACTGAGGTCCTCGGGGGCACTCTAGAACTGCGGAAAGCTGACAGTTAACGGCCTCATAAAATGGTATAACTAAGCTCCAGCTCCTGTCAATGTTATCTACCATATAAAGACAGTAATGAAAATCTTAAGAAATATAACATACGCTGTTTGGGGGGGTTAACTTAGGAGGTCTTTGGGAACTCTGTTAATTAATAAAAAAATGAGAAATCATGCATCCGTTTTTTTTTTGGCATCTCGCTGCCAGCTCTGCTGTGCGTACGGCCTCATTATCGCCCTTGAGTCCAATTAGCCAGGACACTCTGCCTGTCTGTCATCATAAGGAGAACATGCACCGCTGTTCAGCTCGTGTACCAGTTTTACATAGATATGGGAACAGAGAAACTTGATTGAGGACGATCCAGTGTGACTGGTTGGCGCTCTGCGGGCATCTTGGACTGATACAGATGGTAATTCGAGTGTTGGTGCCAATGCTTTATTTGTCCTCTGTGTATCTCACAGCATTAGCAGAGTAAGAATATGGGCCTGCCCAGAGTGAGGTCATCTTTTGGGCCCGTGAACTTGGTGCTCAAATAGGGGGCGCACTGAGCAGCAGTAGGTGTTAAAGACTGAACAGGAGAAGCCCGCGGTTAATCCAAGCGCAGAATCCGAAACAACAAACGGGGAAGTCAGAGAGAGTAAAGGCGGTTCAGAACAATAGGACAGTAAAAAATTCAAAGACCCTCATCGTATTTAAATGTGCTACACTTTATATTTAACAGATTTTCAATAAGAAAAATCCCAAGCTCAGATTGTAAACATCTGCAGTATTTTGTTCAGATCATGGGGATTTGCTAATTGGTACGATTTGTCAGCCGGGAGGTAGAACTCGTTAGTGAATCCAGCTGGCTGAGTTAATGGGCTGCAGATACATGCGACACGACACTTTTCCAACGCTGTCCCACGTTAATTTTCATGACCATAGTTCTCAGTTTAGCATTAGCCTCAATCCTGACATCTATTTTGACCCACCAGTGGGCCCTGGAACGAACCACAAAGGAAATAAGGTCCATGACTTCATTGCGCCTCCCTTGATACTAATTCAAACAAGTATGAAACACTCACATCCCACGCCATTCCAAAACAAAACTAGCATGACGTCTCCCCGGCCCTCTTCCCTGCCTAACCCACCGGACGGATGGACTGATAGACAAACAGGGACATACCAACAGGCACCACTGCAGGACCGGAGTAGTAAGTATGCAAAGTTTCGTTAACATCATGCAAACGGTTTAGCAGTTATGCGCCAGAAAGAAATTGATCGCATCCGGACGGACAGATAGACGGACAGATAAACAGGCACATACCGAAAGGCCTACTTCAGGACCTGACTAGTAAGTATGCAAAGTTTTGTTAAGATCATGCAAACGGTTTTGGAGTTACGCTCCGGAACGCGGGAACACGAACATGAACGCGAACAGGAACTGCGCCTCCCCTTTGGGAGGGGAGAGACATGATTCAGAAAATGAGAGAAAGCATTTCCTGAAAATGGAGGATGGATGGAAGTAAGAAAAGGCACATCTACGCGAGAAAATGCATCTATCCATTAAATTCTGTCTGAGAATATTGAAAGGTTTTGGCATTCTGGCCTGGAAACTAAACGCTACAGAGCGATGGACAGGACCGCAGACGGAAGGATGAAAAGGCACATCTGCACATTAAGACGCATCGGTATGTTCGATTTCGTGGAAAAATGTGGAACGGTTTAGAAGTTCTGGCCCAGAAAAGAAGCGTGACAGATGGACAGACTCCTGGATGAACAAGCAGATGGACAACAGTCATTCCTACATCTCCCTTCCACTTCATGGCAATGAATAATGATTAAAATATTGCACTGCATGTGCTCGTGGATATGTGCTATTCCATCAAACTGTAATTGATAAATGATACTGACTCAAATGATCAAACTATCAGATAAATGGCAGTGCTTGATACCAGCTGACAGTGTACACACTTTCTGATATGCGACACTGCGCTGCCTGAGGGCACTGTGTACTAGGGCTGTCATGAATATTCCATATTTAAATACATGTTGATTTATCATCGATAAAACAAACCACCGAACGTAAAAATTAATTATCGAATATTTTTAAAAAAAGTATTGTCAAGATAATTAACCCATTTTCAGTGTGTGCAGTGTATAGCGGGTGGCTACCAACCATAGGCTGTGTAAAACGATGAACGAAGCAACCGTGACATCACCCATTGGTTTCAGCATACCATTTAGGAAGCCTCGATTTTGGCAATTTGAATAGCGCCATTTTGTCATTTTGAAACTGGTTGTGATTCCTATTGGACAAGAGCGTGAACTGAAGATCCAGGGAGGAGCGAGGGGTGGATCTGCGGGTGGATCTGACCGTATCTGAAGAGGACCAGAGGATAGCCATGCCCCTATAGCATATTCTGGCTTTATCCTTCATTCTAGTCTATTTGGGACCATAATTTACAAAAATGAACATCATGATATATTGAAGGAGACTTGAAACTTGCAGTAGATACCATAAATAACGTGGAAAATCATTATAGAAACTAGATAGTGACTGTTTTTTAATCACAAAAAGACATTATTGCAGCCCTGGACGGAGTGTCCGGGGGTACTATGGATTTGCGGTGGTCGCGCGTTTGCGTCCTGGCCCAGAAGTACCTGTGCATGAGGGAAACAATAGAAGAAAAATGATAGTGATAGAAGAATAACAGTATGAATATCGTCAAATTTTTGCTTCAGAACACCGATTTTCCTGAACTACTAATTTGAATACCACTGGCTCAGTATAGATGAAGTGGATTGCTACAGAGAACAACGAATTTTTCAGTCACAAGAGAGCATTTTTGGAATAGCTGGATAGATGGTATGGGCAAGTATATTGAGCAGTTTGCACAGGAGGCTTAGCTGAGGAGTTTCATTTATGCAAGTCCTGAAAAACAGGGTTGGGACTGAACTCACCAATTTTGTAAACTTTGTTCGAGGTCGGCTTGCTGGTGAATATTCAATAACTGGTCCGGGTGTGCCATCTAGTGAGAGAATAGTGTAACTGCTTGCATAAATAGAGCAGCTCCATGTCCGCTGGCATCAACATCTGCACTGACGGGTTATGAGTCGGACCCAGGGGCGGACTGGCCATGGGGAATACCGGGAGTTTTCTCGGTGGGCCGCCGGGTCAGTGCGCCGGTCCAGCCGGCCCAATAAAAACAAATAAGTAAAGTGCAATGGTGTGGACGGCCCACTGGTGGTGCCCAGCCCAACGAGCGATAGATTCGTCCTGATGAAGGACACAAGCTTTCAACGATCATTTTTTGTTAAAACCTCATTTAAATTTCACTGACTTACTTAGACTATTACGTGTTCCCTGTGGCTAATATACTTCTCTAACCAACTGTGACTTCCGCTTTAAAAACCACTTTTGATGGTTCTACTTCACTATTATGGTTATCTTGCGTCTTGGCCATTTTTTTTTTTTTTTTTGTATCCATTTATATATTTGCTTTATGATACAGAAATTACCGAAAAACTGTATTCTTGTTAATAAAAAGATTTTTTTTTTTTTATAACCGATGTTAGCCAATGCCCGCGTATCCTCCCCAATTCAACAATTCAATTTTTATTCCGTCTAGACGCTGCAATGATTTTAAAATCAACCCAAGATTCTAGCGTATCCTGTAACGTTTTAAAACTGGTTTTAATGTCCCTATTTAATTTTCCTGAGGCCGGAGAGAAAGTTGAGACAAACGGGATAATCTTGCGTTGATTTTTATCGTTTATCCTTAGATCACGACCTTTTCGAAAGTCATGTTCTACCTCAGCCTTAATTGAACGGAGAAATGTCCTACTATATCCCCTAGGCCTCAAGGCCTTAAAGAGGATGCTAGTCGCTGATTCGATATCCTCCATTACAGTGCAAATCCTATGAAACCGTATAAGCTGGGACTTGATAATCCCCTTATCTGTATGTTTCGGATGGTAACTAGACTTATGCAACAGTGCGTGAGTATCGGTTGGCTTAAAATGAACTCTTGTTCCCGATCCCAACCCTCCATTCTCCTCCCTCATTATATGGACCTCAGTATCCAAAAATTCAATTTTCTGCGATTGTAAGTTATATTTTACCGATATTGAAGCATGATGTTCATTCAGGATTGCTACAAAATCTTTAAAATCAGGTTCAGAATAGCCCCAGACACCAAAAATATTGTCGAGGTACCGAACATACAAAGTCGGAAGTTTCCTGCATTTGAGGAAGACAGTTCGCTCCCAGTCCGCCATATAAATATTGGCATAAGCAGGAGCAAACTTCTTCCCCATTGCTGTGCCATGCACCTGGAGATAGTATCTGGAGTTAAACTCAAAATCATTTTTAGTTAAACCTAATTCTAAAAGAGTTAAAAGGGCCTCATCCGGTCTAGCGGAGTCCGGATATTTCTTGAAGATCTCTCTAACCGCTCATAAACCCAATTGGGTATCTATATTTGTATAGAGGGAGTCTATATCTATGGAGAAGAGCATCGCCCCAGGTGAGATTTTTACTTTTTTAAGTTTTTCAACAAACTCATATGTATCTTTTATATAAATATCGTGTAGCTGTGACAAGGGATTCAAAAAATAATCGATAAATTCGGCTACTCTGTAAGATTCACTACCACAGTCCGATACAATTGGTCTGCCGGCAGGGATCTGGTGTGGAACCGTCCACGTTTCCGGATCTTTATGAATCTTCGGTAGAAGATAAAATTTCCTAGGACGTGGAGGGTCCTCACCAAACAGATAATACATTTGTTTTGCACTAATTACTTTCTTTTCCGTAATTCTCTCACAATCTCCCGGATCTGCCTCTGCGTTTCCAGTTGTAAGGAATGGTCCAGAGGTAAATAGTGTTTTGTATTATTTAATTGTCTATTAGCTTCTGTCAAATATTGATTTTTATCCATAATTACAATTTTCGACCCCTTGTCCACAGGTTTGATAACTATATCCTGGTTCTGTTTTAATCGTTTTAACGCTCTTCTCTCTTCCCCAGACAGGTTCTTCTCCTTTTCGCTTTTACAAGAGATCCTTTCGAACCTTCCGATATCCCGTCTAATGAGTTCCTTAATGGGATCTGAAACAGATTCCCACTCAGGTTCCCAACGTTTTAAAATAGTGCCGAATTAGCTTAGGCCTGGCAGTGAAAATAAACAGCCCGGAAAATGAGGTAGGTTACCTTTTTAAGATTGGGAATTCAGAGCATCGCACAAGAAATTTCAATATCTGGCATAAAAAATCGCTGGCTAGTTTAACTTTGCTCTGATGTTGACACACGGAATGCACACTTGTCCACTCGCTCACTCACGGTCTTTATATTGTTTTCAATGTACAACATTCACAACATAATGCCGTACATAGTGGGTGAGTGTACATTTCGAACGTGCCCTATTCTAACAAAATCATCTCCATGGAAACTCAGATGAGCTGTTAGATATCAAATCAGCCAATCACAGAGGGCCATGGCAGGACTGGTTCCCCACGCACAGAGAATCGCTGAGTCACTTTGTCAAAGAAATCCTTGCTCGCGCACACCTCAAACTCCTGCTTCTCACGCAAAAAACGTTCATCCTGTCACCAGTGTAACCACATCATTCAAGGCACGAGACTTTGCTGAGTGTGCGGATGTCTATTATATTTCTCTGAGTGATATAATGTTGGAATTACAGTGATCTAAAAACTCTGTGTTTGCTGTTCTCCCAAAAATTTTTGGATGATTTTTGAATGGGAAAGATAAAGAAATTAGACATGCCTCATGTCCTTTGACAGCTCCCTAAGGCAAAACTGTGTACTTCTGTGCTACAAAAACTATAGTACTGTGACAACAACAAATTTTCCTACGTTTTTGGGAAATTTCATGAAGAGGGATTCAAATTTGTGGAAGTTATAGTGATATGAAAAGTATTTTTTGCAGCCTCTGTGCTCCCAGTTCCCACTCCAGGTGTCCCCATTCTTTCCAATGGGAATTTTTTTTTGTTTTTTGGGAATATTTGTGACTTAAACTCAACCAAAATCGATAGGCTTCATCCTCTAACCACTATCACGTGCATGAGAATATCAAAAGGATCGAAGAAGAATTGCAGTCTGTCTTTCCAGTGGACCCCGATGACGCAAATCCGTAGTACCCCCGGACTACAATAATAAATCAGGAGGGAAAGTAGAGTCATTTTTCCATGGACTTCTATAGCATTGAACTTCTTCCTGCAACCACCGACATCGCCATCTGCTGTCCATTAAATAGAATGCAAATTTTAGAGATTTCCACATTGGCCCAAGTTTTCAGACTCGGGTGCTGTGTCCATCTTTTTATACAGTCCATGCTACCAACGCGCTATACTGCAGAGACGGCTCACTATCTTGAAACTGTTACATCTTTGTGCTAGACGTGCGCAGTGCATGCTGGTTTGACTGACAGCCAGGAGCAGGAGTCACAGCACCTCGATGATATTTTACGCGGTAATGAAGGCGGAGAATTCGATTTCACAAGAAAGCTCTGGTTCAGAAAATAACCAGTGTTCTCCCAGAAGAATCTAAAAAGCACCGTTTGGAAATACTTAAGATTTTGGTCTGTCGACGACGGTAAAACTGAGGACCGAGCGAAAATTGTTCGCAAACTATGCAAGTTCGAGTTGCCTACCATTCCTGCAGCGGGTGCTGGTTTTTATTGCGTAATGTTTAAAACCAGAGAAGTGAAAAAGTGTTTTCTGAAATGCAGTTTCATTTGCGAACACTAGTTTTGGATTTAACTGTGGTGAGAGAGCTAGTGATGATGTAGAATTAACATTACTGTGTCACGGAATAAAACTGAACGGTTGGCATCTCGTTCAAACTTGGATGAGCTTGGTGTGTTGTTATTTCATAAGCTCGGCGATGCGTCAGGGTCCTGAGTTCAGACTCTCTGTGTTGGGGCTTATTACAAAGACATAGGAAACTCTAGGTCTTAATCTGTGCTTATTATCCATCAAATATATGTTTATGTATCTTTTGCTAGTTTGGCATCTCGCTGTTCTGTGTGGGAAATACAGAAAGTAGAATACTCGATATCATATCGATATAATGTGTTTAATTAGCATGAATATTCGAACGGCATTTTAGGCTCATTCTGACAGCCCTACTGTGTACTGCCTGAAGTGTACCATCTGATGAGATTCAGCGTACTTCCTGATTACAGCATCTACTAGCAGTGTGTGTGGTACCAGAAGTAAAGCTGTCTGCTGCAAGATGATGGCATGTACCTGACTATAATGTTTTCACTACTCTATGACGGCACGTATTACCTGATTATATGGTCTCCAATGTTGAAGGAGCACTCAAGAAATGCACCGTAGGATTTTTTTTCATCCACAGAATGTCCAGCTCATTGGGGATGTAGCCAGCGGCAGCTATGCGGTCCAGATTATTCATGTAGCTGGAGAGATGGGAGACAGATTGTGTGGGGTTTTGAGGTCCGTAACAATGGCACTAATTAAAGCTGCTAACTTCTTATGATGGTAGTTTCAGTCTTGTGGATAAGCCAGTGCTGTGTGTCCAGTCTCATCTTAAAACAAAGGGGTATCCTAAACCAAAGTCCTGACTGAGGGAGCGCAAGTTCTCCTCAGTATTTTGTTGCAGTTGCCTGAATTTTCTCATTTGCGAAGCACAATTTTTTCAGCCAAAAATACGTCATCTTAATGATATCTGCTCGCTGAGTTAATGGAAGAATGAACACCTCCCACTAATTTTCCGTTCAGACCCCACTATTCTGCGCCCAACTGAATTAGACCTTAAATGGAGTTAATATACTGAGCCCGATTTCGTAGTGTAAAACGAGACTGCGCAGATCAGTTGTACATAATGTAGAAGGCAGATTCTCAGTATGGCAGGTTAACCCAGGAATTATAATTTTGCAATCTGGAGAAACAATGGCCCCTAACACCCACCAAATGCGTACCCCAGCGGACATTACAGCACCTTTAAGTGATAGCGGTCATATTTTTTTCCTGTCATTACGTTTTGCTCAAACATTTTCACGGGCGCTTCATTATCGACGCCTTCTGAAACGCGAGCCAAGAGGGGAGAAATTCTTGACTAGTCACAGTGCGCCCTCTGCTGGTGGGAAGTAGACTGGCAGTCAGTGGAATTTCAGTATTGACCGATTTGTGCTTGTGAGATGAAGTACCCTAAAACGGGTGTCTGTTAGCCAAAAGACAGTGTTCGGGGAAATGCAGGAGAGCAAAAAGCAAAGATGGACTTTTCCTAGATTCAACATAAGCCTCAATTGATTCGTACTATATGACAAAAGCGGCATGTTCACACAGGCAACACTACAACAGCGTAATTGACCACCTTAGAACCATAGACTGCATAAAAAGATGGACGCAGCACCCGGGTCTGAAAAGTGAAGCCAATGCGGAAGAGTCATAAAATTGCGTTCTATTTAATGGGTGAAGCTAGATCCGGAGTAGTTCAAGTACGCTGTGCGAGAGTTGACTGAAATCTCGCCGGAAGGGCGACTAGTCCAGCAGCTGAGCTGAGGCGGGATGGACCGTACGTGATTATCTTCCAAAAGGTAAGAGGTTTAAAGAATTAGACTGAATATTGTCTGCACATCTGAATTAAATAACACGTACAGTAAAGCGTTTTACTGGATTATTCCCTGCACGATTCTTGAGATATTTAATGTTTACGGACAACAAATTGGGCTCCGATGCTAGCTAGGTACAGGTAGCGACAGTTACTACCGCTAACCATGAGCAGCAGCATACTTGTAAACTCCGTCATGTCAGTGCCATTTCATCCAAAGACGCGAAATTAGAGGGGAAAAATGCTTCTTAAGCGTGATTTTTTTTTTTTTTTTTTTTTTTTTGCGGAGTGGGGCGGGGGGAGTGAAATGTTGGAGAAGTAACGTAAATATAACATTAGACTCACAGCAGTGGATGTGGTGAAGTGAGATTTTCTTTGAGAACAAGGTAGCTAACGTTAGCTGGTGTAATAAAGTTAACGTTACAGAATAATAAAGAAAAGCCATTGTTTCCTGTGATACATCACTAATAATATTGATTGAGGGAGCTTTTTCTCTTTTTTAACTTCTATTCAGTGAACTTAGATGTGATCTCTTGTTTGAGTGTTTTAGGATTTGTGATTCTGTTGACATTACCTGTCAATATTATGTTGCTGCTCAGCTAATTTTGGATTGATGATTACGGGAGAGGGAGGCTGGAGGACCAAATAGAAGATTGAAAACAACATATTGGCCAAATAGGCTTCTGTGCTTAATTTTCCAAGATCTTTGGCCAAAGTGGGGAATCATACTGAATACTAAAAATATTGAGCTGTACTGTATTTCTTGTCTGAAAGACTGCAAAGAACATGATCCAACTTTATGCTAACTCCTATCACGTCTGTAACTGATGCCATTTGCCATACTTAAACATCAGCAGCAAAAGCTGTTGATCACAGCTACTTGAGTTCCATAACCTAAGTAGGGAAACAAAGACCGCACCTCATCTCTCAGCACAATTTCCCATCCAAGCCTATATAGATGTGTCTAACCCTTTCTCCTGTCTTCCCCCCCTTTCAGCTGAAGAGCTGCAGGCGATTCAGTAAAAGCCTCCCTGCAATGAGACAGAGGACACTCACTCTACACCCTGAGTCTTAACTCCCTAAGCTGTGCAAGCCTTTCCCTGTTCTTTACTTTTAATAAACTGGACAATAAGCTTCCAAATCGTGTGGTCTTTGGTTGTGAAAAAGTGCAAGTGCAGTGTTTGAATGCGATCACCTCACATTTTTATTGTTGTAATTTTTAATGTTTGTTCGATTTCTCCTGCTGAATTGAGCCGACAATTTATTATTTTTTTTCCTCTTCTTCACGTCACTGGAGATACCGTACATTTGTACTCAACCTCCCAGCGATTGGAGCATCCCCACGCAGCACAGCAAACCATGGTCGAGATTATATACAAGAACAACATGGAGGAGAGGGCACAGACAAACTGCTTCACATGCTATTCATGTTTCTGAGTTTATTGAAGATTTCTATTTCATTAAGTATTTTCAGTACATACAGGGCCGTGAAAAAGTATTTGCCCCCTTCCTGATTTCTTACTTTTTTGCACATTTTTCACGCTTAAATGTTTCAGATCATCAAACAAATTTTAATATAAAACAAATAACCCGAGTAAATACAAAATGCAGTTTTGAAATGATTTCATTTATTAAGGGGAAAAAGCTATCCAAACCTACCTGGCCCTATGTGAAAAAATAATTGCCCCCCTTGTTAAATCATGAATTAACTGTGATTAACCACATTTTTTGAGTCCAATTTCACTAGCCACACCCAGGCCTGATTATTGCCAGAACTGTTGAATCAAGAAATCACTTAAATAGAACCTGTTTGACAAAGTGAAGTAGGCTAAAAGATCTCAAAAAGCATTATGTCATGCTGGGAACTAAAGAAATTCAAGAACAGATAAGAAACAAAGAAATTGACATTTATCAGTCTGGAAAGGGTGGCAAAGCCATTTCTAAGGCTTTGGGACTCCGGCGAATCACGGTGAAAGCCATTATCCACAAGTGGAGAAAAGTTGGAACAGTGGTGAACCTTCCCAGGAGTGGCCGGCCTACCAGAATCACCATAAGCGCATCGACTACTCATCCAGGAGGTCACAAAAGAACCCAGAACAACATCTAAAGAACTGCAGGCCTCACTTGCCTCATTTAAAGTCAGTATTCATGATTCAACAATAAGAAAGAGACTGGGCAAAAATGGCATCCATGGGAAGGTTCCAAGGCAAAAACTACTGCTGACCAAAAAGAACACAAGGGCTCGTCTCACATTTGCCAAAATACATCTTGATGATCCCCAAGACTTTTGGGAAAATATTCTGTGGACTGACGAGATAAAAGTTGAACTTTTTGGAAGGTGTGCATCCTGTTACATCAGGAGTAAAACTAACATATCATTTCATAAGAAGAACATCATACCAAAAGTCAAACATGGTGGTGATAGTGTGATGGTTTGGGGCTGCTTTGCTGCTTCAGGACCTGGATGACTTGTCATAATTGATGGAACTATGAATTCTGCTCTCTACCAGAAAATCCTGAAGGAGAATGTCCAACCATCAGTTGGTGACCTCAAGCTCAAGCGCACTTGAGTTAAGCAGCAGGAGAATGATCCGAAACACACTAGCAAGTCCACCTCTGAATGGCTTAATAAAAATAAATTGAAGGGTTTGGAGCGGCCTCAGCAAAATCCGGACTTAAATCCGATTGTGATGCTGTGGCATGACCTTAAACAGGCCTTTCATGCTCAAAAACCCTCCAATTTGGCTGAATTAAAACATTCTGCAAAGAAGAGTGGGCCAAAATTCCTCTACGGCGATGTGAAAGACTCATTGCCAGTTGTTGTCACAGAGGGTGGCACAACCAGTTATTAGGTTTAGGGGACAATTACTTATTCACACCAGGCCAGGTAGGTTTGGATAGCTTTTTCCCCTTAATAAATTAAATCATCATTTAAAAATTGCATTTTGTATTTACTCGGGTTGTCTTTGTCTAATATAGGCATGGGCAACGCTCTGCATTAACTCTAATGGAATGCGTAACAGCTGAACTGGGGCGGTAAACAAGCCTCAGAAAACTTATTAAAAAAAATGATGTGAATACCATTTTCATACAAAAAGAACACCATGGTTTGATTAAAAGCAACCTTTTCAATAGGATACCCGCATTTCATACATGAACTCTCGTATTACGGCCAATAACGCCGATTTGAACAGAGCTATTATTCGCCCGTTGGATGAATGCGTGACCTCAATTTGCGCCCGTGTTTACAAACTGTCAAGTGCACGGCGGCGGCAAAAAATATCCATTTTGGAGGTAGATTTCAAATAGCCCGCGATGACATGATATCCCAGCTACGGCCCTGATTGAATTACAGCCATCTAATTTGAGAAATTACGAGTCTGTTCGTCCAGTCCAGACCTCCAGGGGATGTGAAATTAGTTCGACAGAAGTTGTTGAAGTTCGTCGCGAGTTCGCTGTGACTTCTTCTCAACAATAGCAAGAAAGGTGAGTGTATTTTTACTGTGAACCTACATAGTTAGTTGACAGAATATCCTGTGACCCTATTTGTGAAGTATCAGTAAAATATACCGAGGAATAAACCAGCGCCAGGCGTTCAAAACCTACCAGTGTTCTGACAAATTTTGCTACCTATGCCACCTCGCGAACACCGGTCACAAGATTCATTCACTTATACCCTTCAATTCGAGACTGCGAGGATGGAAATCTGAATAATCAATTAGGAAAAATTCTCGGCTCTCGGTAATTCTGTATATCGTTTAAACATTTTGTTAATCGGATTATGAAAGAAGACTGAAAATAAGCGCCCGCTTTTTGTTTGGGTGTAAAAGCGCGTATTTAAAGGAGAATAACATTGTATATTGATTAAGCATTGAACTCTGCATAAGTCGAACTGTTTTAATATTTGTTGATGACATTGCTTCGCTTCCTGGAAGCAAGCACGCGCATAAATCTGCTGCCCTGTGAGCATTTCAGGTTCGATATACTAAGTAATAACGCCGGAAACCTAAACTGGCCCGTCATTCTGCGAATAGTCTTACTAAACTAGTTAATCGTCTGATTGTTAATCAAGGAAAGGGGAGGTTTCTGCCTCGCCAAACTAACCTCCGACTGCATGTCACTGTGTTTTACTATGAATTATTCACAGTAGCTCATTGAAACTATCATGGGAGGAGGGTATATGTACATTATAAAAACAGTGTAAAGTTTTTTTTTTTTTTAAATCACCACTGGTTATTGAAGGGAACGAACGTTAGCAGTGGGAGGGCAAACAACTGCGGCATCAGCGACTTCACTGCATTTTATACAGTAATGGGCGAGTAGCGTTAATGTTTGCCCTCCCACCGATAATTTTGACATTTTTGCAGGCCATTGATCCAAAAAAAAACTTCACAGGCAACCCATTCATACCATTTTTTAATATCAATGCAAAACCTAATGTTTGTTGAACATAATTGGGTGAAATTCAAAGCATTTTCCATTAAAAAGGGCCTAGGGGGCGCTGCTGTACTTCAGAAAAGGGGTTGATGACTTTAGCATCAATTATTTTTGTTAGGGTACCCTAATGGATAATTTGGCCAGGTTTATTTCTGAGTAGACTGCATTTTCAAAAATGGCCTCAGGCTTCACCCCCAATTTTCACAATGGGTTTTGTTGATAAATGCCAAAATCAGCCATTTTTGGGACCCTGTGGCTCTGAGACCCTTTCCTGTAAAGGCGTTGGACTTGTGGCAAACTCTTCGTCTGTGTCTTCTGTACTTACCTGCAAAAAATCATTAGAAAATAATAAAAACTTTTTTCTCAACTCAAGAAATGTTGTCATTTTATTCATTTGTATTGCCCATGCCTATCTAATATTGAATTTATTTGCTGATCTGAAACATTTGTGTGACAAATATGCAAAAAAATAAGAAATCAGGAAGGGGGCAAATACTTTTTCACAGCACTGTAAGTGCAAAATAAAAAGATAGACATAAAATATATGTGTATAACGAGATAAATTTGTGTTTTAATGTGTCTTATAATGTCTGGATGTATAGTGTTTAATGAGCCCTTCCTAAAAATATTATTGTACATGCAAGCCTAGGTAAATTTATACCTTCTGCATGCAAAAAGTTAATGAAAAAGTTGTTTTGAACTAATCACTAAACACCAATACATAAGTGCAGATGTACATTAAAATGATGAACAGATAAATTGTAATTATTTCCAGTGGATTTTCTAAGATGCTAGACTGAACATTATGCTGCTTTTAATAATGCAGGGAGTAATCGTGCTGACAGTTAATACTCATTGATAGTCACCTGTCAGTCCTCCGTCCTTTCTGAGAGTCATGAAGTTTACCTAAGTCATTATTAAATTGATAACGTAGATCCTCCATTTTCATGGGGTTATTAAAACCCCTAAACAAATAAAGAAATGGTAGAAAATTTAACTGAAACGTTCCTTCCCCTCCCTCTGCATAATAAACATTAGGATGGGATTAAACAAGCATTGTAGTCAAAAGCAAAAACAAACCAAGAATTCAAAGCAATCGACAATAGGAACACGCTCTTTAAAATGACTAAAACTCATTTTAGTCATTTTAATTATTTTAATAACTAGAAGGCACTAAAACCATGACGCTATTTATTGACTAGTAATTACCGAGGATCGCGGAAACGAGATTTTACGAGATTTCAGTCGCACAGCGTACTTGAACTACTCCGGATCTAGCTTCACCCCTGTTGAATGGCCAGCAGATATCGACGTCAGGGGTTGCAGAAAAAGTTCAATGCTATAGAAGTCTATGAGAAAATGACCCTACTTTCCCAACTGATTTATTATTTCAATAATGATTTGCCACATTATTTTATGGTATCCATTGCAAGTTTCAAGTCTCGTTCAATATATCATGATGTTCATTTTAGTAAATTATGGTCCCATATGGACTAGAGTAAAGGATAAAGCCAGATATGCATTGGGGGAGTGGCTATTCTCTGATCCTCGTCAGATACGATCGGATCCACCGATAGATCCACCCCTCGCTCCTCCCTAGATCTTCGATTCACACTCTCGTCCGATAGAAATCACATCCGATTTCAAAATGACAAAATGGCGCTGTTCAAATCGCCAAAATCGAGGCTTCCTAAATGGTATGCTGAAACCAATGGGTGACGTCACGGTTGCTTCGTCCATCTTTTTATACAGTCTATGCTTAGAACAAGAGATGTCCAACTCATTTTTTTTCCATTATTCATTTTGGACCACTACTGTATAGAGCACTTTACATGTTCTTGATGTGTGGAACATATGACCCACCTACTGTTTAGTACTGGAACAACACTGAGTAAATCCATTATTGCACTAAATTGATTGACCACTTAAGGATCATTTTAAGATTAGAACTTAAAAAAAGACAAATATGGAGTCAGACCACTGTCATTCTCAGGGGCTCAATTATACTATGTTGTTTCAAAAAATGACGAAAATAAAATCAAAATTTGCAGGCACACTTCCTAAGTGGAAAAAAGCATTAAACAAAGGAGTTGATGATTTTCATAATCATTGAGACTTCAGTATACATTAGTCATAAAATGTCAATATTATTTGTACCCATTTCCATTGCCATTATAACTCCATAAACTGGGAATATGTCCAAAATTGGGACGAATTTTATCGAGAGAGGTCCAACAGTACCAGGAGAGTGAAGCAAGTCTACATGCAGTGATTTATGCATGGTTCACTCCTTATCTGCATAAATACAGTCAAATTAAGGTGCAGAATATCAGTCGCAGACCATCAAACCATTCTTTGGAACGTAGAAGTATCACTGCCTAAATGTATGGCTGTAAAATGGCATTAAATTTATGTGATAAACCCCCTCATTTCATGAGACCACACGCCTTTCACACCACCAAGTGCCAAAGTGCGTCCCACTTAACAGCTATTCCTGTAGAGTCTGACATTTTGGTCTTTTTCGAGGGTGTGGACTTTGCCAGAACATATATATTCTCTGGCATGAGGAATCTCCAGACAAAACACGAATGGCTCCATCATGGATTAGGTGCTACAGGGCAAAAAAAGCCAAACTATGGCCTCATTGAGAGGGGTTCAATATTAGGCACTTGAAACATATGACAGATGTTCATAAGTCTTTTGGAACATTGCAAAACAATCCTGGATGTCCTGTGTGGCCGGCTCTGTGTGGCAATTGACTGCCAAACATCATGGATGTGTCCCACAAACATGAAAAATTACAAGACTTTGGGTGTGATGGGGAACTTCATGCAAATCACTGAACTGAAATACCGGTGAAAGCTTTTGCATCCAAGGCTTCTTAAGCAGATGGAATGGTTCACATGCTAGAGCTATGTCCTGCAGTCATTTCTTTTATGAAGACATTTAAATAATGCATTTTGACATTTAATAAAAAGCTCACAATCCAAGGGATTCACTGTGCACAACAGGTTTTTTTTTTTTTTTTTTTTTCAAATTTTGGATACAAATTGCAAAAAGGCAGGAGTCAAATTTCACAATTTTAATGGACAAATTTAACCCAATTATTAGCTTTTTACATATTTTTAAATAACAGACTCCACATTTCCATATTAATAGCTTTAAAAGCCCAAGTGATTCCACCCATTACTCCACAAATAAATGAGTCCATTCCTAAGGGAAATAAATGCCTTAAGAAAGAAGAAGCTTTTGGGAAAAAAAAAAATCAGACAGAAAAAAGTGAATACCACATTACACATTTTAGTTTTAACGGAGTCAAGCACAAGCAGTCGTTCTTTAAGGTCCCTTGTATAGGCTGCCATTAGGGCAGCACGATTAACTGAATCGCGATTATTTTAAGCGCAATAAAAGAAACTGCCACTATGAGGCAGACAGACGAGCATGCTCATTACCTTTTCTATGACACATACCTAATGCAGTCATTTGAAATGCTTCCGGGAAGAAAACTGATTTGAAGTCCGCTAATTACCAGTGAGGTTGGAGAGCCTCCATCGCCTTGGCATAATTAGCTTACCTTAAATCAATTCCCGTGTACTTTGCCTAACTTGAAATCAAGCCATTTATTCAGCCAACTGACCAATCAAAACCAAAATGTGGCCAATAATGATTAGGAAGAGATGAGAAGCAGACAGACCTAACCAGGCTACCGTGTTAGACTAAAGAGCCGTGTTAAATAGCCGACCTCTGAATTCCACCTCTCATCTGAGAATTTTAATGTATTATTAAAATATTTCTTAAAGGTACATTGTGTAGGAATTTCTCCCATCAAGTGGTGAAATTGTATTTTGCATTCAAACGAATAGTGCTCTCTAGCGCCTTGCTTTTTCAAAGGTGTGTTGCAACTACGGTAGCTGTTATGTACCAAAAGCTATGACATCATGTCATCCAATACCACTTCACAATACCACGCTGAACTGCGGTCTACAGCGGAGTGTTTGTTTTTAATACAAATCTCAGACCGCTTTCGCACAAGGTACGATGGTTCGGTACCGTGCCACAGTGCAATTGTGCCGTCTCCCCGCTGGTCAGCTTACTCACTATTAATATCGTACCATACCCGAGTACACATATGCCAAAATTCCAATACAGCGCGTTGCAGTATGCACCTTGGTAGTTTTAAATGGGGAAATATACAGAAAGAAGGAGTAGTTAACTCTAACGAAAAAATTATTCCGTATCTAATCTCCGCTTTTTTCTGGCTTTTTATTTGCCAGTACAATTTTAAAAGGAGGTGCCAATATGTTTTGGCGGATTTTATTATTGAGAAGGGGCTTTGGAATATTGATATCGCGAATGCATACTGCGCGTGCCCTAGTAACCCGGTGTGTCATCAGTAACATGGATTACCACACATAGCAGCACAAGAAATTAAACTCAAAATTTTCTTGACTGAATTTAAGTGGCTAAATCATCAAAATTGATAAAATTGCTCCCTTCAGCTGTCAAACGCGAGTCTGTCATCTTGGATTTGCCCGGAGACGCCTGTCAAACATTATTATTACAACTTGATGGCAGGCGTGAGACCATCATTTACCACCGTTGTCCATTTTCCTAAGAAACGTACTGATGGAGGTAGTGGGCATGATGAAATGCAGCCCTTATTCCATCAGTCTATGCTGCTATTCACCAACGACGCTGTTTACCTATACATGTTCTACTGTTATGCTGCCTATATAACGAATTACGCAACCAAGCAATGAAAAAAGCTTGTAATTTAGACAATAACATTTACTTACCGGTTGAGAAGAAAGCAGGCAACTTCAGCGTCCCTTTGAAAGTCTTTCTCCTTCATTAGCTCTTTCCACCTAGGAAAAGCTACCCCGATGTTTACCCTCGTTTTTTTAAATTTGCCGGTCATGTTGCCTTTTTAATTCCCTTTTTCACCTTTCTGACAACGAGGATTCCTTCTCCTGTGGCTCGGCATAAGTATGATCCTCCATTATGAACTAAAGTGCAGTGTAGGCTTTCAAATTTTCCGGAGCAGTGACAAGCGCCTCTCGCTGATCTCCTTCTCCGTTTCAGTCAGGCTGGTTCCGAACGAAAATGCGTTGTGGCTAATTAGCTAGTACCAGGTAGCGCTTTATGTACCTCTCGGCGATAGTAGTTTTACAAAATGGCGGAACGACATGGACGCATCCTTGGACTTAGCCGTGCAATGTAAATATAGATAAGAAATTCTTCGCTTACAAGGATAAGTCAGATTATTGGCAGAGGTAATATTACACCAATAACGACATATAAATGAATGAAGGCATTGATTTTAGCTAATAAGTTACTTAAAACATTACACAGTGTCCCTTTAAAAATAAAATCATTTTCAGATGGCCCTGGTTTTAAGCGTTTAAAAATTTATGTGAAGTGGAGAACATTTTGTGAAGCATATCGAACATGAATGTGAGAGAAATTATTTTTTGCGTTGCACACAATAGTCAAATGCACTGAAGATTAGGTAAACACGTTCAGGCGAATCAGTGCCAATTTGTAGCATTTTTTTATTTGATAATTGAACAAGATTAGTTTAAAATAAACTAATTCATAGCTCTTGATTTTGGTTACTTTTGAGCGTCTAAATAGACGACAGTGAAGGCGGAAAACATTCTGTTTAAGCGTATCGAACGTCACATGTAAATTGTTATCGCATTCGCACGCAGCGCGGCCAAATGTAAAACTAGAAATAATCAAGCAAACACATTCAGGCAAATCTGTCATGTTTCATGGTCATTTAAATTTTACAATGTGACAAACAAAAATTATATCTAAATAAATCTGACTGTCTAATTATTTAAATCGTTAATTGAACGAATCAACTGTTTGATTACAAATTAAGCAAAGTAAATGCGAAGGAGCTAAGAGTAGTTGTCGGGTAGAGGATGACGAATGCGAAAACAATTTACAAGGGACGTTCGATGCGCTTAAACAAAATGTTTTCCGCCTTCACTATCGTCTATTTAGACGCTCAAAAGTAACCTTAATCAAGAGCTGTGAATTACTTTCTTTCAAATTAATCTTTTTCAATTATCAAATAAAAAAAAAACTGCTACAAATTTGCGTTTGCTGAACGTGTTTGCCAAGTCTTTGCTGCATTTGTCTATTGTGTGCAATGCGAAAAAAATTTCACTCACTTCACATTAGATATGCTTCACAAAATGTTTTCCACTTTGCGTATATTTTGAAACGCTTAAAAACCAAGGCCATCTTAAAATGATTTTAATTTTAAGAAATCTTTCCAAGGGGTCTTCAGGGTAAAGTGTAGAAATAACCATAATAATGTAAAAACTAAGAAATAAACATACTCAACATGATTTTAACCTCATAAAATGTACTATTTTGATAAAAATTTACATGGTTGCCATGGAAACGGCACTTTAATGACAAAATCTGAAAATATTTTGTGGCACCGATATTTCAATAACCCATGGTCAGATTTTACTCAAATTAGCCTCATATGAAAGGTTTAAGATAGTTCTATGAAATGACATAGGATTTTTTTTTTGTTTGGAGCATTTATGAATATTTAATGAGCTCTGTTATGTAACCATAATGAAAAACGCCATCATCAACTTGCTTCATTTTCAAAATTAACCCCCTAGGGATGCATCTATCTAGAAAACCCTATGTCATTTCATAGATCTGCTACAGATACAACTTCAGTCCAAACTTCAAGTCAATCAGATGAATATTAATGATCTTATGAATGCCACAAGGTTGAAAATCAGTTAAAATTGTGATTTTTGGTAATTTGCAAGTCACAAGTAACAATTGAGGCAGAGGAAAAACATAGATTCTTGGTGTTTACCTGCATCCCACTGCATCCCTCTATTTTATTTTATGTGAAAATCAAAAATATTAAAATTTTCAAAAAAAAAAAAAAGTTTTTACCCTGAAGACCCCTTAATAGGATGTAAAAATTCCACGAAAGGTGGGACTCAGAGGTCTGCTATTTATTCAGAATACTGACATTCTTTCAATCTAACACGGCAGCCTGGTTATGTCTGTCTGCCTCCCATCATCTCTTCTCAATCATTTATGCCACATTTTGGTTTTGATTAGCCAGTTGGCTGAATAAATGGCTTGATTGCAAGTTAGGCAAAATAGGCAGGAATTGATTTAAGGTAAGCCAATTATGCCAAGGCGATGGAGGCTGTCCAACCTCGCTGGCAATTAGCGGACTTCAAATCACAGTTTTCTTCCCAGAAGCATTTCAAATGACTGCATTAGGTATGTGTCATAGAAAAGGTAATAAGCAAACTCATCAGTCTGCCTCATGGTGAGAGTTACTTTTATTGCGCTTAAAATAATTGTGATTCGGTTAATCGTGCAGCCCTAGCTGCCATCACATTGACATTCTGCCAAGGGGCAAACAGCCGGCTATTACATGGAATGGAAGATGACACTCTGACTTGTTTATCGCATACAGCAGGTAAAAATGCGCAGTAATTCCTTAAATCACAAAATTCAGCCTTTCTGGACCTAGCGACATACATTGCACTTACACTGTCAAACTAGCACATAAGCTTCTGACCACACCCTAATTGGACTTTGTGTACTGTACTTTACATACTGTATGTGCTACGCTATTTCAACATTTAATAAGTTCCTGACCTTTATAGTCAATAGAATGTTTAACACCTTAAACTCAAAATTTCCCACTTAAGTTTTCTCTTAAGCAGGCTCAAAGACTTAAAAAGCTTTTTTTTCATATTGTTGGACAATGTCACATACGTATTCTGTACCTGCTGGTTGCAGCGCTTCTCAGAAGTTACATCAAACTTATATCCAAACCTATGACGTCACGTTTTCATGACCATAGCATTACATCAAATACTAGATTTTGCACATTATTTTATACACATTTCCCTGCAATTCAGCACGACAGATGGGATCATCTGAAACCTTGGGATCTCCACAAGGATTTCAAATAGGCCTGAAGTTCCACATTTAAGAATACAGGAACAGCATTTGATGGATCCATGTATGGGTCCTTAGGTTTTATGGGGTTAAAGGAGGAGACCGCACCTCGGCAAAGTATATTTCAGCGGAAAGTAGAATTCTTGAAGTGTCTAAAACGCGTAGTTTTATAAATTTTAATTTGGTAATGATCCAGTGCGACGCATTTTAAAACCGGCACGTCTTTAAATCGGCGTCAATATCAGGGGGCAGACATTTTTACTTGGGGAATTTAAGGCTGCGTTTGGAATGCACACTTGTCCACTCGCTCACTCATTCTCTTGATATAGTTTTCAACGTAGAACACTCACTACATAGTGCCCGATATAGTGGGTGAGTGTACATCAAACGCCAGTGCTGCGGTGCTTGTGGCGTCAGTTGTTCGCTTTCCTTTCATTCAAGCCTTTACGGCTTGACTGCCCACAAGCTGTTTTTATTTAAGCTGGCCTGATTATCAATCAAACAATTTATCGACTGAGCGACCAAGACCAATACATGACTTATAATTAGAAATATTAATGAAAAGGGTTACAGCGCCCTTTCGCCGTCACAACATTCAGAATATAGGACGGATTCTTGCAGCCTCGCAAACTAATTTACGCAAATCTGTGCAGCTTAACAAGCGCTGAAATTATGAAGACATATTGATATTTTACATCATGATTTATGCGCAGAAGACGACGCCTCATAATTTTGTGGTGCAATGCAGAACTATGCTATCAAAAGTCAATTAGACTGTCATCGGTTTTTACCAATTAGTCTGAGCAACTGTGGCTCATCGGGAGACATAAACTGCGAGAGGTTAAGGTTATTTAGCATTTAAAAGGTGAGGTTTCCGAAGATAAAATTCAAACTCAGAAGATTCCCCAAGTAAAAATGTCTGCCCCTGATACTGAAGCCAATTTGAAGACTCGCTGGTTTAAAAATGCGTCGCACTTGATTATTATCAAATTAAAATCTGCGTTTTAGACACTTCAAGAATTCTACTTTCCGCTGAAATATACTTTGCCGAAGTGCGGTCTCCTCCTTTAAACCAGAAATTTTTGGCAAGTGTGATGCAGAGGGTAGCACAGTTCCCTCACTGCAAAGAGGTTATAGGCTCAAACCTCGGCCTGGACCTTTCTGTGTGGAGTTTTCATGTTCAACCTATGTCTGCGTGGGCTTTGCTAGGTGCTCTGCGTTTCCCAAAAGCATAGTTGCTAAGCAAGTTAGCAACTTACATAGTTCATCCATTCACAGTCAATGGTTCCAACTACGTAAGTTAGCATCTGTGCCCTCGGGAAACGCACCCCTGGTTTCCAAGCACAGGCAAGGCTAATTGGACTCTGTAAGTGCAGCAGAGCAGTATAGTGTGTGCATGACAGGAATGTGCCAAGTGAATTCGCATTCAGCTGGGCTCGAAGATACTTACTATTCTGTGGAGTCCAGATGAGGGACGTACAAGGTCTTGATACCCTGGTCATCCCAGAGGCTCCGGAGGGCGTGTGCGTATCGGGCATCCAGTGTAGTGACCTGAGTAGTATCCACCTCCTGGATCCACTGAGCGTACAGCTGTTGGGTGGGACGACCAATCTCAGTTATATTTCCATGGCGCTTTTTGCCGAAGGTCTTTGCATAGACACCACACAGCCAGCAGCGAAACAGAGTTCAGAAATTTTAAGTCCACCCCTCCGTCTTGCGCCAGTAACCTGGGTTTGCACATAAGCCCACAAATCCAAGCAAGATCGAACTTCACAATGGAGAGAAATTTTGGGAAAAATTATTCTACTGTGCCCACCCTCGGAGGACCAGGTAGGTCTAACAGATCGCAAAGTGTAAACTGACAGTCAGGTTTACCACCAGAATAACAGAATTAACTAAATAAGTACATGAGCTACAGTCCATAAGGATTTGGTTCCTGAAACTGCTTAAGAGGAGCTGAACATTCTCTCCTGGCGCAGATGACATGGTCGTAAATAGCTGAAAATAAAAGCCGACTCGTTTTCTCTCTAACCTCAAGTTTGAGCAGTCTATGAACTTGACCATGTTCTCTGGGTACGAGTGGTCGGTTGTTCTGACCTGGTTTTCTGGGTTCGAGTAGGGTTTGTTCCAGGAACTCATGCCATTGGTCAGGTGCTTAAACTCAGTGAAGATTCTCTGGAAGATCATCTTGGTGAAGGTCTTTCGATCCTGTACAGAATATCCCTCCCCGTAGATGGTTTTTAACTGCAACAAAAGAGTGGACGCCCCACTCTTTGTAAAGCCTGTCAATGGAGAGGGATTGGGTAACAAATTCAGGAAAAGATTGGGTCAGAGGGGGCAATCTATCAGATGGCCAGTGACTATGAAAATTTTTATTTCCATCAATTTCCCTGGTCAAATGAGCCAATTACCTTAATAAACCAATGCTGGCTCAAATGTTGATTTCAATACAATAACTTATATTGACTGACTTTAAAAACCACATAATTTTGTAGGATTTCATACAATCCTGTTCATAAGAAATATCAAAGGCAAATTATGGTTGATGCAGCTTTACGCTTTAACCGAACAGAAATCAGCTTTGTACAAATTATTGTTTTGGCCTTTATGTTTACAAGTCAAAAAAGTGTGGATGATGACACAGATCAGCAGTCAATACCATGTGTGACCAACTCCAGCATTTATCACTACTTCACACTTCCTGTCCATGGAATGTATAAGACGGTAAATCTAAAGTTGTGGGATGGCATGCCGTTCTTCTTGCAGTGCTGTAACAAGTTGTGCATGTGCTGCTGTGGCAGGATCTCTCCGTCTCACCCGCCGATCCAGAACATCTCAAAGATGCTCCACAGGGTTGAGATCTGGTGAATTTGGTGGCCAAGGATGGACAGCAACCTTGTTCTGGTCCAGGTACTCGACAGACATGAGCGTTGTCATACATGAAGGTGTTGCCCGATTGGTCTATCCTGGGAATGACATTTGAACCTAGGACCGTACTTCAGTAAAGGACAGCTGTTAGTATACCATAGACATGGACAAGTTCCGATCACTGTTCGTCGGCAAAAGCTCCCTGCATCATGACACCACTACCACCAAAACCGTCCACTTCCTCGATACATGCTGCAGCATGGCGTTCCCCAGGACGACGATGCACATGCCTACGACCATCAGCTCTGTGCAAGTTAAATCTGGTAAAAATAAAGCAAGTCTGTCCCAAGCCAAGTGGCTCACCAGGGATGTGCTTAACTCCAGTTTCTGTAGCAAGAAGCGACTAAGTATTGCTACTCCCAGTGGATGGGATGCGAGTCCATCGCAGCTAAACCCCCCCCAGCTCTTAGTCAGGTTTCCCCATGAATTTGCCTGAAACACTTTGTTAAATCTGGACTCATCGCCAAATATGATCTGTCTCCACTGTGCAATGCGCCAATTTCTGGGACCATGGGCATGTGCCCATATCAGTCTGCCACATTTGTTGGCTGCCGTTAGTCCCATGCCAAACTGGACACGTTATGGTCGTTTACCATCCTCTTCTAGAAGAATGCCGTACAGCCTGGCCACTTATTCTGGGGTTTGGGCATCTAGGTATCTCAGTCACAGTCTGTGTGGCAGTCCTGAACCTATTACGCAAGTGCAAGATCCAGACACGCCTCCTCTGGATCAATGTGCTAACTCGTGGTTGCAAGATCACAGGAGGACACGAAACCTCCTCCTCTGGATAAACAATGTACAAATGTCTTAGTTCTGACATCAGCATCCCATCAGTTGTGGCATTCAGTTGTTTCAGTAGGATATTCACTTTGTCCAGGCTTTTATAGCCTTGACCAGGGCCTGTATTCAGAGTTACAATTTCGTTGGTAACTTACCAGCCTCATGGCAAGTTACCCACTGGTGACTTACCCTGCTATTCAGAGTTGTGCTGCATGCTCATCTGCATATTTCCTAGCGCTGGCAAATTACCCAAAGGTAGAAGCAGAGGGAACTTGCCAAACCTTTGGTAATGTTGAGAAAATTCAGCAAATGAAAGTAATTTCAGCGACAAGTATGTGGTGTCGTCCGTTTACATTTTCCAATCGGACAGCTGTCTATTTTTTTTTTTTTTTTTTTAAAGCAAGTTGCGGTGACCGTGCTGCTAAAACAGGTGTACGTACTTGTCACCGAAATTACCTTAATTCTCTGAATTAATTAATAGTTCTGAAATGCAGCTCTCACTGGAAAAAAATTACCATCACTGAGTGCCAGTGCATAAACCTCATTATATTTATTTTTCTGTGCTGAATGTAGCCCATTATTTGGTCGCTGTTAGATCGCATGGGGTAGAGAAGCAGTGTCTTCAATTGCCACTTGATTATTACCATAATTGGAAAATGAGTTAACACAGGAAAATGATTGAGAACTAGCTAGGACTAATTGTTGTCAAAAAGGGATGCATCTTTGCCCCCAAATTTTCAGTTCTGGCGCCGGCCCTGCTCAATCACCGAAAACGCCAAACTATGCTGTGCTTACTGCCTTCGCCTACCCATCGTCTGTGCATAGAAAATAGATCGCTGGCAGCTGCCAAGGGAACTTTGAATATGAATTTGAGTTGCCAACTGTCAGGTAAATTACCCAAGCGTAGCTGCCAAAGCATTAGTATCTTACCCAAGGGTAGCTGCCAGACCTCTTGAATCTTACCAGCTGGCAAATGTTGCTGAACTCTGAATATGGGCCCAGGAGTGTACAATCATGCACAGGAAAAGAAAAACAGCACCATCATGTCCCCCGAAAGACACCAAAGACTGTTATGGAAAATGTTTTACTAACTGATGGGCATGTGTGATTTACCAGGTTTTGATTTTGTGTACTTACAAAATTCACTTCAATGAATCACGTTTGTTTGTCTCAATAGATTAGGGCAAGTGAAAGGAAAACCTTGGGTTCCTACATATATGCGTTTTTAAGATTCGCTCTGTCTATTTGATGTGGAGATAGAGAAAGAATAATAAGGCTGTTTTCATGTTTTTTTTTTTTTTTTTTTTTAAATCAAGAAATGTAGCCAAAATATCAGATGGTACAACTGACAGGCCTAACTAAGCTATGTACAATGACACCAGCATAAAATCCCAAACAGAGACAGCCCTCATTTCTCACTTGAGGATTAAGATACCACTTTCGTGCTTGAAATATTCCTCTGTATCAGGGGTGGGTGCCATGTCCTACCCTTGCCCCTTGAGCAACTGCAGTGCCTAGTACCTGTACATTTCTCTCCCCCACCCCACCCCTTGGGGAGGGGGAGGGGCATTCCTTTCAGTCTTTAAAGATTTGTGGCCAAGGAAACCGCGATTCATGGACCCTTTCATCAGTCTGTGTCTTCAACCACTTCAATGTTTAAAATTGTATTTTAATCACATAGTCTCGCATACCATGTACCACAAATTGTGCAATTAGGCGCATTAGCGTCACCATGTTCAGAGCGGAATAATTTTAAAAATACAACAGCAAGATTTCTAATTATTCCGGATATTGGTACTCCGTTAAATTGTCCAATAGCTCTGTCAGATTCTTTAGACTTTTTGAGCAAAAGAACTCCGAGCTACCGGAAATACACAGAAGGTACAATCAGACTAAACTTCTACACTTAAAGCGTCAGTATGTTGACAGAGTCACAGTTTAAAAATACTGCGGTGAAATCTCATTTTTCAGGATTTTCGCACTCCTTTGTGTTGTCTCTGATACTCAGCGTCAGATTTTGATACTTCTTGAGGATCGAAAATGGAAACTGGGAAAGAAGCGAAACTAATGCCGTGTCATTAAAGGTGGATTGCAAAAATTGAGTAAGGAGCTGGCGATTGATGAACAGGCGAATAAGGAGCCAAGTTCAGACTCGTGAAGTAGTTGTGGGGAAGTGCGTGGGCGGTGGGCGGTCGCGGCAAACTGGGAAAAGTTTAAGCGAACCACGACAACCTAATCGATCAGCTATGGCTTAACAACAAATTATTTCAGAATAACTCCAACTATTTTAAACACCCGGCTCACCTAATATGCATACACGATGTTCCCTCTGCAGCTGCCGACGATGCTCCTTGATAGTTTCATCTATCCTTCTGCTCACTTCGTCCCCCTCCTTCTCCTGCGTAGTCAGACAACGCCAAGGCCTCATAACTGCGAAGTGAACACAAAATGAAACCACAATGCCACAGAACTTAACCTCGACTTACAACATGAGACAACGAACGTTTCATATTTCTTCTAGTAGCATATATTCAGAGGTACGGTGGCGATTCGTTCCCAGACTGATGTAGCCTCACTTTTCAAAATTTAATTTAGTATACATAAACCTGCTTCTGTTGAGGACATAAATTATCTTATTCAACATTACTTCCAAAAATTAAGTCGAAGTATTGAGCATACCGTCAATTATATCTCGCTGTTATAAACTGAACAATTACAACGTTTCCTGCATTTTGTAAGTAAGACGTACCCCTGCGTGGTGAGGCGTGATCATCAATGGGCTTGATACATCCAAGTCGTAGTTGGGCTGTGTTCCAATCCGAAAAAATGCTTGTTTCGTCGTGTCCACTCGCCCTCCAATCGAGGGGGGAATCCCCAAAAAATCCCGGGTGTAAGATGGCTGCCACTTGTCGGGTCGTTCCAATCCAGTTTTGCGGAGGGAAGGGCGCATTTTCATTTGCTCAAGCCCTCGATTATCCTCCCTCAAACGAAGCCAACAACGAACATCCCTCCAAACTTTGATATTGCCCAGAATACTTTGCTCATTCTCCCTTGGTAAAAATTCCGTGTCCGCCATTTTTTTCTGCTGGCAAAACGAGGAATTATGTCAGGGAAATTAGCATACAAGGGTAAGAATTGTGTTCGAGTATTGTGTAATTTATGACAGCGTTATATGCAAATAGCGGAGTTTGGGGGTGAGGGGCATCGGTTTCGCATTATTATGAAGCATGTAACTTTACGTTCATTTTTGCAGTAGCTTGCCTATAGCATCCGCGAGGACTGTTGCGGAGCTTAAAGTAGCTTTCACACTGGACGCGAAACAAATTTTTCGCACTACAGATTGCATTCAAAGTCAATGCAAAGACGCGAATACACGAGAAACGCGTTTATTCGCGTCTTTGCATGGACTTGAATGTAATGTCGTGCGGAAAATTCGTTTCGCGTCCGGTGTGAAAGCAGCTTTATTTTCCCATAAAACAGTCGCAAGTGCCGCAGCAATCACACGAGCACGCCGTCTTCTTCTCGCCATAAACATGCGATACAGAGTCCGCGTGAACTGTAAAAGCTAAAACGTACAGGCAACTAACTCAGTCGACTCCATGGCAACACAAACTTCCCGTTGGCTTGTTGACAAATGTCGAAGTGCGGAAGAAACGCGGCCAGGGTCGTTTCAATCCGATTTCCCACAACCCTCCCCTAACTTCTCTCCATTGCCCTTCCTCGCTCGGGATGGGCTTACTCGCCTGCTACGTCATTCGGAGGGGTCACTCGAGTGGAGGGAAGAAGTGAAGGGAGTATCATATTTCGGATTGGAACGCAGCCCTGGATTAGTTGGAGCGACCTTCACACAGAAGGCAGGGAAAGTATATAGTTGCATCTGAATTCTCTTATTCGTTGTGTCTATGCTCTCTCCTCCCTCGAACCAAGTTGTCTGGAGAGAGGAGGGAGGATTCTTCTTCTTCTTCTTCTTTGTTGTAAAATTTAAAATTCCAAACCGGAGTGTATTACCGCCAGCTACTGGATATGTTGGGTGTCAAACTGGTGCCATGGAGGGCCAAGAGGCTGCAGGTTTTCATTCCACCCAAAAACCCCAGGGTGTGTAACATGATTGGCGATAAAAGGGATGTCTTACGGAGGCTGAGTCTCTCAGAAGTAAAGATGGCCAGAAACTCTCCAACCTGAGAAGGCTTACGTAAAAAAATTGTGGAATACTTCAAAAACAATGTTCCTCATCGTCAAATTGCAAAAGCTTTGAAGGCCTCATCATCGACTGTGCATAACATCATCAAAAGATTCAGAGAAACTGGAAAAATGTCTGTGCGTAAGGGACAAGGCCAAAGACCTTTACTGGATGCCCGTGATCTTCGGGCCCTCAGATGCCACTGCATCACTCACCGGCATGATTTTGTCATTGACATTACTAAATGGGCCCAGGAATACTTCAAGAAACCACTGTTGGTGAACACAGTCCGCCGTACCATCCACAGATGCCACCTAAAACTCTATCATGCAGAAAGGAAGCCATTGTTGAACATGATCCAGAAGTGCCGCCGTGTTCTGTGGGCCAAGGCTCATTTAAAATGGACTATAGCAAAGTGGCAAAGTGTCCTGTGGTCAGCGAGTCCAAATTTGACATTCTTGTTGGAAATCATGGGCATCGTGTCTTCCGGGCTAAAGAGGAGAAAGACCACCCCTCCTGTTATCAGCGTTCAGTTCAAAAGCCAGCATCTCTGATGGTATGGGGATGCATTTGTGCATATGGTGTGGGACACTTGCATGTTTTAAAAGGCACCATGAATGGTGAAAGGTATATAAAGGTTTTAAAGCAACATATGCTCTCCTTCAGATGACATCTATTCCAGGGAAGGCCTTGTGTATTTCAGCAGGACAATGCAAAACCACATACTAAAGCTATACAACAGCATGGCTTCGTAGTAGAAGAGTCCGTGTGCTGAACTGGCCTGCCTGCAGACCTGGTCTTTCACTGATTGAGAACATTTAGCGCATGATTAAACAAAAAGTCCGTCAAAGGAGACCCAAAACTCTCCAGCAGCTGGAAGCCTGCATTAAACAAGAGTGGAATCAAATTCCAATGGCTAAACTCAAGAAACTTGTCTCCTCAATGCCCAGATGCCTCCACTCGGTGCTAAAAAGAAGAGGGGATGCTACACCATGGTAAACAGGCCCCTGTTCCAACTTTTTTGAGACCTGTAACAATCATCAAATTTGAAATGAGCTCATTTTGTGGATAAAATTGTAAAATTTCTCAGTTTCAACATTTGCTATGTTATCTCTGTTCTATTGTGAATAAAATACTGGCAGGTGTGATTTGAAAGTCACTGCGTTTTGATTTTTTCACAATTTACACTTTGTCCCAACTATTTCGGAATTGGGGTTGTAGATGTGTAATAAAGTATGGCCTGAAAAGTATTCATATTGGCATTTGCACAAAGTTACATAATGTATGGACAATAAACCAGATCATTGACATATTACATACACGCCTGACGAGGGCATTATTATAACATAGATCTATATATTTTCAAAAACTGCTATGCTGTGATACCATTAAGTGTGAAAGTATAAGTGACACAACCCATTGAATCCAATTGTATATACTGATTAAATTATTTTATCATGGCTTGTGTTCTCGAATCAATATTTTCGACCAACTGTAATGAGTCATAAAGTTGTGACTTTAATTATTAAGGACATCTCTGACTGGAACCATGTTCTCTATGTGGCGACAGTTGCTTATAGTAAGTGCATTATAGGGGAAAAAAATGATCCGATTGTCATGGTCCTTTATGCATAGATTTACATTTGAATTGACGAATTTTGACACATTTTGAACAAAATTGCTTATGTTCATCACTTCAAGCACAAGGCATGACAAAATAAGGAAATTGTCTCGTGAAAACTAATGGACGTTTTTTACAGTATATGGGTAGCTAGTATATGGGACAGGAATTTGGGGATTTTTACCAACATATTTAATTTGTCCGATCCCTAATGGAATCCCTATGGGCCAAAATCGCATGTAAATGTAAATCCTGCTTTCACAATATGTATGAGTGGTTATACAAGTCCCTCAATGGACATTCAGCACATTGACGGTACATTTTTCCATATACCGCTTTCTTGCTCTTTACGGCACCCGGCAGAGGTTTTGTCTCCATTGTAATCTGAAAAACTACGTCAAGTTATTCGTAACAGCTTACAATGGATAAGAAACGGAAATTTGTGGATGCGAACGCCAATAAATGGATTTTATATAAGGGGAGGTTATTTTTTTCTGATGACAGCACAGATTGCCTGAATTCCCAAGTGCAAAATATTCATTTATCTAGGCTATAGCCTATTTAACAATAGGATAGCCCGCAACATGGAATGGAATGAAATTAAATTGGAATCAAAACCAGCATACACAGGAGGGCACCGGGAACAAGTTTGAGAACCACTGGTCTGATTGAACTTGTACTTTAGTGTCAGCCTTTTCCATAAGAAGTCATTCCAATCATTTAGTTGATTCAAACAAGCTTCCAATCCTAAACAGGGTCCAGGTTTGGGACTGAGTTCAAGTTAACTCAACACAAATCGGTTCCTGTTCATCTACTCAAGTTATCAAGAACAAGCAAGTCTAAATCAGGGTCCAAGACTGGGACCACGTGCTTGCTAACCCATCCAGTTTACTCTCCTTGTCCAGAACAAGCTTCCAATCCCGAACTGGAGCCAGGACTTGAGCTGCATTCCTCCAACGCATCCTCTCCATCCTCTGAAGCAGTTCAGTGCTGGTGAAGCCTGTGTGACACCTTGCCACATCCAGGAAGCCTGGCCAGTGATTTCAGCTCAAGCTTAGCTTGTTACAACTGTGCAAAACTGTCTATCCTCATGGGGATTCCATCCCTGCTATTCTATCTTACACCGCATCCTGACATACAGCGACGCGAGCGAGCGAGAAAAAATGATTAGAATGCATTATTTTCAATCAGCCTTTCCTGACATGTTGCGGGCGACATCGCTCTGTCCAACGATGACGCCCACCCCTGAAAAACTCGCTCGCACTGTCTCTATTTGGACGACATTTCGCGGCCGTGTCCCGCCCCTAAACACTTCCTATCGGTTGAAAAGTACACGCTGCTGCCTGTTGACAAGCTAGTTAGCAGAGAGAGGAGAGCTGCGGAACAGCAAGCATGAGCCGAATAGAGGAGGACAAGTTAATTTTAAAAGTTGAGCAAAACCCCTTATTATTTGAGCCGAGACACCCGCACCACAAAGATTTGAATCGAAAGGAGGCCGCATGGTCGGCTATTGCCCGAGAGCTGGGTGTTTCAAGTAAGTAAGGTAGGTATTAACTAGTTACATTTACTCTGTTACATTTACCTGAGTAACTTTTTGGATAGTTAAATTAGCTATTCAACCTGAAAAGAGGCAGTGTTGTTATTTGCATTTTATTTAATTTGCATTGAAAACTCACTCATGCGTCCAAGATGTCAAAAACGGCAACCAGGAAATTTCAGTAATCTAACAATAGCACCAGAAGTTTTCTTTACGTCCCTCGATTGGTTTGGATTCTGAACCAATAGAATATACTCGCGATAAAATCGTCACACTGCATATCAGGACACTTTCGCGCGCGATTTCGTCGCTCGCTCGCTGTATGTCAGGATGCGGTGTTAGGGCCCGATCACACCGAACGCGCTTTATCAGCGTGGGGCGCCCTTTTTGTTAATATTCTCAATGATTAGACGCGCTCTGGACGCTGCTTTTGCTTAAAGGGGCGCTTCGCGTTTAAGTGCCCCAGGCGCCTCGCTGTTTTTTGATGCGCTTCCTATCAAACACAGTCCTATTTTGAGGCACCTCGATAAAAAGGCGCTTCACGTCATTGTCAGTCTTTTCCCTGCTGTCCAATCATGTGAGCTGATGACGTCATAATTTTGAAGTAACCGTGCCGCCATATTGGTATGCCCAACTATAATCTCTCAGAACATTACTCACACTGAACACGTTGCGGCCAACGATATGATTAATTGAGAAGATATCTTTTCACAGACACAGAAGAGGCGGTATTTTATGTTTCCTCCTCAAATCAACCTGACTACGAAACATGCCTCAGGGACCGCAGATTTAACTACAGTAGGCAGTAGTTGTATGTGCCTTTAACGTTTTCAATGGACAATATCATCATTTGACAGTACGACCAATTAGTGCGTTCCATAGGAAATCTATACGGATTTTTCTACATCTCGCCTGAGTGGGGCAGTGGTACAACGAAATTGAAGTCCAAAGTCATTGAGACTGAAGAGGACAAGATGTCAATCCTGCACGTATTATTATCATTCTGTGTGGGGGGATTTAAAAACTTCATGAAAAAATAAAGTAGCCGTAAGCTCGCATCTTGTCAACCGTTGTCTTTATTTTAGAAACACTGGGTGTGAGATTCAATCGCGCATAACGCATATGTAAGTCCCAACGGATGTCTTGTACTGAGTTTTCTCTTGCGATGTCTTCACTTAGTAGCTGCCATGAAGCTCTAGGCTAATTTTCCTACGAAACAAAAGTGGGTTCGCTGAAGAGAACGCAATGTAAACTTATCAAGGTCGCTAAATCAGCGTTCAAATGAGAAGTGAAGTGAGTTGTGCGTTGTGGAGATGTATGTAAAACTGCCTGCCGTTCATTGTCGAGTGTGAATCACATTATCTATTTAAGTAGCTCTAACGAAACATCCTCATTGATAACCTGGCAGAATTAAATTTGTCCGTTAACGGTAATTGAGTGTCAGCAGAACATTAGCCTTTTTTAGTGCTGGCATAAATTAGCCTTAATGATTAGACCAGTCAACACCTGGTTTTGTTGTCTAGTTAGTCTGGTCAAATATTATAGACAGCGTTACACAGCAGTTTTACTGGGTTATCTAATTTATTCCGTGTGACATTGATTGATCTGGTTAACTTCAGTTCGGTAATCTAGGTAGCTTTGGGCTAACCTGATGGATCACGTTAGCGAACATTAATTTGAACTGTTCCAATAATAACCGTTAGCTGGGCTAATGTTGACACATTATCTGCCGTTAAGGTAGATCGCCAGTGGCTAATAATAAGCAATATATTCGTTGAAATTCATTTATGTGTATCCGTCTTCACTACAGCCAGTGCATTGTCTCACCACATCCCCCAAAAATGTCACTCTGCATTGGAAAGCTGCACATCAGCGCTTCTCTGCCATGGAATACTATGGCTGTGTCCCAATTCAGCGACTGCATCCTTCGAAGGACGCAGCCTCTGAATTGGGACACAACCTATATAAAGGTTGCTTACTACCGGGCATAGTAAAATGGCCGCTCGACCACTTCCGCTTGCTTCAACCTCCCAACGCAGTTCTCTATCACATCAGCAATCCAGTTACTCTATAAAGATCAGTGGAAAAAACCCGAAATCAGCTCGCCTTTGACAAGTTCGTTCAAACGGTTAATTTCTGAATGTTCGCAGATGAGTGACAGGAGCGTTACTTAACAACACAGAAAAGACGCAACCAGCGCCTTTTTACAACGTTGGCTTCAAAATAACAGGTCAGAGGCGCCTCGCGTTTCCACGCCGACAAAGCGCGTTCGGTGTGATCGTGCTTCTTGCGGTCGGCGCGGTCTCAGCAGTGCGGACGGCGCGCACGGTCCCCACGAACGTCGAGTCGTTTCATGCTTGATGCGGTCAAAGCGGTTCCAAGAACGGGCCTGCTCTAATCTTGCACTACTGAATCTTATTTCTTTGATCAATACGTTAATTTTTACTATCATATTGTAACTATTATTATTATTAGCCTACTACCAAACACACGGCTCGATTATTTTGAATTTGATTAGACAGTGAGTCGCTGTCAAAACAAATATTATTGGCCGCTCTTTCTCCACTATTACGATAATTGGGTCACTTGAAACTTCCGAAAACTAAGTTGACATGGTTTGCATTTGAGCAGTTTCTGCACCGATGTCTGGCAATGAGCATCCTTGTAGATCCGACAGGAACTGTAGTAAAGATGTTTGTATTTTCAGCTGTTTGTATGTTCAGCTGGCTTTTCTTTAAAGCTTTCCATTTTTAATTTTAATAGGTATACGTACCTCCGGGTCCTGAAGCTAGCCAATCATTGCAACGCGGTCTGTGCGACCCCGGCCGCGTTGTTACAAAATCCTCTAGGTGCGCAGCTCGGCGTTCAGAGCCTCCGCGGACCTTCCGCGCTCTGTCGCCTTGGCCGCAATTGCATCATTTCACCGTGTGGGCCGTGCTGACCGCGCCGACCGCAAGAAGCATGAATCAGGCTTTAGGGTTCCGCTCTCAATCTCAGTCATTTTGCTGTCAATAAACTACTAGTGGGAGTGTGCTTCTGACTTTGTGCTCGATTCTTGGTCTGGACCATGATGAAAGTGCTTCTCTTGTGTGAGTTGCAGGCTGATGTGGAACTGCAAACAAAATTTTACTGTTCCGCACTAAGCAAGTAACTCTTCCATCAGAGTGTTCTTCAGATAATTTATGGTGTGTGTGTGTGTGTGTGTGTGTGTGTGTGTGTGTGTGTGTGTGTGTGTGTGAATGCGAGAGAATCAAAATATAAGTCTTTCAAGTCACTATTGATTGGGTTATAAGACGGTGAGGTTTAACCCATGACACTAGCAAGCATTAACTGTGAGCCTTGCACTTTAACTAGTACTGCAGTGTGGGGAATATCCTAATGCCCTGTTACAACATGCCCCCATCAAATAGAAATCCATCAGCCTCAGTTAATGTAATATGGAATATTCCATACATACCATGTCCTTATTCAGTTCTGTATCGGCTTCTAAATGGTTCAGCGGGAGTATGGCTTAAAGGCAGGTTACATGGCATCTCCTGAGTTGCTGGTTCGAGTCTAGGGGTTTGGGATTGTGACCTGATGGGCAGTTCTGGTCCAGGAAAGCTGGTAGCATATGAAGAGTTTATTTCCAAAATGCAATATATCCATTCTACTCATTTCGATTAAATCAGCTTTTTCTATGTTGGTGCCTATTGCATTTTATAGAAAAATACAAACTTTGACCATGGCAATATACACCTTACACCATGAATCTCTAAAAAAGGATTTTTGCACCATGTGTAAGAAGCACAGGGCTATCGATCTATGGTATTATCTCAATTTTTGTAATTTTGGCACTCATTGTGTTTTGGAAACAAACTCTTCATATAGTCAGGAATACTGGTTTTCGGTCCCAGAAAAATCCCTGAATAAATGAACTAATTGGCTGCATACACAAACATGGGTTTACTCATGGGTTAGACTACTCTAAAATGCTTAATCTATGAGAACACAGGAACAGTATTCGGCGGTGGTTCAAGAGCTTCTCAATACATGCATGCTAAAATTTCAGATTGCCGTAATGGTTTAGCTCAAGTAATCTAGTGACCATCTTCAACCACGTTATGACAAAAATGGCTCTGCAGTTCATGAACAATAAAAGCCCAATCCTCATGTTGTGTTTATTTTTTGATTTTCCTAGAAACAATAATTGTTTCTTACTGATCAAATTCAAGTCTGTGGCGAACCAATAAGCTATTAATAATGTTTCACAATACACAAAAAAGTGTTTTCCCTGGAACTTAATGCAACAATAACACAAAACAGGTTTTACAAATATTTTGTAAATATTTGCTTGACAAGGGAAAATGTTCTTACCCCATTGGCAAAGTAATCAAAATGACCTCAAATCAAGGACAAATTTTTTGTCTTACTAAGAAAATGGTGATAGAAATAAGTGTTTTAAGTCTTAAAATAAATAAATTTCCCTTTCTTGAAAATTTCTTTTTGCAGTGATGTGGATAAAAATGATAATTGCTTCCTATTGAAACGTAAAATGATTAAAAACCTGCTAAAATTCTGGGATTGTAATTTTTGATGTAGCAAACACCACAAAGTGGTGCCCCAGGACTCAGTTTGGAAACCACTGGCCCAGAGGAGTGCATTTCAAAGCATAGGCTGCAGCCCTCGAAGGCTGCATTTTCAGGGGTCATCACTTCCTTCCATCTGCCAAACTAATATTTGGGGTTAGGGATGAGCATAAATTTAAGATTAGGGTTTGGTTTGGGGCTAGGTTTAGGGTTAGGGATTAGAGTTAAAGTCAAGGTTAGGGAAATCAGTGACGACTTGCTTAAACCAACTCTGTTTAACGGAGATGAAACGGCTTTGAGATGCGCCCGATGATTCCTTACTTCCAAGGTTGGTCCTGGGCCAGTTGCCTCTTTTCCTTTGCGAAATAAACTTTTGCGGACACTACTTGTCATGGCGACCAACCAAACTTACTGATTTACGCATATGAACGTTGTCAAGGAAAGTCCCTTGCTCTTTGGAGAATTTGGATGCACCCATGGTCCAGGGGAATGGCAGGAACACACCATAGGTGATTGGCCAATCACATCACGGGGATCATACTTCATTCACCCACATCTAGTGGTAATTTAGGTTCTCCAACTCACCTGGCGTACGTATCTTTGAACTTTGCAATAGGACCGGAGCATGCAGAAGAAACCTGCTCAACACAAAGAGAACATTCTTACTCTACAGAGGGAGACCCCCCCTCTGGAGTCAAACTCATGACCTTCTTGATGGGCTAAAGAAATGGATTCCAGCTCCACAAGGTGTGAGGCAACCCTTAGTGCCACCCACGGCATGACTGACAGAGGTGTAAAGTCCGGGTTCAGAAAGTAAAAATCCTCCCCAGAACTTTATTCCAACCACCTGGATTTACTTTGGACAGGAGATAGAGCCAATAAGAGTGATCAGCTCATTCTGTGGGAGGGAGAAAAACTTGGCAGGACTTCTACTTTCTGACCCCTGGATTTTACACCTCTGATGACTGAGCTTTCTTGAAGATAATTGGCCATTCCAAGTCAGGGTGAGAATTAGAAACTTTTGGTGCCCATGTTTGCTGCCAAAAAATAAAAATAAATTAAATAAGTTGGTGCCCTGACTTTCACCTGACCAGATTACAAAATTATGATTTAAGAAAGCATAATTCAATTCAGAAAACTGAACTGATATCAGATAACTGAAGCCAAATGTGAACACTTCAAGTAAAAGTGGACATTTCATGACACTTGGGCTTTGTTGACTTTTTGCTTTTTTTCTAGTTTGTTGTAGGTACCTATAAAGTATTTGATGCCAAAAAAATTAGAGTGATTCACCTATTAGTTTCAATGGAACCATGTAAGAAGTAAACCGTGATCGCAGATCAAGTAAAAAGTGCCCAACTTTAACAGCCATTATCTCAAAATCACAAAGCCTCATGAAACGTCAGTTTTTACTTGATCCTTTCACAAATGCAATTCAGACTTTATTTTTTCCTGATCAGGATTTCTGACTCTATTCACAGACCTGGCTTACCCTCAGTCAGCAAAACCATCAATCTTTTGGGACTGTCCGTGGAAAAGAAAGATGCTAAATAGACGCTACAGTCTGCTAAATAGGAACCGGCAGCAATTGTCTTTTAACCATGGAGCCGATTGTTGCGATCCCTGCCAGACATTACAGAGCTTCCTCTCTCATTAACTTCTCTATGTGCTCCATTTCTGGGCAACATCCAGCGACCAAGATGAGTAATGCTCCAATAAATGGTATGCGGTTGCTTTTTACCTCTGCCAAACGAAGTTGGCAGGAGGTTATGTGATCGGTACCGTTTGTTTGTCTGTCTGTTTGTGAATAAGGTAACTCAAAAAGTAATGAACGGATATCTCTGAAATTTTGTGAGTGGGTCGCTATTACATCAGGGATGGACCCTATTGATTTTCACCACGATCAGTCAAACAATATGGCCGCCACGGCAGCCATCTTGAAATCATGTGACACGCAATAACTGAACTTTGCTCCCACTCACCAAGATTTGGACTGGCGGAGGTTTGCACTCTAGGAGTGCCTCTAGTTAATAATGTATTACTACTCTTTATAGCAGGGCTATTCAACATTATCCTGCAAGGGCCAGTGTGGGTGCAGGCTTTCATCCTAACCAAGCACTTACACACCTGATACTACTAATCAAGCTCTTTAGCAAAGACTCTTAGGGTTGATTAGTGGTGTCAGGTGTGTAAGCGCTTGGTTGGAATGAAAGCCTGCACCCACATCGGCCCTTTCTGGATAAGGTCGAATAGCCCTGCTATAAAGAGTAGTAATGCTTTATAGGTAGAGGGTAAGTGTTATGGAAAACTATTTGCTCTTTATTCATGTCAGAAAATGTACCTGTATGATCAATGCTGATGTAAAACGTATCTTAATCATGTAGGAAGACAAAACATCGGCATCAAATGGATTCGTAACTCTTTCTGGCTCCCTACAGAGGCTTGAGGAACCTGGTAATAATTTTTTTTTTTTTTGCAGGCCAGCTGTAAAAATACCAACGTTTAAAATACTGGTTGCCATCACAACTAGTCCTCGAATTAGGATTATACTTTTAAACAGTTCTATGAAACATGGTTGTTACCTCTGCCAAGGAAGTTATGTTTTCACCCATTTGTTTGTTTGTTTGTATGTCTGTTAACAGGATAACTCAAAAAAGTTATGAGCGGGTCGGCACGAAATTGGCAGGATGACAGGTGGTAGTCCAAGGAGGAGTTGATTTAATTTTGGAGGTGATCCGGAACATATTCTGCAACCAAAAGAACTCATATATGGCGCGGCTGAGGTATGCGCTCTACCGTGTGCCCTCTAGTTTACAAATGAAGGCCTTGGTGCTAAAAGTACTTAAGTCACAAAATGTCTATTTTGTGGAAATTGAGAAAATCCACTTCTGTATCCATAAAAGACGTTTTCCCATCCTTAACTCACCAAGTGTGAAAATGTGACTTAAGTACTATTTGCACTAGGCTCTTCAAATAAATTTATTTTTTGTTGAAACCTTTATAAACGTGCTGTTATGATGCATATGTTGCCAGTGTGTTGTCCAGAGGAACAGTCAAGTCAGCAGGACATAGATCAGGGATCATCTAACCATGGTCAGGACGGTCTGAGAACTCCCGGTTTCTTACCTCTACCTGGGAGTCAGGTGTAAACACAGTCTGGACAATCAGAGGCGCTAACTGTGCAGTGGGTTTGTTCATGTCCGGGAGCAAAAGAATACTATGGCAAGATTTAGATTCTACGGCAAGGTCCAGATTTGGCAATCATTGGCATTGATACTCAAATCTAGCAAATCTAGTTCTCAAATCTAAATCTGGCAAAAGTTCTCTTTCTGATCTTTAAAAAAAAATAAAAACTCATTCTTTTGTTTATCAGCCGAAATGTCTTCACACCTGATTACCGCTGAGGGGAGAGCGGAAAATCGGTAAACTTTCTCCTGCGAGGATCATGATCATAGCAAGGGATCAGTAGTGCAGCGCTCGACAAATATCACTTGAAATTCACACGATAATACTTGGATCCCCAAATCTTACTCCTGAATTCAAATCCAGTCCTGGGTCTCGGTTTTACCCAGGTAATTAACTGAACAATTAGAGCCTCTGATTGGCCAGCCTGTGTTTACACTTGATGCCCAGGGAGAGGGAGGGTGGAACACCAGCAGTTCTTGGCCCTCGAGTTGATGACCACAGCTATGATAGTTCAAAATGGCGTACAGAACATGACGTCCCATACGATAATCATTTATGACTGTTTCTGCGGAGCTTAGGGAACTGTTGTCACAGTTATGTTAAAATACAAAATACAATTGCACTACTAAAAATGGCTTATTCATGTGATTTCTTTCAACTGCACTGTATAGAACTAAGAATTGCTATGGCTTATGTATTACAATGAGGCTTATCAATTATGTGTAATTATTATTCCGCAGACTTTGTGGCATATGGCAATTAAATGCTACACGTGAATGAAACCTAGTCTGTTAGAGCTGTTTAAAATGTCAGGTATCAAAGCATCTCATTTCTGGCAAATTTCAGTGATCTTCCTTCTGTGCCCATAACACACACACACACACACACACACATACACACTATCACCTAAGTCCATTTGCTAAGCACACACATACACTCCACAACAACAGTTTATGAACTGTGCCGATTAGGGGCAGGAGAGGCCCATGTTGCTACTTTTAAACTAAGTAATTTTCAATACGCCAGCAACTACCAACCACTGAGTTTCATGACCTTTGCCCTCACACCTCCCCACATGCTTTAACGCATTGGTTCCCAATCCAGGCCTCAAGGACCCCCTGTCCGGCAGGTTTTTGTTGCAGCTCTACTTTTGCACACCTTATCCATTTAGACCCAATGCACCTTCATTCACACCCTGTTCAGGTAGATCTTTTTCAACCAATCAGCATGAAGCCCTTAAATGGATCAGGTGTGAAAGAGTAGAAAGAGAGCAAAAATCTACAGGGCAGGGGGTCCTTGAGGACCGGGTTGAGAACCACTGCTTTAACGGCACTGTTTTAATTATAACAAGGCTTGGGACTACTTAATAACGCCCTTATCTGGATCCTAAGAATTTTAATTAACCTCTGCATGTTTTAAAAATTTATGATTAAATCCCATCTTGAACAGTGTTGGACATAGGAGGACAGCATGATAATTAGCTTAATGAGCTGTTCTGCATCCCCTCCCTATGACTATGTATCCCAGTTATTTACACATGCAGATGTGGCACAATTTGGAATTGATAAGATGCAAACCTGAGCATCTTTTGATGTTATTTTTACCAGTCATGCCACTTTCCTTAGGCCTGGAAGGTAGCCGTAGCGTAGCCACAATAAGATTAGCACAGCTGTTGGGCCCCTGAGTAAGACCCCTCACCCAATTTTTCTTCGGGGGGACTGGCACCAGCTTAGTCCAATCATCTTTCATTTTCTTAAGATCACAGGTGTCAGCTAAATGACCTTAATGTAATGCGCACAATCAGTGAAACAAAAAAAAAGGGCCACATTATCTGCTGCTTCGTCACAAGGGCTTAAAAATGCGTGAGATGTCCATAGCTGTGGATTGCTTGAATTTGAATAATTTATAAATGTGTATGCCTATCTTTATTCTTATTCATTAGAATACAAGTATTTCTGAAAATATGCATAAGTGGAATGTTGATAGGTTACAGCAGTGTTTCCCGACCCAGTCCTTGGGGCACACCTGTCAGATCCAGGTAATTATTGTGTTCAACCTCAAGCACACCTGATGCAACTGATCAAGCCCATGATTAGTCACATCAGGAGTGCTTAAAGTGGAACACAACAAATACCTGGATCTGACTGGTGTGCCCTGAGGACTGGGTTGGGAAACACTTGGTTAGAGAACACTTAATGTCCTCGTAGAGTTTAGCATTGGGCGAGTTGTGTAAAAACATTTATGCTTTCCCTCAAAGAAGAAAATAGTAGCTTGTTTCAAGAAACTGTTTTCTTGGCAAGTGAAATTGGCTCAAGAATTGGGCTAAACCATCTCACCTCATTGTCAATATTTTTTTGTCTTATTTAGAAAAAAGGCCTTTTCAAAGAATTCCAGAAGTTTTGTCAGACATGACCTTTCCTCACAGAAACCATGTTGGCTGTCCCTCAGGATGTTAAGTTCATCTTAAATGATAGATTCCAAGATTTTACATGCCATCCAAGTTAAACTGACAGGCCTGTAATTTCTTGGCTCAGTACAGTCCCCCTTCTTACATATTGTTAAGATCGTATTAAAATAATTGACAGCGGTTTGGAGAAAATCTCACCTACTTCCCTGAAAACTCTTTGGGCTCTAGGACTCTTACATCCCCGGGCTTTTCGTCTCTGAATTTTTTTGTCCCCGGACTTTTCGTCCTGATGAACTCTTTGTGCTTGGACTCTTTGTCCCTGAATGTTTTGTCCTCAGTAATGCTTTGCCCTCTTCCTGCATTATAACTCTAACCCTAAACCTAACCCTTATATCATGGTGATCCGCTCATTGTCCGTCCGTCCATCTGTCTGTCAACAATGGTGGCATGTTTGGTTATCATTTGCGGATGAAAAATCCAGGGATGAAAAGTCCTCAGGGACAAAGAGTCTGGTGACAAAGAGTCCATGGGGACAAAAAGACCGGGGAAGAAAAGTCCTGCAACCAACTCGGGTATAAGCCAGGGGCCAGGAACCTTATTTATTTTGAAGTAACGCAATTTGTCTAATACTTCTTTATCCCCGATCTCAATTTCTGCTAAATAATTTTGACCATTGGAATTGCCCACAAAAAAAAAAGAACTGCTCTGAGGTAAAATTCTTAAACTATTTGAGGCATTTTCAATATCCTTATTTTCATACAGTAATGATCCGTCTTTATTGTTGATGCACCTCACCACCTCTTTAACTTTCCTTTATCTACTACAGTTCTGAAAAATCCTTATTAGTTTTTACACCTACTGCAATTTTCCTTTCATAAAGTCCCATAGCATTCCTCAGTTCATTTTTGACCTTTGCATGCATTTTAAAACATTCAGCTTTAGTATATTCATTACTGTCTTTTGTGCATGTCTTGTACAGAATACTCTTTTCCCACAAACTGTTCCAAATAACTGTACTTATACAATGAGGATTCTGCCTTTTAAAGCTTACTTTTTCCCACCTTTAAAATGAATTTACACTGTGCATGAAGTATAACTCTCTTGAACAGGGAAAAAGCAAAGAAGAGAAGCATGCTCCCTAGTAATGCTCCATCAGGCCTAAACTGTACCCACCTTCGGCTCCTGCTTGTTCCTGCCATTCACCGAGGAGAGAATTCCACTTTTCAGCGCATCATTTTTTAATTTATTTACCAATGGTATCATGCACTAGATGCCCATCTTTTTACCTCGTCTCTCCTCTGCTGCGTATAATTTCCCAGAGCTCACATTTTTGAGATGGGAGTGCTGTCATAGCAACGTTTCAACGGTTCTCCTTTTCTCCCCGCTTTAGGAAGACGAGCATGTTTTGTCGCGTTTCGCGTTTTTCACACGCAAGCACTTCTGTTTGAAGGACCCTAACCTGCCTTTGTTCACTTGGATGCAATTCTGGTCTCTCGCTTCACTGCTCAGGAACTTCCTTTCAGTTCACGATGAGAAACGTACCGCTTTGAGGTCCCATATATCATGTTTTTTTAACAATTTAAATCAATTCCCCGGTGTCTATTCAGAAAAAAAAATCCTTTTAAACACTTTTGGGGGAGAAGCACGAATTTAGCATTTGGAGCCACTCTCCAGTCTCTCATTTCATCCCCTCAGCAACAATAAGCTTTTTCTAGTAGGCAGCCAGTCAGTCAGTGAAAATAAGGCTCTGGTCTGTCTGGCTGTCTCACTACGGCATAAAATATTAAAAAAATGGCTGCCGAAACAAGAATATGCTGGGCTGTACGATGCAAATGACCCCCCTTGTGACTTCGAAACAGTCACAGAATCAAAAGGGGTCGTTCATGAACATGATTTCTCAGGGATGGGCAATATAGCGATAATGCTGAGATAATCTAGTCTCAATGTTTTGTCAGATACTAGGTAGAGGGAGGACAAAATCTGTCAGAGAGGAAGGACAAATGGATTTTGATAACTGGGGGCTTTCAAGGCAAAATTTCCCCAGAAATGAACAGGGACTCATGATGAATGCGTCAGGGGCCCAGCAGAACATCACCGGGCAGGATACTCCACATCTGGTGATGTCTGGGGGATACAGACTTCAGATAGCCATCGAATGCAAAGGATTTGTACTAAATTAAGTACCACATTTAACAACTTAAACACGCCCTAACACATTTAGTCTACTTAAATCAGGGGTCCCCAATCTTTCCCAGAAAGGGCCGGTGTGGGTGCAGGCTTTCATTGCATCCAAGCAGCTACACACCTGGTGCAACTAATCAAGCTTATTAGCAAAGAGTCCAGGGGTTGATTAGTAGTATCAGGTGTGTAATTGTTTGGTTGCAATGAAAGCCTGCACCCACACTGGCCCCTTCTGGGAAAGATTGGGGACCCCTGACTTAAATGGAGAGACTGTGAGCAAAAAATGCTGTACATCCTACAAATATGGCCCAATATTTATGTGGACAGCTTCAAATCAAGGTGGACCGCATTCACAATAACCTCCTATTCACGGTTTAGTTTCAAATCAAATTTGCTACACAGGACTAAAACTACATCTCGTCCTACCCCTCCCTCACCCCCCAAATTGTATAATTTTAAATTTATTTAATAAGTCCAATATAAAATATGTACATGTAATCACACAGAGGCACACTGTATGTAATGTCATCACAGATGTGACATCATCATGAAGGAGTAACTTTACTGAAGGGACATTACCATGACATACCAAGCAGCAGTACCATATTATGATTATTTATGACCATCCTTTCTAAGTACTGATTATGGCACCAATTAATTATGAAAGACAATTCATAAAAAGAGATACCCAGCTTTTCAAATGCAAAATAATATTGGAAGGTACCGAATAGTATGGATCATGTATTGCAATAGTAAGAGGTATTCTATGAATTCTGGGTAACGCACGTGGACTGATGTTAATGAGCTGTTCTGTGTCTTTACTTTGTGCAGTTATCTGGCAATCTGCTTTACAGAACCAGACACTCCTTCAGCCCAATTCTGTCCTCTCGCAAACGAGACCGATGGGTAAGTGGAAATGCTCATCCTGGTAAGGCTGGTGAGATTTTGCGTGGAAAACAGAGGGCCCCTCCCAAAATGATATCATCCTGAAAGTAGTCTGTCAAAGATGGCGAGATTTTGCGTGGAAAACAGAGGGCCCCTCCCAAACAGTGATATCATGTTGCTCCAAAGGAATTGCGAGTAGTCTGTCAAAGATGTACATTCACAGAGCACCTGGAGTTGTACCGTTTGTGGCAGAGGGGTTGCGAGAGGGGTAAAAACAATAAAAAAAAAAAAAATCACTAATACTCAAGTGCAACCATTGCCCATTGCCTGGCTCCACATTTGCCCACCCCATTCTCTCTCCCCCCCCACCCCATGACTTCAGGTTCTACACTCTGAGCTGCATCTCAAAACGCTCCTGCCCCAAATCTGAGGAGATTTGGAGATTCTTGAGCCAAAATGGAGGACAGAGGAGCGCTACAGCGTCCTGTCGTAGCATTAAACCTGGACGCTTGGAGGCAGTCAGTACAGGTTAAATTGGCTAAGGGCCTCCAGGAGAACGGTATTCTTGACGTCAGTGAAGACCCTTTCGATGTTCTTCGTGTCGGTGGCACAGGTGAAGTGAGTGTACACCGGCTTCTTCACGTTCTCGTCACTCACTCGGTCCTTAGCCAGCTGGAGGTACATAAACTCAATGAACTTCATGGCATCCTCAGGGTCTCGTTTCTTTCCTGTCGATAGAATCGGATAGGGGTTAGTTTCATTTCATAACTTTAGTCAAAAAGAAAAGTAAAACAGATCATTTCACTCAACTGGACAATTTCATCTATTTTTACTGCAAGGATTTTTAAGTGAATAAGTTTGACTTTTAATCACTGAATCAAAATGAAACCAGAAATGAGGAACTGAAATGGTAGGAGCAAGCAACTCATGCCAATCACTGGCTTGTTGTAACCTATCAAAAGGGCTTCTGCTCTTAGTCAATGAAAAGCGACTCGCTGAATGTGGACTAAGCGCTCGGGCTCCAGTCACTAAATTTTATTCAATTACAGAATCCATATAAGGAGGACAAATACATTGCCAGCAGTTATAGGGCGAGCCCTTGCTGATTCCATTTCAAACTTTGTTTGGGGTGTAATAATGACCCATGTCCTGCAGGGGGCAGAAGTGCCCTAAACCTTTAGCCAGCCGCGTGGCCCACCTGGGAAGCCGGGGTAGTAGGTTTGCAGGTCGGACGTCTGGATCTTCTCAGCCAGGATGTCCATCTTGTTCAGGAAGAGAATGATGGACGAGCGGACGAACCAGTGGGAGTGGACGGTGTAGTGGAACAGGGCTTTGCTCTCCTCCATGCGGTGCTTAAGGAGAAAGGAAGAGAGAGGAAACAGAGTTTACTGTTTAGGTCAACTGGCTGGAACTGCAGACCGTTTCAACAAAATTGCACTCGGCGGTATATGCCCCCTCGGCGTGCCTCAACATTAGGTGAAAATGGGAGCTATGACCTCACCTTCGGCTCCTGGAGACACCCAATATGCATAACCTCTTTAAATTTGAGGGCTGTTCTTACAACTGTTCACCAGTTAGAACGTTACCAAGCAATGGGAAGACAGACAAACAGCGGAAAGGACGGCAATACCCCATCGGCAAGAATCGCTGAGGGGGTAAAAACTATGTAAGTCACAACGACGTTAGCCAGCAGCTTCCCCGGAGCTTGGTGAAAAGCGTTTTGGCGCGCAAAAGTGCAGTTTGCGCCAGAATTTGCACAGTAGAGTTGCCAAGTCCGAGTTCACGCAACTTTTTACCGATTTGTCCGCAAAAAAATCCAGTATTGTCCAAAAGGCACAGTAGATGAACCCCTCTGTGCAGATTTACACGCCGGCATCTGTAAATTCCAAAATTGAATTGCTAAATAATTCTGCAATTGAATTTCCAAATGTCTTGCTTAACTGGAATAATTTTCCACAGTCTGTGACACAAAAACTGAATTATAAAGCCTTAAGGAAGCTCATGCACAACAGGAAAAAATTGGCTTTATTTGTATTCTGCGCAAAGGGGTTAACACACTAGGAGACTATCACGAGGAAAAAATCAAACACAGCAAACATATTGTTGCAGGAAAATGTCATTGACTTCATATTTTTTTAAGGTTAAAGTTGCCATTGACATGAATAGAGCACAGGAGCTTTCACATGTGTACCAGAGCCAGCAACTGTGTGGCTAGAAAATGAGACTCAAAGACAGTCGCATTGTGTCGAATCATATGAAACCTTAACAGGACATAGCAAAGAAAAATGGCCTTGCAGCAGGGACATCATTCATGGACAAGGGAGCGCAGTCTTCACTTGGAGGGGCTAGTCTGGCCTGTTCTCCTCCAGCTATTGATGATTTTAGCCCCTAAGAACAAAAGTGATCAAACTCCATATTTGTCATTTTTAACTTCTAATCTTAAAAATGATTCCTTAGTGGTCAATTTGTTTAGCGAAATAACGGATTAGCTCAGTGTAGTTCCAGTGCTATACAATACGTGGGACATATTTTCCACACTTCAAGAATGCATAAAGTGCTCAGTGCAATAGAGGTCCAAAATAATAAAATGAGAAGAGAAAAGGAGTTGGACCACTCCTGTTCTAAGAGGCTCATTTAAACCTCTGCAATATTTTGGGGGGCTTATGGCTAACCCCCCCTAAATTAGGCCTAGCTAAGCCCCTGCTTAGTTGACCCACAATGCAAAATCTATGTGGGGGGGATACCTAGAACAGTGAAAGACTCCTTTTTATTTTTTTATATTTGCATTGCTGTTGCGAAGGTCTGATGATTTTGTAAAGGCAAAAGCTATGAATAATCAACAATAAGCTATTAATAATCAAGGAATTGCAAAAAGTAGAAGGAGGTGTCTTAACATTATTAGGAGTAGTCTTTCAGTTGTGATAGCTTTTTCTAGGGTTATTTTTATTATTATTTTTTTAAATCTGGGACTTATCAAAGAACAACACCAATCAACTTACCCAATGATCTATAGAACACCGATCAACTTCACCAATAGCCTATCGAACACCAATCAACTTAACTAATGGTCTTTCGAGCACCAATCAATTTAACCAATGGTCTTTAGAACACCAATCAACTTCTAAAAAATGTAATCAGTTTTAATTAGCAAAGCTACATACCAACAAACCCTCTCTGTTAGTCCTTCTCTCAATTCAGTGCCTAGAGAAACTTCAAGAGGATTTTGAATGCATGTGCAAGGACTTCTCACATTTTAGCACCTCTTATATTGTTCACCGCAGAGTGTCTTAAATTTGAATATCAGTAAGACCGATCCATTTCCTTCTCTCCAGCTGGATGAGCCTTGTGACAAATTGAGCAACGATAGAGAGCAAAGACTCCTTTTCCACCAGGAAAAATGTGCTCTCGCCTTTGAAAACCCTGTTTAACACAGACTGTAGCCTGACTCAGTTCGGCGACCTTTACTTCGAGTCAGTCTACAGCCACAGCATCCTACATGGTCTCATTCATCTTCCTCTACTTGGGCGATAATTTAAGGTGCGCAATGATCCCAATTCTTTCCCCCCGGGGCATTTCAGCCATGGATAGGGATCATGGATATCCATCAAGGTAATTTCTCCCCCTGCCAGGTAATTAAGACAAGTCAAGCTAATGGGCTGGCTAACATTTAGCAGGTCACTAGCGGCAACGTACAACTTCGAGGTTCTAAAAAGGCAGAATTCTACACAGTAGACAGTCTTTATGACAATCCTTCCGTATAAATCAAAGTACAAATAAAATTTAATGGAATGGATTCACATCCTTATTTTCAAAAAGGTTAGGACTCTAGCATTTTATTTCAGAAAAAAGCAAGGTAAAAACAAAGAAAGCAGCGATTTGTAATTCATCTCAGTCCTGCATTAAATTGTAAAAAAGTACAGGACAAAATCTTTCATTTGTCACCTTATCAACTTTATTGTTTCTTTGGAAATACATGCTCATTCTGAATTTGATGCTTGCAACAAGTACAAAAAAGGTCAGCACAGGGGCAAAATCAGACTTGGAAAGTGTTCTGATGCAGAAAAAAACAGGTGTACTGGTGTAGCAGAGGTGAGGGTGCATCCACAAAAAGCCTAGCAGAGCTGTTCCAAACTGTTCTGGACAAGAGGTTTTAAAGAGAGGTTGAACGTGTTGGCCCTGTCCTAATGTGTGTAAATCGCGCCTCCATGTTTTGTTTCAAACAGGCAGTGGTATCCATGCCTCCATCCGTTACATCACCCACTTATTCCTGGTCAGGAGGATGCTGAGGGAACATATCCCAGCATGCACTGGATGAGAGGCAAACCTTGGACAGTTCACTAATCTATCGCTGGGAGCACGCAACCATTTACTCACACGCTCATCCCTACGGGCAATTTAGAGCCTCTGATTAGCCTGACATGCACGTCTTTGGATTGTGGACAGAGACTGGCGCGCCCAGACTAAACCACAGCAGTACTGACTGATGCATTTTTATGGAGTTTGAGTTTATGCAGGCAGAGTTTGAGCTGAGTGCTGATGGAGAAGGAGGGGAGACGAGACGGGAGAGCAGCAGAAAGGTGGATGAAAGATAGTGCGGTGAAGTCACTATACTTTGGCAATGCAGTTGTCATGCCAACCGCATTTAGGTTGGCTGAGAAAATTTGGTGTCCTTAGTAATGGTATATCATACACACAAAGGACCCCCCCCCCGCCCCCATGTACAAACACAATCCCGCCAATATGCTCTCATATACCCATGCATGCACACAAGCGTGCACATGCACACAAACACATACACACGTACACGTAAACAAAGATCCCTACCTGTGTCTCCTTCTCTTCTAGGACCTGATCATACTCGCTGAGGGAGGCCAGGAAGATGAGCGAGGTCACATGCTCGAAGCAGTGGATCCACTTCCTTCGCTCTGACCTTTGACCCCCTACGTCCACAATTCTGCAGGGATGAGAGGGCAGGAAGTCACATGACCATGGCAGGGTCTCTACTTCCTGCACAGTGAATCGTGACCACTGCGCCACAACGCTACAGCGTGCTGTCAGGCAAGGTAAGGTGTGCCATGTCAAAAGTCCTTCTAAAACGATCAAGCTCAAATGTATTTAAAAGCTTAAAATTCAAAAAGAGCCAGCATAAATGTAATTAAAAAGCGTACTGTGCAAATAAGAAAAGGACATTTGGGCCAGCGTCACTTGATAGGTCTGCACATCACCCGCTTGCTTTTGAAAGCCGTGCGCAAAATTGAAAAATGAGCCACAGAGGGATAAATGTTGCGAAACGCTGCTCCAGAACATTAGCTGACGCCCCTGGTTCCACAAAGCAGTGTTACTGATCTGGCAGGACGACTGCACAAAGATAGATCGGGTAAAGCTGGTTTTACTGAGGGCAGTTATCCAGCTAATTCAGAAATCCTGCTTTGTGGAACAAGCCCCCAGGCCAGCCGTACAACCAATTCACAACTTCCTTTGTAAATCTATACTTCAGTGGAGCCATTAGCCTGGTGCCAGGTAATTTCACCACAATGTTTCAAACTGAACCGTTTTCAAGACTGAGAATGACTGCTGTTGCGCCAAAATGAGGCCACAACGGTGTAACGACTCCTACTACAGATAGACCCTTGGCAAACATGTTTACCTGTTTCTAATAACTGTGGAGAATTTCACTAGCCTGGTAAAACCAGACTCTGCTACTTCGCTTTGCTTCGTACACAGAGTCTGGGCAGTCGTGATTGACAAGTGTTCACTTCCTGGCGGGTGGGCGCTTGTCTGAAGTTTAAAATCATTGGTGTGCCCATAAACCAATCACTAACGTTTGGCGATTACGTATGTTATGCGCCGGCTCAGCCGCCTAGTACTTCCGCTGTAAACACAGTCCTTCATACCAGGAATGCAGTGAAATTCATTTGGCGAAATCCCAGTTGGTATATGGCTGTCAACAACTTCTGTAGATTATGTGAAGTAAACCTACGTATCCACGGCACACTTTCTGGATCAAAACTAATATTTCACAGTAAAGACAAAGAAGGAAATGTAGGCAGCCAACTCTCAAAGTTAGGATTAGTTCTCGTAAACACAACTCTTCGATCATTTCGAGTCTGTCGCAAATGCTGCAATTTAATCGCAAGGTTACAGCGTGACATGGAAATATTTAACGATTGGAAGAAAAAGACGCTGATAAATCAAACTTTTCCCGAAACCTGTAGGAATAGGGCTACAACATCATTTCCATTCAAAAAACTAACCAAACATTAATCTTGTTGTGGCTTTAAGTCGCTGATACCGGGGATTTTCTCCATGACAGAGGGAATAGCCTCCTGTGTATCCATGTCCGTCACCATTTTTGATTTCGGAGACTACAATTTCAAACTCGGCGCAGCGGCTATGACATGGCTCTCGGCCACGCCTTCTGTTCATTGGTTGTTCAAGGGCAGCCGGGGTCTTCGCTGCCGAGCTGAGCTAGGCAGAGCTCTTTGTGATCAGACAAAGTGGTGAAGTGAAATGAAATTGAGCGGAAGTACGTAGGCTGGCAGAGTCAGGCTAGAATTTCACTCCCACAATAACAAAAAAAAAAGGATAAAAAAATGCTTGCTTGGTAGCACTACCTGAGTGAAATTTTTTCAACGGTGAAGGAGTAGTCATTGATGCCGGTGGTGGGAACTCGAACCCGCAGCACGTCCTGGTGAGTGGGGATATAGCCCGGCGCAGCGATGCGATCCAGATTGGTCATGTAGCTGGAGAAAAGCAGAAATTATTAGCCTTCCAGGGCTGGGAATGATTGTATCTAAAGACCCCTCCATCTGAATCAGAAAGGTTAGTAACAAGTGTTTTGAGCTAATGTAATTGCCATCTATCAGACAGATGGAGATTTTTGCAAGGTGGGTTATGCAAGACCATCTGTAAATACTTTGAGTCACCCACAATACATTGAACATGACCTGCAGCATGATCCAAGTTATTCTATCTGTAATTGGATCCTGTTCTTTTCAACTTAATGCGCAATGGGTTTTTTTAGTGAGAAAATTCAAGCAGAAAATTTCCAAAATACAAGGATGTGAATGAACAAATAGCTTCCTCTAGATGAAAGAAGGTGAACAGATTATTAACCAGCTGACCAAGCATTTGCTAATTTTGCTGACCATCATAGATTTCATATCCTGACTGCTCTCTCAAACATGTTTCTTAATGGTTAAAAAAAAAAAAAAAAAAAAACTAGGGCTGCACGATAAACGGAATCGCGGTTATCGCGCGCGCAATAAAAGTAACTGCCACTATGAGGCAGACAGACGAGCCTGCTCTTTACCTTTTCTATGACACATACCTAATGCGGTCATTTGAAATGCTTCCGGGAAGGAAACTGTGATTTGAAGTCCGCTAATTACCAGCGAGGTTGGACAGCCTCCTTCACCTTGGCATAATTAGCTTACCTTAAATCAATTCCCGTGTACTTTGCCTAACTTGCAATCAAGCCGTTTATTCAGCCAACTGACTGATCAAAACCAAAATGTGGCCAATAATGATTAAGAGGAGATAATGAGAAGCAGACGGACCTAACCAGGCTGCTGTGTTAGATTGAAAGAGTGTCAATAATCTGAATAAATAGCAGACCTCTGAATTCCACCTCTCGTAGAATTTTTACATAGCCTATCATTAAAAAGATTCCTTAAAAATAAACCATTTTAAGAAAGCCTTGGTTTTTAAGCGTTTCAAAATGTACACGAAGTGGAAAAAATTTGTAAAGCATTTCGAACTTGACGTGTAGAAATTGTAATTGCATTAGCACGCAGCGCGACCAATGAAAAACTGGAAATAATCTCGCAAACACATTCAGGTAAATTACGAGCTGAAAAAAGCAAAGTTATTGTCTGCAAAATCATCATCCTCTACCCGACAATTGCTCTCACCCCCTTCCCATTTGCTTTGCTCAATTTGCAATCAAACAGTTGATTCGCTCAATTAACGATTTAAATTGTTGACAGTCTGATTTATTTGAATATGTTTTGTTTACTACATTTTGAAATTTAAATGACCATGAAACATGACAGATTTGCCTGAATCTGTTAGATTATTTCTTGTTTTACATTCTGCTGCGCTGCGTGCAAATGCGTTAACAATTTACGTGAAGTTCGATACGATTAACAAAATGTTTTCCGCCTTCACTGTTGGCTATTAGACGCTCAAAAGTAACCAAAATCAAGATCTATTAATTATTTTATTTTAAATTGATCTTGTTCAATTATCAAATAAAAAATGCAACAAACTTGCGGCACAGATTCGTCTGAACTTGTTTGCCAAGTCTTCGCTGTATTGGTCTCTTGCGTGCAATGCGAAAATATAATTTCTCTCACTTTCACGTTCGAGATTCCTCACAAAATGTTTTCCACTTCGTGTATGTTTTGAAACGCTAAAAAACCAAGGCCATCTTGAAATGGTTTGTTTTTAAGAAATCTTTTTAATAATATGTAAAAATTCTACGAGAGGTGGAATTCAGAGGTCTGCTATTTATTCAGATTATTGACACTCTTTCAATCTAACACAGCAGCCTGGTTAGGTCTCTCTGCTTCTCATTATCTCTTCTTAATCATTATTGGCCACATTTTGGTTTTGATCAGTCAGTTGGCTGAATAAACGGCTTGATTGCAAGTTAGGCAAAGTACACGGGAATTGATTTAAGGTAAACTAATCATGCCAAGGCGATGGAGGCTCTCCAACCTCGCTGGTAATTAGCGGACTTCAAAACGTAGTTTTCTTCCCGGAAGCATTTCAAATGTCCGCATTAGGTATGTGTCATAGAAAAGGTAAAGAGCAGGCTCGTCTGTCTGCCTCATAGTGGCAGTTACTTTTATTGCGCTTGCGATAATCGCGATCCCGTTTATCGTGCTGCCATAAAAAAAACCTAAAAGGTGATTGAATGGGGTAGAGTTTAAGTAAGTGATCTTGTTAAAGTAAGTCCTAGTAATTCAAATTTCTGGACTGCTGGTCTACCTGTATTTATCAGAAGGATTTTAAATAGTTTACTTATTAATAGAATTATCTCCACTGAAACCAAAAAAACACTTTGACACATACTTTGAATGAAAGAGATTCTGACCACATTTTTGGCTGAATTAGAACTGATGAAAGAAGGCTAATGACACCAAAACGTCCTGGCCTGTGTACATAGATCAGCGCTGTAGTAAACCACAAGCCTTAAAATTTATGTGGCCAAGCGCCCCCTAGTGACCACTTTCCATAATGTTAGCACTGACATGTTTTGCCATAGCATGAAGCAGACTCAGATTTGCTCAAATGACCAAACACATAAACATGCGGATATTTTGTCCCAACTGCCACGCACACTCTCAATGACAGCATTCATTGGCACAGTAACTGTGTGCAGGTATACTTATGAAATGACTTGGAAGAGTTCAACTCTTTAAACTGTCACACACAAAAAAAAAAACAAAAAAAACAAATAAGGAGTTCTGTACAGACACGGAACGTGTGCGGTAATGGTGACAGAATTTGCTGAAAGAGGTAGACTCACTATTCGGTGGAGTCCAGAAGTTGAAACTCACGACGGCGGCTGTAGCAGGTCCTGATACCCTGGTCGGCCCAGAGGCGACTGATGGCTTCTTTGTGTCGAGCTTCCATTGAAACGACCTGCCTCGTCTCCACGTCCTGGATCCAGTGAGCGTACAGCTGTTTGGTGGGACAAACAATGGTTGTCAGGGCCACTAATGGCAAGGAAGAGGATGGATAGATTGTTGTACTCATTCCCTTGACCTATATGTACTGTGTAAACCACGCTCAATCTTCATGGTTATGATCTGATTGATACCGTAAAAGATCTGCGCCTCATCTGACCAGTATGTTTGGTAAACTGTTGGAATGCTGGCCTGCGGTATGGACTTGCTCATTGGGTTGGATGAAACCAGGGGTGGAGAATATTATCCAGAAAGGGCTGGTGTGGGAGCAGGCTTTGATTCCAGCAAAGTAGTTACACACATGACTCTATTAATTAAGGTTCTTAGCAAAGATTCTAGAAGTTGATTAGTAGCACCAGGTGTGCAGCTGCTTGGCTGGAATGAACGCCTGTACCCACACCAGCCCTTTCTGGACGAGGTTTCCCACCCCTATATTAAGCCATCTGCCAAATAAATGTGTAGTGATACAAATAATGCAATGTAGCATCAGTTTTTTGCATAGAATATCAATAGTGCTTTAAGGTGGGGGATGGTTATCTCCATAATATTTGGGACAAATTTTTTTCTCCTTGATTTGGCTCTGTTCTCAAAAAAAAAAAAAAATGTATATGTTTTGATGGCTTTAGTCTGCAGAGTAGGTCAAAAACTGAAATAAAGGGGTGGCCCTGAAAGGTTGAACCAGTAGCGGGGCACAAAAACGGGATGGCCAGGGCACCATTTGCTAAGAAATACAGTACACAAAAAATGCTGCAGAGTGCCATCTTGTGGAGCAATGAGAAAGGGTATGGTGGAGAGATGAGACCAAGGCCCACTGATGGAGTTGTGTCAAGAGCGAAGTGTGGAGGCAGAGGGATCTACCAGAGATCCACAGCTCTCCCACAAATCTGAGACATCCTGGAGGGAGTATGATGGATTGGACGAGCATGGTACCGCCGCAAGTATTGGCTCACTTGACTTCACTGATGATGTAAGTACTACTAACACAAGCAGAAAGCAGGGTGATTTCTGAAGTGTAGAGCGGCATCATACCTGCCACGGTTCTACCAAATGTCCCCAAACTCATTGCATGACTTTAAATTCTGCAGCAAAGCAATAATCCCCATTCGAAGCATACACTCATTGAAACAAATGAGTTTTTTTTTATGTCTCAAACTGGCAAATTCATGCCTCACCCAATCTGAATGCAAGTGAACATACATTTCACCGCGCAGAAAGCTGAAAGCAACCAGGCCTAAAATGAGCAGGAAGTGATGATGACTGAGCAGTACTTACTTGGCATCACCAGAAAAGATGGCGAGCTCCTGGTTAAGCCTGCAGGTCAAAGACCTCAGACGGTCACTGAATGGAAATGGTTCATTGTGGCTATGTCCAAGACAAGAATGTTTACATTTACACAAGAATACAACACCATTAAAATGTATGGTGCTCTGAAATGGTGGGACTAGTATTATACAAAGTGTTGTAATTCTTACATGGTTTAATCAAAGAGCACAAAAAATACCCTTTAATGCAAGCTGATGATCTGCACAAACCACAAGTGAGCTTTTTGATTACAACTTTAAAGTTATGGAGTACATAACCAAATAAATATAAACAATGGTCCCAATTAGTTTTGAGCTCTCTAAATACATTATCACTTTTATGTGTACTCCTGTTGGACACTGATGTAAAACTAAAATGCCTCATTTGAATGTATATACTGAGTACACTGGTCTTCTAGATATATTATATATCTTTAACAAGAACTATCTGGACAGGCTGAGCCCCAAGAAAGAATAATTTTTAAAGCCCAAGTTTCTTCGCCACCTATAAGTCACCCGTAATCGTTCGTCTCCCATCGGAACCCTCCTATCGAGAGGAGAGAAAGGATGTGCGACGCTTCTGACACACACGAAACATATAATTCTCATTTTTTTCACGTCACTAATGTGCCACAAAGCATTTACAACGTCATCAGAGGACAAAAAGGTTGTCCTTGGTTTGTGTACCCATTCTGACCACTGGAGGCCGCCGGAGCGCAATAAGATTAAAGGAACTGCCAGGCTTACCTCCCATCATTCCCTATGGAGGTTGGGCCATGATTTCCCTTCACTAATGCAGACTTCTAACTAGTAACGGTGCAACCGACATGGACGCACTCAGTCACAGAGCTCCTTCTTTCAGGGGCAGGGGGTTAGTAACACTGAAAATTGATGGTATAAGCCAAGGGTGTAACCAAAATAAGACCGACTGGGCATTTTTATTATTTCCGCCCTGAAGGTTACGGTTTTGCCGGTGTTGGATTGTCTGTCTTTCTGTTTGTGTACAAGATAACTCAAAAAGTAATGAACGGATATCTCTGAAATTCCATGGGTGGGTTTCTATTACATGAGGGATGGACCCTATTGATTTTGACCGCGATCGGTCAAACAATATGGCCGCCCTGGCAGCCATCTTGAAATCCTATGACACGCGATAACTGAACTTCACTCCCAGTGATATTACTCAAATTCTGTGGGTTGACTGGTCTTGCATCAGGGATGGTACCTACCAGTTTGGAACGCGCTACATCAAACAGTATGGCCATCAATATGGGAGCCATCTTCAAATACTGTGTTGCAGATACCTTAAATTTCTTATGAGCCGTGTTCACTCTGCAAGATTTCAACTGTGCTGCCTTGGCGGAGGTTTGCATTCTTGGAGTGCCTCTACTTCTTTTTGATGATAAAAGTGTCATCAAAATAACGACAATGTAGACAAGCGGTCAACAACTCTATTCATGGAGATCTATCATGCTATCTTTTTTCTCTCCAGCCCCAACAGTGGCTGCTGAAATCTTTGGCCAAAACTCAAACATGTTATTATGGGGTAGTATGAAGCAAATTACTTGTGATGTCAAAAGGGGAGCAGAATCAAAATGGGTCATTCAGGGACAATGTTGAGACAATCTGGTTTCAGGTTTTGTCTGATGTTGGGTAGAGGGAGGTTCAAATTATAAATATAAGTGCAAAGAAAATTGTGATTGTCATCATGAGGGACCATTAAAGTCGCACTTGGGGTGAAAATAAAGCCTTCAAGATGGTGATTTTGCCCTACTGTGCGGAGCATGAACTCAAGCACACACACTCTCTCGGTTTCAAACGAACCAATAAATTATTAGAGATTACGAGGTGTCCACATCGTGTCCCTGAACAAATAAACTCTCAGTCATTCAGGATGAAAGAGGCCCCTCCATTTTTTGGGCACACAACAGCGTTTAACTGATTATTAAGCTCTCTTCCAACATTCAATCCTGTTCAAACTTGAATATAATTATTAATTGATGTTTAGAAAAAAAATGAAAATGTAAATTACATAAAACCACCCGCATGCAGATAAGGCCCCAAACCCCATATTGCTCCAGGTGGCAGCGCCCCCAGCTTGGTCTAATTAACTGTAAGCATTTAAAAAGCATCAGCTTAAATGAGTCGTGATATGGGTGTTTTTTTAAAAAAAACAAAGTAAGCAACAGTAAGTACCCCTGACACTTAAAGAGACTTGGACGAGTCTGGCCCCCCCCCCAAAAAAATTTTCAGAGTCCCCCCCCTCCCAGATTTTCAGGGATTTAAATCCCAGCCTACCACCCTCCCAGACAGTTTCTCAAGCGAATACATGACCTGTTAGCATTTTGCCACGTAGCAAAATCACCCCTGCTAAGGGCAACAACCATAATTTGAATTTTACGGATGCCCATTGGAGTACTGACAGTAGTCTTCGACAATCCTTTGTTTTACAGATCTTCAGTACTGAGCCAATCCAGTTCATAACATCAGGAACTTGATAGAGTTAATTAGGCCAGAGCCCGACAGCTGGGCCTGCTGGTTAGGGTTTCAGCAGACAGCACTTCTGACCTGGTTCTCCGTGTTGGCGTACGGGATATTGAGGGTGGTCATGGCATTGGTCAGGGCCTGGATGGAGGTGAAGATGTTCTGGAAGACCAGCTTGGCGAATTCCTTGCGGTTTTCTTCAGAGTAGCCTTCTCCATGGATGATTCGCATCTGTTTAATGAAGGTGGTCTTCCCGCTTTCCCCAGTGCCTGATATAGATGGAGAGAAAGTAGGGGATGGGGCAGAGAAAGCATGAACACGAGCTTCACATTATATATGGGGACATTAAGTCTCATCCAAGAAGGGCCAAGATGGATCTCAAAATGAGCTTCAGTTAAGTAAGGTTTATACACCGCCATTCAAAACTTCGGAAACACTGCAAAGTTGTTAAAGTAATCATGCCAATATGATGACTTGGTACTAGAGAACTTCAACAACATTGCACTCCAGACCAGTTGGTACTAAGTGTAAATTCACAAATAGTGTGGAACCAGTCTTGTTGCCCAACTATGTATTTTTTTTGGAAGAGCTTTGAAATGCTTTCTGATATTTCTACCCAGGAAACTATGATTGTAATGATACAAGACAATCATGGCATTTTAGGTCAATATAAATTATGGAAAAGGAAGTCCCAATTGTCGCTGTTTTGTTGTCACTGTTGCGGGTCCCATTCATCTTGGTGCATAATGTCACGCATACCAGGAGGCGGCTGGCCTTTAATGGCGAAACTGGAGGGTGAACAGAGACTTGCTGAACTGCCGTCTGGTTGCTTCTCCGATTCCCCAAGCTAGCCGAACTAACCGATCCGCCAGCGAATAGCTTGCACTCAGAAAGTTCAGCGAACAAATAAAACAGCCTGGATAAAGAAACGGGGTAGTTGGTTTTCCAGGCAGACTCATATTCCAGAACATTCCACCATGCTCTCTCTCCGGCCAGTAATTTCGTGTCCTCGACGTGTCAAAGGTCACCTGTATTCTGCATTTTTCAAAGGAATAGCCCTCTCCCATCCCCGACCAAGATAAGGAGATAAGGTATTGTCCCAATTTCCTCCATCTTTAAGTGTACAGCTGCCAATACCACCAAGTGTTATGAATGGATATTTACCTACAAAACTATGTGTTGGGGTCCATGCCCAGCTCACTTGCGTGCAGGCATAAAAGTCACGTATTACCTCGGGGGTGGAGCTGGGGTGTACTTTACTTTTGGATTGCATTTACTGCAAGTAGGTTTTGGCTTTCAACCATCTACCCCCGGCTATTTGAAGTATGCAAAATGAAAGTATGATTATCGATTCGCATACTGAACAGAGTTTTGGGTTTCATTCATGTGGATATAGTTCTCTCCAACTGAAATGGAAGCACAATGTCGCTAGGAAATAGTTTGCCCATTGGTAAGTCGTTGCGGCAATATCGCTTCTGTCTGGCCAATATTTCTCCACTGTAATTGATGTTGATCAACAACTTCATGTTGTTAATCCTATCGCATCACAACACATCAACAGAGGCATGCTCAGTACCTTTGGCTTTCGGTTTTTTCAGAGCATAAGCAAGCATTTTCTTTTAATCAGCAGATTACTGAAATAAGTGGTTTGTTGAACAAAAAGGCAAAGGGAACCAATAAACAAGTGCAGGCTCATTCTTATTTAAAGATTTTATATTTATCCACCAATCCCCACCCTACATTCCTCCTACAATTGAAAATGAAACACGATTAAAAGCTGATCTTCCTCCCTGATACCAACGAAGGGTGGTTCATTGCTTATAGCATGACCACAGCCATAAACAGTGCATAAAACAGACGTTATTTGGAACAATAGCGTAACCCATGTGGCGTGACTTGGGGTCAAGAGCGTGTGTACACCAACCAACACGTTGGCATGCCATAATTTGGATAATTTGCATATTGTTGTGACGTAGATTAAAAACAAATACTGAGAAACATCGGTCGTCTTCCTTGCAGGCCAGTATATGGACTCATCTTGATGAATTCTATGCAGTATACAGGCATACATAAATACAGTCCATAGAGTGAATTAAAAAAAAAAAAAAGGAATAATTCTTCACTGGATTAATTTAACATGCATATTATAGCAACTATATGTACGGTATGTAAAACCTCAGTTTCACAGGAGTTGGGAAAGTCGGGTAAATGCAAATAAAAACCGAATTAAGGCATTTAAAGTCATCTTTTACCGACACCTATTTCAAAACACAAAATCATTTAAAGTTTCAGCTTATCAACGGTGTTGATTTTTGTAAATATTCTCAAATTCTGAATTTGAAGCCTGCACCACACTCCTAAACAATGGGACGGGAAATGTAAAGACGAGAAAGGTTGAATCTTTCACACCCGTTTGGAACACGATTTTAAGCAGATGAATAGACCAGTAGTTTGTCACGTCACTGATAACGTCACGCATGGAAGTGATGGCAAAAACAGACAGGTACAAAAAGGGAAGAGCGCAAGTAAGTAAAGGCATAATTAGATTATTAACAACATACATAGAGTGCTGTGAAAAAGTATTTTCCCCCTTCCTGAATTCTTATTTTATTGCATATTTGTCACACTTAAATGTTTCAGATCATCTAACGAATTTTAATATTAGACAAAGATAACCCGAGTAAATACAAAATGCAGTTTTTAATGATGATTTAATTTATTGAGGGGAAAAAGATATCCAAACCTACCTGGCCCTATGTTAAAAAGTAATTGCCCCCTAAACCAAATAACTGGTTGTGCCACCCTCGGCAACAACTGCAATCAAGCATTTGCGATATCTGGCAATGAGTCTTTCACATTGCTGTGGAGGAATTTTGGCCCTCTCTTCTTTGCAGAATTGTTTTAATTCAGCCACATTGGAGGGTTTTCGAGCATGAAAGGCCTGTTTAAGGTCATGCCACAGCATCTCAATCAGATTTAAGTCCGGACTTTGACTAGGACACTCCAAAACCTTCATTTTGTTTTTTTAAGCCATTCAGAGGTGGACTTGCTGGTGTGTTTCGGATCATTGTCCTGCTGCATAACCCAAGTGCGCATGAGCTTGAGGTCATGAACTGATGGTCGGACATTCTCCATCAGGATTTTCTGGTAGAGAGCAGAATTCATGGTTCCATCAATTACGGCAAGCCGTCCAGGTCCTGAAGCAGCAAAGCAGCCCCAGACCATCAAACTACCACCACCATTTTGGCTGTTGGTATGATGTTCTTTTTATGAAATGCTGTGTTAGTTTTACATCAGATGTAACAGGACACACACCTTCCAAAAAGTTAAACTTTTGTCTCGTCAGTCCACAGAATATTTTCCCAAAAGTCTTGGGGATCATCAAGATGTTTTTTTGGCAAATGTGAGCCTTTGTGTTCTTTTTGGTCAGCAGTGGTTTTCGCCCTGGAACTCTCCCATGGATGCCATTTTTGCCCAGTCTCTTTCTTATTGTTGAATCATGAACACTGAATTTAACTGAGGCAAGTGAGGCCTGCAGTTCTTTAGATGTTGTTCTGGGTTCTTTTGTGACCTTCTGGATGAGCTGGCGACACACTCGCAGTAATTTTGGTAGGCCAGCCACTTCTGGGAAGTTTCACCACTGTTCCAAGTTTTCTCCATTTGTGGATAATAGCTCTCACCGTGGTTCGCTGGAGTCACAAAGCCTTATAAATGGCTTTGTAACCCTTTCCAGACTGATAGATGTCCATGACTTGGTTTCTCATCCGTTCTTGAATTTCTTTAGATCGCGGCATGATGTGTTGCTTTTTGAGATCTTTCAGCCTACTTCACTTTGTCAGACAGGTTCTATTTAAGTGATTTCTTGATTCAACAGGTCTGGCAGTAATCAGGCCTGGGCGTGGCAAGTAAAATTGAACTAAAAAATGTGGTTAATCACAGTTAATTCATGAAGCGAGGGCAATTACTTTTTCACATAGGGCCAGGTAGGTTTGGATAGCTTTTTTACCTCAACAAATGAAATCATTATTTAAAACTGCATTTTGTATTCACTCGGGTTATCTTTGTCCAATATTAAAATTTGTTTGATGATTGGAAAAATTTAATTGTGACAAATATGCAAAAAAAAAAAAAAAACAGAAAAGAAATTAGGAAAGGGCCAAATAGTTTTTCACAGCACTGTATCTCATGTTGCGCAGATGGATGCCTCATTTGGAATGGCAGAAACCAAAAACACTTTTTGTTCCAAGCATATAATTCAATAAAAATAATTTTGGGACCACAGATGTTCTTGTTCTCTTGATTCTGCCCATTGTCAAGCACAGCTCAAATTTATTGTTAAATACTAGCTTTCCATTGCAGCAGCAGTCCTTAACCGCAGCATTAACATCACCTTAAAATAGTAAGGAAATACTTAGCAAGCTACATAATGAGGAAATATCCATATCCAAAAAATTTAAAGTGCATTCAGCTGAGTAGCTCAGTGATAGCCATTACCAGCCTAGCCTTATTAGCTAGGCTATGGCTAACATGCAGTCTTACTGGCTCTCTAGGCCAACTATCAAACATGTAAACAAATTTTAATCTATAACAGCAACAAGTTCAACCGCAACTTATCCAGTCATGCAAGAACCATTTGCATGCATTCAATATGCATTTTAATGATGACCCAGGTGTCGCATAGCACTGTCTAGCGCCATTAAACCAGGGGTGTGCAATCTTATCCGTAAAGGGCCGGTGTGGGTGCAGGTTTTTGTCCTAGCCAGCAGTGCTACTGAACCTGATTCCACTAATGAACTAATCAGGGGTTTCAATCAGCACACATTTGGCCACTGATGCTGGGTCAAACACTCATTGAAAAGACAGAAGGATAGGGGAACTATTTATTCACACTTATTATAAAGCAGAAGTGCCCACATACGTCATTTTCACTTGAATTGACAAAACACAAGCGTTATATGACCTCACTGAATTTATTATCCCCCCGGCATATAATGTGGGGGGAAATAGTCATGGGTGCGGTTGTCCACCCCTCCCTCCGTCTGTGAACATTTTGTTTCCAGAGCATAACTTGAAAACTGTTCAATATTTTTCCATAAAACTTGGTGGCACATTAATCATGACCTGACGCCGTGCCTTATGCTACTCCGATGTTGATGACGTGGGGCCGGAGGGATATGCCATCTCCTGATGGCTCTCGTTTCGTTTGCAGGTGTATTAATGAGAAGGACTGCTAGAGGCTAACAGCTTTTGCAATAGTCAAGGCACCATTCACTTCAATTGACTATCCAGTGGATTACTGCTACCGCAGGGGTCACACGCGGCTCATTCATAAACATAGTCGCAGGCGATTTAATAACGACTTGATGTAAAATGAGCAGTCAAAAAAGGCACAGTTGTTCACCAACTACATCGTTCAAGGTTCACCACTTTGCCAAAAGCTGCATGATCTAATAGACGAACAGTTAAAGAAGATTGTTTCTAAATGTGCGACTGCATGAAATTCAGGGATTTCACCATCGAAAGTCCATAATATTGAGAAAAGATTCAGCAAACCCAGAGACTGCCTTAAAGACGAGGTGGAATACCAATAATGGGTACGCGTAACCTGAGCTCTCAGACAACACTACATCTAGAACTAACATGCTTCAAAGAACCTGCATCAGTGAATATGGTTCTTCATTGCTTCATCAAATGCAAGGTAAGACTCTACCACCTGAAGACACAGCCATATATCAACACCGTCTAGCACCGCCAGCTTCTCTTGGCTTGAGCTCATGTAAAATAGACTGACACAAAGTGGGAAGGAGTGCCACGGTCGGATGAGTCCATCATTGTAATTATGTTTAAAAATAATGGGTGTTATATTTTTTGGACCAAAGAGGAGAAGGACCAACCCAACTGTTATCAGCAACACGTTCAAAAGCCAGTATGCCATGGTCCAGGGCGGTATTAGTGCTCTCGGCATGGGAAACTTGCACATATGTTTAAGCACAATTAGTGCAGAAGAGTACACAAGCATTCTGGAACAACATATCCTGCCTTCCATAAGTGCTTTTTTCAGGGGTGCCCCTGCTTTTTACAGCGGGATAAAGCCAAGCCACACTCTGCATGTATTGCAACATTTTGGCTTCTTAATCACAGAGTGCGGGCACTAGACTAGCCTGGCAACTGGCCAGACCTGCTTCCCCATTGCAATGATGGAGACCCTGGGCTGTTAAATATCAGGCAAGAATGCACAAAAATTCTGGTCTTGGCACTCCAGCAACTGTTGTCCTCAGTTCCAAATTGATTATTGAGTGCATTTATGAAGACAGCCATTATTACTAAAAAAAAAAAAAAATATATATATATATATATATATATATATATACACACACACACACACACACACACACGGGTCAATGACAAATAAGCCTTTTAAAAATGTTTTAATAAATCTTTAAAAATGTATAGAATACATTTATTTGAGGTTGGAAGAGTGTGTTTAAACAAGTCTTAATGGTTGCACAACATTTACAGGGTTTTAGTACAGTTTTAGACTGTATTTTCAATTTCACCAGCCAAAAAATGTCATGTGGCGCAACCAAAAGTTTCTTGAAAAAAAACACACTTCCCTCTTTTTTTTCTAAGTGATTTTTTTTAGTAAGCATACCTGAGAGTGTCTACTCTGCCAAAAACATTACTATTTTGTAGTTGAGCTGGGTATTAAAAGTAACTTATGGATTCTTTATTGTAGGGGTCAGGTATTTTGGTTTTCCAAACAATTCAAGAACAATTAAACTATTAAACTTTGTTTATTTGAAAGGTTTTCAATATAAAATTATGCCCCCATATTAATATTATATTAATTAATATTTTAAATTACATATATAATACATTTCACATAGTGTTAACTTGCTCGGACAGTTGCGCCACCTGACATTTTGAGGGTTTGAGACGCAAAACATAAAATATATCATTTTTATTATAAACTGGAAATATGTTCAAATTAAACAGGCTTTATAGAATAAAATGATGCTTATTATGAACCATTTAAAATTATTTTAAACCAAAGTAGTGCACTCAGACAATGTCACGTCATTGACCCATACACACATTGCTTATTTCATCCTTGTGCTTTTTTGCTGGTCCAGCCATACATCTGTGGATGTCTGGGATTGACAGAGTGTCTGACTGATTGACTGACTGACTGACGAAGTTACACCATCAGTCGGCTAGCTGAGTGTACTTCCCCCTTAGCTGTTGCTCTTTCAAACCGAGGGAAAAAAAAAAAAAAAAAAAGTTTCTGTTAAGTCATTAGAGGGCACTGAGGGTGGATCCATATGGATACACTTTAGCAACAATTATTACCAAGATCAATACAGAAAACATCAAAACATTAAAATCCAGAAATTATCTTTATAAACCATATCACTGACTGTCACTATGACAATTTGCGCACCATTTTGCAGATAAACCAGAAATGGTCCAGCCATGTACTAGGTTTTGACCTAGTCTCGTTTCAATTGATAAAAGGTTAGAAATGACTCATAAATTACTGCATGCCATCGTTCAAAGTCTACACTATGCCCCAATTCTTCTGGAATTGAGGTTGTAAGTATATATATATATATATATATATATATATATATATATATATATATGAATCTGCAGCTGGGTCACAAATTCAAGTAAAAACCTCATATATTTGTTGACTAATCTAACAAACGCAGATGCTTCTTTTCATTTCCTAGCATTGTCTGGGTTCATGTGTCCCCTTTAAGGTGGAAGAGTCACTGCAAATCAGTGCAGAGTTATTCTGTGTGATTGCCTTTCTATCCCATGATGAAGCATTCCTACCATGATGGGAGTGGTCTCTTCCAGGATAATGGCTCATGCTCCACAGGGCACCGGAGGACACTTAGTGGTTTTAGGAGTATAAAAATTATCCTAAGCATATGCCAAAAGCTTCATCAAATTTTAAACCAATTGAATTCATAAAGGAGATTTTGGAAAACAAGTGTTAGGCGTTGCTCTCCATCACCATCATCAAAACATCAACTGAGGGAATATCACTTTCAAGAAATGTACTCCATCACTCCAGTAAGGTTTTACATTTGCAGATTTTACACCAGGGCTGCTGAAGATGGAACCTGATCTGGTAGCTTGTGGAGGCCCAGAACCTTACAAGGGCTGTGTCTGTTGATTTTTCCATAAACCCCGTAAAACCTATGGACTCATCTATGGGTCTGTCAAATGCAGCTGCTGCGTTCAAACCTGTGAAACTTCAGGCCTATTTTAAGTTCTAGTGGAGATCCCAAGGTTTCCAATGATCCCAAATGTGTCCTGCAGAATTAAGGGGAAATGCGCACAAAATGATGTACAAAATCTAAATATTTTCTATTTGATGTAATGCTGTGGCCTGAAAAGCATGGAGTCCTAGGTTTGACTATGTTTCTCAATACAAGTGTGATGACGCCTCAAGGAAACGCTGCGACCAGAAGATACAGAATGTGCATGACATTGTCCTCCACTATGAAAAAATGCTTTATTCTGACTTTGAACTTACTTAAGGAAAAACTTATGTGAAAAGTAAGAGTTTATCGGGTTAATTTGTTGCCTGCCCGTCTGCCTGTCTGTATGCATAGATGCATGTATGCATCTATGCATACATTTACCTGCCTAAAAGCCAAGTGACTCACCCAATAAAAGAACTTTGATTTCCTTCCGCTCTCGTTTCTTCTGCTGCTTAAGTATTCGCTGTATCTCTCGGTCCACCTCGATGTCTTTCCGCTCCTGCTCTGTCAAGCAGCACGTGCAGATCCGCTGGCACCGCTGCCAGCACCCTCCCATTGTCGAAATTCCAGTCCCTGGGGAAGTTGCGCAAATCGAAACAATTGCGAAAAAAAAACTTTTTGAATAATTTCACTCTCAACTTTTCAGGCTCTCGAATAGATTCTTGACTGACAAAACTACAAACAATTTTGAACGGTGCCAACGGGGATTTATTTATTTTTTTTAAGCAAAACAGATCCGCGAAAACATTTTAAGTTACAAAAAAAGCAACACAAATAAATGTAGAGATCGGTTCCGCCAGTTCATAGGTCGGGCTCTACCCAGGTTAGAGGTAGTAAAAGGTGCGAGCTTGCATCGAGGATACACAGAAATTCTACCATAAATCTACAACAAGGCTGTGAAATGCGCTTTGTCCACATTCAAGATTGCTTGCTTCAGTGACAACAGACAATAGTTCTCCAAACGTCCCAAATATTTATGCCTCATAAACAAAAGTGCAAAAATAAAGATATAATTCGTTCCCATCTCCAGCAACAACACACATTCTATAATGATTAGCTAGCTGACACGCCCGTATGAATTACAAGATTCAACATACTTTCAAAGTGAAATAGTGTCCATTCTCTCGCGCGTAATACTTCGACCGATCTTCAACTGATGTATATTAGAAAACAAAACAAAGGATATATTTGCTTTTCCGCAGAAGATTGGTTCGCTGACATCTACTGCGACTACAAACACCTGTTGTGGGCACAAAAAACTACATACCACGCAAACACCTTGTTGGGCGTAAGCGGAAAAGACGTTTTTTTTTCGTTCTACCTGTAAAGGAATGTGTTTGGGGGGAAAGCTTAGAGCAGCGAGTCCATTTCCACAAGCGCGTTGTTCATTCCAAAACAAAGATTATACTTGAACTATAAAGGACTTACCTTTTCAGAGCAGACTAGAAGAGGGAAACGTTGCGAAATTTAACTGCGGAAGACATCTGCATTTGCGGACCCAGAAGTGGACATTAAGAAAACGCGCAGATACAGAAGCTCAGTTGATCTGACGAATCCAAGCTCATCATTTTCCCGAGACGAACGGAGACAAGACTACGAATATATTCAAATGAGCCTGATTATAGTAACTTCTAGGGGTCCGAACAAGGCGCAAACTTCGTGGAAGATAATAAATTATAATTAACGTGTTATGAAGCGTCATCCAGCAACGGTCCCTGTTAGTGGCCTTGTACCTTCCCGAGGGTTAAATAAGAAAACCAGAAGGGTAAATATTTTCAAACATATTTTCCCCCTGTTTTGGACAACAGGAAAAGCCGGTTGGGTGACACAACAGGTGACAAGAGATACTTCAGATACTGAGAAAGAAAGGAGAGGTGGGGGTGGATTTGGAGGGCGGGGCAAGACTGATCTGAAACGCCCCTCCTCTGTTGCGAATGACTGGCAGGTGCTCACCCATAACTATCCAATCACTTTGAATCACTACAGCTAATCAAATCACTGCACTGAGAGTACAGTAAAGCCTCCAGCACGGTTGTTCGGGGACTGAGGAAATCACAGCTGTCAGCTACGGCAGAGCAGTGCCCGAACTGCTGTCCGTGCCACCCCCCCCCCGTGCTGGTTTTTCGTTCAAATCTCAGTTCACGTCCTAGGATTGTAATAAGCTGTTCACATATCTTTCTTCGACGCAATTCGCGTTTAAAGCAGTTATTTGATGTCCTACCACATTTGACTCAAAATATTCACGGAGGCTATAAAGATTGAAAGACATTTTTTGTATGGAAGTGGCCATTGGCAAGGCAGCTTTGTGGCTAATTTCCAATCGATTGTCCTCAAAGCAAGATCCTGGCGGCAAAATTGGTAAAGACGTGTAACCAAACTGAACAGTCAAAGGGTCAACCCTGACATCATGGGACCACAAGTTTACACGCTCCCTGTATTCTTCATAATTGTCAGATTTTGAGAAACTTTGTGTCATTTGAAATCTCTTGACCAACAGATGATAAATGCATAAAGTTTCCATGCCTTTACCAATGTGAAAACAGCAAAGTTCATAGTTGCCAATCTGGCCACCAGGGTCTTGCCTGGCAAATTGCCAGTTGGAAATTAGCCACAAGGCTGCCTTGCGAGTAGCCACAGCCTTTTCCTATATCACGAGCTATTGCAGGTAACAGCATTTTTAAGCCAATTAAGCTGGATACTGAGAAAGTCACTAAGCTCTAAATATGGTTGGTGAATCCAGGTATTTGGAGCCATTTCAAAATAATTTGCTAGAACTTTGACTAACATAAACATGACACTAAACAGGTTGAACTTCTATCATTTGTCAAGTAAACTGTCAACTTTCGCGACCATTGCAACCTTCACTCAGCCAGGCTCAAGTCTGCTTTTTAGTTCTGTGACACAGATCTGGTGGCTTTAGGGTAGTGCGGATAGAGATATTCGATCTTTGATTTGATCCTCAAATCAGAATTGAGCCACGGTCATATGCAGTTTTTTGATCGGATACAAAACTGGTACGTGGCCATGTGACATGAATGAGCACTGTCAGATCGGAGTCAATATGGCTTTTTGCCTTTACGCAAGCGCTGAGTGCTGTATAAATCCTGAAAAGCTAGTAATCTGTCTTATTTCGTCTTCTCGATCTCATCATGCACAGCTGACAAACTGTTTGCCGTCCTCTAGACCACAATGCCATCCATACATTCACTCGAACCGCGTCCATTTTCTCAGTTTGAATCATAGATCATAAAAAGATAGACGAAGCAACCGTGAGGTCACCCATTGGTTTCAGCATACCAATTAGGAAGCCTCGATTTTGGCTATTTGAACAACACCATTTTGTCATTTTGAAACTGGATGCAATTCCTATTGGACGAGAGCATGAATTTAAGATCCAGGGAAGGAGCGAGGGTTGGATCTATGGGTGGATCTGACCGTGTGTGACGAGGACCAGAGGATAGCCATGCCCCCAAAGCAGATCTGGCTTTATCCTTTATTCTAGTCTATATGAGACCATAATTTACAAAAATAAACATCATTACATATTGAGACTTGAAACTTGCGACAGATACCATAAAATAATGTGTACAATCATTATTGAAATAATGAATCAGGTGGGAAAGTAGGGTCATTTTCTCATAAACTTCTATAGCACTGAACTTCTTTCTGCAACCACCCACATCGGCATCTGCTGGCCATTAAATACAACCCCAATTCCGAAATAGTTGGGACAAAGTGTAAATTGTGAATAAAATCAAAACACAATGACTTTCAAATCACAACAGCCAGTATTTTATTCACAATAGAACAGAGGTATCATAGCAAATGTTGAAACTGAGAAATTTTACAATTTTATTCACAAAATGAGCTCATTTCAAATTTGATGGCTGCTACACGTCTCAAAAAAGTTGGGACAGGGGCCTGTTTACTATGGTGTAGCATCCCCTCTTTTTAACACAGACTGGAGGCGTCTGGGCATTGAGGAGACAAGTTTCTTGAGTTTAGCCATTGGAATTCGATCCCACTCTTGTTTAATACAGGCTTCCAGCTGCTGGAGAGTTTTGGGTCTCCTTTGACTGACTTTTCGTTTAATTATGCGCCAAACGTTCTCAATCAGTGAAAGATCAGGACTGCAGGCAGGCCAGTTCAGCACACAGTCTCTTCTACTACGAAGCCATGCTGTTGTAATAGCTGCAGCATGTGGTTTTGCATTGTCCTGCTGAAATACACAAGGCTTTCTCTGGAATAGATGTCATCTGGAGGGAAGCATATGTAGCTCTGAAACCTTTATATACTTTTCAGCATTCATGGTGCTTTTTAAAACATGCAAGTGTCCCACACCATATGCACTAATGCATTCCCATACCATCAGAGATGCTGGCTTTTGAACTGAACGCTGATAGCAGGAGGGGTGGTCTTTCTCCCCTTTAGCCCGGAGGACACGACATCCATGATTTCCAACAAGAATGTCAAATCAGGACACTTTGCTACAGTCCATTTTAAATGAGCCTTGGCCCACAGAACACGGCAGCGCTTCTGAATCATGCTCAACAAAGGCTTCCTTTTTACATGATAGAGTTTTAGGTGGCATTTGTGGATGGCACGGCGGACTGTTTACAGACATTGGTTTCTTGAAGTATTCCTGGGCCCATTTAGTAATGTCAATGACAGAATCATGCAAAGGGCCAGTTTGGGTGCAAGTCTTCACTATTTCCCAGAGCAACAGCAGCTGATTCAACTAATTAAGTGATCAGAGGGTTAAATCAAGACCTTGATAATTAGAAGTAGCTGTATTGGTGTTGGGCTGTCACAAAAACCAACAACCAACTAGCCCTTTATGGATAAGATTGGATACCCCTGCCGTAAGGAAATTGGGAAGCAGGGGAAAAACACTTCCCTCTAGGATAGTCGAGGGAAGTGTTGAGATCTTACAGAACAAAAAGGATAACTGGGGGATCAATTTGACCAAGGCGAGGGAGTGGGAGAGAGTTCACGCTACCTTCCAGGCTCAGTACGACGATGGCCGCCGAGACCTGAGGGAATTGAAAGAGCAGCGGAAGCGACTTAAGATTTGGAGGTTTTTAAGGGGTATTTCCTGTCAATCGATGGTGCCTTTGGCACAGCAGCTGCCAACTGCAAAAGTTCGACCAACTGGTCTCTTCCCCTTAGAACATCCAAAAGATGAACTATGTCAGTTGCATAAGAGAGTTAAACCAAACTTAAACCATCCCAACACCTAGTTCAAAAATGTGTACAAAGACCACGGTTAGACCGAGGTCAAAGTTAAACTGCACATCAGAAAGTGAATCTTAAACCCCAGGTTTAAGTATTTATAAAATCAATAAATAAACTTGACTTAAACAAACCTGGTCTAAGTTAAACCACACTTAGACCAGACTTCAGAATATGGGCCTCAGTGTCTTCATTGTACAAGTGTTTGATGATCAAAATTTGCTCATTGTATGCGCAATCAGTTAAATATTGGATATGACGGTAGACCTCACCAGAAAGTAGTCTGCAACTTTCTTGTCATCCTAATTGTTTCATTTTTTAAAGTGAGCAACAGTGTTGCCTTCTGTATGAGTAATCCAGTCAATAAATAAATTGGATACATGTCCACACTTCTTTGTCTGCATGTAATTGGACCAATAGTTTCGGATGGTGTTATGTCTTAACGTTTATAACTGCCCTTCGGTGGACCGACTTTCAAGTTGCCTAATTTCATATTAGGGGTGGGTTTATTGTTAATGACCGCCAACTGGCAATGTCACTGCTCCTTTGGACATTATTGTGTACCCAACTCGAATCTCAGACACAGCCTCATAGGACACTTTACAGTTATCTGGAAATGACCCAATAATATGAGCACCCTTTATTAGGAAAATATTGTTAAGCCACAATATCAAAGATGGAAATTATTACATTCCCACACAACTTATTAATGACACGCTTTCGGTAAGGTGAAGTGGCCTGAGGTCAAGACGGCAAAAGTTTCAAATTTTAGCAAATAAATACGAATATGGAATGTACCACAGACAGTATATAAAGATGGACGACGCATCCCCACTTCAGAGTGCTGTACAAAAATGGAGCCAAAATATACTTCAGACGGACACTGCCACCTTGCACATTTGGAGCCAGAGTCTGCGAAGCAGTGATCGCGGGGTTAAGCCACTATATTGAGGTCCCGCCCGTACACCCACCCTATCCGTAATCACATCCCATCAACATTTTACATCGCCCAAATGGCTCCCTCTGTTTGCAGTAAATGTTGGGTAATATACACAGCCAATATACCAGTGCTACTCTGACCAAAAGCGCGTTAAAGGGTTCAACAATCGGATCTTTTCCCAGTAGAGTCGTATGACGCTAAAATACGTTTGCTGCTGTCCTCATCTTTGGCAGTTTGGGCCCTATCTTACGCCAGGGTCCGTAAACCTGTTATTTGGGGATTTAGCATTGCGTAAGAGGCGTTCCTTCGCAAAAGTTGCTATCTTGCACACCTGCCTATATCCCTAAAACACCAGCGCTACCCGTTATATTATGCATAGGCGTGGTTTGGGCGTTACGCCAGTTAAACCAATCAGTGTGTCAGGTGCCATTGCCTTTAGCAGCAGGCAGCGCCATCCCAAATCCTCAAACCGAAACCAGTGAGGGAGAGAGGAAGGTCGCCACGTTTCTCCGTAGTCGAAGTTAAATTGCTCGTGCATGAGGTCAAATTCAGGCAGGGGAGGATCTGTTTTTGCTAAGTTAATCATGAATTGTATTATTTCATTATTATTATTATTATTATTATTATTATTATTATTATTATTTGACATTGACGTATTGTTTAATGTTTGATATGTAATAAAAAAAACATCAAGCCTACCCCTTTTGTGATGGAAACTTAAAAAAAAAAGAAAAAAATGCGTTTCGCCATGCACTTCCAACTCCCTCTCCCGTCTGAAATAAAGCATAGAACAAAATCCCATTTTAGAAAAATAAAATTAGGTCTATGCACTGGCACTCAGCGACGTAACTTTTTTCCAGCGAGCGGCATTTCAGAACTCTTCAGCGAATGAAGGTAATTCTGGTGACAAAGTACGTGGTTTCGTCCGTTTACATTTTCCAATCGGACAGCTGTCTATTTTTTTCAGCAAATTGCGTGACTGAGCTGCAAAAACAGGTGTGCATACTTGTCGCCGAAATGACCTTCATTCGCAAAAGAGTTCTGAAATGCCGCTCTCGCTGGAAAAAAAAAAAATACCGTTGCTGAGTGCCAGTGCATAGACCTATTTATAATTAAATTATTTTTCTGTACTGAATGCAGCCCATTATTTTGTCGCTGTGAGATGCCATGGGGGAGAGAAGCCGTGTCTTCAGTTGCCACTTGATTATTCTTGAATTGGAAAACGTGTTAATAAAGGAAAACCATCTAGAATTAGCCAGGACTAATTGTAGTCTATAAAGGCATGGATATTTTCCCCCAAATTTTCAGGTCTAGCGCCGGCCCTGATATTATATATAATATATATCATTAATTATTATATATAATAATTATATACTATTATAAAAGCGGAAAAAATGATTGATACAAAATACAAACAATATAGACTTACCTGAAAGGCCCAGGTAGCTGGTGCGCTGGCGGTACACACGTTCTGGGCGTCTTCTATTATTTAACTGGCGATCAAGGCGATTTAGTACTATCTCTGCCATTTTCTCAGGGGTTCAACTGAGGCTAAAGCAAGGTGGCTTTTTATAGGCTAATTAATTCGGGAAGTGGAGCCGCATGTGCACGTCCACATGTGTCCAAGTGGACGCGCAATGAAGCCGCCTGGGCGCGCTCTTGTAAAAGCCCAAATGGGTAGCGGGTGGTTTGAGGACCCGCTATACGCTTTCCCTAACGTGTGTGGTCAAAAAAGCAATTGTAGGGAGAGCGCATAAACACGCCCACGGGCACACCTCCAGGCGCCAATAAGGGAGTCGGCATAATGCATAGCGGGTAGTGTGGCTGCAAGATACCATTTAGGGATAGTGGAAGCTGCTAAATGCGTAATTCCCGGGTAGCGGGTAGTGGCAACGGGTAGGGCAGTGTGAAAGATAGAGCCCTTTGTCACTTAGCCGATGTCCGGTTCTGGCTAGCTAGCTAGTACATTGTCCGTGGATAAGGAGCTAGTTAGCTACATCATAAAAACCTACTTTAGAACACCAAGCTAACTAACCTTTGGAAAGAAGGTAAATACAGTCTATGGGTGAATAGACCCCCACTATCATGGGTTATAACATTGGTTCTAACTAGCCAACAATCAAGCGAAGGGTGACCCTTCAGAATCTCAATTTACTAACCTATGTTTGGTAGCTACCTATCAGTTTTTGGGTCACTTATGCCAGCAAGGAAAATTATAGAAAGCCCTTTGCTCTGGACACAACTTCGCTGCGAACAGTAGTTACATCACGCTATGCTCAAAGAAAAGAGCTTTTTACCGCTGATTACCATTGCTGTCAACAGTGACCGATTATAAAATATTGCTAAACTTGCTTGCTAGCTAGCTTGCTATACCTTTCGACAGTAGTAGCATGGCTACAAACAGTACTTGACCCCATGTTCAGAGCCAAGACCATTTTACAATCAATTTTTGTCAGACATGCAAATCACTACGGGTTATATTCTGTTGTACTGGAACCTAGCAACTTATGCATGTGCAATGTTAACATTATATCCCTTCTCAATGGTCGCACTTCAACTTTGTACAATTCCCGGAAGTAAATCAAGAGGCGACGAATTCTCTGCAAGAAGCTGTGAATCAAAGTGGTCAGTCATGACTTTATACCCCTGTTTATTGTATCAAATAACTAAATAAAACAAAAAGTATCAGTTAAAAGAACAATTGAACATACATCAGCATTGTAAAAACTACTTAAAACGACAAGGACCATCTTCGGAAAAAAACTTACTTGACAAGTATTTAAATATTCAGTAAGGTCGATTACCCATCCACTGACATGGAGGGGGCGGGCTTATAACTTGAACTGCAGCCAGCCACTAGATGGCGATCAAGACCTTTAGGCCTTAAGTCATAGGTGAAGTTGACTGCATGTAAAGACCCCACTGCCGCCTACTGGCAAAAGACTGAATAGATCTACATTACAAACGTGCTCAGTTGGGGTCATACGCAACCAACTTCCGCAGCACTTTCGGTTCAGAATCAGGGCCGGTATTCAATTCAATACTTGAGTACAATTTTGTACTTAGTGCTGTACTTAAGTAAAAATTGGTCAAAGTTGGTATTCAAGTAAATTATTCTAGTAAAATTCTCAGTCATACTAAGTAAAAATCTAAATATTTTGGTATTCAAGTGCATACAACTAAGTAAGTATTTTGTCTTGTCCAGATTGGACACTTAAGTACAATATCATTCTCAAAGAATCATTCGTCGGGACAAGGCGTATCATCATGGCTGCTCTCCTCCATCTTCAACTCAACTATCAACGTGAACTTCGTCAGCATATGGCTCAACAACGTTTACATCCAATCGAAGCGTACAACGATACAGAACTTATCAAAAGATATTGTTTCAACAGGGAAGGGATCCTGCGCCTAACTCAGTTGATAGAGGATGACATCGCCCCCAGGGGCAATACCAACCATCCAATCGCACCCGTGGATAGGCTGTGCATAGCCCTGCATTTCTACGCTAGGGGATGCTTTCAGCACACCGATGGAGAGACCAACCACAACTCCCAGGCGTCCCTATCCCGGATCGTCGACACCATGACATTGGCATTTGCGAGGCGGCTCCATCAATTTGTCCGAATGCCCGGAGAAGATGAGAGGAGGAGGAATCACCGAACAAAAATCGCTGAACAAAATCTGCACTCAATCAATTAGTTGATTGCGTGACGTCATAATTTTGGCTAAGTAATTTACTTAGATATCGTCTGACTAAGTAAATGTCTTAGACGCATCTTGAATACGACTTAAGCATTTTTCTTAGCCAAGTAAAAAACTAAGTTTAAGTTTTACTTAGTCTAAGTATTGAATTGAGTACTAGCCTAGGTCCTTGTGGGCTGAGACGAGGAGAAGGCACGGGGAGAAATATATTGATGACGCCGTTTTACGCAAGATGCCAGGGCCACCAAAGATGAGCATATCCGATGTCCATCGCATATTTAGGGCGAAATCTAAAACTCCTGCCACCAAAATGGATGAGGGATTAACATAAAGCTGAATGCTTCATCTTACAATATGCGACCATGAGGGTATGTAATGTATCCATCTGCTGACAATAGCTTAACCACTTTTAGTTTATAATAAAATACACAAGACTTGTGGCCTAAGAGTGGTGAATAGTCCGATCGGGGATGTCGCATGTCTCTAGAGAACTAACGCTAACATTTGCATAATTAGCTAATTTTAGCTGAGAATTGATAGGAAACTTGTCACTCTCCGGCAGTATGTTTGTGACTCATGATTGCCAGCTATTATACCCACTTAATGTAGCACGTCACTTACAAGCTAACGCTAATCTTATCATAGCTGATCAAAAATGTTATCATTTTCTTTGATTACTAGCTATATGACATACAGATAATCACGTTGTCACTAGTTTTTTTTCACCAGTATCAAACTAAGACAGTCTGACTGGTGCTGCATCAGGGCAGTCTGTCACAGGTCTATGAGGAAAAGTGAAAAGCCACACAGCCTGAGAGTAATGTTGGGGATGGGTTGTGTGTTCTGTTCAGTTTGAGTTCTTCAGTGTTCAATTCAAGTTCTTGTCTGTTCCAATACAGAAACAGTATTTATCAAGCTTCTCAGGGTAAGAAAATAGTAAACCAACCAGTGATCATGACTGGGCCCCCTTGACTATCGTAGTTAGAAAGGCCAGAGTAATCATATTCTGAGGGGACTTGGTAAACAATGCATGCACAGTTGTTTCAAATTCAGTTCAGTGTTATTGTCTGTCTACTTGCTGACAGATGAGGTCACTGTGGTAAAATTTACTTAATCCGTAAATCCTTGATTCTTCAGTGCCACCAATAATTTTATGGTATTCATAATCAGGCCTCCCAAGACAAAATGCCCTCTATCACAGTAGTAACAAATCCCATGACTGGATCATTGCCAGATTTGTTCCAACAACCTCATTAGACCATGAGGTGGCATCTGTTAGGGCCACTGATCAAGAAGCCTGTAACCAGTGTCAGTGATCGTAAAAATGTGTCTCTATATACATTTTTACAGATAGACCTTCTGTACTTGGACCCTGTCATCCTCCTATCAAATCAGTGTTTGTGCGGTAGCTGCAACTGCAGTTTGTAACCACACAGTTGGGAGAAAGCAGCAATGGCATAAGCCCAGAACAGCAGTAAGTGTTGACGCAATTCATAACACTGATATTCAGCTCTGACCCTTTAAAAGTTGAACTCTTGCATTGACAGATCATGCTTCCAATAAAGTTGTCAGTTGAATATGCTTAAATTTCAATTTTCAATTTTTTAAATCCTGAGGAAGGCAATGTGCTATTGAATGCAGCTTTTGATTTGCTCTCAATGTTTTGACATACGTTGTCATAAGTAAGGCAATACTGTGTGTCACATACTTTACTTGACTTGTGACTTGTTTTTGTGTTATGTTATTTTTTAATTTTCTTATTTCTTATAGTTGAGATTGTATGAGGGTTCTCTTTTTTTGTCAGGCGTTTAAACCTGTCATACAAACCAGCCTTACAAAAATACGCTAGCAAGGTTTAGCTGCTAAAATGCGAACAATTAAAAGTACAAATTGATCAAGAGAACTTCACATTGCCTTAATTTCATTATGCAGACAGCTCTGGCTATCACTGCGTACAGCGGAAGTCTGTCAACCCATTTTCTGGTTTTGTCATGTGGCGTTCGACGTAAAGCCTATCGGGTTGGCTGAAGTCGATCAGTCCTTGTCTCTGGGTGGTCACTTCACCATGTGATGTCACAAATGTCACAACGATCAGATTTTGAAATGGCTTGTAATGACTAATTAGCTGTGTACTTGGTGACAATATTGGGGACCTTTAAATGGACCGCAAACCTATTGATCAAATAGATTCCCCCCCAGCTCCCTACTGTATATGAATATTACTGAAAGTGTACAACCCCAGCGTGTTAACTGGCTGTGTAGAGTCATATTTTGCCTGTATTTTCCAGAGGCTGCGAGGAGGCCTAGCCAACCAAGGCCGCAAAATCACAAGTTTGAAAATCAAGACTTTGCTGAGAAATACTACGGACTGAGCACATGGGAGGAAGAAGCGCCATAAGGACCACTTTCTATTAAAATGAACCCCTTTCTTTTTCTATTTTTGTCCATTTTTACTTCTTTACTTCCGAGTTCAAATCTAATACAGTTGAGACAATGAGGCATGTAATTTTTTTCAAATGATTTTATTTATAAAAATAAATATATTTACACAAACCTCATGCATACTTTTGACCTCCAAAGAAGTAATGGGTTTCAGGGGAAGGAGAGAGAGGAGGGACTTGGGGTTAAGAGATGCTGCTGCAGTGTCAACACTGGCTCAATGTGGGTCCCGTAAGGGTAGTGCGCACAACATTTGGGGCTTGCTGCAGATCAACAATGGGCAGCCAGCACTAACTTAAGGTTGATTTGGGGCTTCCAGTGCAGGTGGTCATCACTCGGCGGCCAACATTTTGCCAATGAGCAAATTCTCACAGGCCCCACATGGCCAACCCATTGATGCTGGGATAATCTGAATGATAATGCCAACAACAACACATTGACCAATCAGTACTGCACAGACTGGTATTCAAGTTCAGTTTAGACATAGGGTCTCAGGACACACATGGTGCAGGTTGGAACGGAGGAAGAGAAGAGAAGTCCTGGGGTTCCCTACACTATGAACACTTAGTTCTCAAGTAGGTTTTTCCCACCATCTTAATGTTGCTCTGTGACAGTTGATCAGCCTTCCAATTGCCTTGTTTCCTCTTGGAGCCTTTGCCTCCAATAGTAGCTGATTAAAAAGGGTTAATGGAGCAAGATCCCAAAGTGACCACCATGGAACTACCAGGTTTCTAGCTAAACATTTAGGAGAGGGTCTAAGGACCCCACCTGAGTGGAAAACTTTATTGGCCACTGAGGGCGAAAGGCATAATACCCCTGGATGAATACGATTTCATAGCCAAGAGTGGCGATATTGAGCGTCCCCTATGTCCTGTGCCCTAAGTCGCCCACCAAAAAAATGATGTCAAGTGAAAAAGTTCACCCCATAGCATTGCTCATAAGAATATTACTCTGGGTGACATAGGGCGCACTGAAATATTTGCATTTTAAAACCTGATTTTCTAAGGTGCACTTTCCTGCCCCCTCGGAGGCCCCTCTAAAATTACCAACAGGGTACTGGGCACTAAAAATGTGAATTTTCTCACTTTGGGTCATATACCTATCTGTAAAAAAAAAAAAATGGGCAGAATCAGAGACATGGTGTATCACACCCTAATGGTTAGCTGTTTGAACCTTATAAAAACTGGCTCTTAATAAGGAATAATAAACGCACACAATAATTACAGGGTATACCTCACTTGAGAGGTGATCTGGCACACTCCTTTGGGGTGAACATTTTTCTCACCTGTATGCATAATAGCAGATTACTGCTAGCAGGAACATTGCAGTTGGTGCCATAAGTAGCCAATGGTGTTTAGTGTTACGGATATCCCTCTCTTCAGTCATGTCCTATATATTCCCATCTGCAATGACAAAATATTCAAAAATATTTGAGTTTGACACCCACACTAGTAGTTGATGATACAATCTTAAATAATGCCAACTATATTGTTCTGACAACAAAAAAATTTGATTTTGCAAATGGCAAATGATTTACAATAGGCACTTTTACCCCATTTAACTAGCTTTCCAGAGCCTCTGTGAAGGACTCCACAGCTGTATGAAGCTGAGGTGCTGGTAGAGATGTCCAAAGTCATTCTCAGCTGCCAGGTCCCGTCGCCGTTTGGTCTGATCCCAGAGGAAGAGAGGCCGTCCTCTTCAGTCAAGATTTCTCCATCCCGATATATCATCGCTGTGGTGTTACTACAGCGAAATCCAGAGACTAGGCAGGTCAGATTGACCTTTTTAGTATACTGAGATCTCTTCACAAATAGTTCAGGTGTGGGTTGAGCTGAAATAGAAAATGAAAAAGGCAAAGTTTGTAAGCAAGCTCAAGGAGAGACATCTATCTCGATATTTTAGAGTATGTACAGTATCGGAGCAGCGAAGTGTGTGAAATGCTTAGGAAATAATGATGACTGTATTTCATGGAATTTTTTTTTTTTAAGATTATTTTTTGGGGATTTTTCCCCCTATCTGACAGCTACACAGTGGAGATAGACAGGAAGGTTGGGGAGAAGAATGGGGGAAGACACGCGGCAAACGACCCGAGCCGGAACCAAACCCAGGTCGCCGCGAGAAGGACACAGCCCCCACGGCACGCGCGCTCAGACCGGTGAGCCACCAGGGCGCCCCAATATTTCATGGAATTTTTAATAAATATCAAGAACACAAGCAGCAGCTATTTGAATATGTCCACATATATGGTAGCCACATTAGGCTATTGTGAAATTCTATTGCATTACACTCTTGTGTGTTCCATTTCCTTAATGGAGATGGTACTAACTTTTGTTCTGGCTCTCATTTTCTTCCCAGGCCAAACTCTTCAAGAGATGAATCCTACATGCGTTCTCCATGTACTCCTCAGTTTCCTTGATGACACTCTGGTTCCTGTTCCACTCTCTTTTAATGGGAACAGCAGATTCTGCTGAAGCCTCCCATTCACCCCTGGTGAGGCTGAAGGACAAAAAATCTTCTCCGTTAAGTCCATACTGGGCAAAGGTCCCTGTAACCCTTATATCAGAGTCAGGGCTCCTCTCGATCTCACAGCCGAATCTCCCCTGTACGACAGCAGCTCCTGAAAGATAAGGATGCAGGTAATGCTGTGGTTACCTCCATGTACTGCATTGTCCACTCAGAGAACTTGAAACAAATGTATGGCTTACAAAAAAAAAATACAAAATAAATAACCCTTTATGGAGCAAGGCCACACAAGAAATTGGAAGGCTCATTTGATCATTTGAATACTGATACAAAAATCATGACTTGAAACTGAAAACAATGAAGTTACAGAACACCCAACATGAAAAAAGCACTAACGCTCCGGCATTCCCTCACCAGACGTGTTCAGCCCTTTCACATTTTTGAGGAAGTCAGCACTGCCTCTGTCCCACTGCAGCATATTGCATTGTTTGATGGACATCCACAGGTCTTTGCCAATCCCTTCACTCATCCAGTTTCGACGGGGCGCTCTGACTGAGCCACTGCTACTGTAGGAGTCGACCTCTTCACCATCAAGCCACAGAACAGCAGTGAACTCATCACCATTAACAGCAGTGTAGGTACCAATAAGGAAGTGAGTTTCTGAAAGGCCTATATACAAGGGAAATGAAACAACATTTTTTGACACTGCTTCCTCTTTTGAAGCTTAGCGAAAGTTCAGTCAGGAAGACTCTATCTCTCGCGCACGTCAACTCCGTTTATTTTCTTTTCATTCACTCGCATGCTCGCCATAAACCTCTGCAGTCAATGTCTGGGGCTGTCAATTGAGCAGTCAGCTGGTGTAGCAGCTGATCTCTTCCATCCAACCGTGGCACACCTCAGTCGCATCGCTAGCCAATCGTTATGTTGCTGTCCTTTTAAAAAAATGTCATTTTTCTCTGCTCTAGTTCGTTCGTGCTGCTGTTCGGGTGATTTTTCCAGCTGCTGCCCTGAGCCATGCTCCTGCTCTACGAGTCTTCCCGAAGAGTCCAAGCGCCAAAGACTTGTCTGATTTTAAGAATGTTAATTCTGTCTGCTGTCTTCCTGCTGTCCTGATCCTCTCATCCCTAATTTACCATCAATTTATTATTCAGCCAGCGGAGGATGGGCTTCCCCAGAATAGCCAGGTTCCTCCTGAGATTTCTTCTCAATGAGGAGTTTTTTCTCACCACCGTTTGAGGCTTTTTCTCCCAACAGGAAGTTTTTTGCCTGCTATTTGGGGATTAGGGATTAGTCTGGGCTCTGCCCTTTTCTCTATGTAAAGCGATATATAAATAAAATTGAATTGAATTCTACTTATGCTCAACGCATATTAAAATTTTTCTTGATTTCACTCGAGTCTCTCCTGATTGAACTACTAACACCCAGTAACATTCAACAATCCTTCTCTTGTCACGTTCTAAGCAAACAATTGAACTTTAAATCCTACGAAATTTAAATTTCTTTATTTTCTGGTACTACAGATAAAATAAAAAATTAAATTAAAGAATCTGTTTAAACCAAATTACAGGATGTTGGAATGAAAAATGGTTTTGGTCAGGAGAAAATGCGGCAACCTGAAAGTCACTAATACTGTTTAATGCAAATACAGTTCTTTTTCTTTTCTTTTCTTACAGTTCAGATTTTCTGAAAAAGTGTAAGTGGATGATGTCCATTAGACTTTAGACTCAAAATATACTTCAATCATACCATCATACCATGCTATGACCAACAAAGAATCCTTTTTTTTTTTTAACTTGAAAGCAAAACGTTCTTCTAATGGCATCAAGTATGATTGTGACTGAGGCGCAATAATTGCTGATAACTCTCAGATATATTTGCAGAGTGTGCATCTGTTAGAATGCACCTAAGGTCCCCCAAGACTTAATGTAATATAATCCTAAGACAGTTGATCAGTTTACTGCTCGTAAATGCAGCAGCAGATTTGAACGTTTGTGTGTGGTTCTGAAATGCAAAACAATACAATGTAGCCATTGATCACAACTCACTCCTTCGGGTCATTCCATATGAACTCAAACAAAGTACAAGACTCTTCCACGGTCACCCGCTCAGATTTGGCTCAAATTTATTTTGGGAGTACCTCCATATTCATAATGAACACATGCTAAATTTTAGGCTGCTACTCCAAGGGGTTTCCGAGATATGGCCCCCCGAAAATCGGGGGCAATGCCCCAAGCGAATAGCGAATGTTAATTTACAGGGATTTTGGAGGCCAATATCTTTGGAACAAATCATAGGTATGAGCTGAGAATTGCCAGGGTAATTTGGGTGCAGGCTTTCAGAATCACCACGATTCCTCACAGAGGTTAAATTGTGCTGTATTCCTTCTATTTGAGGACAGGTCTGTCTGTGCAAGGAAGATTGACTGCGCCCAAGACATAATAGTATAGTTAGGAGACCCTGAAAAGGGTCCTTGCTGAAAAAGTCTTTTTTTTTTTTTTTTTGCCAATTTTGGATTGGCAAGTTCACCATGTGGGCACTTACCCATGGTAATGAAACTTGTTCCTCATAAATGTATATATCTTGACTTTATTTGTCCAAATTACAACTTGTTTTCTCATCTCCTTCACTATTTAATCATGTTATCAAATATAGGCATTCTGGGGTAAAAACACCCATTATTATCGCCTTTGTTCTGCAACTAGAAGTTTTAAATAGACAGTGCCAACTCATAAAAATAGGACCAAGGGTCCTGTAGCTTACCGGCAAGCAATCTTACTGCGATGATACAAGTTATGAAAATTTCATGTGAAGTTTGACATTTGAATCAATGAAAATCAATGTCAAGGTCACTAAATAAAAGTTCACATACATTTATTAGACCTTCTGTAATACAATCCTAAGCTCTGAAGCAGTTTTGGTGATTCAAGTCCTTATAATATGTCAATATGTATTCAATATGTCAATTGTGAACTTTAAAGGTCACAGAATGTCAAGTTGTGGTCAGCAAATGGACTTCATTTATAACTTTCTAAATGTCTCTGTAGAAACCTTGGCTCAATCTGTGACCATTTTGGTGATACAAGTCATTGTAATTTCACTGTCGAGTTTGACCCTCAAAGGTCACTGACAGTCAAGTTGAATGTCACCAAATGAAAGTTCATATGTGACTTCCTAGAAGTCAGTAACACAAACCTAGGCTCCATCTGTGACCATTTTAGTGATACAAGTAATTGAATTTTCACTAGGTCACATTTGACCTTTGAAGGTCAATACGAAGGTCACCAAATGAAAGTTCACATATGACTTCCTATATGCCTCTAATACAAACCTAGACTCCATCTGTGACCGTTTTGGCAATACAAGTCATTGTAATTGTATTATGTCAAGTTTGGCCTTCAAATGTCATCAACAGTCAAGCTGAATGTCACCAAATGAAAGTTCATATGTGACTTCCTATGTCAGTAACACAAACCTAGGCTCCATCTGTGACCTTTTCAGTGACAGAAGTCATTGAATTTTCTCAAGGTCAAGTTAGATCTCGAAGGTCAATATGAAGGTCACCAAATGAAAGTTCATACATGACTTCCTATACGTCTCCGATAAAAACCCACGCACAATCTGTAACGATTTTGCTGATATAAGTCATTGAAATTTCATGGAATTGTTTGGCCGTTGAAGGTCACTGAAGGTCAAGTTCAAGGTCACCCAATGAAACTTCATACACGACTTCCTATATGGCCACAATACAAACCTAAGCTCTATCTGCAATAGTTTTGGTGATAGAAATCATTGAAATTTCACTATGTGAAGTTTGACCTTCAAAGGTCGCCGAAGGTCAAGTTCAAGGCCACCAAATGAAAGCTCATGTATGACTTCCTATAGATCTCCAATACAAACCGAAACTATCTGTAACCATTTTGCTGATATAAGTCATTGAAATTTCACTGTGAAGTTTGGGCATTCAAGGTCACTGAAGGTCAAGTTCAATGTCACCAAATGAAACTTCATACATGACTTCCTATATGCCTGCAATACAAACCTAAGCTGTATCTGTAATAGTTTTGGTGATAGAAGTCATTAAAATTTCACTATGTGAAGTTTGACCCTCGAAGGTCGCCGAAGGTAAGTTCAAGGCCACCAAATGAAAGTTCATACCTGACTTCCAATAAGTGTTCGATGCCCATATGTTCCCAATCTTTAATATTTTCAAGCCTAGAAACCTTTGAAAATTGTAACATTTTGCTTGACCTCAAATTTGACCTTTCAAGGTCATCTGAGGTCAACTTTAACACAGCCAAAATATAGGTCATATATTACTTCCTATATGTCAGTAATGCAACGTTAATCTTTATCTGCAACCATTTAGCTTCCACAGGCGATTTGGCCCATTCTCCATAAGACCCAATGTTAAAGGGGACCTATTTTGCAATATTTCCAAGGTTATATTTTGATCTTGGACTCCCCTAGAGTACTCCTGATCGTTCTAAGTCCAAAACAGGGTCCTTATTTAGCTCATACTGCCATCCTCAAAAAACCCCATTTGTAGTCCATTGTAGTCTCTGCCTGAAACGCCTCATTGGGGTGGCTCTTCCGCTATGGCCCCCACTCCCCATGTGCCCACTTTCTTCTGACTGGCCAGCTCTGTGGAGGGCGGAGTTGGGTGGGACGAGGCTGCAGAACGCAGTTTTCCGGGTCCGCCTCACCAGAGTGAAACGTGAGACACGTCTGCCATCTGATAAAGAAGCGGCGGGCAAATTCCGCAATCTAACGCAGTACATGTGTATAGATCTAATGAAATGAACTTGTTCTAATAAACGCAGCGGCGAAAGTCTGGCAGCTCAAGCTCAAATTTGCTATCGGCTACAGTTTGCTACGGCAACAGTGGTGAGTACAGCAGTTTCTCTTCTCTATAGCTAGGATGTAGGGAAAGCTAGAATCCACCCCATATAGACACATTTGTAGAACGGGTCGACATACCCACGTGTAGACCGGAGACCGTAGAAATCCGGTGGGTCTGAGTTTAGAGGGAAACATAGACAGTGAGGAGCAGCTAAAAGTGGACCAACAGCTTATGGACTGCTTCAGTGTGTATTATAAGGACCTGGTGGTTCGTGTGCATAACTGTGGTGTGTCGTTAACGTGGAGAAATGAACAGCTTCTGCGCTGGTATATGACGGAGGGGCGAAAGCTCCAGGCTAAACGGCCTTTTCGGAAATTGCCCGTGGTAATGGTTTACTCATTGCGTCGGAATGACCAGCGTTTCCTCGCGGAGAATGGGCGCGTTATGGATAGTGAGCGAGAGCTAGCTAGAGCTCCCGTTATGTTATGAGCATAATACAGGTTTTACAGACCGTGAGTTCCGTTTGCATGAACCGTTGCTTATGTGGAGCTAGCGAATCTATCACTTTTACAGGAAAGAATTTAATATTCAATCAACGGCAATGCAGAGAAATCGTTTGTGATACCAGACACGTTATAGCCTGTGCGTTTCCCTATTGCTATCACCGGTAGCATCAGAGATCTTGCCCAGATATTGGAGAAGTATCAGGCAGACCCTGGTCATGGATAAGTAAAACGATCGTTTCACAAGCACCCAAAAACGCACCCCAAGCTTTGCAAAACCTACGTCTGGTCTAACTGCACCTCTCCGGTTAGCTTCAACTGTAGTGGCTACAGTCAGGCAACATTATGATGAAACTGTCAGATTGATGCTTACGGAAGTAAAAAAAGCATACCGATCAGAATTGCTGCATATAAGTTAACCAGGAGCATTTTTAATTAGCAGAGCACTCAAACTAACATGCAGTAGCTGATGAGCAGTCATGACTTTAAATGTAATCTGTCGCTCGAAAAATTTGTTTCGCGTCCGGTGTGAAAGCGGCTTGACGTGCCCATAACGCGTGTATTCGCGTCTTTGCATTGGCTTTGAATGTAGGCTAATCTGTCCCGCGAAAAATTCGTTTCGCGTCCGATGTGAAAGCAGCTTTATGGATAGCCTAGTATGCGACAGCTAGAGAGAGCTCTGGTTATGTTATGAACATAATACAGGTTTTACAGACCGTAAGTTCCGTTAGCGCGGACAAGTTGCTTATTTGGAGCTAGCGAATCGATCACTTCTACAGAAAAGAATTTCCTTATTTTTATTTATTTATTTTTCCTTTATTTAACCAGGAAGTCCCATTGAGGATTCAGAATCTCTTTTACAAGAGAGACCTGGCCAAGATAACAGCCAATCACAGACATGTTAAAATATAACAAGTAGAGCATAAAAAAAAAACGAACAACTATTAAAACTGTCAAAATGTATTGGACCTCTCAAGAGAAACAAGCACATGTCTTCCTCACCATATTCTTTATGATGCCCTTAAATTTATCAATGGATATGCATGTTTCTAATCTAAGATCTTTCTGCAGATTGTTCCAAGCCCACGGTGCATAGTAGGAAAATGCAGTTTTCCCGAAATCAGTTAAAACTCGGGGTACATTAAAAAGTAACCACTTAGAGGAGCGAAGCTGGTAACTACCGGAGTTAACACAGAGAAGGTTACAGAGGTAGGTTGGAAGTTTGCCCAATATTGCTTTATAGATGAAAATGTACTAGTGCTGTTGTCTGCGAATGGTCAGTGATGCCCAGCCTACCAAATCATAAAGAATACAGTGGTGAGTAAGGGACTTTGCATTTGAAATGAAACGTAAGGATGCATGATACACTGAATCAAGGTTACGTAAGATGGAGGAGGCTGCATGCATATACAATATGTCACCATAGTCAATCATAGACAGGAAAGTAGCCTCCACAAGTTTTTTCTTAGCATTCCTATTTAATCTCCGCCTTTTTCGGCTTTTTATTAGCCACAACAACTTCTAAAGGGGGACGAAATTATGTCACAGTACTGCAGAGAAATCATTTGTTATACCAGACACGGTAGAGCTTCTGTGTTTCACATTGCTTTCACGGTAGCACCAGAGAGCTTGCCCAGACATTTGTGAAGTATCCAGCTAATCCTGGTCATGGATAAGTGAAGCGATCACAAGCAGCCGTAAACAAACCCACACACGTCTCCCAAGCTCTGCAAAACCTACGTCTGGTCTAACTTTGCTTTTCAGCCTAACTTTGCGGACACATACAGCACCTCTTCGGTTAGCTTCAACTGTAGTGGCTACAATTGGGCAAGGTTATGATGAAACTGCAACATTGATGCTTACCGAAGTAACACAAGCATACCGATCAGAATTATTGCATATAAATTAACCAGGAGCATTTTTAATTAGCACGGCACGCAAACTAACATGCAGTACCTGGTAACTGAGCAGTCATAACAACCACAGAGACAAACCCTTGCAATACAGGTTTTACAGACAGCAAGTTCCGTTACCGTGGACAGTTGTACCAAGCATCCAAATTACAAACAAGTATTAAAAGTTAGCTTCAAATGAGGTTTATGTTCACACACCTCCTGTAGAATTTCCCCTGATATTACTCTTGCATATTTAGGACACAAACATTAGCAACAGTAACTTGGCTACATTAGCCGCAGTGCTACAGCCACAATCAACTGGCTATCACGTCAGGTTGGCTTATGCAGTAAAAGCAACTTACAGCTTCTGTGTCTGTGAGTCACGGACAGTCGCGACCGATCCAGGATTTATCTTCAGATATTTTAGAAAGCCTGCGCTCGAGGCCAGTTGTTAAAGCTAACTATCGTTAGCGGTCCTGCTAGCCAGTAGCCACCCGTAACACGTTAGCTTCACTTACATTATTTGCCGTTAAATCGTTCCTTACAGCTTGTGGCTCCGAGCGCTTGATCGATGCAGCTGCTTCAGGTTTGAGAAGCAGCTGAAATGCTTATCCAGTGTCGAATTATCCTTTATTAACAAAGCTGTCTTTGGTGAAATGCTGAGCACAAGCAGCTAACATTCCCTTTGGCCGCGGCTATTTGCTGCCAGCAAACAAAAAAGCTTCCCACTGATTTCTGGTGGCATCGTCTTTTGGAAGAGTAGTAGGTGTTTTTCTTCACGTCCAAAAGTAAATGGACAAGCAGCTTTGGGAGAGATACTGACAAAACTGCACCTCAAGTGATCTGCGGTTCTTCTTTTGTATTTCCAAAAGTGTAGATGCTACTAAGGCATAGTATGATCTGCCGTTGTTAGTGCCTGCTAGAATAGTTTCCGGTGTGGGCAGGTCCAGCGCCGTGGTTGGCTCTGGCTAGGTCTGTATTAATTGGACGGCACAACCTGACGTCAGGTTTTGCCTAGATCTCGTGAAGATCTCGGGAGGAGCTGTTCAGAGAGGAAATCACGTTCACGAAATCACGTTCTTGGATTACGGCAAAACCCCTGTATCTTATGTTTAGAAACTTTTCAGAGGTTGAGAATGGACAACCAACATTATAACGTAACTCATATATATTAAAAGAAGGATCAGCATAATAGGTCCCCTTTAAAGTACAGCGCCCCCACTAGACCCACTTCCATCGATTCAATCAAAATGGCACTCGCACTATACATAAAGTTTATCAAGGTGAGTTGATTGCCAGATTTAGAAAAAAAGTTATCCGACAGTTTTTGAGAAATCATTTTTTGAAATTTCAAGTCATATCTTTTAACATTGTTCATATATTCCCTGGAGATATGGTCTAGTAGTATGTTATTGCAAATTAACACGAAAATTCATCAGGCAGAAAAAAAGATAAAAAATGTTCTGGACGACAGACGATGGACGCCACACCACAACAATAGCTTATCGGCCCATAGGGCCGTTGAGCTAAAAAGTTATATAATTTCCTAAGATAATCTGACATCGGACATGATGTTGCATTCCCTCCCTAGGGTCTCCCAGGTATTGCATCATCTTCCATGTGTATTGCATCACCTCTGGTTAAAACAATAGGACAGCTAATTAATGAATTCATTGAAGCCTCAGCATGGCTTTTGACAGGTGCAAAATTGGGATTTCCTTGGATGAGGAATGCGACAAACATGCATACTGCAGAAAGACAGGACGTATTTCATTCGGTGACCTTAAACCAGCCAACAGACAACTTTTGACTTGGCAGTGCAATGTCATATTCAGTGAAGATGACCGAATCTGTTTCCATAACGAAAAAGTGTATTTGTCACGCTGCATTTTTATTTTTGTTAGTTACCCAAACAATGGCTACTCATATAAAAAAAAAAAATCACCCTTCTTAGGAATGAAGGCAGTGGGGAAGAACTTCAAACTTTGTCAACTAGCAGATGATAATGCAATTTTTCTTGAAGACCAAAGTCTTCAAAGGTTTCAAAGGCAGTGGCTTGCATAAATGAGTGTACTAATGTTTCAGGTTTAAAGATGAACTTGGATAAATCTGTCTTGTTTCCAAATAAAACTTGTAATCTGTTGGATTGTTATTGGATCCCAATTAAAAAAGGTGACTTACTTGGACATTGTTATTTGTAAGAATGTGGATGAATGATGTAAGCTAACTTTTGATTCTATTTTTGAAAAAACTAAATTGTGATTGAACTTGAGGCAGCCAGTGTGGGGCCATTGCTTGGAGACCAATATTTTGCCAATGAGCAAATTCTGGTGGCCCAGTGCTGGCAGCCCTTAGTGGCCCTTATTGCAGGTCAAAAATGGGGAGCCCACACCTACTTTAGGTTGAGTTAGGATTGCCTGTGCGGGGCCATCACTCGGGGGCCAACATTTTGATCATGAGTGAATTCTGACAGGACCCACATGGCCAGCTCTTTGGGGGCCCTTGATATGGTCCCAGGCAGGCCCTCATAGGTCTAGCGGTGGGATGATTGGTGGTTAGTAACATGATTTATGATTATTTGCACTTTAGATTCTTGCTAATTTCAATATTATTCTGTATTAGTAATATCTGATTTTAATACAATTTTCATTGCAACCGTCAGTAAATGAAAGATTTTTTCTTCAGTAATTACTCAATATAACTGTTATTCTGGCTTCATTCCACAAGTATCTTATGATCAGAATTTGCTCGTAGTTGCTGCAATCCTTAAAATACACCGCCCCTTCGAAAAAAAGTCACAAACAATAATATTTGGTTGGGCCACCTTTAGCTTTGATCACGGCGCATGTTTGTTGTGGTATTGTTTCGACGATCTTATCCAATGTTATAATATTTATTTCCGCCCAGATTTGCATTCACTTTTGAACGAGACATTGTATTGACAATGGGCGAGTCAAACCACTCTGTTAAGCCCTCCCCAGCACGTCCCAAAGTCTTCCATCTGGTTAAGGTCCAGACTCTGAGGTGGTGAAGTCATGGATGAAAGTGATTCCTCATGCTCAATGAATCACTCTTTCACAATCTGTGCCTGTTGCCTTGCCTTACCTCATGATGTTTTCCATTGAGGTCAAAGAAAAGTGTTTGGGAATTATGCGATAAGACGTCATTATTTGAGTATTCGAACACAGCCCAGAATTATTAGTAGGGACAGACGAGACTTCTCCTCCTTCCAGTAAGAAGAAACCCTGTTCAGTTGTGTACCCATTCATTTACAGCGCACATAATAGGGGCATCGTTCAAAGATATTGGGATATAATCTCTACTGATCAATGGCTGAACGATACATTTAAGGATCCTCCTCTTTTCTCTTTCAGGAGGATTAAAAACTTGAGGGATAAATTGGTTAGGGCTGACCATTGCATCCCACCTCCTCACGTATTCACTCCTCTACCTGGCTGTTTTCCCTGCAGCCATTGTGCACAGTGTAATAATGTGTCAAAAACAAGTTTTACTCATCCATGTTCTGGCAAGAGAACATTACTCCATTATTCCATTTCACAGAGAATAACATGTAACACAATGTGATTTATCTTTTACTGTGTCCATGTGGTCATGTTGGATATGTTGAGAAAACTGTTGGACCTTCGAAAACCAGACTTAGTGAGCACAAAAGTGCGATTACACGTATGGATCCTACACCTTCAATAGTCAACCATTGCTTTAAAATCGGTCATAGCATTCATGCCTTACTGGGTATAGGTATTGAAGCTGTTTCCAAAAGAAGGAGAGGTAGTGATTTGGATTGCCTTTAATTAGAAAGGTTAACATTTTGGATCTTCCAATAGGGTTCACAAGCTCCTTGTGGCTTAAATGAGGATTTTGAATAGTCTCATTTTTTATAGTGTGGACTGACTTGAAGTAATTTTATGATACTTAAATTTCACTTATGCTGATATCTATGATGCATAACACATTATCTGTGGCCTACTGATTTTCAAAGTTTTGTAGGGAAATTGATTATTTTTTCTTTTCATATGCTCTATTGTGTGTTTCTGCTTCTCTATAGGATTCTCACTATTGCCCCTAGTGTTCTGGAGTATGTATTGCCACAATCTAAAAAGCAGATACCAGCAGGTGAATTCCATGAAGGGACCTGACAAATCCTAAAGAGGGCAAACCGTTGTTCACCTTGTTGAGCTCCTTTTTGCCCACCTTGTCATGCTAATTGTTTAGTAAAGCAAAGAAAGAGAGACCCATTCGAGTGTGGATTGCTTTCCCTTTTTTCAGTTGAGGTAATATGATTAAAAGTTTAAGTAATCTTGGATGAAAAACACCTAGTTTGAAAAAAAATCATAGCTTGTTAAAATAATGTAATATCAATTGAGGCTGGAGCAAAAGCCAACAAACACAGGGGGCCTCCAGGACCGAGTTTGGGAACCACCGCTCTAAACTACAGGGGGAGCCCAGGACCAATTTTGGGAACCACTGGTCTATGAAGAGAGGGGGAAGTACATCTGTGAGCATTAAATGTTTGGTTACATTGTCTATTTATTATATATTCCATTCGTGGATAGTGCTTAGACTTGTAACAGCACAAGGAGAAATTGAAACCATTGCACGCTGTGTATGATAGTGGTCTCAGACTGGTCCGTAAAAGGGCCAGGGGGCTGCAGGTTTTCATTCCCGCCACGCAGAAAAGCACACCTGATACAACTGATCAACTGTGCAGACTGAGATCAGTTGATTACATCAGTTGTATCAGGAGTGCTTCTGCTGAGGTGGATTGAAAAATCTGCTGTCCCATGGTCCATTTATGTGCCAGTTTGAGACCCCCTGGTATATGAACTACACGCCATTGTTTGATTAAGAATTTGTGTTTGCTGTGCCTGCACTGTTATGTGGCTCCCTCTGAGAACGTCATAAGAACTCCCCACAGAAAAAAACAATAGAATCATTTTGGAAAAATTATAATGGTTTCCACTAAGTACCATTATAAACCATTGACTTTTACCATTACAACCATTATTATGGTTTCCATCACGTTGTGTGTTTTGGGCATTAGGATTTGATGGTGTGTGTTGGTTTCCTTTAGAGATTCCCCGCTGCCATTACATTTCCCAGAAAAACCAATGCAACCAATAGGATTTCCGTATTGGTGTCCATCGGATCCCCCCCCCCAGGAAAGTATCTTAGAGAAAGAGAGACCCATAAACATACAGACTCAATTTTCACAACGTGCATATAAGGTCAATACAAACTTATGGTTGTTTTTTTTTTTTCTCGGTATTTTGTCTCCCCCCTTTGGTCGATTTGATTTCGTGAGCATGGTTATGTAATTACACCATGATTTCACTACGTGTCACTGTTGTTCTTCGTTTTAGTGGCCATTTGTCACAATGAGTGCTTCGGATTCTCCCGATGTCCATCGTTCATAGTGACATAAAACAGTCGCTGGGCATCATTACCTCAGCCAGGAGGAATTGTGATCACTTGTGTGTGTGTGTGTGTGTGTGTGTGTGTGTGTGTGTGTGTGTGTGTGTGTGTGTGTGTGTGTGTGTTTGTCAGCAGGACTACCCAAAGATTATTCAACGGATTATCACAAAATCTTATGGGAAGTTCGACTGTATGAATGGGAATCGGTGATGATAACATTTCCAGATCAATATATTTACAGATCCAAATTCTGCAGCTGATTATAAGTGCTAGTGGATCAAAACCAACTGGTGGAGGTATGCGCTCTCTGAGTGCCCTCGAGTTCAAAATTAATTCAAAATTATACTCCAAACCATCCAAAAATATTCGTAACAGAGAGGCTTAAACATACTTACTCAGTTTGAAATTATGACCTTTAAATTAGAAATAGGTTTTATGATCTATGTATACAGCCAATCCATGCATTAATTCATAGATCACTCACCATTTTTTGACGCAGTGTAGTGACTTCAAACAAAGGCAGGTCTGCCATGCTCGGCTTTCTCAGGTAAAATTTTAAAATGTAAAAATTTCATCTAATTTGTCTACAAAACCCCATTTGTGTGCTTTCTTGCAGAAACTTAAGGCTGAATTCAGTTTGGTCATGTTCTTTTTTTTTGTGAATTATGGCTACCGTTCACGTCTACACATTCATTTACAGACTAAAAAACTCAACCTGCACCAGATGCAAGAGAGGGAACATCAATTTTGTCAAGGACCCTCATGTAAACAAAATTTTCTTAAAATGAAAACATTTTAATGTGGAGTGGAATCTTCCTCAGAGGTTAGAACAGCATTCCTGCTACGCATTAACTGTTCAAGTATGGGAGCATTAACAGCAAAAAAAAAAAAAAAAAAATCTGATAACGCACTTAAAATATCACCTTACCGCCAATATTTTTACTGTTTGATTGGATTGGCTCATCAGTGGTAAAAGATACACCAATAACCCAAAATATTAAATCTTCTAACGGATGAAGCAAATAACATTGATTATCTCATAACAATGGGGCAAGTCAATGCCAGCAGACAGACTTTTGATGGTAAGCGAAAAGTCAGTTCTGGTAGTCAATGCATTGGATGTGGGATAAATGGGACCTGAGTAACAGGGAAAATGGCCAAATCGTCACGGGTAGATGAGGGGTCAGTTCATCTCGGAAGGGCCAAGATTTCTTGGGCACTTCAAGTCAGCAGTGACAAGTTCCTATTGACAGTTGTCCAAGGAGGGACAAACCAAAAATTGACAACAGAGTGTCGCCAGTGTTGGGAGTCCAAGGCTCATGGATGCACAAGGACAAAGAAGCCTTTCCCATCTGGTTCGAATCGACAGAAGGGCAACTGTGGCACAGGTTGCAGGGCCATTTTATGATACTTATGTAAGGAACGTGTTACAATGCACAATGAATCACACCCTGCAGCATATAGCGCTTGGTAGCAGCAGACATAGTCAGAGTTCCCATCATAATGCCATTCCACCACCTAAAGTGCCCACAGTGGGCGCGTGAATGTTGGAACTGGACCTTGGGGCCATTGAAGAAGGTTGTCTGGTCCAACGAGTCCCATTGTCCTTTTCAACGTGTGTATTGGCCAGTTCATGTGTATTGTACCATTTACCTGGGCAAAAAATGGTGCCAGGATATACTGTAGGAAGAAGACAAGCAAGTGGAGGGAGTGTGATACTCTGGGAAATATTCTGCTGAGAAACCCAAGGTCCAGGAGTTCAAGTGGACATCAGCCTGACGGAATTGTAGGAGGAGGACCTACAAAACATTGGGCAAGTGATTTTAACGCTATGGCTGATCAGTGCAAGTTCACTCATTTTAATATGATGAATCCCTCTTTTTTTTAATTCACTACTTCTGGAGATAAATGTAAATTCAACTTTTGTTGTAGGCCTTGTGCAACACCAAATCAATTACCATTAGACCTCCTTCATTGGTAATTAGTCGCAAAAATCAAAGGAAATGGATCAAAAATGATGTGGAATATGTTTGGACTAATGCCATTATTGGATCATTTTGTGCAAGAAGTTGGCTACCTTACAGCTGTTTGGTTGCTCACCTGTACAGCACTTTGTTGCTCCCACTACTGAAATAATCTGAGCAAGTTAACTATCTTAACTATCTAGTGAACTATCTACATTTAATCAAATTCGCCAAAACCAAGTGACAAGAGCAGTGGCTTCCTACCTCGGTCGTGGGCACCCCATGTGTATGCTGGTTTTTGTTCCAACCACAACTGCAATAAAATTTTATATGGCTGCTAAGTTTTCTTTATGAGATCCTTTTCATGTTTAAAAAAGTTTCTTCATTCATTTTAGGCCCATTACTATAAATAGCCCCAGCTGACTGCCATGTAGGAGAAACTCTGCTTTATGTGAAACAATTGCAAATAGGGTGCACAATATTAAGAGCCATTGTCTGTAAGGTTCAGGCAGATGGTGATAGTCACCTTCTTCAATTTTGCTGAAACTGGTGGTTTTATGTACCTACCCTAACTAGAAAATTCCCCAAATTTTTTGGCCCTACCTGCACCGGTTTGGGTTTTAGCAATCCATTTTCGTCACTAGTTTGCAGTCTTTGCACCCCTTATACTCTGTGCGCAATCAGTGCCCCAGAACTTCTACAGCTGCACTACACTGGTATTTAGTTAGACTATCTATTTGAGGTGAGAAAAAGTTGGGATAGTGTATGCGCACACCAACAGGTGGTGCCCGACATGGAAAAATGCTAAAATTTGGCGTATTTCAGCACCACCTGGTGGCATGCGCGGTCGATTGACAGGGCAAAGGTTTGTTGCATAATGAAGTATAGAGGACAGCCTTTTAGTTTATGAAAGCCATTTCTTGGGATAAGGACTACTGTCCATAATAGGTGGTGCTTTACTCACAGATGTACTGGTACACGCGTAAAGCAGTATCCACTCAAAAGTGCTCATGATTGGTCCAGCTGAAATGTGCGGTGAAAATCCCAAGGAAATATTTTTGCATGAGATGTCCTTCACCCTTAAACTTGCAGTTATTGCAAAGGGAACAATGGGGATCATGACTGTGCAAGTCAATACAAGGGGTGCTAAAATGCTACTTCCGTGGAGCATGAAGCGTTGCATGGAGCATATAAGATTGTTGTTCATTTGTAAAAGTTTGTTTTGAACCACTTAAAAATGGATACAAATACAATAAAATGGAACACAAGAGCCCAAGCCTAGTCTGCATGCAAGTCTATCCACCTGTATAAAATGGGTCTGTAACTATACAAGAAGTTGTTTTGTGAAAAAAATGCCAGTTTCGTATACATTGGGAATGTTTGTATATTCATCCAAGCCAGTTCTGGCTCTTTAGGGGCGTTCACATACGTGGATGATTCTGGATAAAACCTCAGATTGAAAAAGTGGCTTTTCAATAGTCTGAAACAATGGAGTAAACAGGAATACTAGTGGTGCCCTCAATCAATAAATGATGTTACTAATGAAACCACACATATGCCAGAGATGATTGAAAAATCAATAATCATTGCCTGAAATAAGGTCAAGTCCATTACAGGGCCTGTTCTACTGGGACACACCATCGAAATGCAACTATAGCAGCTCATATTGACATGCGCAAAGAATACCCCATGATTTTTGTCATTGGAATTTCATTGATAAAGGCTAAAGACATGATTCATGAAAACATGTCCTTGGGATAATGGCTGCGCATTTCATAACTTGACCAATCATGAGCAATTTTGAGCGGATATTGCTTTACATGTGTACCAGTACATCTGTTAGTAAAGTGCCACCTATTATCGACAGTAGTCCTCATCCCAAGAAATGGCTTTCATAAACTAAAAGGGTGATCTCCATACTTCATTATGCAACAAACCTTTGCCCTGTAGGTCGACCACGCACACCAACAGGTAGCGCTGAAATACGTCAAATTTTACCATATTGCCATGTTCGGCGCCACCCATTGGTGTGCGCATACATTATCCCAACTTCTTCTTACCTGTAATGGATAGTCTAACTACATACCAATGTGGTGCAGTTGTAAAAGTTCTGGGGCACTGATCGCGGACAGAGTATAAGGGGTGCAAACTAGTGATTTAAAATGGATTTCGCCATATTGAGCGCCCCCATATGTTGCGAAGAAGATCCCAGGCCGAAAATCGCTCTTTCCACTGACCTTCCCCCCTCTAATTCAATTTTCCAACTTTTACTTTGGGATAAAGTTCGCGCTGTGAATAAGTGCAATCCAAAATCAAATTTTGGTAATTTGGCATTTTAGGCCCTATTTCGGCTTGCACTTGATTGACCCCTAAAACCCAAACTGGTGCAGGTAGGGCCAAAAAATTTGGGGAATTTTCTAGTTAGGGTAGGGACATAAAAGCACCAAAGTTTCAGCAAAATTGACGAAGGTGACTATCACCACCTGCCTGAACTTTACAGACAATGGCTCTTAACAAGTTTTGAGTGAATGAAATACGATGGTGAGTCATTTCGGTCCTGGGGTGCGTTTCCCAAAAGCGTAGTTGCTAACTAAGAAAGCAACTTACATAGTTCGTCCATTCCATGGTCCATTCACAGTCAATGATTCCGACTATGCAAGTCAACATCTGTGAAACGCATCCCTTATGAAGTTGCTGAACGTTTTTTTTTTTTCCTTAACACAATGCAACATTGGCTCATTATTATTTGCCCTATCGTTTAATTTGTAATTAACTTCCTGTTTTGTTAGGGAACATGTCTCCTCACTTTCTACAATTAGAGGGTAGTCGATTATTTAATTTCATTAGTGAGAATTTCTTCCATTTTTAATGCAATTTCCAAAGTAACATGATCAGAATTTTGCACCCTTTAAGATAGTCGCTGATATGTGTAAAATTATATGGTTTATGAGGGTGAATGATTTATGCACAGTACAAGGGAATTAATTGAGAAATATTAACAGCTTGTCAAATTAAGTGGTATTGTGAATATGGTTGGAGAAAGACCAACTTACGCTGGGGGTTCCCAGGACCGTTGCTGGGAACCACCGGACGAGAGCAAGTTAAGATAAGGATTATATTAGCTTGAACCCAATGCAGACTCATCGTTCAAATTTTTACGTGTAATTGCTCGCTTTTTTGCAGCCAGATACGCTATTAATTTCTCCCCCAAAAAAAACTAGCGTCACCACTATGAAAAAAAATTGACACACCCCTGCATGTTTGATCTAAATACCTCCTCGACCAAACATGATATTTTCTCTGAAGATTACGCCTCCACACCGACCACATGTCCCGCCTCTCCTATTCCGATTTGCCGTGCTCAGTCATGGCCGTGCCCTAATTTACTCCGTTTCTGTCGGTCACTGATGCAGCTAGTAGTATCACCTTCTTCATGCTAGTGTGCACCATATGCCTCTGTTTTTTCTGTTCAATATCTAATCGGGTGCTGACGGAGGAGGGCTCATTAGCCAGCTAATTGGAAAAAAGAAAGAGGGGGATCAAATTCGCACGAAAGGATCGGGCCCCAGCCGTCCGGAAATATTTTTGAATCAGATAACTGAAATCATGCATGAAAATGTTGACATATAGCCAGCTAGCCTGCTATTTAATTTTATGCATTCAGCGAGCTAGCTAGCTGTTTGCTTGCTTGCTTGCTTGCTCGCTATCTACTTAAAGGCGTGCGCTATTCATATCGCAAAATTAGCCCGGTGACTATCCTAGCTGGAGAGGTGTTCTTCCTCATTTAAATAATTTTCATTTTGAGTGAGCGGCGGTGGTCTCTACATGCGGCCACTGGGTATGAGTTTTTAAAGGCGCTCTCTGTTGCTAAGGCATTTCTGGGCTTGGTTCCGGGGGCGGCTTGCAAGGATCGGGTACGGATGTCGCGACAGCCCAGTTTTTTCCGTTGTGTCTTGGATTTGGTCCCTGTTTCGTAAACGCACTAGACGAAGCCGTGTCGGAGAGACCACTAAAGGATATCGACGGCCCGGTTTCCCCTTTATAAGATAAACGAATCGCCGGGGCTGCCAATTTGGAACTGAAGAACAAGAGCAAGCAGTGGGCCTCCCTCCCTCTCCACCACTGGAGCGCCACTCCTCAACCCTTCTTCCCCGGTCCTTAAGCGGGGGGAAGTCGGATACCTCTCGGTCAGAAGGAGCTACTTTAGAGCGAGGCCCCCAGCCCCCACCCTTGATCCCTTTACTTACCAAGCGTCCCCTCCTTGTTTCAAATCGTTATCGGAAGGGTCGGGGATACCGAGACGAGCCGGAGACTGTTGGAGGGTTTATTTTGGACTGAAGTCCCGTTAATACCGGGCGCTACTGAAAGTAGGGGTGATGACTTTAGAGTCCATGATGGCTTGCTGCCTGAGCGAAGAGGCGAAGGAGTCGAAACGAATCAACGCCGAAATCGAGAAGCAACTGCGCCGCGACAAGCGAGACGCGAGGAGGGAACTGAAGCTCCTTCTGCTCGGTATGGTGTCATTCATATATAGAGTTATTAATGATGGCTGTTGATGCGGGGGAAAATGCGTGCTTTTTGGGCAAGCATGTAACTGAAGGCCGGTGATGTGGGCATCGATTAAACAGTCCAGTATTCTCCGTGTGGTCCCTATTTGCTTGCTGTGAGTGTCTGCGCTTCGCTGACAAATTGCCACAGTTGACAAATTTATTCTGTGGAGATGGGGTCGTGAAGAATATCGCTAAATTAGCTACTTATCTAATAAGTCGGTTCGATACCTGTGAGTTGCAGTGTCCATTCCAGGGATTGCCTGAATAGAATGACCATTGTGCATGCGATGTGCGTGCAATCTTGTGAGAGGATAACTGCACTATCCTCGTGCAACATTTTCCACCTTGCTTGCAAACTTCGCTTGTTATAGCAACATTCTTGACCTGTGTTGCATAAGATTATGAATCATATTGTAATTCAAAGATGTTACACTATAAGCCCTATTGGGGTTTTTTTTTTTCTCGGTGGTTGGCGATATCTCGCTCAGCTTGGTTCACTGGCGACATAATTGCAGTACCTACTTATGGCCTTCCTCATATATTTTTCTTTCCTCGTTGACCTAAATGGATAAATTTTAGAGATGGAAAAAGTTCGGGTCAGTATACAGGGTGCAGCAATATACGTATGCAACCCCTGGGCGGGTTGCTGGATATCACCAGGCGCTAATGAACGGCCGTGTTTCCCAAGTTTCTAATATGATAGTGGGTTCGATTGTGGTGGTCGAATAACTTCTGAATTGAAGTCGGTGACCTTCTTGTGTTCCCGTGAGACCAGACAGATTTGCTGTACCAATATAATCTGTTTTCTTCTTTGTGTGTGTATATATATAAAAAAGTGAAGTCAGGTACTTCTACATATCTACATATCAGTTAAAATGGGACAAAAGGTTTTACATCTTGGACTCTTTAAATGTTGGCAGTCTATAGCCAGACATGTGATTGCATCGTTGCAAATGCCCTTAACAAGAGGCAATCTTTTTTATTTGCCTTAGATGACTAGAATGTGTAGAGCAAAGACTCAAACAAAAAAAAAAAAAAAAAAAAACCCTGGTCCCTGAACTTGCTTGGCAAGCCATGTGGCAGGTTGATTTTCTCTTTGTGGTAATAAGAGTAATGCAGTGAAAATGATAAGGTTATGTCACCAAAATTGTTGTAAGATGTTGCATTTTAAACTGTTTGACTTAAAAAAATATTTTCAGTTGCACTATACTTTTCACGGGAAAGGATTTTAAGTGACTGTCCCATTTCTGAATGCATCAGGTAAAAATGTGACACACAAGGTGAAACCTGCATGTTTCTAGGCTACCAGGTGTCATAAAATCAATAGTTTTGAGAATTTGTGTGCTACCCTGTCATATTATAGACATTTTTACCATTTTTGTCTCACAAAAATCTTTAAAATGATGTAGTGAGTCCATGTCAGCCAGAGTAACCCAAAATGGGTCACGATTGGTGCACACGTGCAAGTACACGCACGCATGTGTCTGCCCATATCACATACATGCGCACACAGTGCAAGAGTTTGTGCATGTATGCACACTTGCATGTCTCCCTCCCTCTTTCATGCTCTCGTGCACACGCACTTATCCAGGTGGAGGAGGGAGGTATATTTTGAAAGAGAATATTAATATGTCCCATTTTACTTTATAAGGTGTCCCATTTTAAATGAATGTGTTACTTGAGTGAGATGTGGGTTTGAAGCTCAAAAATTTTGAAAATATTTTACTTGGGATAAGTTTTTTGTTGAGAAATGGCAGAGATCCATATCAGGTTCTAAAATTTAAACATTTAAACAATTCATAACATTTAAAGTGGTCTTCAGAATTTTAGATGGTGTTCACGCCAGTTTACCTGGCAACATGTTTTTTTATAGAAATGTAGCAGAGATCCATGAAAGATTCGAAGAGTAACTTAACATTTACGATGGCTGTTGGACTGTGCCCCTAATTTTTAGGCAAAGGACAGTCACCAAATATTGATTTGCATTTGATTTTAACTGTTTGCAGCTTTTTATTGCCTCTCTTCTTACACAGTAATGTTTGCAGTTGTAAGCTTTAAGCTTTATTACCTCTGAAACTGCTAAAATGCGAAGTTAAACAAAACATTGTAGCAGCGTTGTATTACCTAGCCATTTTCTGGTTTTCAAATGGATTTGAGCATCTGTGGCGTGGTTGGACATACTTGGCATGCATATGTCTGCTAGCATCTTATTGATACTGCTGATAAGTTTTCTAAAAGTTGAGGGCTGTTCTTGTTGGTTCAAAATCTTTCTGAAGAGGGTGTTACCTCCCACTTTTTTGCTTGATGCATGTCAGCGTCTTGATGAATTATTGGTGGGTAGTACTGTATGAATTCACTTTAGCTGTTTGCGTCTGATGTGCACGCAATACTTGAGTGCTTGAAGTGGTTACTGTTTCCGGGAAGAGTAATTCACCACAGTCGTGCGTTGTGCATTGCTTGTTTGGGGTTTTGGTGCTCCCATGTGCACAGTTCCTAAAGTGCTTCAGGACCAGTGTGAACTCTTGGTACTGTCAGGGGCAATCACACACACACACACACACACACACACACACACACACACACACGTTTGCGCAGCTATCCTTACTAGGACATTGCACTGACTTCTATTCATTATGGACGGCTTAATTCTAGCCCTAACCTTGGCCAAAACATACCCAACCCTGACCCTAACCAAACCTTAATTCACACCTGACCCCTAACCTCAACCATGATCTCAGAAATGACGCTTTGCCATTTTAGGACCAGGCTTTGGTCCGTAGAAGGACTACTGGTCCCACCAAGGTCAGTGTTTACACTGGAATAGGTCCCCAGTAGGTGACAAAAATGTGAACGCACTAGAAACACACATGGACACGCACGCATACAGATCACATGCATGCAAAGACATCACCAACACACAGTCTTACGAACTTCAAACTATAGACTTGTACCAAACAAACGATATTGGCTACAGCTGGACTAAAATTACACCAGTCAATCTAAAACCAACTGCTGATTTATTAGCAGAAAATACGTGTGAACAAAACTAAGGCATCCACGGAGAACTTCACTGTAAAAACACGGGTAAATCACCAGTAAGCAAGCACACACACCCAAGTTTAAACACATTGCCCCTCACTCACTCTGGTCACCATCCCATTAACCATCAAGTTGGAGGCATAAAGTGGCTCTCTGCTCTTTGGAGATGCTCTTCAGATTGGCTCAGGCACTAAAAAGCAGAGCACCGCTAGCTTCCAGTGTGTCGACGCTAGTTTTAACCCAGTGGAATAAGCCAAGCACCCCATGACCTAGAACTGGGATGAGCCTTCAGGTTTTCAGCTAATAGCGTGGCACAGTTTCCTCTCCCCACACCGTCCCACTCCAACCATCTTAACAGAGATACGCTCATCTTTGCTGTCATATAATTTTGTTCCAATTTGCATTAAGACAGATACACCTGGTCTGAGTACAGGTTCTCTCCAATTTCCACCCAAAGACATTTTCCCACACAGACTTGTCTTCAAATTGGCAACATTAATTTGCTCACAAAGACTGAGAGGAAGTTATTCTAAAGTTTCTGCAAAGGTACTGATTGTAGAGTGTGTATGTGAGTGCCCGTGTGTGTGTGTGAGAGAGACAGATTTTGGGATGTGACTTCTCCTGCCATTGATCTCATGGTTTGTGGTTCTTGTACTTGTCTCAATTCGAACAATCCTCAGTGTATGAGAGCCATGAAGAGAGCGGGGTGGACAGTCTAATTATGCGAGTAACTGGGTCTTAGCTGTAATTCTGAGCTGAGGTTACAAAGTCAGATGTTCAGGGGACTGCATTTCGGGGGCGAGGAAGAGTACGGTCTAACCGAAGAGTCGGGATGGGAAGAGGTGATGGTGTCTTCAGATTCCTGGAGAGTGAGCTAGTTGACTCTCCTTGACTCTCACTGGTTGGTCCAAACTGGTCACTGAGGTTGGTTTCAGGCTGAGGAACTGTGGATTCACCAGTGAACTGTGGGTAACGTGTGCCTTACAGCTGATGGCCTGACCCTGCTGGACATCTTGGTGAGCCACCGCTGCATATTTGATCTGGGGTTTCTCTTATTTTCTTTTCTTTGGAGTTTCGCTTTCATTACTGTCATGGGACGGTGGAATCGAGAGGCTGACTCTGAGCGCATTATCCCTGAGCCAGTTATCGCAATGATGGCTAAACCTGGATCAGCTCAGTTTAGGCCAGATTAGCCAAATCCTTAATAGGCTTTATCACACACGACCCGACGGTTAAAGTGAGACACACCGGCTGCTGCCTGCCTGCCCATCTATTTCCTGGGCCTGTGATGTCATAATACGGAGACATTCAGTGGCCAGAAAGGCCTTGCTGTAAATTCTTCAGATTATGATCCAAATGATCCATGTACTAATACAAGTCACTTCCGGTATTGTATTTCTGCAATGGGTTTCCATTAATTGTCCAGGACTGTAGAAGTATGGAAATTCAGAGCGCATAAGCTGTTTAATCTTTTTTTTATATTCCATTGTTTAGCTGATCATGGGCTTCAGAGACTTCTGTGTTGTATTTTGGTGTATGTTTTAAATGCAAGTTTGTGATGATCGTGATGTCGTCAGGGGACATCCAGAATTAAGCGTGATGTGCCTGCTCGGTGATGTCCTAGAAGCACAACTTCAAAGATCCATCAGTGTGCTCTCTTTCCACTCACTGAATCCTGACGCCAGTGATCCACAACAGAATTTATGCGGTGAAACGTCAAATAATGTGGTGTTGTATTGTTATTGAGGTAACACAGCTCAAAGATAAGCTACAAATCATTGCTTTCACTTTCAATTTTAATTTAACACACAGTCCAAATTTTTCTGATTGTTGCTGTGTACGAATTTTGTGGTTGATTGCAAGCTCGGGTAGCAATCCCTACCAGGTCAGGCGTTTCGTATTGGAGAATGACATAAGGTTCTGCTTCCGGCTTGGATCTGAAATTCTCTTCTTAAAGGCATATTTTGCCTTTAAGTCAAGTCAAGTGGTAGTTCTGAGTAGCTGGACTTGTCTGCCATCCACCTCTCCAAACTGCAATTTCCAATTTCTCTGTGGTCTTTGCTTTTTACCAGTTGACTGTGTGCACTGAGAAGTCCCCATTACCGAATACAAACTGAATTCGGGGTCTTGGCTTGTTTTACCCTGGGGTACCCAGGGCCTGTTTGTAGTTCCTTTGTGTTGCCGACTCACCACAATCCAATGGGGAAGCCCACTTGGAGGGCAAAAGGGAGATTCTCCCACTCGCTACCATATTGTTTTGCTATAATACCGTTTAGTTGCTGTTCAGTCAGATGCAGCGACTGACGAGGAGGAAAGACGAGGTTGTGTTTTTAAAGAATCGCTTCCTATAAAGAAAACCTAGAGAGGAGGTAGTTGTGGATTTGTTGCGAATGCTACCACCATAGAATGGCTGGTAACTGTGAATTACTGCTTTGCACCATCAATATTTGGTAGCTAGCTAAATGGCGCTCGCCTCTGCTTTGACAGTGAAGATTTTTTTTTTTGGTCCTTCTCCTTCCAAACGGCAGCTTTAGTGACCCATCTAGATCAAAAATATATAACATTTGTATGCGTCCATCCTGGCAGCAGTTTTAGGGGAAGGATTCTTCGTAAGATGGCTAGCTATATTAGAAGTGAAAATCGCTGAAGAGGAGCTTGGGTAACGTTAGGGACTTGGCTTGCAGTTTTTCACGAATGAAATGGGGTTACTGTGGCGGGCGCAGTACATGGATCTTAGGTGCCTGTAACTTGGTGTTAACATCGATCTTCTTTAGAGCATTGATGTTAATATTCAAAGGTTTAAACAAAGGAGAAAACGAGAGGCAAACGTATGGAATGTCTTGTAGTTGCCAATATACTGAAACTATGTTTTGCTCTCGGGGGTCTGCAGCAGTCACAAGACTGAAAACCTTGAATTTGCTCTCTAGGTGTGTTTCCATTGCAGTTTTGTGCAAATTAAAAGTGATATTTCCAATGATTTGGCATTGCACAATTGCGAACTGCGAGTGTTTCCATTGGAGATGCTTTTGCGAATAAACTTCATTATTCTCGTAAATTCTCGTTTCGCGATACTCTTTCCGAGTCAAAATGGAGGCTGTGGATCAGAACCTGTTGTGTGCTGTGTCACGTCCTGTGGCTTGTAAATGCGCGAAAACTGTTTCCATTCAACTTTTTAGAAATATTGCTCTTTCGACACGGCTGAAAAACCACCTCATGAGAGCGCAAAAACTTTTTAGCGATATTTGAGAGTTTATTCGAAATTCACGTGTTTCCATTACCACTTTTTATTTTGCCATTTAGATTTTGCGCATTTCTAAGGGTAATGGAAACGCACCTACTGTCTCCATTAGCCTGGAATCCATACTGATAAAGTGCTGGTCGCTCCCAACGGTCACTGACTTATCAGTCTGGCCTCAGTCGTATAGCCAGCGTTTAGCCCTTACGTCACTAATAAAGTGAACATGACTATTCATGTTTCCTGCTCTTGGCGAGAACCACCAATCGAATATGAGTTAGCTGGCCAGCAACTGCATTTGTGAATGTTATTTGAGATGAGCTTAAAAATTAGATTGTGGTTTGCTTGCGTTTACTCTTGGAGTGGTTGTTAGGTTTTGAACAGGATAATGTTTGGCCATATCTGCATTTTGTTTATTTCAGTGGGATTCCCCGGTATAATAAAGGCAAAATTAAATAATACTCAAATTACATAATGTATTTCACGGTAATTGGTATTAGCTATAGCTCGAAGGGCATGATTGCATCAGCTAGATTAAAGTGATACTCCACCCAAAAACTATAATTTGTATATCAATTACTCACCATTAGATGTCTTGAACGGACAAAGTTGTTCTTCACCTGGCGCAACTTTATAGCCACTGGAGAGTTTTGAAAAATTATCCAAATTCCTTTTTTGCTGGAAGCAAATAGGGCCACGCAGCAGCAATGGAAAAACTTCACAAAACGTCCGTTGACAAATCTTTGTCCACTTGTATCCTCAGAACTCTAGAAACGCGGTTATTTTTCGCTAAAAATAATAAAATGACAGTTATGCTTCAAGTAAGCTCGCGCATTCAACGTAAGTCCCGCCTCCCGGCTCGTTCATTGCCCAGAGACTCTGCTGCCATTCAGATGAATACTCGTATAAACACGAGCCGGGAGGCGGGACTTCCGTTGAATGCAGAACTGTGGTATTTTTATTTATTTTTAAGTCTGTCTAAAGGGGGGAGGGGGGCACCCTTGCGACTGTGAGCCAATCACAGATCTCGTATGGATTTTGTGCGAATATTTGAAAGTCAAACGCTGGTCTACCGACTGAGGCCAGACGTACAAGCGATGACTCTTGTGAGCGACCAAAGCTGGATACGGATGGATTCCAGGCTGTGTCTCCATCTCTTTCAAATCTGGATGTCCCATTATGACATCAGTAGTATGTTGTCTCATTTGCATCGTGACCAGCGGAAAGGGGAACTGCGGGAGAACCAGGGCTGCCGTTGGGGGCGCTATAGGGTGTTGGTCAACTGGGAGGAAGTATCAGTACTGCACAAGCAACATTATGCCATGTGATGTTGCGTTGTTGTCTGGGTTTCTGCCGGTGAATCCCCCCCATTACTCTGGTTTCAGTGTAACTGCTGCTGGCTGTGCTTAATTCTGGCCATGTGATGGGGGTGTGAGGGACGGTGTTCAGTGCGGGATGGTCGTATTCCCTGCCAGCGTTCTTCATACTGCTGTCTGCTTCACTGCAACCCCCCCCCCTCAACCCTTGTTTTTGGTCTGAGATGTTTGCCCGTTGTGGCTCATGAGTGACCCCATGTCCATATGTAGACATTGAGCTGAGGCCTTTCTCTATTGACTCTACTTGGTCAAAACATTCTCTGGCTCATTAACTAAATCTAAGCTGAGCGGATGTCTGTGAAATTTTTTGTTGTTCCATTGCTTAAACCTTGCACAAATCCGGCATTCAGGGTGGGGGGCCAAGCTCGCCTCGTCCCAGCTGTCAGAATGGGATTTAAGAAACACCTGAGGGGTGTACTGCAAAGCAAGTTCAATATTAGCCAGGCTTTTTTTTATGTGAGCTGGCTCGACAAACCCTAAACTCACTATCTGAGAAAAGCAGGTTAAGGGAGCCACCTCTGTGTCTTTCAAAACCCCAGCTTTAGCCTCAACATACCTCGCCAACCCACTTGTCTCACCTCTTAGTGTACCCCTCTGCTGTAATTGCTAATGTGTCTTTCTACACTAGGAAAAACTGACTACACCACCTTGATGTACTTTGCCCATGCCAAGTTGTGTGTAAAAAGTTTGGTGTTTTATTATTTATTCTTTATTTATCCTTTATTTAACCAGGGAAGTACCATTGAGGTTGAAATCTCTTTTTCAAGGGAGCCCTGGGGGTTGAGGTGGGGAGGGAGAGGGCAATTAGCACAGCCAATTAGATCAGGGGATGATTAGGTGGCAGGTTTCACGAGCCATGTTGGGAAATTAGCTAAGACACCGGGGAACCCCCTGCTGTTATTGATGAGTGTCATAGGATCTTTAATGACCGCAGTGAGTCAGGACCTCAGTTTAACGTCTCATCTGAAAGACGGCGTCTCCTTCAGCACAGTGTCCCCGTCACTGCACTGGGGCATTGGGGATCATTCCACCAGAGGGAAGATTGCAACTTACTGGCCACCAACACCTCTTCCAGCAGCAACTTTGTTTTCCCAGGTGGTCTCCCATCCAAGTACTAACCAAGCCCACACCTGCTTAGCTTCAGCCACGCTGCTGGAGCAGATCAAATAGTGGTATGGCTGCTGGTAATGAAGTGCGTTTTGACCCCATTTTTGAACGGTGCTTTAGATCTAAATGATGGCTCTTTAATTTGCCGATCAACTAGGTAGCTAACTTGTGCTGGTGTCTGCAGCCTGGTTCTCAAAGAGCCACCTGGTGTAACTGGCCTACTGTGCTTGGTGCAGTGGTACCTAGCACCCCCCTTGTTCTTTCAGATCTACCATCCTGAAGGTTTTAACTTCAACCTCGATTGTCCTAATTAGCAACTATACAAAATCTCTGGCTGCGGAATGAGGTGTGCTTTGTTGGGTTTGGCGTGAAAAGCTTCGGGATGCTAGATCTCCAGGAACAGGGTTGGTTACCCCTCACTTCGTAGGTCTTGTTGCTCCAACCTAATCTGACTGGTGCACTTTTTCGTGAACGAAAGGACCGCTTTACCCTCCTGCTCTGGGTTGTTTTGCAGAGCGCGTACTGTTAGAATAGGGGTGTCACACTTTCATAAGCACTGTCTATCACTCACACACACTAATGGAACAAAACAATAGCCGTTTGCATGTTTAGTCTTTATTTGAATGTGCTACAAACAAATGCTATGAGATGCTGCATAGTGCTCTGTTTTCCTTTATTTTTTCTAAGCTTTCCATGGCCTGGAAGTTGGTGACTCATGGTTCTCGTGGTTGTTGTTCATCTGTCACTTTTGACTTGCTCGGTTTTAAGCCTGCTTTGGTCAAAATCTAGTTTGCTGTGGTGTCAGGTTGTTTAGTTGTTGCGTTTGTGGTTTCTAGTCCTAAAGGTGGAGCTGGATTGGAGGGATGTAGTCGTGGATTTGTATGGATTTATTAATGTAATTTTTTGCTTTTTTTGCTCCCCTGGAGTGATGAAGCTAAATGCTTGAAGTAAAAGGTGATTGTCTTTTCTGGAATGTGTTCAGCTGACACAATATTTCACCACATTTTTGCATTCTTTTGATTGGCTGTTCGCACGCCAACACCGTTGTGCAACTGCCTCATTGGTGGACTCGTAAAAATGGCTTGGGCGTTGGTGCGGGTTCGCATCAGTGTGTGGTATGCGTGTTGCGACCGCGATGAGGTGCATCCGAGAGAGCCGTGGTGTATTGCTGCAGAGTCCAGCACTAAAACGCTGCAAGATGGACAAGCCTGAACCAAAGCAGGCGGTGCAGTCCAATGCTTAAATTAATCGTACGGGCTTAGCATGGATGGGTGAGGTGCAGTCTGTGTCCTGCCGTTGTGAGCTTCAGTCATCACATGAGAAATGGTGCACCGTCCATTTTTGTTGTGGCACATTCAGGAAATTCATATTAGGGCGTCATGTTGTGATGGAGTTCCTTATCTCCTTGACATGTCAAAAATATGGCCTTGCAAATATACAAGATACACCAAGGATTTAGCCAGGCACCTGTCTACCTGTCATTATGAGGGGAATTTAAAAATTCAGATGGGTTTGGATTGGTGTGAATTTCTAGTTTACACATATAATTTGATTTTTTTTCCCCACCCATTTAAACCTTTCTTAATTTTAAAATGCCTCTCAAAAAAATGGGTATCCACGTGGCTCGCTAAACCTTCGACGTACTCGCAAGTGTGCGCATGCATGCACGCAAATGTTCACACTCGCATGACTGTGCACTCACTGCCTGCGGCCTGTGTGTGAGTTGTAAGAATTGAGGTGAGCTGCAGTCGTTCCTGGAATTCACCTTTCACTCGACCAGAGTAGCGATGACGGCGGCGACCTTTTCAGAAACCTAGATGAAGCTTCTTCCCTCTCTTCTGAAGACTCATGCCAGCGATACTCAAATCTAGCTCAAATCCAGGCTCTGGTCCGTCTTTTCTTAACTCTCAAATTCACCAAACAGTTGGTGCTGCTGATTTGGCTGGATGTGAAAGTAGGAGTGTGGAAAAGCTGGCAGTTGTCAGCCGCTGGGAAGCCTGATTTGTGGAACAGTTTTGGACAATGTCGGACTTTTCAACGCGAAGAAAACGCGAAAAGTTTTGTACCTCTGCATTCAGCCTCAGTCCATGACCCCAGCTATAGATCCTCTGTGTGCTGGACTGAAAAAAATAGACTAGTCCTCTACTCTTCTTTAAGGTGGTTCCTTTGATATTTTAAACAATGTGTTTTGGCACGAGCTGGCCACATTTACATTTCTCCTAACGCGAAAGCAGAACATTATCGCTGCATCATTGAGCCAGGATGAATCGCAGATTTCCGTTCTCGTCGTCCATTAGCTGTCAGACGTCTTGCTCTTTGTGTCCCGTGATCCTCTGCTTTGTGTTGTGGGCCTGCTGCGGTTGCTAAGGAGCCAAGTGTTTGCGTCCGGAACGGTCTCGTGTTTGATTCCTGCAAAGACTCAGCCGTTTTCCCCTGGAGCGACGTGCCAAACCTGAATTTCTGAAGTCAAACATCCGGCTGTGTGGAGAGAGTGCGACAGATATGCAAACTATGCTGCTTTCTACGAGTCGAACACGATCTGTCTGCAGAGTTTAAACCACGGACTGTCTCTGGCTATATAGTTGGACATATACCCACTAAAGACCTGGTGGATATTTTTTTGTTTATTTCCTCTTGTGGATGACAGTGTACACTGAAGGGATAGCTTTTAAGCAGTCACACGTGCCCTTGTATGTTTGCTTTGTCAGCAGTTGGATAAATTTGTTCAGCTCAGCCATATGATAAACGATTTGCTTAAGACTTGACTCACCATGACCTAGAAGAATTTTTGCATGGCTGGAACAATGTAGAATGCCAAATATATGGTTTTGATTAAAAAAAAAAAAAAAAAAAAAGCGTAGATGCAGTGCTAGTCAGAAGTTTGGACTCACTTGTGATTTGCTACTCTCTTGAGTGAAGATTAAAGTTGTTTCACTTCAGGATAAATGACCTCATATGTTGCTTGTTATGGGTAAATAGAAGTTAAAAAGAATGTTTTGTTATATTCAGCATAGCATCCAAAATTTTGAGTTCATAAAGAATTTGTGTTTGGCTGAATAAATTATCTTCATTTTCTAGCCGGTGATTTTAAATCAATCTGGTTTGGGATTTATTGGATAAAAAGTTCAAGAAGTCCACCGCAAGTGCAGCAGATCTTTGGGAACTTCTGCACTGCTGTGGAGTGATCTTGCGTAATCATATGACTGCTCTTGTAGAAAAAAAAATTGAGCCTACTAAGCAGTTATTACAAATGGGATTAGTTTGAGTTTATATAATTTTTTTTTTTTAAATAAAATAAAAGGTGCATTTGCTTTTTTAATCATAGCTAGAAAAAAAAAAAAAAATAATGTGGGTGCTTCCAAACTTTTGATTGGAACTGTTTTTTTTTTTTTCAGAGATCATTCTGTGTGCTCTCTCTATACTGGATGAGAGTGTTTTACCCCTGTGGAATATTTGGAATAAATGATTTTTTCCACTCCATTCTCCTGTGTTGGTTTGAGCTGAGGCGGTTATGAAATGGAGAGACGTGGAAAGCTCGTGTTGACACGCCGCGGTTTTTGGCATATTTCGGAGCGCGGCAGCTTCCCAGCCTAGTTCTCCCGGAGGGCTGTTTTTGACGAGGCGGGTCTACATTCCTGACTGTGACCGCGACTCGCTGGATCATTAGCACCTCCTGAATGCTGTCGCACAGCTGTGTGCTCCTTTTTCGCCTTTGACTTCACCTGTTGTCACCGTTGTTCTAACCTCTGCTTTCCTGTCACACCTGTGACTGCCTGTTCTCACCTGTGTGCTTACCTGTGCTCCTGTCACACCTGTGACTGCCTGTTCTCACCTGTGTGCTTACCTGGGCTCCTGTCACACCTGTGACTGCCTGTTCTCACCTGTGTGCTTACCTGTGTTCCTGTCAGACCTGTGACTGCCTGTTCTCACCTGTGTGCTTACCTGTGTTCCTGTCACACCTGTGACTGCCTGTTCTCACCTGTGTGCTTACCTGTGCTCCTGTCACACCTGTGACTGCCTGTTCTCACCTGTGTGCTTACCTGTGTTCCTGTCAGACCTGTGACTGCCTGTTCTCACCTGTGTGCTTACCTGTGCTCCTGTCACACCTGTGACTGCCTGTTCTCACCTGTGTGCTTACCTGTGCTCCTGTCACACCTGTGACTGCCTGTTCTCACCTGTGTGCTTACCTGTGCTCCTGTCACACCTGTGACTGCCTGTTCTCACCTGTGTGCTTACCTGTGCTCCTGTCACACCTGTGACTGCCTGTTCTCACCTGTGTGCTTACCTATGCTCCTGTCACACCTGTGCCTGTTCTCACCTGTGTGCTTACCTGTGCTCCTGTCAGACTTGTAACCGCCTGTTCTCACCTGTATGCTTACATATGCTTTCCTGTCACACCTGTAACCGCCTGTTCTCACCTGTGTGCTTACCTGTGCTCCTGTCACACCTGTGACTGCCTGTTCTCACCTGTGTGTTTACCTGTGCTCCTGTCAGACCTGTGACTGCCTGTTCTCACCATTGTGCTTACATATGCTTTCCTGTCACACCTGTGACTGCCTGTTCTCACCTGTGTACTTACCTGTGCTGCTGTCACACCTGTAACTGCCTGTTCTCACCTGTGTACTTACCTGTGCTCCTGTCACACCTGTAACCACCTGTTCTCACCTGTGTGCTTACCTGTGCTCCTGCCACACCTGTAACCACCTGTTCTCACCTGTGTGCTTACCTGTGCTCCTGTCACACCTGTGACTGCCTGTTCTCACCTGTGTGCTTACCTGTGCTGCTGTCACACCCGTAAACGCCTGTTCTCACCTGTGTGCTTACCTGTGCTGCTGTCACACCTGTAACCGCCTGTTCTCACCTGTGTGCTTACCTGTGCTCCTGTCACACCTGTGACTTCACTTGTTCCCTCTCCTGTTCTTACTTGGGTTATTCACAGGACCCCACTCATCCTTGCTGAAATTCTGCAGGCATAATATGTTTTGACACAGTAGACCATGTAATTGTGACCCCCAGAGTCGGGGCTACTATGGATTTGGCCTCGTCACGCGTCCGCCGTCGCTGTAGAGATTTCCTTGTGGATGCTCTACTGGCCACAAATTTAAAGCTATTTCTTTCATATTTGGTATTTATATGGACAGTGGTTAGGACACGGCGCCTATCGATTTTGGTTGCCATGGTTACACAATTCAGTAAATAATAAACAATTTTGCGTCGAAAACCAAGCAAAATGAAAAAATGTGGGCGATCGGGGGCAACACACCCATTGGTCGGGGGCAACAGACCTGTCTAGTTTCTCACATTGAAATAATTCCAGAAAGACTTCTAACAGTAACTGTTGAGCTGGTGGCCCAGTGAAAAATTCCCTGCTGCCCTCGGCTCTTTTCCTGTCTGTTTGTTATCTCCACTGTTCAATCTGCATTTCACTTCTCTGTAGCCTTCTGGAGGGCTGTAAACGGTGCGTCCATAGGAAACAATTCGGGGTAAGAGCTCTGGTTGCCTACTGGTTAACGTATTTCACTGGGGTTCGGAAGGTTGATGGTTCAACACTCAGAGCAGCCACGATAATATCAGAGTATCTGCTGGCCCCATGAAGTGAGGGACTTAACCCCACTTTCCTTCAAAGGTGATTGGCTCCTGCTTGGTTGTATCAATTTTGAGTTGTTCAGCAGAAAAACCTTGGTTAAACGAGACAGTCTGCGACCGGCTGCGACCACATGGGTGGAGCCCCCAAAAGCCTGCTTCTCCCCTTTTCTTGTGCATTAGAGATCAATACTGTCGCCATGGCAACCGAAATTGATAGGTGTTATAAGTGAAGTATATCACATGTCCGTGCCAAATATGAAGTAATCGGTCCAAAATTGCAGCCTGTACTGCGTCCACAAGGAAATCTCTGTTTTGCCACTAATGTGCTTATTATTCAGCCAATACTGTTGCCATGGCAACCAAAATTGATCGGTGTTATAAGAGAAGGGCAACACATGTCCATACCAAATATGAAAGTTGTCTGTCAAAAATTGCAGCCTGTACTGCAGCCACAATGAAATCTCTATTTCGTCACTAATTTGCATATTATTTGGCCAATACTGTCACCATGGCAACCAAAATCGATAGGTGTCATTAAGAGAAATGCAACACATGTCCATACCAAATATGAAAGAAATTGGTCTAAATTTGTGCAGCGTCCACAAGAAAGTGTCTGCGGACGCGGTGGCGGTGGAGATGACACACATGAATCCATAGTAGCCGCCCGACTTTGCCGGGGGCTACAATAACATTAATATGCTGCAGTGACGCTGAGAGAGAAGCTCTGTTACAGTTTTAGACCTTCTGCTTGGGATCTGGGGGAAAGACATTTTGAGCGGAGGGCCTTTTCCTTCATTGGCGTGGGATGATACCATACTGCTAATTCTCAGCGCTGCCTACCACCTGTGCTAAGCTTGCGAAGGCACTTGGCCTTGCTGTTACCTGTCCGCTTGTTCTCTGTGGGGGTGGCTGTGCAACAGTGCAATGTCAGTGTCTAACCTGGAGGGTTGTGAGTTCATTTCCCTGGAGGGAAGTTGCTGTTGTAAAACGATTTCCGTGAACTTCCTGGAAAAGAGGTGAAAGTGAGGCTCATTTTCTGAGATTTGTCCGCCATTTCGCACTGACGCTAAGTGTGAGCAAGACCTCCTGAGATCCCTCTGCCTTTTGAATGGGGGACTGCACATATTCTCATTGATAGGCCTTGCGCCAGCATTACTGTCTTTGTACTTGTTGAGTGCCACCGTTTCATCATTGCTGCTGCTGTGTTTTTGTGCCAGTTTAGCCCATTCAGTTATTATGTCTTGCAGGTTGTCCATTGGCAATCATTCAGATCATATTTCTTTCATTTTCGCGCTTGCTTTGTTACGGTTTAGGCCCTGGTGTAATGGCCTGGCTAACAGAGCTGTGTGCTGAGGTTGGGGTGTATCACATGTATACTGACGTTACATGTGCGATTACTGCTGTAGAAATGCTCCGTCACTCAAGTGTGCACACGCAAATGCAAAATGTGCTCTCTCTCTCTCTCGCTCGCTCTCTCTCTCTCACTCACTCACTCACTCACTCAGGAAACCGGCTCTCTCCAGGCTCTTGCGAGTAGTGTCTTATGTAACAGAGTTGCCTACACATTGCCAAACCCTCTGACAGAGTGCTCAGTCTTGCCGAGGGGTAGCGTCTCTGTAACGATACACAGAGGGGCCGGCAGTTTTCAGTTCCTCTTCAAACGGCTGGCAGAATTCCTCTGTAACTACGCTAGAATTTTAGAAGACTATATGTTATGGATAACCATTTTTATTTTCTCATTTTAGTGAGCTTGAAGAGGTGTGGCGGTATTCAGGATCTTGAATCTTTGAAAATGGGTTTTAGATGGATAGTGGTGCTGAGCAGAACCCAGGTTTCTCTGTAATCTTGAACACACGGTCTGAAATGGAAAGATCTGTTCTGTGTTTTGTTCTGTGAAGTAAGCAACTAAAGTTGTAATCCTGTTGTCTGAAATACCCCCCCCCCGGTGTGGCTGTGTTCCAGTGTGGGGGTGTCCCATCTTTAGTGGTCCTTCCCGCGTGATCCTGTGCCAGTTTTACTGTGTAGCACTGGGCTCAGGTTTGGGGTTGGGGTTGATTGGGGGGGGCAGGGTGCTTGTTTGTGTTGAGTGGGGTGCTATCGCTTCATAGACTTTCCATGGTCTTCCATCCTCTCAGCAAACTGCTTTATGACTACCATTTGGCATGTGCCTTCAGCATCCCTGCTGCTCACCATCGCTACAATCTCCCAGCATCACTTGGCTTTCCGAGGACAACGGTGCCGACTTCCAATATTCCTACCATCCCATTCCCACACTGGTACTCCCACAGTCTCAATGCTCCCAGTGTTCCTAATTTTCCTATCCAGAATGAACAAAGTGCTAGGGTTGCCTTTCCACATCATCTTTCCGTACTAGTGCATATCCGACAATGTGCGTTGTCCCTTTGTATGTAGCCAGTATGTAACTCCAGTCTTCAGTGTGCTTTTTCACCAGTAAGAATCCTTGTAAGTTAACTAAAATGGATGATTGACCCAGACTCTCAACATTTTATACTCACTGTTCAAGTCTCTGCATAATATTCTATTTTTGGTGTTTTCTAGAAAGCAGCTGAAATTCATTTGACTATTTTAATCCATGCACGCCCAAAGACATGTTCTGCATACCTGTAAGGTCTCGTGACCTCTTTGCTGCAGTCTGTTGGCCCCAGTGACGTTAAAACGGAGGTTTAACCAGGCTTCATTTTCGAGTCTCATTTCCTGGTTTTGTTTTGACTCTTTGCTCCTTAGCACCAATGCCGTTAGTTCTGTTATGGGTCATTAAGACCCCACATTCAGTAAAAGTCTGTGGTGCAAATGTGGCAAAAATTTGGTGTCAGTTTTTTTCCTTTTTCCCCATTTACTAGAAAATAGTTATTCAAAATGTGTTTTTTCTTTGTCTGGGCTAAAGTCTACACTTGTGCTGATTTTTTTTTTAAAGCCAGTGTGCTGTTTGGACCGTGAAGTAGTTTTATGTGGATGTATCAGGAGTTGGTTACATTACTGCATCTAACACGCTTAGTTGATTGCTCGGGCTTGGTGGCTTGACTGGCTGTTATTTCTAAAACGTTGTACTTTTGTGGTGTGGAGCACTTTTCATCCTGCCCGTGGAAGGTTATTGGTTGATAACTGTTATTTAGTCCATATTTTTCCTTCAGTCAGTGGCTGGAAAATGTAAAATGTTACTGCTTGCTTCATGCTGGCTTTGTGAAGACAGTGTGAGCTCAATGGACAATGCGCAAATTGGCTTTTTTAGCCTGAATCCATTGACTTCCATTCATCGTCATCACAAGGATAGCATGTAGCATTGAGTGTCCTGTCATTCGCAATTTGTCGGGTACCTCACTCATTGGAGGGTTACTGTCTTAAGGCACTGAACAACAAAGATGGTGGTTGATGGGTTCGTTTTGATTGTATCCATGGCCCGTATGGCCATCAGGGCTGTGTTCACTAGGTATCGACCAATTAGTGAGTTTGTTCTAAATGTTAACAGTGCTCTCTGATTCATGGAGCGCCTCTCTGAGGACTGCCCGATTGGCTGGCTGGTACGGACTCTGGTGGCCACGTTGTTGAGGATTTGTGTAGCGGAGCACACGGTGTTGGCGGGAGCAGGCTTGCTTTATCTTTATGGTCGGTTGCGGGTATTTGCATGTGGCTTCTGCTCGATGCAAAGCGGCCAGCCTCAGGATTTTCAGTCTGCACAATCTGGGCTCTGCACTAACGGTGCAGCTCTGTGGAATGTGACGTGTGTGCGTGTGTGTGTGTTGGTACGTGGGCGGAGCGGGTATTGACTGAGCGCTAACGATTTGCTGCCCGCGGGCCGCGGGGTGCGATCACGGCCAAGGGTGTTTGCAGAAAAACCCTCGGAAATGTGTGCCGTTGCTGCACACTGTTGTCATGGCGAAGAGGGCCGCGGTAACGGAGAGGATGCTAGGATGAGTATCTCCATGGTGATGGTGGAACCCCCCCTCGACTCTGTCTCTCTGTTCTCATCAGCTGTTTTTTTTTTTTTTTCCCCCCTTTATTGTTTTAAGTTTTTTTTTTTTTTTTAAGCCCTGTGCATCCTGGCTCAGATTTCAACAGACTGAGGGGTAAAATATGTAACCGCCAAACGAAATGATCTGCCAAGCTTCAGGAGATTTGGTAGCTATAATCCCTATGGCAGCATAAATTTGAAATCCCTCCTCCCACACTGTTGTTCTATGCCTCACCAAATACTGTCTCTGTGCCAGATTATCACTGTGCTGTACCTTCTCTGCTATTAGCGTAGCACTGTGCAATACCACAGTCACTCTGTCGCTATGCAGTAACACTGTTAGCTTGTCACTGCTGTACTACTGGTGGCATGTAATAACGTTGTTGCTTCTCTGCTGTTAGCTGATATGCAATACCAGTGTTACTCTGTCACTATGTAATAACACTGTTAGCATGTCTCTGTGTTGTACCAGTGTTAGCATGCCACAATATAAGAACATTGTTAGAATATTACTGAGCAATACCACTGTTCTTGTATCACTTTATAATGCCACAGTTTGGTGTATCACTGTGTAACACCACTGTATATCACTGTACATACGCCAATGTTGGCATATTACTGTGCAGATTCACAGTTAGCATATTGCTATGTAGTACCACTTTTTGTATAAATCACTGTGCAGTGCATTTATTAGCTTATCGCTGTGTAATGCCATTTTTTATATCAATATGCAGTGTCACTGTAAGCATACCACTGTGCAGTATTACTGTTTGTATATACTACATGACCATTGTTCCTGTGTTGCTGCACTGTTCCAAAGTTGACAGGACAATGCAGTGCCACTGTTGATGTCTCACTATGCAGTGCCACTCTTAATGCATCATAGTTTTATGTAGCTGTTGATGGATTACCGTGCGATACCCCTGTTGGTTTATCACTGCTCTGAGCCACTGTTAGTGTGTCACTGTAATACAATTGTTGTTATATCCCTGTATGTAATACAGTTGTTAATGTATCTCTGTGTAGTATCACTATTAGCATGTGACTGCAATGTTACTCTTATCACTGTCACTGCTGACGTATTGGTGTGCAGTAGCACTGTTGACTTCTCATTGTGCAATAATTATCACCAACAGCCAGAGCATCGGTATTTTTCTACCACTGTATTCTTAGAGTACATTGCGTAAGTTGCAGTATTCGTCCGCACATCCTGGTTTCTGCACAGTTGGCTTGCGTGGGGCTTGCGCATTAACACCGTATACTCAGTGTTAATTACATGCAGAAGACTTAGTTCTCACTACGGCGTGCTGCGGAAGTGAGCTGGAAAATAAAGACGCTGGGGTGGTAAAAGGATTTAAAAAAAAAAAAAAAAAAACTAAAAAGGCTGCTTCTCATCCATTGTGGCTGCTGAGTGAGTGAGGACAATCTAGTGCTCACCCTTCTGTGCTGCCGAGGAGAGCTCCAAATATGATGTGGTCCAGCAGTATTTAAAGGAGCAGTCCGTTGACTGTTCTCACTCATGGGACCCCTCAAAGTCAGAAAATGTAGTATTTGTAAGTTGTCTGCCCTGTGAGCTAAGCTATACTTCTTAATAACTCTAAAATGCCACCCAAAATAGGAGTCCCTGCAGGGCACTTGGGGCTGTGAAATCTTTTTCTGCAGGTCGGTTGCTACCATTACGTACATCAGCCAATCACAGATGGGCTGTGATACCATTGTACGTGCCATCAGCCAATCACAGCTCGACTGTACTCATGCGTCGATGAGAATGGCAACGGTCACGGTCAGCTGAGTTGTGTACGTGGCAAATTTGCAAATGCTCGTTTTTTCTCTGTCATTAGCCCGATTGGCGAGAGTACAGCGATGTGACAGCTTAAGCTGGATTTATGGTTCTGCGCCAAACCCCCACCGCAGAGCCTCTGCATCGCCTGCCGTCCATCTCGAAAATTTTCTAACTGCACGTCAGAGCGATGTAGACCGCAAGGGCACTGATTGGTCCACTCTACTCGAGTCTCGCGTGATTTCACGACAGGTCCACGACGCAAACGACCTCAATGCAGAACTTCGAAAGGTCCACGACGGCGCCGAGGCGACGGCATGCCCTTTGCGTGGAGTCAATGCAGAACCCTTTTCTGCGTCGACTCCACGCAAAGGGCACACCGTCGCCTTGACGCCGTCGTGGACCTTTCTAAGTTCTGCGTTGAGGTCGTTTGCATCATGCTGTGATGCAAAGCAGTTCACCGCCAAAACCGCTAGGTGGTGTCAGGTTTCCGAAGGACCTGTCCTGAAATCACATGAGACTCGTTGGTAGAGTGTTTACGTTACGTTCCTAGCAGAAGGAACAAACCGGAAAAGCGAAGCGCCGGAAGTGATGTAGTAGAGTGGACCAATCAGTGCCCTTGCAGTCTGCGTCGCTTTGACGTGCGGTTAGAAAATTTTCGCGGTGCACGGCAGGCGACCCAGAGGCTCTGCGGTGGGGGTTCATGTCGCCGCAGAGGCTCTGCGTCTCGACAGCGTCGGTTCGACGCAGAACCGTGTGTGCAGCAGTAGTTTGACGCAAGCTTTAAATGGATTATGAATTGTACTGTAACTGTTACGTTAATGACAATTTCTGCTGTTGCTTGGTTAGATAATCAGGAGACCCTCCATGCACTTGTTAATCTTTATTTGAAAATGTCTCATCTTTGAAATAAGTATTTATTTATGCGTTTTATTTTTCTCGTTAAAGAGAGCATTCAGCCTAACGGATCATCTGATAAACCTGTTTGACCAGTAAATGCACAGACCGGTATTACACCTTTAACAGTTTTTGTTCTTAAGCATTGCAGCAATGCATTCATTCTGTGGTTGCTTTAACTCTTCAGACCGTTGTGTTTGAATGCATCTGGGTCGCTCCGTATACCCACAAGCATGGGTCTCATTTGTGAAAGAAATGTAGCGTAGCTGAAGCCATGTGGAAGAATTGCACACAGAGCGTGTTTTTCATAAACTTTAATCGTACTTCTAGCACTCTTGAGCATAAAATGGTGTTCTTCAGGTATTCTTCGGCATACTTCATGTTCACATGGATAACCATGCTGCCTTCAGCTGCTGCCTGTTTTATACACCTTTGGTGCAGTCAAACCCATGTGGAACAAAAAAATTGCTGGCAAGCATGTGTGGTGTGAATTTCAAATTATTCCTCCAAGTCTTCCTAAATATAGACTAGTATCCCTGAAGCATTCTTTTGCATACTTATGCACAGTGGTGGCACGAGTACCTTCAACAACGGCCTGCTTCTGTGCCCCCAAAGCTTGGAATCATTTTACAACATCAAGTGTTGAAGCTGCCGTCGGTGTCCACAGTTAACTGCTCAGAAATACGACCCAAATTAGCCCTGAAGAGGGAACACTTTAGGAAACTCACTGGATCCTTTTATTTGTTCTTTTTTATTCCCCAATAAATTTAATAAGCAGACTGGCGTATCCGAAGTAACTTGCCGCATTTTCAAACTCGAGTCTTGTTTTTGGTACGGTATTCAAAATCGGAGAAATTTTGCCGCTCTCCTGTTATCCTCTTCCGCGGGTTGCCTGACGGACCATAAGAAATGGTTGCATCGCCTGTTGGAGCTGCTTGCTTGTTTGCTTTTGGCGGCAGCGCCTCACGCATCTAATTACTTTTTGAAACCCGTCTGTCATACTTTAGCGGAGTGAGTACAGAGTAGATTGAAACTAGGTATAAACAGTTGATGTAAAAATTATGCACACCCATGTTGAAATCCTCAGCTCATGGTTGGCCTCAGCTAGAACAAATTCAATAATATTCCGTTTGTACCCATGCTGCAGGACACAAAATTAGCACCAGCCATCAGCCAAATTGCTGGTAATGATAAAATGTGAAAATTCACCAGCTATTTGGCTGTTGGATAAAAAGTTAATTTTTTCAACCTGAGTGGATGTATCCGGGCTGGCTACCTTAATGAGTGAATGTGCTGCATCTTGAGCGAGTTTAGCTGCTTAGATTCGAGAGCAAACTGGCCTCATTATCTGGGGTATCATGACTTTGGTCATTTTTACTCTGTCCCTTGTTTCTACAAGTGTTGTTTCATGCTGTGGTCTCAACAAACCATATTATTTGTCAAATAGCCAGGAAGGACCGTAGCCTTGTTGCGGGATGGAGCAATTGCCTGATTGGCCTAGCTGGAATGTAAGATGAACGGGTCTCTGTGTCACAGACCTCATAAGATGGCCTACCTAGAAAGGATGGGACATGGTTAGGTGATGATCGTTGTAGTACCTGTATTCTACTTCTGGGAAATTCTTCTAGTTCTGTGAGTACATGTAACCTCTGAAAGTCTGATTAATTGAGCAATGATTGATAATTAAGATTGCCTTTCTTCCCAACACAGATTTGTCCATCATCTTTCCGTTCCCTCCCCTCAACGATGACTGATTTATGGGTTGTATTCTTGTGATGTCATCGGCGAAACCATAGAAATTATTTAGCCATTTTCTTCCCAAGCTTCTAGTTCTTTTATAGAGAAAATATATTGTTTTTTGCTGTACCAGAGGTCATCAAAGGCCGTCTTTATGACAAAACCCAGATCATTATTGAAACCAGGGTGAAGTAACATAAGACCTAAGCGGGGGAAAAAAAAAATTACAGTTGTGGAAATGTGCTATAATGGGAGAGATTGTCTCTGGAGTGGAATCACACTTTATTTATTTGCCTATTCGCTAATGGATTTGGGCTATATCATCACATCCTTTCACCACAAAACATTAGCTACCTACATCAATTTTTTTTTTTTTTTTTTTTTTTTTTTTTTTTGCGAGGAGAACGGTTATCTGTAACTTGCAACAAACAGTATAGCCTATCCTTTTCTGTCAGGCGTCAGGACTGGTTCCGGAGAGAGATGAAGCAAGAATCGGAGTGAATTGGGGCTAGTTTCATGAAAGAACTTTAATTAGTTTGCTAGCTAGCTATTTGTTGCAAAACTGCACAATGCTTTTCCTCAGTCAAGACTGTTCTGAGAGAGAGAGAAGAATCAAGAAACTGTGAGTTCAGAGCTAACTAGCCAGGTTTCTAGCTCGCCAGCTATCTTGCATATTGTGGTATCAATTTTTTTTAGCGGTGTTGCAGAAATCAAAGCAAGCTAGTCCCTATTCAAAACTCCACAGTGCTAAAATAAAGTCCAAAGCCGAAGCATAAACACTATAGCAAAAAAATCTCCTTGGTGTATATTCTGTTGCAGTTACAGTACATTGTTATTGCAGTGTTATGGGGGATAGGGAAGAAAAATGGCAGCGTGTTGTGCATTGTGGGAAAGTTCATACAAATCTGTGTCATCCGTAATGGACCCATTTACAGTTTGCAAACAACAATGATGTAGACAGGTTGCGCACGCAGCTTGGCAACGGAAGTATGGCAGACCACAACAGCTTGTCAAGCTATGCGAGGGCATTAGCCATCAAAGATCGCGAATGCTACCTAAACAAATTGACTTTGACAAACGGCAACCAACTTCCGGATCTGTATGGTATCAGTGAGTGGGTAGATGATGTTCGTTAGTGGCTCAATATTCCGTGGCCTGATATATATATACCTATTTGATCGAGAAACCTAGCATGTACACTAGGGAGAAACTACAAGCATACAAGTCACTGGATGCTTATGACTATGTTATCTGCGGACATAAGCAGAATGTTAAATACCACGACATAGACTTGTGTTTTGTGTCTTGAAATCAGAGGTTCTTCCTAGTCAAAGACCAGGGCATAAAACCGCCGTGTATGACGCGTGGGTTATAATCAAAAAATCAGAAAACTGCGTCCTGACAGCTAACTGTACCTGCATGGCAGGGTAAGTATTGTTTTGTATTGTTGGCTTGCTAGCTAGCGAGTTTGACTAAGTAGTTGTCATGCAAACATGAAATCTGTTTCGGTTTCCCATTATTCTCACATATTTCATTTAATGTCTGTAACCATGAGACAAGCTGATGCTAATTATCAAACTTTAGCTGCATTAAATTGGTGGTCTACATCTTACAAACAATTGTTCATATAAACGAGCCTTTCCAGTGAAATCAGTGAGTAAATGGATAACATACCTGATATAAAATGGGCACTGCAAACACGAGCATTTTTGATCGTGTCCTTAGTCCAGTCACCGCGTTTGATAGCTTGCACCCATAGACGCCGCCGATTGCTCTGATACGGATGTGATCCTCTCGGAATCCTGTAAAACTTGAGTCCACCAATGGAATATCGTTTCTGACAGCCGTACACGCAACAACCAGACATTTTGGTGCTGGTAAAATATCTAATTCAATGTTTGCAGATTCATAACTCGTCTGACTGACTTGGGGAGACCGCTACTTCCGTTGCCAAGATGCGCACGCATCTTTTTGATGATGTCGGCTGTAAATGGGTCTATACAATCCATATGGGGGTGTGTAGCAGCACAGGACTCCTTCATAAAAACTGAGGTTGGCCATACAAGAGCTTTCACAGGGTTTTAGGTTTGAATCCTTGGGCTAGCTCATGGACACCAAGGAGATACCCAGGGTTTGAAGTTACAAGTGCTGCACATCAACTGGTCCTAAAGACTGGAGACTGTTCAGCTAGAGTTCAGGGAGCTGCTCAAAGGTACTAGCAGCCAGTTCATGGGGCCGGCTTTGTTTGACTGCTGAGCTTTTCGCCTCTTAAACATGTACTGGATGCCTCGATGGGAAGGGATAAATCGGCCTGAAAATTTAATTAGTCTTAATTTCTGCCACTCTTGACTCTGTATTTCTGGCACTCTTTTTAATCTTCATTTCTGGCCAGAATCCAAACCAAAATCCCTGGAGTGGAATTGGTTCGGTGAATATAAACTAGCATTGCCACAGTTGTGTCATAGTTGTAAGTCGATATAAATGAGGAACTTTGTTTGACTCCAGAGATTATTTAATAAGATGCAATGCCGCCAATAACTACTGGGGTTTCCTGGGGCCCCCTTGGGCTAGACAAGCCCAAGATGTGGTGTCTTCTCGCAGGAATAAAACTGTAGGTATTTGGGGCACCAGGTGATGACCCCTGAGTCGAAAAATTTCTGTTAATGGTCAGGGTTGTTTCTTTGTGGGTGCAGGACTACGAGGAGAGATTGAGAGCTATCAGGCACGGGTCTCTATATTGGTGTTTGATCTTAAAGATAATCTCCATTCTAATGAATATTCAGTGTTATACAATTTTGTTCACTTGTCAAGTTATGGTGCATGCATAATGGATATGTGCTGAGGGCAAGAAGTTGTTGCCTCGAAGCAAGCAAGCAAAATATTTACTGTCCTTGCAAAAAGAAAAAAAAATTGGAGGTTGCCAAGGCAACTAAAATTGCCCTGTACTCCAAACATCGAATGTAGACGCACGCATTTCTCGCAATGCAAATATTTGGACTTGGCTGCACATTTTATTTGCTGAGCAGTTTCTACCGACGTCCGACGCCCACTTTTCCCATTCCTGGCCCGATCCGATTGGACGGGAGAGGGTGAGGTCAGAGGTCGGACTTCTTCACACGCCTTGTGCCTTTGGGCCTCTGTATGAACCCAGTGCCTCTACTGTTTCTTCAAATCCTCAGTTGCTCTGGAATAAGGCTATTTTTTACTGTTGCAGTGAAGAACAAACAATGTGTGTCCCCGTCTGGACGGTTACCCGACTGAAGTTTATTATGCATATTACATTCAGAGAGTTTATTGTGCATTTTATGCTTTTCATTTTCTAACAGGTAGATAAATATGCCATCTGGGCTGATATAAAAATGTTCTCTCTCGGGGTTTCTCATTGGAATCTAAACCCTCCCTTCATTTCCACTCTGAATGGGATCTGTACCAGTGATGTCTTCTACATGATTGCTGATTGGTCGTCACAGTTAATGGCTCCTCCTTCAGGGGGTGTGTCCTTTGCGGAGTGTAGTCCACATCTCCTCCTCAGTCACTCTCTCCTATCTTCTGTCAAATTCAAAAGGGCGATATTGGTTTTCTTTGGGATGTTGAGATGCGTCATGTGTTGCAGAAGCTCACAAAATGAATGTAACACGCACAACGTGCACTTAAAAATTGTCATCAAATTAACACAGACATAAAGTTTATTGGCATATCGGCTTAGTTTGTTAGTTTTGATCTCTCTCTATTTAATCTGGCCCTCTGCCCGCTGTAAAGGGACAGGCTCCTGAAAACTTTGAGACGGCTTGCTGCAGCTGCCAATTCTGTACGTATTCATCACAGAAAAGGGGGGGGGGAGGCATTGACAAGGTGGCTTTTTCAATGTGGCTGAGCTTACTTTTATTTAAGACGGTACACCTGAGTCCGCCCCAGTGGCTGTGTTCACTGGTTCCTATCAGCGGGAAGGCTGGAGAACAGGCTGGAGGTTTTCTGGCCATCTCGGGCTTCACTGTGCTGTTCACCGCCAGAGTGAATTCATGTCATATTCACCTGCATTATATTGCGGTTACTTTTCTGCCACTTTTCTACGAAGGGAATTGCAGTTGCTTAGACTCTGCGGGGGCCAGTTCCCTCTGGAGCTGTTTAAGCCTTCCTTGTGGCCTCATCTGCTGCTCTGATCTCATGTGGCGATTCTGGCAACCCCGGGGGCTGGCACTGTCATCCATCTTGGATCCCTTTCAAGCACCTTAACCACTACCGTTTAGTGGGTGGCCAGCAATTCAGTTGAATCAAATACAGTATATTTTATATGATGCTGATTACAGAACGATCGTCACATACGCATTTCACTTGGAGTGAAAACCAGACTTTATCCTTCAAGTAGCTGGTATATAAATTGGTATCATGAAATCTGACCCTCCCACTCTAAAGCCTTCTGTCCTCCTGGGTTTGTCAGAACAATTTCCTGGTTTTTCAGATTGACCAGACTACCATCACTGCTGACTGTGAGGATAAAGGGTGGGTGGAAAACCTGCAGTTGGGCCTTGAGGAGTGAGATTTGATGATGCTTGGTTCAAATGGTGGTTATAAAAACTCGCCAGCAGGAAGAAATCTCACAAAGATCCTCACTACGAAGGGGGTGCCATTAACATGGTGTTAATGGGACTGGAGTGAGAGAGCGGAGTGTTAGTACTGCAGGTGTGAAGAGAAACTCCCCTCTGACAATGGTTGAGGTCATACAGTGAATCAGTTTGCCCTCCCAGGCAGAAGTGAGTTCAGCTGCCTTAATTTTATTAAGTTTGCGGAACTTTATAAATATATTTTGAAGTAAGTGCTCCTCTTTAGGTGAATTTGTACTTGGAGGCATGCAGTGAAAGAAGGAAAAGGATTTTCCGCCTTGGGGCAGCAGGCTATAGCTTACGACCGAAGCCCACACTTGTTGCTTGAGTCAGTAACACCCTCATTCATTGTACCCCCGGATGACGAGTCGGGGTTCTGTGGATCAGCGACCGTCACGCCACGGCCGCCACCGCATCCGTTGAGAAATGCTTGTGAGCACTCTACAGGCCACAAATTGCAGCCGATTCGTGTCATATTTGACATTGGCCTTGTGTGTGGTAAGGTCACGAAGCCTATCGATTTTTGCAAGCGATTGCCATAGGGGGTCCGCGGATACATGTTGACCAGCATGCGACCGGCTGTCTAGTTTTCTCATTTTTATTAGACAGGGAGAGACTGTTAATGTGGGTCTGTGCAAGAGACTGTACAAAAACAACAACATGTCTTTTATTTGGGTGAAGATGGATGGAGATGATTCTTGGAGTGAGGGAAAGGGAAGAATGGATAGAGTGAATGTTTGAGCAGAAGGACGAGGGAAGTGGCAGGTGTTGAGCATTTGATGGTTGATGGAAAGCCAAAGAGGAAGAGAGCAGGATGGGGAACATTGCTCGAGAGAGGGGGAATGGGATGGTGGAACGGAGGGAGAGATTAAACAAAAGATGGCAGTTGGAAAGAGAGAGGGAGATAACTAGAGAGAGATGCAGGAGGGAAAGAAGCAAGGGATAGAGATAGAGGGATGGCAAAATGGTGAGAGATGAAGTGAGGGATGGTAGATTGGGAGAGCTGCAGAGGAAGACGACTGTCGGGAGCAGTGGGGAGCTGTGTGTGAGAGGAAATGGAGAATTGTGGGATGTAGAACTGAAGTGAGAGATGGTGAGATGGAGAGGAATGAATTGAGGGATGGTTTGTGAGATGGAGAGAGATGAAGCAAGGATGGCGGGGGAGCTATTCACCAGTGCATTTCCTTCTGTGGCGACAAAGTGGCTCATTGATGCCGTGCGCGCGTGCGTGTCTATGGTTATGTGTGTTTGTTTTGTGAGTATATGCGGGTATATTTTATTTATTTATTTTTAGCATACTGCTGAACAACCAGGGCCGTTTTGCTGTTTTATAGGGTATGTGTTGATGAGGGGTTGGTTTGGATTAGATACGGTATTGGATGTACAGGCGCTGCATTAAGTCCGCTATTGCTAGCAAGCTACTCCTGGCAGAGATTATCGTGCCATGGGGAACAGCAGTCAGATGGTAGTTTGGATTTTTTTTTTTTAAACCTGTCATTCTTCTCCTGCTCGAGCTCTTTGGCATTCTGCCAACGAGGCCGGCTGGGAGGTGGTGAAGGCGCCGGGGTCAGTTCGCCTGGCCTCTCTGCGGCGAGCTGTCTCCCCTCTGGCATTTCAGAGCTCTGCAGCTGCACCTCCAGGCTGTCCGTTTTTTAAGTTGCCTTTCTGTGCATTTTAGCCGGCGGCTAACCGGTCCAGGGAATGATATATAGTGGGTTACTGTCTGCAAACTCAGCGGTTTTATTAAGAGCCAGTTTTTATAAGAGTCAGGCAGATTTCTATTAGAGGGTGATTCATGACCCCTTCGGATTTGTCCGAAATTTTTTTTATTGATAAAATTATGTTAGAAACAAACAAAAATCACATTTTCTATCCTTAATAGGGTCTTCTTTTTTTTTTTTTTTTTTTTTTTTTTTTTTTTAGGGGGTCTTGGAATATCAGGGTCAAAATCAGCCAAAATGGCAAAATCTCTAAAATTAGGTTTTTGAATGCTTGTATTTCTGTGCGCCCTAAGTGAGCCAAATTGTTTTCCATTTGTGCAAGTCTATTGGGTATGGACTCTCCAAAAATGTGAAAATTTTGGCGGCTGACTTAGGGCGCAGCCCATAGGTGGCGCTGCAAATCATTACTTTTTGTAATTATGCGCACTTTCCCGGGGGTTGTGTGGCTTGCGCCCAAAGTCAGCCAAGGTATTTTATGCATGTCACGATAGATCAGCACCTCTTATTTGGATTTGGATGAAAATTACGGTGGTTGACTTAAGGCGCACAAGTATAGGGGGTGCTTTTTGCCGCTGAAAGGTGAAATTACCACATTTTCGCACAGCGATTTCTCCATGCTCCCTAAGTCAAAATTAATGAAATATGGCTCACGTTGTCACTCAGCATCTCTAGTGTCAGTGGGAAAGGGAGTTCTGTGGCTGGTTTTGGTATTAACCCTTTTTGCACCATTTTTGTTTGGCCACTTCACGAAAAAAGCCAAATATGGTGAACTGGGAACTTTCGCCAATTTTCATGAAACTTGCAGGATTTGCTTCCTTTACTTTATTTATGAGATATAAGGTTATTTGAAAGTGCTACTTTTTGCAGTTTAGTTCCAATTTTGCCACCAAGTGGCAGCCTATAAACAAAGTGGCTTGCCACACTGCACTCAAACTTACAGAACACCTTTCTCTCAGTTAAGGAAGCAAATCCTGCAAGTTTCATGAAATCGGAGAAAGCCCCTTTTACCATATTCTGCTTTTTCGTGAAGTGGCCCAAGAAAAATGGTGAAAAAAGTGTTAATACCGAAACCAGCCACGAAACACTCTACCACTGACACTAGAGATGCTGAGTGTCAACATGAGCCATATTTGATCACTTTTGACTTAGGGCGCATGGAGAAATTGCAGTGTGCAAATGTGGTAATTCCACCTTTCGGTGGCAAAAAGCGCCCCCTATACTTGTGTGCCTTAAGTCAGCTGCCGTAATTTTCATCCAAATCAAAGTAAGAGCTCCTAACCTATAATGACATGCATAAAATACCTTGGCTGATTTAGGGCGCAAGACACACAACCCCTGGAAAAGTGTGCATAATTACAGAAAGTAGTGATTTGCAGCGCCACCTATGGGCTGCGCCCAAAGTCAGCCGCCAAAATTTTCACATTTTTGGAGCGTCCTACCCAATAGACTTGCACAAATGAAAATCAATTTGGCTCACTCAGGGCGCACAGAAATACAAGCATTCAAAAACCTAATTTTGGTGATTTTGCTATTTTGGCTGATTTTGACCCCAATGTTCCAGGACCCCCTAAAAAAAAAAAAAGGGCCCCTATTAAGGATAGAAAATGTGATTTTTGTTCATTTCTAACATACATCTACCAATAAAAAAAATTTCGGACAAATCCGAAGGGGTCATGAATCACCGCCTGCCTGACCCTTATAAAAGCTGTCTCTTAAAAAAAAAAAAAAAAAACTGCCACGTTGGGAATTTCTTTTTTGTTGAAGGAACTAGCTTGGTAGGTAGGGTGTTTCGGATTCTCTTAGGATATGTAATTCATATTCTGTCGGTTTAAGCCTAGTTCCACATTCGCGACATTTCTGCCGATTCGTGCCTAAGTGCCAAGACCTATAAATCATAATGAGTCGCGGCCCATCCGCATGTCGAGCTCAAAATTCTGTCACGGTCATGAAAATTCAAGAACAAATGGCATCGCTTTATCTGTGTTCATTTAGTTAGTCCGTGTTCTTTTCGTTTTATGTCGCGGGCATTTGTTCCACCTTGTGACGACGTCTGCTACGGTCGTGGTCATTTTTCACCAAACTGTTGTATTGGAATGCTCAAGAACCATCACGATACTTACACGACACCACTACGCCATTGCTATGACATATGACAATCCATGACGAGCATGATGTGAAGTGCCACGATCTTTTTGAACATTTTGAAAATTTTGCCACGTCGAAAGAGACGACGACTTCGTTGCAACTGTTCAGGAATTCCTCCGAGAATTTGTATGACGCCTTTGGGCCTTCCCCATGACTTGCCACGATCTAACATCGGCGTAAATTGGCGTAATAAATCGTGAAGGTGGGAATGGGGCTTTATGTTTTTTGTAGTTGATTGCTGGTACGAGAAAATCTAAGAGACTTGTGTCAACTCAAAAAAATGTAAGACCACAACAAAACTCGTTTATGGGATTGGTGATCATGGCAGAGAAGTGTGGATGAGTTGAAGCTGTGTTGGTGTTTAAATGTATGAATCTGACGTCACATCACCCGATATCGCGATTCAAATTAGGATCATTAGCGTGATTGCAAAGGGAACACACGTAACACCACAAGGTGTGCTTGTCTGACAGTTTAGGAATCTCTCCCTGGTTACTGCCGTTATTCACCGGAGGTTTCACAAGGTTCTTCCTTAAATTCAAAGGTTCTGCCTTATTCCCAATAGATGTTTCATGCTTCAAAACACTAATGGAACTCAGCTTCTCATCCGCAGCGCTGTACTTTATTTACGGAGAATGCTTGTGTGGTCACTATGATAATTTAGCCAATTTAGCTTTCATAAAGCTAAATCAGTTTGTGTTTCTGACTGAAAATGCATTTTGGTTTCAGCGGACAAAACGGTTTCGGTGTTGTGCTCTTTATCCACTTTGGCCCACAGCATAAGCGTCCCACCCCATTCATAGTCCTAAATCTAACAAAGTAATTTCCAGGATGGAATGAACCAAACAGTTTTTCAGAAGTGTCTCAATTAAGCCACTCGTGCCAACTTATATGACGGGAGACGGCATTTATTACGATAACATGCAGAATGCACTTTTGCGCATCCGCAGAGGGACCGAACTTTTTCTAATTTTTCTCGGAAAATGCGTGCATCTAGTTCTTTTAATTTCCCTGTAATAATTTGTTAATTAACAAAAACATTTTGGATGGTAACTCTTGTTCCCTCTCTTCTTCTTCTTCATTTTATCTCATTAAGCATTGTCTGTTAAAAAGGGGAATTAGAGGGAGAACTAAAAATAGGTTGTACCTATTTTTGCCGTCGTGCCCATTTGGCTCTGAAATTGAGCACTTTCGAGGGCGGAATGCAGAAGATTTACAAGAGTGCCGGCTTTTAAAAGCCATCTGCAGGTGCTAATTCAGTTCACTATCGCCAACCATCCTTTATTGCGTCTGGAAGGTAATTTGTGTTTCTGTTCTAAATGTCTCGGATGGATTAATTACTGAAGGAAACTTTTCTGCAGAAAATAGATCTTGATTTCATTTTGATATTGTTTTGCCGCATTTGGTGACCCATCAGATTCTGTGACCTGTTGTGTTGGAAGAAGTACTCAGGTCATTTATCGGGCTTTGGCTGATGTATGAAATTATAAATAAAATGCTGCTTATTGGTCAACTTTTCAGAATTAACGATGTACTTGGAGTTTGTTTAATAGATTTGTCACAGCCTGATTTTCTCCAAAATTAGTACTTTTTGTTTTTTAGTACTTGACATTTAAGTACATTCAGCTGGTAGTACTTCTATACTTGGACATAAGTAGAATTTTAAATACAGGATTTTTGTTTTTAAAGAATTATTTTTTTCATTGCTGTATTGATGGTTTTACTTAAGTAAATGGAAAGATGGTACCACAAATTCAGTGTAACACAGGTCTGAAGCGCCTCGGTTGATACTGGTGGGTTCGGAGGGACTGAAGTTGAGCTGCAGTGTAGAGGCAGAGTGTGAGATTTGAGTGAGCCGTCAGTGTTAATCTTTGTCTCGTCTCCTGAGTATTGAAGGAATAGTCAGAGCTGGACTTGGGCAGACTGCCGATGGCCCCTGAGGCGATGCTGGAAATCGCCTGTGACTTATCTCCTGGTACCCTAATAGCTGTGCAGTGACTTGTTTAGGGATATATGCTCAAAACTAACCAGTAAACACACCACTGTTGGCTAAAGAGCACGTATGTACTGGATGCACAGCAGTGCGTCTACATATTATGTATTCCACGTGAACCTGGTTTGATTTTATCATTGAATGTATAATTTGTACTGTTGTATGAAATTTGTATATCTGATTTATGATTTACTGTAGAATTTGTCATTTTTCTATGCAGTTTGGTATGTTTCCATGTTATAAGGATTGTCAGTTGAATCATACTCTGGTTCTGTCTCTGTTGTGATATAGTCGTGTGCACCATGTTGAGGCCTGGTAATGCAATAATGTGCTTGGCTGGCGCCTGGGAGTTCTGGTGGTTCGAGCCGCACTGTGGATACAGGAAGCAATCAGTGTGGAATATCTTGTCGGCTCATGAAGTAGAGATGGCAAATCTGGATTTTTTTTGAACACCTAGCATGAAACAGCGCAAAAACCATTAGTTCTTAAAGAGACAGTTCACCCAAAAATTCAAAATGCATAATTTTCCTCTTACCAGTTGTTCTGTTTATATATATAGATTGTTTTGCTGTGAGTTGCTAAGTTTTGGTGATCGCAATCTTTGAGATGTTGGCCTTTTCCCGAATATAATCGAACAAAATTACCTTCATCTTGTCGTGTTCAAAGTGCCAAAAATGCATTTGAAAATCCAGAAATCGTGACTTGTTTAGTGAAAATAATCCACAGGCCATGCTGTGAGCAGTTTAATATGGGAACTGTTTTCTTTCTACCAAACTATTTTGTTTTACCAAATGGCCAGGTCACGTGGTAACTGAGTTACAAAATTGCCTTGTACTTCGAATTTGTAACTCCGTTACTGACCTGTTTTTTTTTTTTTTTTTTTTTTTTTTTTGCTGTTTTCACTCAAATCAAATGAACAAAATTGGCTATTTTGTTGTTTGAAGTACTAGGGAATGCCAACACAAAGCCATTTAACTCTTTCAACCCCAGATATTCTAGCATCACTATACCCTTCAACCCCACAGCCCTCTGTAGAGGGCTGGTCATTATCTGGACATTGTATCTTACTGTTATCTCTGGAATCCCATTAAATGTAACCTGATATGTTCCAATCAATTAGTCAGATTGTTTGAATTTTCCCTACAGGAATTTGGGGTTGAAGGGAATATGTTGGTCAGCCCTCTGTAGAGGGCTGTGGGGTTGAAGGAGTTAAATTGTAACTCTATCTTACTTAGTTTTGGAGCTATGATACAAAATACACCAATTTTTTAACTCCATTACTGCTTGACCTGGCCCCAAACTACATCTGCCATTTTGCTTTTTGACCACCACAAGACTGAAGCAGTTTTGTTCCATTATATTTTATCATAATCAATTCTGTTATCTCCACAGTAGTCATTGCCAAAAGTCAGCAACTCACACCAAAACAATCTAGATTGATGAACAGCACTACAGGGGAGAGTAAAACTGTATTTTATATTTTTTTATGAACTGTCTCTTTGACTGCTCCATGCGTTAAGCACACTGTAGTTGCTGGAAAATGGCAAGATTATTGGCCAGAATATGTAGATAAGGTGCTACTGTAGAGGAAAATTTGGCAGAATATATCAGTTAAGGTGCAACTGTAGAGGAAAATTCTGGAGCCCACTTTTGTTTTATTTTTTAGAAGATGCCTAAATGACCGTGATGTCACTTTCATAGGGACGGGCGAGAGTGGAAAGAGCACCTTCATCAAACAGATGCGCATCATCCACGGGGCGGGCTATACGGACGAGGACAAGCGCGGCTTCACCAAGCTGGTCTACCAGAACATCTTCACCTCCATGCAGTCCATGATTCGCGCCACTGAGACGCTCAAGATCGGCTACAAGCAGGAGCAGAACAAGGTGTGTGAAGTATTAGGAAGTTTCTCTGAAAGTGGTAACAGGCAGGCAGCAGGCCACGCCTGGGATTGTCGGATCTGGTCTTCGAATCCCAATCCAGCCTGGTTTTTCCTTTATCCCGGGCCGATGGCACTGATTTGCCAGACTGGGTTCACACCTGACTGACAGCTGTAAAGCCAGCAATTCTTGGCCCTTGTGGACAATATCCGATCATTCCTCGGTACTCTCTCAGATGTAAAAGTGTTGGATATGGTACCTTTTTTGGCACTTTTTTGAGCAAAATTCCCTAACGTACTACAAAAGTGTAATGATGTTCTATTTGGGTACTAATAAGAACCTTTTACGAGCAAAGAAGTGCAAATTAATTGTTTATTGCTGGCTAGGGGTACAGTTTTATGTACCTTTTGGGTATGATTCCATTGACAAGCATTTGCACTTTTTATGCACATTTTTTTAAAAAACCTACTGTGTACATTCAGTGAATCACCTTGTTGGAGCTTGATATTGGTCTGCTGTGTGGCATATGCAGTTTTTGTGGCACACCTCCTATATGAGTTTCGAGGGCCACACCTCTGACCCGAGGATTACAGGTTTATTACAGGTTTACCATTGATTAAGGTTCAACTTTTCACGCTTTACTAATGTATCTTCCTGCTGTAAGGCCATGTAAAAAAATGACTTAGTTAGCATCCCTGCCGGCCTCCGAAAGACCTTCCCGCCTTTTTTTTTTTTTTTTTTTTTTTCGATATTGTGTCGAAAAGAAAGTGAGAGAAATGGTCAGAATCCCTGTCCATGCAGCTGATCATCTGTTCGGCTTTCAATCACTGCGCCACTTATGGGTTATGTATGTTAAATCATGTAATTGTGATTTGAATTTGTTGCACCATTTGGATCACAATCTCTTATTATATATGAGGTAAAAAAAATTACAAAAAATGAAACCCACCCGCCCTTGAAAAATGAAATGTGCGGGATGCTCACCAACTATTTTTTTTTATGTGGCTTTCTAGATCATAAATAAAAATAATTTGCTCTGGATATGAATGTGTATGCAGTGTAGTAATGCCTCCTGTCCGTCATCATCACTTCTGTCCTCCCATTGGCTCAGGCGAACGCCAATCTGGTGAAGGAGGTGGACATAGAGAAGGTGGCATCGTTTGAGCAGCCATACGTCAACGCAATAAAGGCCCTCTGGGACGACCCCGGCATCCAGGAGGCCTACGACCGACGGCGGGAGTACCAGCTGTCCGACTCGACCAAATAGTAAGTGCTCGAAAGGTTCTTACTAAATCGGGGAGGTTATGGAAGGCTTGGTCGCCCTTTTTATGACAGGGCTCCTCTTATTTTCGCCTGCGGGGCTAGTAACTGCTGGTATTACATAATCACTTTTCCTAGAACTTATGTGTGAGGACAGACTAGCCAGTCGACTGCGATTGTGGTTCAGTCAGTTACTCGAGTGGAAAGGAAACCTGGACTGGATTTTGATTGGTGGGTCAGATTTGAGGATCACTGTTTTAGAGCGTGATGTAATATGTGCTGTCTTGAAACTAATGTACACACCAACGCAGTAGAGGCAAAATAGTTGGAAACTGCTGAAAGCCGTGAACTTGCACTTTTGATGTAATACTCCAAGGTTAACCCTTAGAGCGCTATATGCAGCTATTGTTGCTCAAGGATGTAAGGTATGAAAATCAAAGCCGTTGAAAACCTATCGTGTGGCAAATTCTTTAAAAGAGCTCCCGCAGGGGAGCTCTTTTAAACAAGTTGCCGCACGATAGGTTTTCAACAGCACGAGATAATTGAATTTATATTTTTTTAAGGTTAATTTCAGCGCTCTTAAGGGTTAAAGTTGTAATCCTGTGACAGTGTAGTGTTCGAACGAAAACTTTCGTCAAGTGTGTGAATTTCATTCTTTGGTGTCGTGGATTTCATTCTCGGCAACGGTCCTCTGCTGCTGCATTTTGCCGCAGGATCTATACACCAACCTGGCATTCTGTACTTCTACTTCATATTCATGAGGGGGTGTGACAGGTGACTCATCTGCCTGGAATGTATGCAAAAGTCATGCTCTGTTGGAACACTCCTGCTAGCACTCTCAGCCAAGGCTCCACCTGTAGAACTGGAGTTGGTCCCCAGACGCTACACTGTGGCTGCCCACTGCGACTATGTAACTAGCACGGGTTAAATACAGAGGACAATTACCCCACAGAGCTCAATAAAGTATAGTTCTTGTTATTTCCTGACATGCATATCACTGATTAATCATGAATTGTACTGGAGTACAGCCGTGGTGACCAACACTGTTCCCAATCTAATAGGTTTTCATTCAACCCTAATTTAGCGCTTCTGGCTCAATTAATAGGCACTTAGGCAGCCATTTTGGCTCTCTAGCTTTTGAACCTGCTGGACTGTAAATGTAGAGAAACTACTGAAACACGTGACGCTCATGCTAAACCACCAATGGTCAAGCTGCAGGGCGGACAGAACCAATCAGAGCGCAGGAGCTGAGGCCTTACTTGGTCTGTAGAATTTGTGGAGGAACTCTTGAACCCTGTTGACCTTTGACCCAAGAGCTGACAGCGGGGAATTCTGTGTTTATCAGATTTCTCCTGACAGACACTGGCTGCTGAAGCACAGTGCAGCAGGGTGAGTCTTTTTAAAACAACCAGACACCTTTTTAGTAGCGGGGGGTGTGGGGGGTGTGAAATAACCGGGAAAATTTGCCGACTGTGCTAATAAAATGGTTGGCTTCTTGGTTACAGGCAGTCGGCAGTTATTTTTTTAGTACTTCACAGCATAGGGACGGAGGTGGATAATGCCTCGGTAATGAACCTGGTCTGAGAACCGTTACACCTAGTTCCATTGAAGAAATTTAGCCAGAGATGCAGACAGGTGACAAATCAATGGAAAAATCAACATAAACAATCTTGGTAAGGTGTTGGGCCTCCACAAGCTGCCAGATGAGCTTAACGTGCCTTTGAATGGAATATAAAGTGTAAAACTTTACTTGAGGGATGGAGCACCTTTCTTTCAAGAGATACTCCCTCATTTGGAGTTTTGGTGATGGTGAAGGAGCGCACTGTCAAACAGATAGTTTCATAAATAAGTTCAGTTGGTTTGAGAGCTGGTGACCGTGAAGGCAGTGACCTTTGCATAGGATCATTTTCATGCTCCTAAAACCACTCAGTGAGCCCCTTTGCCCTATGGGGCTTGGGTCTGTTGTCATCCTGGAAGAGACCACTCCTGTCATAGAAGGAATGGTTCTCTGTAGACTAGAAAGGTGATTTAACAGAATGACTCTGAATTGATTTGCTGTGATCGTTCCCTGTTTAAGGGGATGAGTGGGCGCAAACAGTGCCCGGAAAATGGTCAGAAGCATCCGCATTTGTTGTGTTTATCCACCTATTTATTCAGGTTTCTTCTTTCAGTTTGTCATCCGTCTGTATGAGTGCATTACGAAGTCAAGAGTGCTGAATACTCTAGGGTGAAGTCAAGTTTCAAGTGACCGCATAGGAATTAGTCCCAGATGAGTATCCTGTATGAACAAAAGCTTCAGCAAACAAGCAGCCTTGGTAGATCATTTCAAGTCCGCACATAATAGCAGCAAGTATGAAATAATGACTGAGGAGGCAGGCAAAGACTGGGGAAACGAACCTACAATGAGTTGCCTTGCAGTGAAATCTCTTATGTCTGCACTGCAGTGACCCCTGGTTGCAGGATTTAAAATAGCTGTTGCCATTTAACATTTTTACCTTTTTATACCTTTTTCCATTCCATTTTTTTCAATTTATGTAATTTTGTGTTTGTTACCTGTCCAAATGTCAAAGCTGTGTACTGAAAGAATGGAAGTGAGGCCCACAGGTTCTGCAGAACCCAAAGATAATGGATTGGGTTTCCCTCAGGGCGTTTAACTGCAGCGCACTGAATCTTCATTCTAAATTAGAAGACCTCTGGACAAAATGCCCGATGCTTATATGAGGCCAGTGGGGAGAGTGTGAAGTTTTGAAAGTATGGTTAAAGGATGATTTACATGGTGTTCACTTAAAATACATTTGAAGCACCCTTAAATTAAGTGTACTTTTCATTTTGCGGAGCTTGGAATGATCTGGAGTGCCTTCCCCAAAAGCGTAGTTGCTAACTAAGTTAGCAGTTTACATAGTTCGTCCATTCACAGTCAATGGGCCCAACTGTGTAAGTTAGCATCTGTGATTTTGGGAAACGCACCCCGGGCTGTTTTTGTTCTTCAGCTCATTGCCAACGATACAGAGCCAGCAGTCAAGGCAGCTCCCTGAGAAAGCCTTTAAATTTAACTTTTGAAACTGAAATCTACCTGTCCTTCTGAAGCTTACTTTTGTACGGGACCCAGCTGAAAACTGAGGAGTAAGAGAACATACTTTCAAACTCATGATTGGTCCTGACCTGTTTTCAATTATTTATATAAATCAATGTGAACTCCGAAAACACTCACCACTTCTGGTGCAGCCAGTTCTCTTCGTTCAGGTAAAACTAGGAGTAAGATGTGTATTTCAACACAAAATTGCATTTCAGTGTACATTATTAAGGTATGGTTGCCTATTGCTAATCTTTGCTTTCTTTGTTGTACAATGTTGTAATTTAAATGATAGTGAAGTGCTGGTTTGATAGGTTGCATCGCAGGATGTCCTAAAAGCAAATGCCAAAGTTAAGAGTCGTTTATCTTTTTTTGTAAAGTGAACAAAACATTTTTTGAGTTGAATTTTCTATTTAATCGCCAGAACATTGCATCAAGAAAGTTATATGTTTAACTACCGATGGACTATTGGAATCATTGGAAATATTGATAATCAAGGAAAATGATTTGAAAAATGTGTGGACTACTTTATAATTCAGAGATTTTTCCATCCCCCTCTTTTTTAGCCAGGAAGCCCTCACTGTCTTTCTCTAAATCTGGAGGTTTTGCTTGTTTACATTTGTTAAATCATTATCTTCAAAACTTGTTATTCAGAGAGTTCATTCATAATTGGCTCCTTAATTGGGTTTGAGTTGGTGAGATGTGATCATAGTCTCGGTAGATCTCTGCCTTTTAAATATTTTTTGTCTTCCGGAAGGGTTGAAGCTGAAATTGCTCAAATTCAATTGACAGAAAATCTGTCACACTTTCTTGGGTTCATGTCTTTGCCATCTGCTCTACCTCAAGTGATGCGAAACCAGGCTAATATTTCTACCTGCCTGACAAGAATGTTGTCACATCAATGGAATATTTTGTCATTGTTGAAGGACTGCCAATACAAGGCAGCAAAATTTATTCATTTTATGTTAGGCGTGTTCATGGGCTTGGTATATTGGACATGTTGGCAGACGATGCCTAGCCTTTGCAGCCAACAGAGAGAATATAAAAATCCATTCACAATACGGTTTTATTCTCCTAGAAAATGGCCTTAACTGGTGCTATAGCTGTGGGAAGCTAAATTTATGTGCTTCCCACACATTGTCCATTTAAACCGTGGAACATTTCACCAAGGCAGTTGAGGTTGAGCATCTCATTCAAGGAATTAAAAAGATGATTCCAAACCTACATGTAAATTAGAATTTGAACGCTTCATTCTTGGCTGCTGTCTTTTTTTTTGTAATTTTTTCAGTCAGTTTTCATTTCAAAGTAACCTGAACCACCATCACATTGTGTGCACATCTTGTGCACTCTTGGGAAGAAAAAGGGTTCTGGGACTTGTCTTCGTAGAGGAACCCTGTGTAGCCCTTCATAGAACCCTTTAATGAAGGAGTGAAAAGTATGACTGTTAACCCTTAAAGTGCTTAATTTTTACTCACCCCTTCCCTCCAAAAGTTAATCATTCTTCATGTAGTTGATAAATGACCTTCAGAGGGACTCACATGTACATATGAACCCTTCCGAAGGTCATTGGCAACTAAAAATCGACAAAATTGTTGACCTTTTGAAGGCTGAGATCTGAAATTTTGCTTTGTGTATTTCCCACCTTGCGTGACTGTAGCAGTGATTAGCAGTTTAAGGGTAAATATATGAAGAACCAGTTCACCCATTTTTACAATAGTGTACGTATAGGTGTGTTCACGTATGCGTGCAGCTAATGCATATATAGACCTATGTTTGCCTGTGTATACGTTTTATGTATGTACTTGCATCTGCATTTTCCCTCCCACTTCATCCCACAGCTACCTTAGTAATATAGACCGTGTAGCTGCGTCGGGGTACCTACCCACCCAAGAGGACGTGCTTCGGGTCCGGGTGCCCACGACTGGCATAATAGAGTACCCCTTTGACCTGGAGGATATAATCGCCAGGTATTGGTGCTGGGTGCCTTCGGAGCTGCCGCTGCTAATGTCTCCGTCTTCACTGCTATCCTCGCCGCAGCACGGATGTGAACACCCTCCTGACCTCCTGCCCCACCCCCCCCCCCCACCTCCTACCAACCTCCAAAGAGCCCTTTCTGTGACCAAACTCATACCCCCACACTCGAAGATATGGGTTAGGGAAATACGCCACAAGGTTGCTGCTTGTTACCTGTTTTTTCCTCTTATTGATAAATTAAGTTCTATCGGGACTTCCTGGCATGACTACAAAGGTGGCATATTCTGTTTTTATTTGATCATTGATTCTCAAAACCAGTCTGATATGTCCTCTTGCTAGCTAGCTAAGGATGCCAGCAAAGTAATTGTGAAATGCCCCAAAATTTGAACTGATTCTGAACAGAGAAAAAAAAATGTTTTGAGGCTAATTGATCACTGTGGTGAGAGGATTGTCTTTGTCTAAATTAATCCGTAATACTTTGAAAAAATTATAGCATGAAAACAATTTTTCTATATTTTGGGTCTCCATTGCCTAACTTGGTAGTCATGTGGCAAAAATATGTATTAAATACATTTGCAATTGACTGAGGGGGAACTGCTGGGGAATAAACTGAGAGATGGTGGGGGTGCCAGGGATGGTGTGGTGGAGGGGGTGGTGTCTTGGAAAAAGGTGGTCACCCCTGGCATCTCTCAGAGATAGAAATGGTACATTCCACTGGTTTGCTTTTTTACCTGTATGACAGACCAGACCACTTGCTTCAGAGGAGGGGATGGACAGGCCCACCTGCTTTAGAGGAGAAGGGGGGTGTAAACAGGTTTACTAACCGCTGTCATGCTTGGGTTTTATCCTGTTGTTCTGTATCTCTCCCTCTCTCTAGCTATCTAAGCGATCTGGATCGCATTGCCGACCCGTCCTATCTTCCGACCCAACAAGACGTGCTTAGGGTTCGAATCCCCACCACAGGAATTATTGAGTATCCGTTCGACTTGCAAAGCATCATTTTCAGGTAGAAGATGCCACAAGTTACTGGCTTTAAAATCGTTCATATTTCTCCACCACCCCCCCCAATTATTTTTATTTTTGATTAGTGTTGTCAAACCCATAGGATGTACATACATAAATGTGTTACTTTTTCATGTATTTGGTGTTTGGCTGCATCAAGCACTAACTACATCTGATGCCAGGGGTTGGAATGGATTTTTTTGTGAGGAATTTTGACTCAAGAAGAAGTCTGGAGTGACGCATAGATCATGTGCTTTGAGTTGGTGCCACTTTAAATTAGTCTTATTGTCATATTGTGTCTGGTGCCACTCGGCAGCTACCTGAATTTCAGTTTCGCTTGCTTTTGTCTGATAGTAGTTTTGTCCAAAAGGAAACCAGGAACCCGGCCCAAACTGGCCTACGCACGTGGTAAGGACTGTCAGTGCCTCTCCACTGATACTTGAGGGCACGGTGAGCTAAAACGGGTTGTCTACATCCTATAAAAGTCCCAATTTGATCCAAGTGGGAGGAGTCGATCCCGGATTTTCTTTGAGAAGGTTTACCCCCTCAAAGTCTGATCATATTTAACGTGCAGAGCGCAGTGGACATGGGATTTCTCTTGCTTTCTTTCTTATGGGTTTAGTTGATTCTTGTGCTGTTGTGAGGAGACTAGAGAGAGAGAGAGCGAGAGAGGGGTAAGTGAAGAATGAGTCTCAGCCCTCAGCTTGTCCTACTTCTCAAGGCCCATCCAAGTAAAGTAGGTCATTTTGGCTGGCTTCTGGGTGCAGCTCGTAGTTGGTAAAAAGGTGGAGGTCCCCTATAATAATTTCACCACCCCCTCCTACCTGCACTGTATGATGGCAGGTTATTGGAAGTGATGCTGATGGGGGTTGGGGGGTGTAGAGCCTGCTTTACTCTAATATACAGCTAGGTTCATATTTCTACAAAGACACTAATATTAAGTGGCTTTAATTCCTACACATGTAGCTCAGTATGGGCGTACAGGGGCTCAGATTAAAGCTGACCATCTTCACTTGCTGACCTCCCTGTACGTCCGGACTCCCAGCGCACTGAAAGCCGTAAAGAACATTGCAGCTTGGCCGAACCGCCGTCTGCTCACTGGAGACGAGACTTACTTACTTCCCTTCTGATTTATCCCCTCTTCTAGTAACATTGTACTTTCCTCTCACTCTAGTTCACGTGCGGCCATTTTCTTTTTGGAATGGACCCACATGCCTGCGTTACCACTGTCTGTGGGTTCTCTCCCTCCCATCATTTTAAAACTTGGGACACATAACAGGAATTATGTTTTTGCCAACTGGGGTCTTCACGGAAGATCGTGGCGATTAAAAACTAAGTCCCAAAAATGCCATGCTGTCGTCTGGGCCGACTGCACGTTGCCATTCCCTGATTCGCGCATAGTTTGTTCATCAGCTCCTATCTGCCTTGAGCCTTGACCGTGGGTCACCGATATCCCATTATCCTTTGCGTTGAGCATTCAGATGAACAGGCTCACAACGGGGCGAGTCTGCATGTTTCCAGGCAGTCGGGGTTCTTGAGTCAAATTAATTCCATGTTTCCCAATTCAGCCTAATTGGATTAACTCGTAATTTCAATGAATTTTTTTCATGTAAAGGGCATGGAAAATGGGGGGAGGGGGAATTGTATTTTTTTTCAATTGAGCCCCCCCCCACTCAAAAAACCCATTTTCTCTGCTTAATAATCCTACTGCAGTCAGTGGCGTAATCTTGAGCTTTATAATGAACTAGAAATCCTCTGGGTTCCTTTTTACTGCAAGGTTGTCTTAAAATAGTATGGGTGTATTGTGGTTTATTTGTATGCGTATAGCAGTATAGCTGCTATAAGGAAGTAGGAGAAACAGGGGAATTCAGAAACAAGGAAAAACAAAATCACATTTTGTGAGGATAGTTTATGTTGGTTTTGTTATATTCTCCCCCTTTTCAGGTGTTTAAGCTGAAAGACCATTGCTCCCACGTTGTTGACAGAGGTTCGCACTTACACACACACACACACTCAGACACACGCACTAATATACACACACAGACACTCACTTACATGTAGACACGTACACAAAAGCACACTCATGCACAAATGTGCGCATATATGCACAGATGAAGAAAAATATCTGTTGTGGACAGTGGTGTCGCAGGTCATAAAATGATATAGAAAAATTGAAAATTAATTGATTATGTATGGCAAAACCCTTTCTTTCTGAGCCAGATGGCTTTGAAGAACAATCTTGAAAATTGACTCCAAGCTCACATTTTTTCAGTAGAGTTTTGGGGTGGCTCTTTTTCTCATTCAATAGAGAAATTGTCCTTTTGTCCCAGAATTCTTTGGGATTTACTCTCTTCTGTGATGATACCAATGACAGTGGCTGGGAAGAGCATGGACTCAGGAGCTCGAAAGCGTTTTTGGCCACTCCCATCATTTTAACCTCTTCCACCCAGGACTTGCAAACGAAGGCATTATAGCCCTGCTCTCACCTCGCCTTAAAGTGCATTACTTCCCCAAACCCGTTCCCATGTAGCTTTCCTAATTAGCAACTAAGTGTTAATTCATTCAGTTGCGAGGATCAATCCGTAGATTTATGGTTCATTTCCCCTCAGCTTGCATTATTGTTAGTTGCAACAATTATCAAGCATTTTCCTATCCACATTATTGGTGACATGAAACGTCAATGTCTTTCAAACCTTCTGAATTCCTGTAGCTCATAAAACGGTACATTTTTTTTCTGCATCAGTGTGCGATGGGCTTTATACACCTAAGAAAAAATATTAAAAAGTGCACTTTTGCCAACTCAGGTCAGCGTGTCATGATTGCTTCTTTGAAAATAAAGCTCTTTATACAACCTATGACATTACCATAATGCAGGTTAACTCCCAGCCTGTTTTAACTAAGAATATGATAATGAATTGAATTCATTTACTGAGAAAATAGACTACCGATAACCTGCGTTGCAATTAATGATTCAGACATATAGCTTAAATTAGGTTGCACGGCTGAAAAAATGCTTAAACGAAAGATGGAATTCTAGGAAAGTACTGGATTAATTAATTAATTGACAGTATCACTATTTAGTAGGTTGTCAATGTCGCCCTGTGGTGATCTGTCATTTTTTTAATGTGTTAATAATTACAGGATTAAGTATTGGTCTTGATTATTCAGTTACTAAATTGGGTGATTATTAATCAAGCGATCTTACACAGGAACAGGTTGAAAGCAATTATGCGTTTAATGGTCAGAGGCTCACGGCATGCCATGGAAAATCCCGTATCGTCAGCGTTACCGCTAGTGGGATGTTGGGCCTTAAGAAGTTTTAACCCACATCCTCATTCTTCTGATATTAAATCACCTTAAAACAAAACAACCGCATCTTAGAAATTGTCCCCCCCAAGCTGCCAAGACAGGTTTATTATCATCATTCAGGTCTGTTGTTGTAGTGTTTCACAGACAGGGCGTCTCTAGCATTAAATTGAACCGTTTTGCTTGGCTGAAGGATCGTGCTGGCGACTGCGAAGAACCAGACGAGAGGTGCCCTTCTTCCTCCTCCTCCTCCTCCTCTCCTTCTCCTTGTTTTGCGGGCTCCTCTCTGACCTCTGACCCCCCTCCTCCACAGTCTCCTCACCCCTCCACATCACTGCTTCAGCTTTGTGCTGCAAACACACTGGAGACAACTTTACATTTTGGCCCTCCCAGCTTGCCGGGGGGGGGGGACTACTCCTGTAGAACATATCAAACTGACTACAGGCGATGGCAACCTGGGGTTTTGGAGCACTGTGCACAATTCTCACCTTTTTTTTATTCCTTTTTGGTGCTTTTTTTTTAAAAAAAAAACAAGCGTTTTAACCCTTTGTGCTTGAAAATCTCTGAAAATTTGTCGTCGGCTGGGCGACAGTCAGAGACGTCCTGGCAGAGGAGGGTTAAAGGCTTGGATCCTAGTCTGGGGTCGTGTGTCTGAATACATTGGTGCAAAGGAAGCAGTCTGTGTGTAACCCCCATGAGAAATTTTCAGTTGGGTTTAATATGCACCCCTTAGAAGGTCATGAGTATTCTGAAGCGAATTTTCTATTAAAGGAATACTCCAGCCATTTTGCACTTTAAGCCTCATTTCTCGCTGGTTTACCATGAAATAGAATGGTTCAGGTGCAAATTTCGACGAAAAGCTCTGTTTGGAGAAGTTTGGGTCGTTTTGTTAGCCCCCGTCAGCTGCCAATGTAATGCCAATGTGCATGGATAAATCTGTCCTAAAACAACATTAAACGTTCTTTGAAAAGACGTGAAACTCACCGAGTGGTCATTGGTGTTCGTTGATGGTCTACAAAAAAAATCATAGAAAAGTATGCTTTCCAGCAGGTTTTATTAGTCATTTTGTTGTAGCTATTGATTTGAATAGGATGGCTCAGAATTTTTCGGTATTAATCTGCCGCCGGAAACGGAAAAGAGATTGTTTTCACCATGTTTGTAGTCTTTTATTGCATTATTATTGCATCAACTGGCCGGGAGGCTTTAAAACTGTCAAGCGGAAGTTTACACACTGATGTGGTTCAGCTGAAAAAAAAAATAGTTCCACGATCGTCAAACACCTGCTGGAAAGCATACTTTCCTATGATTTTTTTTGTAGACCATCAACGAACACCAATAACCACTCGGTGAGTTTCACGTCTTTTTAAACGAACGTTTAATGTTGTTTTAGGACAGATTTAGCCATGCACATTGACATTACATTGGCAGCTGATGGGGGCCAACAAAACCACCCAAACTTCTCCAAACAGAGCTTCTCGTCGAAATTTGCACCTGAACCATTCTATTTCATGGTAAACCAGTGAGAAATTAGGCTTAAAGTGCAAAATGGCTGGAGTATTCCTTTAAGCAGATCTAAAGATCAATGCAGGTAGTTTGAAGCAAGTTCCAGACATTCCACAATCCCTTTCTTGAGTCTTAAGTCACATTTTATGTGGAAAATCAGGTGTTACTGGCCTCAGTAGTGTCTAAGCAGAGCTGCGTAAAATAGTCATTTTGTAATGGCACCATTTTTTCTCGTACAGTACCATTTAAAGGAAAATATTTTTTATTTATACTGTTGGATAGTAATTTTACTGTTTGACAGAATGATCTTTATAATAGTTGCAATCTGTTACATTGTCAATGTCTGCTTATTTATTTATTTATTTTTTTTAAACCAAGTTGATGCTACCTTGGTCAGTAAAGGTGCCAGTTTATTTGAGAAGTAGCCATATTTTTTCTGCGACTCCAGTTTTTTGAATGGTACTGTGCATGATCAGTTTTTTTTAAAATTGAACAGCATTTTATTTTGTGTGATTTTATTGACTCTACTGGAGTCAAAAGAACTGTATAAAACATGTTTCCTGCTTCTTTGCACCAGTGAATTCAGCTCAAAGTTTCGAGTAGGAGGACTCTAATTTAAAGGCATTCTTAAAATCGGTTTTAAAAACCTATTTAGCAGCTAGCATTGAAACTGACTATGCTGCTGCTAAAGCCACAATTTTCTCTCTGTCAGAACTCTTAATTCAATATCTGTCAGTGAAAGCAAAATTATTTGTAATAAGATGGAGTCCTCCTGCCATCGAGTTGGTTGTGGTTTGTTGAATGATTTCTGTTGTTTTTGAGAATATTTATTGCTTTAAAGTAGTACCACTCCTGTATATCATTATCATTGCACCTCTAAGGTGCCCATTTTTGTGTGTATTATATCTTAGAATAGTATTTTGTGTATATTTTTGTATCGGTCATGATAAAACGTTCCGAGGAATAGATGCCAAACATTGTACCAAAGACTGGAAATTTGTAAATTAAAAACCACAATAGCTGCTTACAAAGTAATGCCTAGTTGACATAACAGGAAGTTAACTGAAAATACCTTAGAGAGCAGATGTATTACACTGTAGTTAAGTCTCTGTATTTTACTGATGGATTCTGTGTGCCTTAAAGTGCATTTCTAACATATTTTCTGGAATGTTCTTTCTTTCTTACCTCTGACCTTGCATTTCCTCCTCATGGTCTCCCTCTCCTTATTTTTGTCTGTCTCGCTCTCTGACCTCACCTCCTCTCTCTTTCCTACTCGGTCATTATCTTTTCACCCTCTCTCTTGCTTTTTGGCGTACCCTCCCTTGCTGGCCACTTTGGTACTGCACTCTTTTCTCTTCCTGACTTTCTCTGTCCTTATCTGTCTATCATTTCCTCTTAAATCATCTTTATCCCTGCTTTTCACACCTCCTGTCTCCATCTGACTCTCCCTCTCTCTCCATTTCCCCCTTCCCTTGCTTTTTTACCCTCTGCCATTCTCTCCCTTTGTGTATACATCTATTTCTCCCTCTCTCCTCTCCCCCCCCCCCCCCCTCAGGATGGTAGATGTTGGGGGTCAGAGGTCAGAGCGCAGGAAGTGGATACACTGTTTCGAGAACGTCACATCCATCATGTTCCTGGTGGCTCTCAGCGAGTATGATCAGGTCCTGGTGGAGTCCGACAACGAGGTGCGCAGCTCTGGGGCTTTAGTGGGAAAAAATCCCTCAATCCACCATTCCCCAAATCCTACAGCTCAGCTTTCTTTTTAATCATCAATCCTACAATCCTCTTGTCCCGCTGCAGACTGTCACATTCATATGTTTGTTTTGGACAGGAACACAGTTTCCATCATTTCTGCTTTGCACACCAATAACGGTAAACTTGAAGAGAAACTGTACAAGTGTGCTTGATGTGCAGAATTCATACTTGCTGATTTTGTCAGAAAATTTTGGCAAACTGCGGGATTTACGCTCACAGGTCTTCTGGGCTTGTTGGGGGTTTCAGAGCTCATGAGTGCATTCTTTCTCTTTAAGAATGTACCAATTTTAATTTAGCCGTACCAAATGTTTTTGCTATCGCTCTGGATTTCTTTTGATTTTACTGCCACATGATGGCTTATTAGCTCTAAGTGCTAATGCCCTTCTGGAAATCAATTCTAGACCATATATCTGCTTGCTTTTAAATGAAATACAAGGGAGTAACTCGAACAGACATTTGGCCTTGGAACAAATGTGCCGCCAGTTGTCCATTCACTTTTGGTCCCTTTTAAAGTGGGAAGCCGCATATAATGTGCAATTTATGTAATGCTCATCTGATTTAGAGGTAAATGCCCTCAAACTGGAGCACTTTCACTCTGTGCTGTGAGTGCATATTCATTACCGTAGCCCCCGGACGAAGATGGAAGCCTACTATGGATTCATGGAGGTCCTCTGCACTGCTGCCGCTGTGTCCGTAGAGATTTTCTTGTGGACGCTCTACAGGCCACAAATTTCAACCACTTCCTTCGGTCGCGCGGACGACCGAACTTTCATGTTTAATTTCTGCTACAGTGTGCTGCAGTGGATGGCGAAAAATGATACCGTTCTCAATGTCCAAATATTTATATAGCTGAGTTTGTATCTACAAATTCCTCCAAATCATTCTGGTCTGAAGGGATTCGTCATTAATTAAATCTCACTCACACATTCACACTGGCACATTTAGTCATTCTCTCTCATTTCTTCAGGCACACTAACTCGCATTTACTTTCGCTCACTCCAGCCAGTTGGAGATCAAGGAAAACGTCCATCACATGGTGCCTTTCACTTTTCCTCCCTTCGGCTGTCTCTCACACACTTTTCTCTCTTTCTGTCCATCCCTCCGTCCTCAGAACCGAATGGAGGAGAGCAAGGCCCTGTTCAGGACGATAATCACATACCCCTGGTTCCAGAACTCTTCGGTCATCCTCTTCCTCAACAAGAAGGACCTCTTGGAGGAGAAGATCATGCACTCCCACCTGGTGGACTACTTCCCGGAGTTTGACGGTGAGCAAACCCTACCTGGCTACCAGCGGTGTGAAGTCCAGGGGTCAGTTCTGCCACAAGTGTGTTCTACCCTTGAACTAAGGCAACTGATTCTCCGTCCAGTTCTACCCACTCTTTGAAGAATTGAGCTTTAGAGCCCAATGTGCTGACGACGTTGTTGTGCAGCGTTTACTGCAGTACATTGTGGGGTAGAATGGGGTTCATTGGTGCACAAGTCATTACAACTGTACAGTGCTAATCCAAATCAGTGAATGGACTTGATCTTACCACCTCTGTTAGCAAAAGGTAATTTTTTTTGCTCGACTTTCCGCTTAAAAGCCTAAAATAAACTGTTTTCGGAATGCTACGTTGTCAGTACGTTGGGTTATTAAAAAATCCTAGTGATGGCAGAAAATCGTGGTGAGGACTTTCACTTTCTGAAACTGGACTGAACGCCTCTGCTAGCAACCAATCACACCCCTTTCCCGTTGGGTATGGTGAAGTGAAAATCTGACGATTGTCATTACTAATATAGCTCATGACCGGCATAACATGCCTCTACTGGTAGCCGAGAAAAATCGGTACCCTGTGCCCTTCAGGTGAAATGCAATTATTTTTTCATGTCACCTCATATACTGCCTTAGTACTTTTTTTTACCTTGCCAGTGGCCTGCTTTTATTGATGGGCACTGTAGCGGTTGGTTTGGGTTTTAATGTTCGGCCTTGATATCTTCACCCGTTGGTGTGAAGCTATTGACCCTGTTTGAAATTTCATTGCAGCTGTCTGTCCAAAGTCGTTGCTCTTTTACCCTTGGCCTAGTCTATAATTTTGGATTTTGGCGCCGATATAAGGGGACTTTTATTTAAAGGGGAACTCAGGGCTAAATCATAATGCTGTTTTATACAAACATAATTAGTAAATAAATATTGTGAAATACAAAAATTTGGAATTTTTGTTTTCAAAGACGAGATACGTGAGGTTTTATTCCCCCTAATTAGTTGTCGTCGGCTTCAACGGTCATGTGATAATGACGTAACGTCGCCCAAGAATGACAAACCTTCGCCCTTCGCCCAGAGGTATGCGCTGTTATTGTGTTGGATAGTGTGATTGTCCCAGTCCATTATTTTATGACAAAAGATCGTTCAATATGGCCCATTAGCTAGTTGCACGAGATGGTCTTAAGTACTTTCTGAAATACGCAGGGTCGCTTCAACATTAACGTTTGCTTCTGTCACTTATCAGTCTATATCAGATGCTGAGCAGATGACAGGTATATCATCCCGGATATGTGATTTTAGCTATCGCCGATATTCCCAGGATTTGGCTTAATTAACCACGAATGATGTTCGCAAGATTTGTCTCGATTACCCGTGACTGATGTTTGTTCGTTGGCACTCTTAATGAGACATCAGCTGCTCCACCGAGAAACGAGAGGGTTTTTAACTTGCATAACATTTCCAGCCGTTCTCACTGATGAGTGATGAACTGGCTTTAAGCAACAGACAACAAATGTGAAAATATCTGGTAATTAATGTGTAAATATTCCATAACGAAGAAATGCCGTTTCATAAATCTAACATTCGATCGACGCATATTTTAATATTGTCGATACTTCGTTTACCTTCCCACTCGGCGTCAGTTGCACTCTCAGGACCATCACTTCTGTAGCTATGGTTAGCTGAGTACATCTAAGAAAACCATAACGATGTACTACAACTAGCTAGGTAGTTGCATCGGAAAATGTCGAAGTCAATTCACTATAAAACCGAAACAATTAAGCCAAATCCCGGGAATATTGGCGATAGCTAAAATCACATATCCGGGATGACAGACCTGTCATCTGCTCAGCATCTGTTATAGACTGATAAGTGACAGAAGTAAACCGTTAATGTTGAAGCAACCCTGCATATTTCAGAAAGTACTTAACACCATCTCGTGCAACTAGCCAATGGGCCATATTGAACGATCTTGTGTCATAAAATAATGGACTGGGACAATCACACAATCAAACACAATAACAGCGCATACCTCTGGGCGAAGTGCGACGGTTCGTCATTCTTGGGCGACGTTACGTCATTATCACACGACCGTTGAAGCCGACGACAACTAATTAGGGGGAATAAAACCTTATTTATCTCGTCTTTGAAAACAAAAATTCCAATTTTTGTATTTTACAATATTTATTTACTAATTATGTTTGTATAAAACAGCATTATGATTTAGCCCTGAGTTCCCCTTTAAATGTTGTAGACAGTGTTTTTTTAGTGACATCCAGTGACACCCTGTGGCCCAAGAGTGAAGTACAGCATGCCACTGAATTCAAACAATGGGATATTGTTGATGCTGGTGTGTGTGTGTTTGATTGATCCTGCAGGTCCCCAGAGGGATGCCCAGGCGGCGCGGGAGTTCATCCTGAAGATGTTTGTGGACCTGAACCCCGACAGCGACAAGATCATCTACTCCCATTTTACCTGCGCCACCGACACCGAGAACATTCGCTTCGTCTTCGCCGCCGTCAAGGACACCATCCTGCAGCTCAACCTGAAGGAGTACAACCTGGTGTGAGCCCCTCAGATGGTGCGCTGAACACACACTCACAAACACGCGCGCTTGCACCCACACACTCTCACACTGGACTGGCTCTCTCCCTCACACGGTGTCCCACGCTGCCTGGAGAAATAAAATGGATTCCTCATCCTCAAATTGGCCGAAGAGCTCTTTCCATATATAGTTTGTGCCTGTCTGACTATTAGATTACTGTAATACAAATTTGATATTAGTTTGCGTTTGGGGGCTCGTCCGGGCTTGACCTTGGTTTAGGGAATGGGGGGGATGAGGTTGCAAGTTTGGCTTTTCAACTAAGTTTTTTCCTTAAATTGTACAGGTGGATTGAGGTTGATGAAATTAAACTTAATGTCATGAAGCGTCCTTTAGAATATAGAAGTGCCAGGGAATATTGTAGGGGTGCCTAAGTTTTCTAATGGAAATGTGCAATTTTGTTGGCCACAAGGCAGGTTTTTTTCCGTGAGTACATCTTAAATGAACCTGCGGAGGTTTCACTTCTCCTGCCATCATTGAATGTAAATTTGTGTACTGTGTAAAAACACAGAAATTCACTCATAAACGTACAAAAAGCCAGAGAGGAGAAGAGAGAAAATCTTATCAATCAAAGCTATGTGTATATTGCTGGCATTATTTTAAACATTTTTAATGATTATTACTGCGTATTTACTACTATCAGATACATTATGTTAACTAAAAACAGAATTAACAAAGGAATATAAAAACTAAAAACCTCTAAGATACAAATGATTTAAAAAGAAAAAAGAGAAAATTGAGGGTAAGCTTGGTGAGGTTAGCTTTTGTAGATTTGAAAGTCTTTTTTTTTTTTTTTTTTTTTTTTTTTATCATTTCCATTGGACTGCCCTCCCCTCTGGTTTTTTCACTGACTGTCAGTGATTGCTATGAAAATATCAAAATTTGTGTATTCTTAAAAAAATAATCAGCAGTACATTGATAAGCACCCCGTCCCCGCATGTACTCAAGTGGCTGGGAGTATGCACATATACATGGATGTATATATGTGTACACTAATGAGGAAATATGTATCATTCCTGCTGTACATATTATGTTCATTTTGACATTTCAGTTTTTTCAATCAATGAATTTTGTGGATTTCTCTTCCCTGCTGATTGCACTACAAAAGGCTAGTGGCTCAGTCTCATAGTAATTTAAATTGCCTGGTAAACGAGAAGCTGAATGAAAGAAGGTGTTAATGAAACGTTTTCATTTATTCAGATGTTTCGCAATGTTACTTTTGTGTGTATCAGAATTCAACTAGTCGAAAACTGGTATACAGGAGAAAAAAAAACTTTTTTTGGGGGGTGAGGGCAAAATATATCATTCAGGTCTGCAAAGGAGTATTGATTTGCATATATTTATATTTATATACATAAGTACTCATATACAGACTTGAATACGTCTGTGGTACACTACTCTCTGGCAAAAAGAAGTTGCATTTACTGTTCCTTTAAATTTTGTTGATTTTATTAGGAATTACAATCGTAATGATACTGTGATTCTGTTTTTATTTGGGTTCTTCAATTATAGAAATTCATTACAACATGCTGTACGAAACGCGTGTGGATGAAAAACCGGAAAGGAAATCAGCAATAGTTGTACGTATACATCAGATTGTTTTTATTTTTCATTTTGTTTTTACCATCATGTATTTTTGTATAAAATATTGCTATTAGGGGACCTCCACGTAAAACTACAGCTCTTCTCCGTACACATAAAATGGTTACACACCTCCTTTTTTGCAACACTAAGAAGAGTAAGTGAATTTTAAAAAAAGAAAGTAAATAGTTTTATTTATCTAATTTATGGACCAGATTTCTAGGTGTTGATAATTTGTTTTTGGTTTCTACTTACATATTGAAGTGTTCCCACTCTTGTAGAGAGAGAAAATGATGTAGAGCAAATGATTTTGGGGGACACGGAACCTGGGGTGAACTGCTGTAAATATTTTTTCATGGGCAAGTAATCGGCTTTTCTTTTTCACACTTAAAACTTGATTGTTGCAATTTTGTTTATTTAAGTGACCGTTGCAATTTTAGAAGTCACTTCTCTGTGGATTAAAAAATTGTTTGTGTGTTTAGGGGCAGTGCTTTATGCCACCTTTTGGGGGGGGGGGACAGGAAAAAAATAGGTGATTCTTATCAGTGGTTGAAGTTCAGTCTGGTCCATGCTTGCAAATTTGTACAACCTTTTTTATTGTTTGGAATCCTGTGGCCTGTTAATGGCTGCATTGTTGTAGATATTATGTAGCTTGTTATAAGCTGGTGGATTCCTTCATTCTGCCACTGTATTGTAATTCAGGTAACTTCATTTTTTCCATTACAAGGGCTATTTAAACCACATTGAATGGAAACAAGAAAGGGGATGAATGACAGAATGAATGAATGGGTGACTCTTAAATCTGGGAACTCCTGGTGTAGTCCAAGCTGATGCATGTTGGACAAGTTGGGTTTATCCTGTACATGTGTGAAATTCCTAAATGCTTTAGTACACTGCAAATTGAGTTAAGATTCATTTCGAATATGCAGTATGCTTGATATCTGAAAGACTTGAGATAATGGTGGGTATTTAGTGGGATTTGAAATCATTACAGAATTGGTTCTGTTCCGCCTTATTGTCGGACAGTCTGACGCTGTTCATATGGAAAACTGCGCAGTGTTCTTAAATCAAGTGTTTTATTTGAAGAATTCAGTGCCATGCTTCAGTTTAGATAATTTAGAAACCTCCTCTACTAGTGTGCATCTTGTATTGATCTGAGTTGCAACTTTTTGTTCTTTCTAGCCGTTATGGTTTATGGTCGACACTATCATACTGTAATACTACTTACCACAGTCGCACATTACGCACCCTGGTGGCCGTGCTTGTCACTGCAATGTCAATAACTCCGCAGAACACGGTCATTGCGGCCATTTGAAATTGCAGAATGGTTCAACCCGCTGTCTGTCTTGGTATGAGTATGAAAGGTATGAGACCTTTTCTTTGAGTCTGTGAGCTGCAGTTAATCAGAAGAGTTTTTACCTAAACGTGCTCTATTACGGAATATTGTGGGGTACTCTCGGGAAACTAATGTGCCAATGTAATTATAACCCTTGAGGTGCCATGGGCCGTGGTCGGGTGGCTTTACTGCGGTTTTTTGGGTTGTTGAATCGATATTTTCTAGATTGTTTTTGGTGATGGAATATTTTTCCGTGCCTCTGCCTGTTGGACAGTTTCTCGAACAATGTCTTGGCATGGATAAACGATTACCCCTACTTTAATTTTTTTTCCCTTCATTTGTTCCCTTGAAGCGGCTGTACATATTTTCATGATTGTATTAAGTCTGCAGTGATTTGACCTCTTCCACTGATGAGAGGTCAAAATAGTGTACCTCTGAATCTTAAGTCCACGAGCTATCCCACACATTGATGAGGAGGAATGCATTTTTGAAAGTCAAAAGTACCATTTAGTAAATTCAGGAATGGACAGTGGAAGTGTTTCCCTTCTGGCCTTGATACACCGCGGACGGAAGCCTTTTACTTTATCAATATAATATAATGGCACGAGCAACGAACGTTAGCACGGTTAGTTATTCGAGTTGCATAACCCCTTGTTAACGGTACCAGTGTCCAGGCCGCGCTTGCATAAATTATGCGCTTTTTGAAGGATTATTGCTTGTATTGAGGGTATGGCCAATACGCAAAAACTGCCCGGATGTAGCGCTTTCGGCAAAATATCTTGCTACTTCCGGAACCCACTTACTTGCGGTGCGTTACTGAGATCATGGCTATCGTTTAGCATCAGCTAGCTGCGGCTCGGCCCTGCACGCACGCATTCGTAAATCAAGCCGAGGAAAATGTAAACATTCACATTTCAGATTTCATGTATCGTGCACGCACAGCAGAATACGGCGCTGTCCATGGAACGACTACCTCGCCCAGCAGTGCTGTATCGTGGGTGGAGTTCTGCACTCTGTCTTTGTGATGAGCGCGGGCTTTCTCTGCTGTGTAGTTACCCGATTTATTTTGATTTTGTTCATACAACCAGAGCTGAAGTCACAAATGTCCTGGATGGAAATTTCAGTTGTATTTTAATAATTGATTCTTACTGGCAATTTTGAAACTTTTTTCAGAAATACTGTTTTCCGTTTGCAACGGACAAGAAAATGTATCTCTTTGATTTGCCTAGTTTATATGCTTCCAGGTTACGAAATGAAGTCTGGAGGGCAACATCCATCAAAAAATTGCTTCCGTTTTAGGTTTTTTTTTTTTTTTTTAATAACATCCTCTTATACAGTATGAATTAATTTCCTATTTACCAAACAAAAATGCAATTGACAAGGAAGACCAAGGGTGTACATCAGGAGACAATTAAAACAATAAAAAAATTAGAAATATCTTTACAAATTTTTCTTGGTATTTTACTCGCATGCACTTTCTTCTGTGATAAGAACAATTTAAGCGCATTTATGAAACAATCAATAGAGGGCTTACCATTTGTCCATTTACTACAATGAATGTGATATTTCCCCATAAGAATTAACAAATTAACTAAATCAGATGTGGATGAGTCAAGATCGTCCATAAAAACCGATATGTGAAAAACTTCAAACGTTGGAATATTATTTATCTTCAAAGATAACTAATTTCTCATGTTCACCCAAAAATATTTTGATATAGGGCATAAGAAAAACAGGTGGTCTAGTGTTTCGTCAGCCCCATTACAAAAAAATACAAGGGTCCACTTCAAATTTAAATCTTTTTTTTTTTTCAAGAAGTTTGCAACTGGGTACACCTTATGAATTATTTTGAAATGAGTCTCTTTAACCTTTGGGGGAATTGGCCATTTGATAAATTCAAAAAAAATGCTTTATCCATAGGAAATAATGTTTTGGCATCTGAGAACTGTACATATAAACCTCTATTAAGACCATTAAATATCTTTGATTTGTTATTACACTTAATATCATTCAGTTCACAATCATTAATCACTAGTTTCAGTAATAATGATTTAACATTTGAATATTTTAAGGTGTTTTGAATGAACTGAATCAGCAATAAGGGGATTGCTTTACAAATTTTAAAGTATTCATTATACGTACACTTTATATTTATCTAAGAAGACATTATATTCTAAAACATTACTATTGCAATCGAGCAAGTCATTAACAAACAAAATGTCTTTTTCAAACCAATTACTCTTGAATAGTGACCTTTTATTAACTGATATCACTCTATTGTTCTATAAGGTTAATGTATGAGGAGAAATATCGTGTGTGAAAAACATCTTCCAATAGCTTATAATCATTTCCTTACAAGGTTATCAGCCTCCAATTATCTCATAAAAGTGTGTCCTTGTTGTGTTTTGGGATAAGAGTGATAAGACCCTGTTTCATAGTTGGAGAAAGATAATTTGTTAAGATGCACTCTTAAGAAGGCATTACAGATCAACTCTCTGATATCTTTCCAAAAAAAAAAAAGGTAAAATTCCATGGTTAGACGTCCAGTCCTGGTGACTTGCCCTGAGACATTTTTAGGATTGCTTTGTCTAGTTCCTCAATTTTAAGCCCATCCTCCGTAAATTGCCGAAACTCGCCATCTATTGTCTTATTAAATTCCTTAATTTTATTGAAAAGCAAAGTGCAATTTTCTTCAGAAAAGTTTGATTTATTCAAATTACTATAGAAACTTTGTATCTCATCATTTAGTTGTTCTTGATTATCAATAAGGGCACCATTGACACTCAGTTTCTGAATTTTCTTTTTAGTTTGCCTTTGTTTCTATAGACAAAAGAAATACGAGGAATTTTTTCCCCTTCCTCAATCCACCGAGCCCTCGAACGAATAAATGCACCTTTTGCCAAGTACAAATGGTCCAGTTGAGATTGAAGGTTAGCTAAATTTTCATAATCTTTGAATGATGATTCGTGTTTACAACAGTTTGTTAATCTCTCAAGTGATATCTTGTTGTTTCTGCTCTTTTAATTTACAAGAATGTTTACTTATTTTAATTGCAATCTGTCAAACCTTAAATTTAAACAACTCCCATTTACTAAATATATACATTTCCAAATTATAAATTTCTACAATCAATTGTATTACCTTATTACAAAAATCTATATTTTCCAGAAGATTGTTAAATTTCTATATTGGATTACATTTAAACAGGGTTTTGTTCCATGAAAAGGACAATGAAACTACATAATGATCAGTCAAGGGTGAACAGGAGATTTCACACCTAAAAACATCATTGACCTAGTTGTTTGAGATTAGCCAATCTATCCTTGAGCACTGACCATTATTAGCTGGATTAAACCATGTATTCTGCTTAGTGTTTTGATTTTTCATTCTCCAGAAATCAGTTAAGTTAGCTTTTGTGACCAGTTCAGCTATAATATCATAATTATAGAATTGTCCCCTTGAAGGGAGACGGTCCAACCGTAGCTCAGTAGCCAAATTAAAATCTCCTCCCATTATGACATTTTGAGTTGTGTAAAACATTTTCCATTCCTCTATCGATTTACTTAAACATGAGAGAAATTTTTTGTTGTGAGCTTTTTTGTTATATCCATATACGCATAACATAACGTAGATTGCCCCATTTATATCCGACACCTCCATCACCCAATGACCATCTGTATCACTTTTATGATCAATTATGTTACCAGGGAACCTATTTAACAAAATCTTCACGCCAGCTGAGTGCAATGTTCCATGCCTGAAGTAAACAGAATCTCCCCACTGAAGCCTCCAAAAACTAGTGTCTGTCTCACCTGAATGAGTCTCCTGCAAAAAAAATACAATTAACTTTTTGCTCCTTACAGCAAAGAAAAATTGCTTTGCGTTTTACATTTTCTTTTAACCCCCTAGTATTTAAAGATAAAAAGGACAATATTGAACAATTGTCTTTAGAAGATTTGGAAATAAATGCGCTGAAGGATTCTAACGATGCGCAGGGATGAGACACTGTAGTCCTAACCATAACTAAATAGAGCAATAACCATTGGTGTGTTTTAAACAAAACCATAATCGTGCCTTTTGCAGTCTTACAACATAAAAAAATAGCTGATAAGTACTTATCATCATCCCAGGTAGAGTGAGAGAAAACAAGAAAAAAAGGACCTTTCATTCAGGGTCAACTCTTCTATTGTCAATCAATGCAAAACCTTCCTTCAGGAACGCTCTCTTTCCCCTCTTCCTTGCTTCATGAATGAGCGGCCACAATTTTGCACGAGCCTCCCGGTCCTCCTAGAAAAGTCCTCTTTAAACCGAATGAGCATTTGGCTACACACTCTTGCATCCTTGGATTCCTTCCAAATGTCATCGCCATCATGCCGTCTGCCCGTCCATTTTTAAGGTCAAAGTTCGTATTGCATGGAGAATCGCTTCTCCAGTGCTTTCCTCATCTAGACTATTACTCGATTTCATTTTTTTAGGGTTTGGACCTTTCATTGGCGTGTAAGCCATGTTTACCTTTTGTTCTTTAGCGGTTTTCTCGTCCACTTCAATATCTGCGATGTTGCCATCGTCACAAGCTTCACGAAGAGCTTTCAGGTCATAGTCATGATCCATCATGTTAGCGGGCACTTCTCAGAAAAAAGGCAGAAAAACTAAAAGAATTCTTCTTGATTTACCGAAGTACGCTGACACTAAGCTAAAAAATAATTTAAAACTGCGTTATTGCACGACAAGGTTCACAGTTCCAGGACTAAATAAAAAACATTTTTCAGAGCCTGCAAAGTTGCTTCTTCTCACTCCGCCATCTTAACTCCCCAGTTACATTCCAGACGAAATGGAACAACTGTCTGTCAATATCGCCAATGAAATGTGAATAACTGCGGGAGTTTAAAAGTTGCGTCTCCGCCTTAAGGTCGCTCCCGTTTAAGGTTTTTGTTCCCGGCCGAATTCAAAGCACTAAAGCCAGCACCATTTTCATTGATGCTTAACCGTAGCCAGTTACATTGAAACACTACAGCCAGTTTTTTGTGCCACAAATGAATGGATAGAAGACATTTTTGTGTGTGTGTGTGTGTGTGTGTGTGTCTAATGACTTGTACATTGTACTAAAAGAAGTTTGTTGAGGAGCAAATCCTATCATGCACTATTGCCAGTGCTAAAAAGCCCCAAGTTCTGGGCATGGTGATATGAGATCTTTAGAATGGTCTCCTTCTATCTGCCTAAACAAGGTTCTAGTTTTATCAGAGATAGAAGTATAGTAGTTCGCTCTCAAGGTACGTTAAGGCCATTTTTTTGCAGTCTGTTTGGCCACTGTTATTTTCTTGGCTGGAGGAGTCTAAGGGAATAAAATGTATATTTTTTCCAGCAATCGGTACTTGGGAATAAACCCCTATATTAAGCGCCTTTTTTTTTTTTTTTTTGCGCTTTGCAGTACTAAACTGTTCCATAAGGAGGAAATTGGAATATTAGCTTTACCTCGTACGTTGATTTTTATTCCTAAGCTTTCCCCGAGTAAAATTTTCCCAAAAAGTGAACGCAATTGACCTGCCTCTGTAGCAGTCAGATAGCTGAGACTTGACGGGAGCTGTACATTAATGTAACTAAAGCACATTTGTAGGTGAGACACTATTAGATGGATTGTGAATCTCACATTTTCTTTGCTTGAGATGCCACACTGAAGCAATGGATGCAGATAATTTTTGGAAGCTTTTTTTATTGTTAATACATTGCTAGAACACTTGTATTTAGGACCACTTGATGAATTGGAGGTCTTTTTTTTTAACCCCTTCTTCAATGAAATCGATTGAAAAAATGTGCGGTGGTGTACAAAAATGAAAGTATTTGTATTTTTTGTTAACTACACCAAGTGTAAATGATGTATCATAAAGAGTGTGCCAATTCCCATCCTTTGTCAATATAGACTTTTTGCAAGTGCCAATGTTGTGAAAAATCATTGAATGGGCCCATCTAGTTACTGGTCCAGTTTTTAAAACAAAACACTAAATATGTGATATAAAGAGAGAAAATGAATGGAAAGGACTCTATTCTATATTAAAGAAGTTTGAGGAGAAAACTGCTGTTTTTCAAAGAGCTTGTTTTAACTGCATGTATTGTTTTGGTGGGTGTGTAAAGGGGAGATGAAAGAGGGGGGATTCCAAAAAATGTATCAATGCAGAACCCTCCCAACAAAAGGGTCTTATTGGTTGTCAATTTACAGTATTTTTAGCCATGTTTTCTTTTTTGTATCTGTTCATTTCAACCACTGTTGCCTGAACCTCATTGAAACATGAAAATGATTTCATATCCTTCTCCTAAAAACAAAAATGATGAAAAAAAAAAATATCTGTTTTAAATTGGAATAAAATTTGTTCCTATAACTTGGTGACTGAGTCTTTTTATTTCCTCTTCAGATTTGTCGATGCAAATGTATTCTTTCATTTTATTGGCTTGCTTTTAAGTGTCCTTTTTTCCTTACCACGAGAATACCACAGTTGAGAGCATGGGCTGTATATTCAGTCCATGGTTGAGAGTGAATGGAAGGAATTCCTGAATGAGTTGTGTAATTCCATTTTTCACCAGCTGGGGGCATGGCAGGATAAGACCACGCTGACGACGAACGGAAGATGACTTTCAAGATCTAAAAGAGAGTTGGACGAAGAATTTATGAATCAAGTTGCAAAATTAACTTTTTTTTTTTAAATTAGTTTAAAACTTAAATAGCTTTGGTTTTACTGGACCCAAAATTTTGACGAGTTTTGGTGAGTAAGTAAAGCTTGTCAACCGAAGTTGAAGGCAACCAAACGGCTGCTTTTTCTAAGCTTCTGCCACAACGGTAGGGGTGGGTGCTTCTCCTATCCCAACTTTACCCCAGCAATGCTGGTACCCATTTATACACCGGGGTGAAGAGAGGCACTGAGAATAAAGTGTCTTGCCTAAGGACACAACGTGATTGCCTGGTCTGGGACTCGAACCCAGGCCAGATGACCCAGAATCCCTTCCACTAACCACTAGAGCATCACGCTTCTAAAGTTTTAGTAAAATTTTACATTACATGGCATTGATGTGTTCTAAAATTGATCTGAATATATCTGGTTGAAATCAATTGTGCAGTTATGCTGCGGGAGCTACTGGCACATTGTGGGTGGATGCAATTAGGCTCCCTCTAAAGTATTCACTCAGGAGCCATGACATTATGACCACATGCCTATTCCTCTTTTGATCCTCTGCACACTGCCAAAACTGCTCTGGCCCCCTGAGGCCTGGACTCTGGGACACTTCAGACAGTGTCCTATGATATCTGGCATCAAGACTTCAGCAAAGGTCTTGTGTAAGTTGCAAGATGGAGCAACTCTGGATCTGACTTGCTGCTTCAGCGCATACCACAGATGCTTGATTGGATCGAAATCTGGGGAATTTCGGAGAGACTCATTCCTGTTCCGCAAACCACTCCTGAACAATTTGGGCAGTATGATAAGGTACAAGAACCAGCTAAAAGAGGCTCTACTGTTGGGAAAAGCTGTTGCCATGAAGGGATGTGCCTGGCCTGTAATGATGTGTAGGTAAGCAAAATGTGACAAACTGAGGTCAAAATGAATGCCAAAATCTAGAGTTTCCCAGCAGGGCATTATCCAGAATGTCACTCCCAGAGCATTATCCTTCCTTTCCCTTAGGCATTGATGTGCCTTGGGTGCCCAACAACCAGTCGTCAGTGCGTACTTTATTCCTGCTCGGACCACTGTCAGTCGATACTCGCCACTGCGGATCAAGAGCACTTCACAAGCCTTGAGAATTTGGAGATGCTCCAACCCAGTCCTCTGGCCATAATTTCGCAAACCCATATTCCCCCACATTTAACGCATCCACTTCATGAACAGAATGATGGCTTATGGTCTAATATAACCCAGAGATTTTCAATAATTTAGTCTAAAACAGTGCCAGAACAATTCCATAAGCATTAACATTGGCAAGCCTAACAAAAAGGCATAACTAGGGCACTATTAAAACTAAACTTCTTACAGCACTTCAGTTTTGTTTTAAATATCTGCACATACATGGAGCAAATTATATGTGTGCTTCAGGGCACAGATTCTGCTATAATCATCTGCAATTTTGGAATTCTACAGAAATCTTCAGGGGAAAAGTCTCCTCCTGAATTCCTATAATTTTACAGTTTGTGATTGCAGTCTGTGGAGAGAGAATCCCGTTAGCTATGGCTAGCATGACTAGACAGATGCTTGACTAAAATGGGGCTCGTGACATGCAGATCTCGTAGTCAACAGAGTATTAGCCACGAAGAATGTTTATTTCTCGCGTCCCTAAGTGATATGTAGTTTTCAAAGAATTTGTTACATTCGTGATGGTCATGACGATGTAGGCTACGCCATCTTCATTCCTTGTCCCGGGGAGCCACCGTATCTGGTGGTTCTTGATATTACTCTGCTTTTAATTGACCCGGTATATCAGTCCACTTAACTCGCCGCACTTGGTTACTAGCGTCCAAATTCATTGCTGATATAAGGGCGACAATTAAAATTTTTTTAAAAACGGCAGAGCCAGCGGCTCTTCAGAGCGAGAAGAGAGGACTACTGATCTACACAGTTGCTGGGATCTTCTATTCCGAAGATCTTAATTAAATTGACACTGAATATGAGGATGAAATGCTACCGGTGGATGCACTTCGGCCGCCTGCATATCATATAATCCAATGAAGGCTGGGATTTCCATTCAGTCTGTCACTTTGGATTTATGACGATCCTATTTTTATGTAAAGCCATTTTAAACGGAGGCTGCATTCATACGCAAACTTTGCATTTGGAATCAAAACAAAATTTAAAAGAAGCCCAACTGGCGTAAAAAATAAATTACACGAAGTTTGCCCTGCCTGGCAAAACTTGGAATTGTAAAACGAAATTCAGCACACACACACACACACACTCTCCATGCAAATTAAACCCAGACTGTGGGAAAAAGTATCTTTTGGGCAAGCACTAGTTTTGAAAGATAACAGGAATGCTTAAGTAGTCACATAATGTTCACAAGTTTCATATTTTCTTCATGTGGGCAAAAGAGAATAAATTATTAGGTCCGCCTAAGTTATATCAGCGGCCAGACCCGCCCCCTCCACAGGCACATTAATGCGGGGAAGAACAGAACAGGCTGTGCACCGCCAGATTCACCTTCCACTGGGGGCACATTAAACAGCGACACTTCCGCAAACTGTAATTTTATACATTTGACATCTAAAATGGGCCTTCAGTGCGCCACCTCATTCCCACATCACATGGGGCGCGCTCTCGTTCCTCGACGTCTCGTACATTTTGTAGAACAGCGGCGAGAAATGGTCGCCCTGTGAAAACCTTGTATGTACCAATTGCGTTCCAGGAATTAACGCAGGGAAAGAATACCTTTTAAAAAAAAAAAAAAAACGGATCTGCTCCAAAGGAAAGCCACCGAATTGCTCAGCTGGAGCAGTAATCTTATCTCGTCAGCCTGGCGATTCGAGCTTCGTTAATTGGGCAAAAAATACATTGGAAAGAATCTACTCCATCGCTCGCTAAATATCGCTTAGCCTGCTAGCTTCTGGATTGCTAGTTTACCACTGGAAGAGGGAGTGCTGACGAGGAGCACCAGGTTTATTCGCCCAGCTCGCTAATGTTGGCGTGCTGTTTGCTCTAGCTAGCGAAGTTCATATTAATATCGAAGAGGCTTGATTCGCTCAATCGGCAAAGATATTGCTTCCTATCCATCTTGGCCCGTCTGTCGACTAAAATATCTTGCGCCTGAATAAGTCCAGCTATATTTGCGGACTTGTTTACACAAAGAGCAAACTACCTAGTTGGCTGACGTTAGCGCAAAACTAAGGTTACGTGCCCAACGAGCTACTTGGCCAGTTAAAGGTTGGCAACGAGCGGATTATCTAACCAGGTAACGTTATCTGATCTAGAAAGAAATCAGAGCAACGCTAAGCTGAATACGAGCGATCAAGTGAAGAAAGGACTGCAATTTGGTCACTGTCTCCCGTGGTTCATGATCTGGGACTGTAAACGGACGAAATATTTCTCTGAATTGCAAGATTTCGTTTATTTTTGAGCGGAGGAAACAAAGAGACAAGACGTTTCTAAAAGGCTTAACCCCTTGGTCTTGGTTACAAAGGAATACACAATAAGAAACTGACATGATGTTTCCACAATCCAGACACTCGGTAGGTGTCTATTTAGCAGAATGTTGATGTGTGTGTAGAGCTTCTTTCACACCGGACGCGATACGAATTTGTCGCACGACAGATTACATTGAAAGTCAATGCAAAGACGCGAATACACGCGAAACGAGTGTATTTGTGTCTTTGCATTGACTTACAATGTAATCTGTCGTGCGAAAAATTCGTTTCGCGTCCAGTGTGAAAGCGGCCTCAGGTATGCTGCTCTTGGGGTGATTAACATTACGTTGACTGTTCCCAAAATTCTTTAGCGTTCAATCGTTTCATGAACCTCAGGCATTTATTTGTTGACATTCCCCAGACGTTTTCATTTGCCAAGCAAGGGCTGGTTTAGTATTTCCAGCCACAGGCTGTATCCAGAATGCGGAGAAGAATCCGTGTTAACGGAAAAATGCGCAATAATGGACATTTTGGTCGAAAACGTTCCCAGCGTCTTGAGGGACCGAAGTTGTCAACTTGGCAACGTGCATCTGCAGAAATTAGTTCCTGTATACGAGAACAATGGCGAGCTAGCTGGTGTTGCTAGGTAGCTTGACATTGATTTGTATTGGATTTGAGCATGTGCTTTTCAGCCTTGGCTGTTGAGTGATCTATGGTGTGCCTGACTGCTAGCTACTGATTTTTTTTTTTTTGCGTCATAGTCAGGTAGTTGTAGCCAAGGGAATAGCTTGCATTAACCATTTGAAATATCGTATGCATGGCGTTTCACGGTGTAATTTTTCTCGCTAGCGTTAAGTCATATCTAGCTAGGGAGTTCGTACGTAGTTAATGCGTGTAAAGGGAGTCATAGCTAGCTTTACTAGCGGACTTTATATTGCTTGCTAGCTCGAGAGGTTTGAAAATTCAGCTATGCATTTAATGCAAGCAAACGGAGCTAAGTGGAGTTGGCAAACGTATTGAGGAGTGATGAGACATTTAGGAGCCATAGGAAGCAAACTGGCAGCTGTACAGCTAAATGTTGTCATAAGGTCTTTGTCTTTCCTTACGTTGGGTATGTTGGCTGAATCCGTTTCTAATTAGTGTAACAGCAAACAGCAGGTGACGTTGACTGGAAAAGGATTATTCATTGTAAATAAGTAAAGTTAGGTAGGTCAGTTGCCCGCCGCTGCATCGGATGGGATTGGGCGAGTGTGGGGGCGCACATATATCGGCGGCTTTTTTTTTTTGTGTGTGTGTGTGTGTGTGTGTGTTACCTGATTCACGGACCTCAATCCTTTTTCCATCCGCACGCGTCATGATGCGGCTGCTTTTAACCAAGCGCAGGTGTGTGCGCGCGCGTCTGACGTGCAGCTTGCGAGAATCGGCTCTTGAGCAACCTGTTAGAGAGTGTGTGCATGAGAGAGAGAGAGAGAGTACTTACTGTGGGAGTTACGCGTTAATAGCGCCATACTATAAATGTGACTGTAATTATAGCGCATTATCCGTTGTAAACGTAAAGATGTCATGTCGTGTTTCTGGTGCCTCCAGGGACACGTAGTTTAGATTGATCGATTGATGTAAAACTACAAACTGAGTTAATCCCGTGTTAAGTAACACCTGAGCTGCTTTAAGTATTTAACGTTCTAGATCAGCTGGTGTTTTGATATTATTGTTGGGACTGATTTGTAACCAATACAAGGCACACATGTAAAACAAATTGTAGTCCAGTTAAGAAAGGTTTATAAAGAAGTCACAGCTCTTACAAATTGTGATTTTGGTGATAGACTGAGTAGTTTATGTAATTTATGTACAGCAGGAAAGCGATACTTGGTTACTGAAAAGTTATAGAAAATATACTGAATAAAGATAGCACTGAAATTGTTAAATTTCATTTGTGGGTCCATCCATGTACTTCTTGACCTGGGTCCTTGTGTTAAAGCTGATTCTAGGGTTCACACACCTGGCATCATGCATGATGAGAGTGGCAGGCAAAAACTGAACTGAAGGATCCGCCCATTTTATTTCATACACGACTTTAGGGGGCTGTCGTACAGTATTTGGAACTTCAGGTGTCCAAAGTACGTCGCTGGTTGAAATGTGCAAGGTCCTCGTTTGCCATCTGGTTGAACTTTTCGGGCCTGCCATGTCAGAGGAGATCCTTAATAGTTGAGTTAATGTCAGTCTGTCCATTCATTCTCTATACCTGCTTCTTCCTTACTATAGTTACGAGGGGAGCCTCAGACTCATGACCTTCTTGCTGTGAGGCGGCAGTGCTAAGCACAGCGACAACATACTGCCCAGGAGTGCGTTTCCCAAAAGCACAGTCGCTAACTAAGTTAGCAACTTACATAATTCGTCTATTCAGTCAGTGGGTCCAACTATGTAAGTAAGCATCTGTGATTTCGGGAAACGCACCCGTTTGATTTTTTTTTTTTTCCCCTCCTGATTTTTTTTTCCTCCTAATTTTTTTTCCCCCTAATTTTGAATGGCATGTTCACGCTGCCACATTGATCAGAGAGACATGTGCCCTTCAGAAGCACTTTATTTAATTTTCCAATGCCTTTTATTTATTTTTATTTTCAACCTTTGTTCATACAGGGATGGTTGACGGAGCCCGCTTGGTCTTTCGCTGCAGATCCCAGTTGATGTCGGCCCTAGTAAAGTGACCTTTTCATACTGTAGTTCACTAGTTTGTCTTGCGCTAAGCAGGAGTCCGTGGAAGGGGCTGGCCAAGCAATGTCAATCCCTGACATGAGATTATAACGTTTCCTCAGCGGATGTGAAACACTCTCTCAGTGTTTCTGTATTGTTGTAACGATGTTTGAAAATTGCAGAAACATTTCAGTGGCATTAGAATACTTGAGGTTCGCTGTGTTCCTGGTGTGGTTCAGATTCTACACTAGCCTTTTGAGGTCTAGAATATATGCTGTGGCCCCGGAGGTGCTCTAACAAGATTTTTTTCAGACCATCCCCCCCCCCACCCCCCGCATCATGGTACCAGGTGCACCTATTTCAAAATCTGTCCTTACTGACTTCACAAGGGGGAGAGACCACCCAGAATAATGAAGAAAGTGATGAACTCGTTGGCTGAAGTTAATGAGTCCTTCCGCTTTCTGAATCGATTCCTGAGTAGATTGAGCCACCCAGCAGCTCTACAGTACTTACTCTCACTGTGAATAGTGTACGGCCCCGTTCCTCAAATCAGTCCTCGCGGGCCAAAAACTGCTGGTTTTCCACCCTCCCCTTTCCTGGGAGTCTGATGTGAATGCATCCAGCCAATCCGCGAGGCTAATCGTGTAGTTAATTACCTGGAAGGAAGAAAACCAGGGCTGGATTTGAGGATCACTGGTGTAGAGCGTATCGTAGGATGCTTGATATTATTTCTTTATTCAGGCTGTGTTTTGGTTGAAGGATAAGGAAATACGGCTGTGGGCCAGCCTTATTATTGGGATGTTTCCACCTGTCTTTTGTGCGGGTGTGGAGGGGGGGCTGTTAATATTGTTGGACACAGGTCGCGTAGGTTTTTGCCGGTCCGCAGCCACGTAATTGGTTCTGTGGGAGTTGATGGATGCCGTTACGGATGAGTGGAGATATTTGGGCTGAGGCCTTGCTGTGGTGTGTGGGCTGCTGTCAGGTTGGGGCTGTGTCCGCTTCACTAATGGGACAGGTGCGTTGTCGCCATCAGCGAGCAGCCTTAACCTCCGGACACCCGTGACAGGTCTGTCTCCCACTCTTGCTGTGTGTCGACTTTCGGAGCGAGGTCATTTGACATAAATTTGAAGACCCTGCTGCACAGCTCCTCTGAGATGAGCTTGATGTACCGAGTGCAGTTTTATAATTTTTAATCTTTATCTGAAGTCTTATGTGAATGGCAAATTTATAAGCGCCAAGATGAAAGCGCAGGTGACAATGGGGAGTTGCAAATAGGGGGAAATTGGGGCCCGTCCAGAAGTCTTGTGGTCGAAAAACAGTTTAGAGAGATGCAGTCTATGCACATTTTGCAACATGCTTTGGTGTGGAGCAATGATTGAGCATCCTGCTATTGAGGAATTCTGGGTAATTTGGAGAGGCCAAAGCCTGCTTTGGAGATCGAGGCCTTCAAATGCCAACAGGGTAGGCGGTGCTTTTACATCAACTCTTTGCCGACAAGAGCAGTAGTCTCCTAATTGGCTGAGGGCTATTGCCAAATGTTGATTGGTGGCATACTGCAGCCCTTGTTGTTGGGCCTGGTGAAGGCAGCCATGATTTTGTGTGCCCCTCCCCCTCCACTCTCCAGGGTAAGCTCCTGCTCTTCCTGAATTCCAAATGAGCAAGAGCACTTGGAGAGCGCATACCTCCGCCAAGGCCCAACAGTCCTCCACATGTCTGGGACACATACGAGTGGCGTCATTATGTACCACCACGCAAGTAAATAAAAAAATTCCTGGATCCAGAATTTGATCCGGATCACTCCCAATATTAAATTACCTCTAAGTTGGGCCAAGAAACACCTCTGCAGCAAATTTCATGAAGATCTGTCCATAACTTTTTCCCTAATGTTGCTAACAAACAAACATGCATACCCACAAACCAAAGGTAAAACCTAACCTCCTTGGCGGAGGTACCGCAGGGCTTGCATTCAGTGGTGGAGTGCTGATCCTGGATAATTTTTTCTTGTTGCGCCTTAATGGGGATGATTAGGATTTGGGAAGGAGACATCTGAAAATACTTACCAGTTTTGTTATTTTCATACCCGTAACCCTGTTGAATAATTCTGGCAGACACGGACATATGTTTTCTCTGTTCCTCTCTAAAATTTAATGCAGTTTTGTCGTTCATTTATGACCTTTCCACACCGGATTGGTTGCACTCTGACAGGCCTTCTGTGGGATAAAGCCAGAGCTTCACTGGATACGTCAGTCCTCCAGCACCTTATGAAGTTCTGTGCTGACTGGCGGGGCCAATCATATCAAATTTCTGAAAACCATAAAACGTATTCCATTGCATTACATTTATGAATTTAGCAGTCACTCTTATCTGGAAAGATTTGGGCAGATTAAGTCTTTACATATGATCCATTTGGGCAATTGTATCATTTTCCCGATCCAATTCGGGTGACATTTCTCGCTCATGCGTTCAAAAGCAGTGCACCTGCTGGGAATTAAACCAACATCCCTCATTCCCCGACCATTATCCATGATGCTGCTGCCCCCCACCCCAGCGCTGTATGGAAAAAGTGATGAATAATGTTATTATATGGATGATGACTCACTTGAAAGAGGTCTTCAATTTTTTCATCTTTCCAGGAAATGTAGAGCATTATTTTTTGATCATGACAATCATGACATGAAAGAAGAAAGTCAGGGTTCTCATTTGAAAACAATCTGAATAATGATCTATCTAATCTACCATTTTCGTTTTTGAATCCAAAAAATAAAAAACTGTTACAAACCATTGACTGTATAAAAAGATGGACGCAGCACCTGGGTCTGAAAAGTGAGGCCAATGCGGAAATCTCTTAAAATTGCATTGTATTTAATGGCCAGCAGATAGTGACGTCGGTGGCTGCAGAAAGATGTTTAATGCTATAGAAGTCTATGAGAAAATGACCCTACTTTCCCACCTGATTTCTCATTTCAATAATGATTTTCCACATTATTTTATGGTACCTATCGCAAGTTTCAAGTCTCCTTCACGATATCATGATGTTCATTTTTGTAAATTATGGTCCCAAATAGACTAGAATAAAGGATAATGCCAGAATACGCTTTAGGGGCGTGGCTATCCTCTGGTCCTCGTCTGATACGGTCTGATCTACCCGTAGATCCACCCTTCGCTCCTCTCTGGATATTCATTTCATGCTCCCGTCCAATAGGAATCGCATCCGGTTTCAATATGACAAAATCGAGGCTTCCTAAATGGTATGCTGAAACCAATGGGTGACGTCACGGTTGCTTCGTCCATCTTTTTTATACAGTCTTTGTTGCAAACCAATTTCCAAAAACTTCAAATAAATATATGAACATATGTTCCTTTTTATGCCGGGGCCCTCCTCGATTTTTGGACAGGGTGCAGATGTGCATGCATGCTGTCCCAAAGCTGATGCCAACTGTTGTTTCACACCACCCAGTTCTGTAGTATTCAAGTTAACATATTTTCTCCACGGGGACACTTTAAAACGTGCAGAGACCCAACTGACCAGAGGTGTCACTATTGAGCAGTATGGTGGGAAGGTTGAATGTAGGTTCCAGTTGCTTAACTGTAGTCCTTGGATGAAGTCGGGCAGTTACTATGGTTTCATGGTTGTTGTCTCCACCGCCGCGTTTGTAGATTATCTTGTAGGTACTTCATAGGCAGCAACTGATTCCTTGGATATTTGGTGTGGGCATAGGTTATGGTTGGGTCATAACACCTATCCATTTTGTTTGCCCTGGCAACTGAATTGACCGATAAAGCACAATTTCATACTGAAAATGAGGCTGTTTGACTGTATGGCTGGTGAACGTTCTAGAGGTCAGAGGTCCCACGATATCACAGTCAGGCACTTAGGGGCTACACCCATGTGGTCGCGGGCGTCCAGACTCTACTTTCCGCTCCTTTCGCTTTCTTTCCTTAGCCTGATCAGTCGAACGAGATCTGCCATCAGTAATGAGATTCCGATTCATTAAATAAATTAGGATTATAGGAAAAAAGATGTTTCCTCAAGGTAACCTGAGCGAGGAGAGTCAAGATCGTGCTTCGCGGAAGTGTTTTTCTTTTCCAGAATTTGTGACATAACGGAATCTCACTCCCTTTTTTGCTCCTTTTAACCTTTTAAATTACCCCTCTGCCCTCTCTCAGTGATTGGTGGAGCAAAGGGTGAGAACAGTTAGGGTGGCTGTGATAAACGAACAGTTCTGGGTTTGGTTTTCGTTCCATAGTGCTGTGATCTCTGCATACTTTCATCTGCGAAACATTAATCGTCTCCGTCCGTCGCTCACTCCCACCAGCACTGCCATCCTTGTCAATGCACTTGTCACCTCCCGTTTAGATTATTGTAACTCCCTCCTCTCCGGTCTCCCTCAAAGGGTCACTCAGAAACTTCAACTTGTCCAGAATGCAGCTGCCCGGACCATCACTAGAACCACCGCTACTGATCATATCACACCCGTTCTGCAACAACTTCACTGGCTCCCCATCAAATTCCGTATTGATTTCAAGATTCTCCTCCTCACCTTCAAAGCTCTCCACAACTTGGCACCTCCTTACATCTCTGATCTCCTTTGCATCCACACACCCTCCCGTACTCTTCGCTCCTCCTCGTCCATGCTTCTCCTCACACCTCCCGCCCGTTTAGTTACCATGGGGTCCAGAGCCTTCTCCCGTACAGCTCCTCGTCTTTGGAACTCTCTCCCACAATTCATCCGTGATTCCGATTCTCTGTCCTTATTCAAATCTCGGCTCAAAACCCACCTTTTTAGACTTGCCTACTCTGTTTAATTGGTAGTATATTATGGATCATTGTTTTCTTTATTTATCATTTTGGTTGTTATTTCTATTGCTGTTATCGTAATTTATCATTGTTTTTATTTTGTGTTTTCCTTTTATTACTGTTTGTTCTTAATATTGTGTCATGTTCGGTGTCCTTGAGTGTTTTGAAAGGCGCCTTTTAAATAAAATGTATTATTATTATTATTATTATTATTGATCTTCCTGACTGCTCATTGCTAGTGGCAGGGTCTGTTCCTTGTTGTTGATTCCTGCCACTGAATCCATTAAAACAGTAAATTACATGGTTAATGAGCCTGAGCTAGTTCTGGAGTCTGAATTAGTTGCTGATAGTAAGGCAAATGACAAAAAATGGCAGACTTGCTCTGAGCTGGAATGAAGATTGATGCTGTCGGGCAATTCCACGGTAACGGAATTACGATCAAGAGTAATTTTCATGTCATTTTTACCTGCCATCTATTACTCTAATGCAGTAGCTACTTGCCTGTGCTTTTATCAGTTCCACTGGCATGCCTACTGAGCTGTATAACACAAAGTTTGGGGTAATCTATTTTGTGGAAGGCTGTTCGAAGGTGGAAGTGTTGGTAAAGGAATTACGGCAGAAAAAATGCCATTATTTTTGCCTGAACTTTGACAGGCATTTCTCTGAAATCTGGCAATGATGGGCAGTAGGTTTAAGCTTAAGTTGGTGGCCTAGGATGTTGACCAGGCCATGGTAAGTTTATATTGACTGGTATGTTCACAGATATTTTGTAGGATGCCATTTATGAGAAAGAGACACCGGTAACGGAATTACAAAATGGTAACGGAATTACATTTTCTGAGAATCTGCTAAATTTATTATACTCAAAACAACAAAGCAAATTGAAAATTGGTATCATAAATGATGTTTGTGTTGCTGACCTCCTGCTGAAGCAAAATTTTGATCAACAAGTCTGGGCAAAAGGAAGGCAATACATGATATTGATGAGAATAACTAATTTTTCTACAAGAACAGTATATATATAATGTTTCTTAAATAGCAGAAAATGCAGTATGGGATGCCGCTCAATGCGCTTTACATAATTACACTGACAGCTGAGGCAACCTAGAAAGCCTCCCGGATTAGGTGAGTCTGATGTAACAGGTGAAATTAATGTACATCAGCCATCTTGAAGACTATTTTAACTTGCTAAACTAATATCAAGACTTAAAATATCAGTTTTATTCAGAAGTGAAAAAGCAAGAAACTTACCTGCTAGTTGGAGGATTGCTGGCTTTCTATATTGAGCATGAACGAACGTCGGACATGGGGTGTGTTGTAAAGCTGGATTTATGGTTCTGCGTCGACTCCACGCAAAGGGCACGCTGTCGCCTCGACGCCGTCGTGGACCTTTCGAAGTTCTGCGTTGAGGTCGTTTGCGTCGTGCTGTGCCGCGAAGCAATTCACCGACAAACCGCTAGGTGGCTTCAGATTTCCGAAGGACCTGTCGTGAAATCACGTGAGACTCAAGTAGAGTGGACCAATCAGTGCCCTTGCGGTCTGCGTCGCTTTGACGTGCAGTTAGAAAATTTTCGAGGTGCACGGCAGGCGACGCAGAGCCTCTGTGGTGGGGGTTCACGTCGCCGCAGAGGCTCTGCGTAGCGACGGCGTCGGTTCGATGCAGAACCATAAATCCAGCTTAAAGGTTTGGTCCTTACAGCCCCTCTCCTTTTTCATTCTTTCACCTCCACCTTAATGGGCCACAGGTGGAACCCATTAGGGTGGAGGTGTTAGCAGAATATATAGGGCTGGCAGATGCCAGCCCTGTTGCTGCTACATTTTTTCTTTCTTTTCTTCTAGTTTGTTTGCTGCTCCCTGTTATTTTTAAACCTGCTGTTTTTGGATTTTGTTTTAATTAAATTCAGTTTCTTTACTCCGATCTTGGCATTTGAGTTTCTCCTTTTTTTCTTGGCCCATGGTCTAAGTGCCATGCCAAGAGCAATCCGGCGGGAATAATACTATGACGTGTATTCTGAGCAAAGACTATCAATGTTTTATCACACCTAGACTCAACAAGCTTCACTGAGTAACTGACCGCAAGGGCCACAAGCCATGCTTTCCCAATCTGAAACCCCTCATAACATTCACACATTATACATGTTATACAAAGAGATGCTGTCTTAGTAAAGCACAGTTCCAGGAGGAACAGGATGCTGGTAAAAGTGATGGTGAAGAAGACCCCATACTACTGAACAAACATTCATTCATACCCTTCCCCAGCAGATGCTACTCCTTAACCAAACTATACTATAAATTCCTGCTAATCCTTGAATGAATAGTTATGGAAACTTAACTCACAGGAAGAAACACTCAACTATAGTTGTCCAAAACGATGAACCACTAAGCTCCATAAAGTCCTCATGCCACCTTATGCCATCTTCTGTTTTTCACTGGCTTTCAGAATAATTCTGTAATTCCGTTACTTCTGTAATTCTGCTACCATGTAATTCCGTTACCACAAATTTTCCAGGATTACAGCTAAGTATTAGAGAGGTTAATGTCTGAAATTCAGTATAGACATAAGAAAGAAGAGAATTCTTAATTAACAATAAAATAAATGCAGTAATAAGATGATGAAGAGAACTATACTGCAATTTCGGTAACAGAATTACGTTGAAAAATAACAAATTTCACAATGAGCCGCTGGAATTGTGTGTTTCAATTTCCTGCAATGATTTACAGTCTCAAATACTTTGGCTACCAATGTATGGAAATGCAGTAAAAACCAGGAAATGGCTAAATATCTTTTAGGAGTTGTCAGCTTTGGAAAAATTACCATTGATCCTTGTCCTGGAGCGAAAAGAAATTACAAAATTCAAATCTAAATTTTGAGAGGACCATCAGAGATATTTTAAAACTGTTTTCAGTGTCAGATTTGGTAATGCGCTAATTTGCGCTAAATGCTAGATAAAGTATGAGTGCTTCATCAGTGAGAATGAATTTTGCCATTTATCTTGTTTCATGTATTGTGGTCTGGCTTTGCCACTTACTCAGATGGTCATGTGACATGGCAATGCGGTGACCCTCCCTTGGGCCTGGGTTGTAGGAGGTTGCCAGCTCGAGTCCTGAATTAACTTGTTGGTAGCTCTGCTTTTTTGAACCCCCTTTGGGCTTTATCTGATTGAGTTCACTTTTGATCCTTGTGTGCAATATTGGGACCAAGAGGCTGGGATTTAACACGGAGATTGTGATTTTGCTCTGTGAATTTTAGGGAAATTTCTTTTTCGCCCAACCCTCACTCAGTGCACTCCCTCTTTCTGCAGCAGAGTGGCTCTGTTGTTTGTAGTTTGAAGTTAAAGAAAATTGAATTCATAGCAGTCTTGCAACTGGTGGGAAAGCGTGCATCTTGAGGCTTGCAGCAGTTGGAATTCTAAAAGGAAGCTTAATTAAACGTAATCCAGGTTGCCATGCTGCGCAATTGGTTTTTCTCGCCCCCTGCTGTTTTTTTTTTATTGTTCTTTTTTTTCTCCATTGTTTTTTCCTTGTAGAGCGCAGAGAGCCAGAATGAGGTAGAGTATTTTGTATGACATTTTCTTGAAACTATCTTTTTAATTTTGGGCATCTCCCAGCCATTTGCGGCTCTCTGTCCTCGGCTCATTATACATCCTCGCTGGGAAACAAAATGGGGTGGGTTGGGTTGGGTTGGGTGGGTGGTCTTTGTGAAACCAAAAAACCTATAATGGATTGGTATTGCTTTGAGCAGCCCTGTAACTTAGCAACCCACCCCCCCAACCACGTTCCGCGGTTACTGTAGCACCACTTGCCCCTGACGGAAATCTGTATGTGTTTGTGAGCTACGGAGATAAGCCATCGGCCATTTGTGTTAAAGGCACAGGGGTCTTTGGTCGGGCTGAATTTTAACATCCATCATTTCGCTGGGTGTGATTTTTATTTGCGTTTGAGGGCGCTTGTCAACAGGTGTCAATTTCGGTTCATTTACTTAGTCACTATTATTTTGACATCATTTCCTGTTGAAGAATGGGTGGGCAAGTAATGTGGGTGTTCTTTTGCAGTTTGTCTTTGTGTTTTTGTTTTCCTTTGATTAGCTGTGATTAGGACTGGAACTAGAGGCATGCCTCTCTTGGAAAAAGGGCAAGCGTGACACTGCTCTGCACTACAGCTGTGTCCAACATGCTCAAGGGTTAAAGGTCCTGTATCATGTGCCTGGGTGCACAGCCAATTTGCCTTTACAAGCCATTTCAAAATCCCTTCCTTTGTGACAACACATGGGGAAATGACCGCCCAGAGGGTAAAAGGATTTCTCAACTTCAGCCAACCAGTTAATGGGTTTCTTCATTATTCAGCATGTCTCTCCCCCTTGTGATGTCACAAAGGACAGATTTTGATATGCTTGTAGTGGCCAGTTGGCTGGTAAACTGGTGTGATGATTGGAGACCTTTAAGAAAGTGCGGGAAGGCTTTAAGAACTAGTAGATAATTCCAGACGAACAACTGTCGAATAACATCAATAATGGGAGAACAGGGAGATTCCAAGGTCATTGAACACGTGCGCCTTTTGGCGCAAAAATGGTCTTGAGACGTATGGTTTTGTGTTGACATCTCAAACATGGTAGGAGAAGAAGAAAATTGAGCAAAATAAGTGTAAAACTGCTCGAGAATTACAGCAGAATGTTTGTTTTGCAGTCACTCAAATTACGGTCCAATAATGAATGTCTCCTTCTGTGGCATTTTCTCAGTCCAGTTCTCAGAATCTCACAACCAATTGGGCTTAACCCCCCTGGTCACATGATGCATTGTGGTCAAACCTGAACCCCTGGTTTCCACCACAGCTGTAGCAGCTTGGAGATCCTGAAAGAAAAGCACATCTTTTTTCTTTATTGCTTCCTGAAATTTCTGAAATTTACCATTTTCAGCTAGCTGGTTGGTCAGTTGAGTTTTTTTTTTTTTTTTTTTTTTTTGTTTCTTTGACTGTCTGTGGACTGCCTAGCACTCACAATTTGAGACCAAACATTGTCAAACTTCTCAAGGACGTCAGACAGATGTCGTACCCAGTTGACTCCTGTTGTTTTTGGTATATTTAGGTCAAAGGTCAAGAGAGAAATAGGCTAAAGTGAGTGACCTGGAAAGGTGAAATTTTGGATCGCCATAGGTCTCTGACCGTCCTCTTGTTCTACTACTTGGTAGAGCATTGTGTGACAGAACATTTTACATGAATCTGTGTGGTGGACCTGCTGGAACATGGTTGGGTTCTGCAGTTGTGTGGGTTTCTGACATCATCAGGGGGCTGGGTATGTTTCCCTGAGGTCTGTGGTTCAGTTCCTGTTCAGTGACCTCGGCTTTATTCTCTTGAACTTTGTATTCTGCAAAAACACATCCAACTAAATTTTCAGCTAAGAAAATGGATCATGTGGTTAAAAAAAGCTCATCTCTAGATATGAGAAGAGTAGGAAATACTTTTGAATGTAAAATGGTTTCTTTTCATCCCTGATTATTTATTACTCGAGCTACCTGCAAGGTAGCTTGAGTCTAGGTCTACTGTTTTGTCTGCATCTATAGTCTTCGTCGAATTGGAAATTACCCGGAAGCGTTTTGGTATCGCATCATGAAAATGAGACCATGCGTGATGTGAGGTCATGTGACTGAGCTGTGTTGCCCGACTGAATTCCCATTTAACATCTACGAACCCCAGTTCCGTGAAGTTGGTACGTTGTGTAAAACGTAAATAAAAACAGAATACAATGATTTGCAAATCCTTTTCGACCTATATTCAGTTGAGTACACTACAAAGACAATATATGTAATGTTCAAACTGATGAACTTCATTGTTGTTTTGGAAATATTCACTCATTTTGAATTTGATGCCTGCAAAACATTCCAGAAAAGCTGGGACAGGGGGATGTTTACCACTGTGAGTAAATCCATACGGTTTCAACAAATTTAAGAAAACTTTCCCGCCTGACCCCCTCAGATTTGCCTGAAAAAATTCTAAATCAAAGCTTTAGTAGTATATAGGAACTGTGCAAAATTTCAGATCTGTATCTGTAGTAGTTTTTGCAATAAAAATCATAAAATGAAGCAATATTTAGCCATTTTTGGAGCTCATTTTACCGTCACGAAATGAAATCCGGTTTTTAAATGTTCATATCTCAATAACTATGACAGGTATGACCTTGAAATTTGGTATGCTACATATTTGGCACTAGTACAGTTGATATGTGCAGTATGAAATGTATTGATGTAATTTCTACCATGTTATGTCTGTTTGAATATGTTTCCATTGTTTGCTGTTGTATGAAATACCATTTTTAATGGGCTGTAACTTCAACAATAATGAATGCAGAGGTTTGCAATTTTTCTTGGAAGTTCTACTATATGAGCTTGATGAGTTCCATGAAAAACACCCGTAAGACACGTACAGTTTCCAAGAAATGTGGGTGCCAAAACAGAGGAAAACTCAATTTTGAACAAGTTTGCAGTCAAGTTACCAATATATGGCTAAGTGCACCATCCTGAACCTGGCTTACATAAACGATCATATTTTGGGCTTTCTTTACCGTGACTGTAAAACGAGCTCCAAGAATCGCTAAATATTGCTTCCTTTTATGATTTTTATTGCAAAAACTACAGATACAGATCTGAAATTTTGCACAGTTCCTATATACTAATAAAGCTTTGATTTAGAATTTTTTCAGGCAAATCTGAGGGGGTCAAGTGAGAGGCGTTTGTTGAAACGACATGGAGAGACTCCTGTGTTACGTCACCTTTCCTTTTAACAACACTCAATAAGCGTTTGGGAACTGAGGACACTAATCGTAGAAGCTTTGTAGGTGGAATTCTTTC